>JAYRBT010000001.1:47656307-47813657 GCA_036023395.1 Myiotriccus ornatus
GGCGCTTCCCCCACCGCGGGCGGCGGAGGCGCCCCGGCCGCCACGTAAATCGGCGTTTTCCCAAGGGCGCTGCAGCTTCCCCGGGGGCGTTCGGGGGTGCGCCCTTCGCAGCCCCCCTCCTGCCGCAGCGGGTGTCGTTCCCGCCGCGCGGCCAGCGCTGTCCTCCTGGAAGGCTTCCAAAAAATAATAATAATTATAAAAAAAAAAAAAAAGGGGAATTTCTGTGGTATCACTGAATGTTAAGGGGTTGGAACGGACCTTAGAGATCATCTAGTCCCAACCCCGCTTTGCCATGGGCCTGGATACCTCCCACTAGACCAGGTTGCTTTATCCAACCTTGCCTTGGTTCGGGCATCCAAAACCTCCCTGGGCAACATGTTCCATTGTCTAACCACCCTCACAGTAAAAAGTTCTTCCTAATATCTAACCTAAATTTCCCCTCTTTCAGTTTGTACCTGTTACCCCTTGTCCTATTGCTACAGTTCCTGACAAAGAGTCCCTCTCCATATACCCTGTAGGCCCCCTTCAGACCCTGGAAGGTTCCTGTACTTTCATGTCATTGGTTTGGGGTTTTTTTGCATCCCAGATCTGCAAGTCTGGGTCTATACATCACATCTTTGTATTTCTCATTTCTCACGTTATTCTTTAGGGTTTTCTTTGGGGGGTTTTGGTGTGTGTGGGTTTTTTTGGTTTTTTCCCCCCAAATTGTGTAGTTTTAATAATGAAAAAAGCTTCTGTAAGATTCACAGTGCAAGCAACAACTTCCAGCTTGGAAGCACCTGGAGTAAGAGCACTCCCTTCAGCATGTCAAATGCCCCTTCCAAAGCCACCCCGCTTCCTGAAGAGTTCCAAGTTTGTTAGGGATCCAAGTAATCTGAGATGCTGTGTGCACTGGGTGTTTTGTTCCTTATTCCAGGCAGCTCCCAAAGACCAGCATTCAAAAAAGAAAGACAGTGCCTGATGAAAAGTACACTCCACCTCAAAGACACAAAAAATTCACACAAGGTACAAATCTATTGAAGAAATTATTTGGCTTTTTGAGAGGGATGTGGAGAGGCATATTCACATACCAATACTGTGAAACCGTCTAAGAAAAAAAAATAAATCAAGAAAATCAAGCAGATGGTGACAGATGGTTCCTTTGTGGACAAATCTCATGTAAAACCACAGGAAATTAAGACAGAGTTGTTCCCTTTAATACTAAAAGTTTGAGGTTGCCTTTCTTCTTTAGGACTTTATGCTGCAAAGGCAACCCCTCGTGAGACACCGTCCCTTGTAGAGGTTATAATTCTTTACTTTGTACTCTGCCCTAAAATAGCACAAAACTACTTACCTCAGAAGACAGATCTGAAAGCAAGCAGCCCTGTCAGATGCCTGGGAGAAGAGCTGTGAGCTAAAAGAAGTGGCTCTACATGTGTGACCTGTGTGAGGATTCTCTACTGTCACTCATCGTGTGACTTTAGGCACATCAATTCCTCTCTCTCCAGCCTAATTGCTTAGACGTTACTTTTTGGGGAGTCAGTGACATCCCCAATCTCAGTCTGCCCTTGTAGACACCAACAGTATAAAAAAGCTTGTGTTTGTGGGAGTAATAGCATATTGTTGAAGTGCCACTTGCTCTTTCTTTAACTGGGTATACTTGAGGGACAGAAAAAGTGAAGGGGTTTCATTCTATTTTTTATTTTTATTTTTTTTACTTTCATAGATTATCTAAATATAAATACTTAGAGAGGAGAGTTCAAGAGGTGACCCCTGAAGGATGTCTCTTCCTTCCAAAGAAGACATATTCCTCGTCACCTAGGACTTTCTGGTTAAATCAGTGACATACTAAAGAATTATAATAGATCTTGCTGAATAGACTTTTACAGTTAGAACCCTGCTGATATGGGCTTTTCCCTGGGGGGAAAAAAAATCAAAAAAAAAAACAAACCCAAAACAAAAAAACTCCAAACCAAACAAAACAAAAATGACAAAAAAACCAAACAAAACCCCAACAACAACAATCTTACATAAACATTTTTAATTTTAACAGGATATTAAGACAGCATCCCTGTACAAGTGCCTCGAGGTGACCTCAGGTTAATTAAGGAGGTTCCCTGCCCATACTCTTCCCGCTATCACTCTCGTAGGAGGGACAAGAGAATAGGCACCACAACTTCTTTTCAGGCTCTGCAGATCACAGCTGTGTCCTTCTGTAAACTAAAGTTGGTGGCAACTCAAAGTGATGTCCTTGGCCACACTGTGACAACTGAGGTGCATGGCCCTTCCCACGTGCTCTGTCATGAGGAGGCAAGGCACACTGTGTAATCCTTTACAGTTCACAGGATGAATTGCCAAAGGTTATGTGGAAATACTTTGATTGAACATCAAGAAGTCCATGTGCCCAAGAAAGTCAGGCAAGTAAGGACAGCAACAAGCACAGGCAAACTGAATGAGTGGTCAGCAAGGCAAGAAGGCAACAGCAGGGCACATCTGCTGCATTAGAGATGATTCTTTTTAATTATTTAGATGGAGGAACTCATCTGTGGTGCATAAAGACAAGTACATCCCTAGGACATCACAATAGGAAAGAAACCAGCATAATTCTATGGCTTTTGCTTTTTTACCTCTATTTTAGCAGTCCATTAAGAGGAAGGATCATGCATTTTGAGCTGATGAAGAAGGGGGGTACAGGAGAAGTCAGGAGTCCTGACTACTTCAGGTCCTTGCTGCTTTGTGTATGCAGTCGAGTTGGTCAGCTTTTCTGCCAAGTCTTATGTAAATGAGGATCAGCTCCTTCTGACATGTAGCTGTACTGACCAAGAGATGTCAATTATCTTTTTGATTTTCAATTATTATTATTATTACTATCTCTAAACTAATCTACAATTAAGACTGCTGGCCAGAGTGCCATAGTATTAGGCACAACATAGTCTAAGTACATATCATGTTCTATCCTGAATGGTTCATAGTGTTTGGTCTACTCAACAGGTGACATTTATATCACATTTGATTGATTTTTTTGCACGGCTCTCACCTATGATGACCAAACACAAACAAATGGAGGCACAACTGGTACAAGCTGGAGATCATTTTAGGGTGATTGTGCTGGACAAATGAATAAAAAGAGGTGCTGCATGATGATCCTAGTAGCAGTTGTACCACATACGATGATGGGGGTAAATCCCACCAGTTTTGTAATTTGAAATGCAAGGTGGTTGAATATAAAACAGAAAAAAGATCCTTTCTCTTTGGCACATACTAAGAAAGGCTGTTATGATAGTATTCATTTCGCATTTGCAGAGAGAGGAAATGAGAGTTGTGGTCAGCAGTAGCTGGCTGGAACAAGGGACCCTGCAAAAGTGTAACTGCAGGCTGAGTCTGGGATCAGCTTGCAGATAAATCCCAAGCAAATGCTACAGGCATACACATCTGAAACAAATACCTTCCTCATCTGAGGATCAAGGAAAAAGGTGAAATGCTGTTCAAGAGGAATGCTAGCAACATAGAGAGCTTAAAAGGCTATTCTGCTTTTGGGGCTTTATCCTATACTCAGATGCACAAATCTTGTTTCTATTAAGTCTCCTTTGCAGAACTGTCATGTGAATTTAGACATCCAGGTACAAAATCATTTATCATCATTACTTTGTCAATTTACGGGGGAAAATTATGAAGTATACAACTTGTTTTTTACTCCTTGTTTAAAAAATATGACATGGCATAAGTAGAATTTGGCCATGCTCTATTCCCTTTGAGAAGAATTGTGCCAGCTATCTACTAGAAGACTGGGCTGTGGATTTAGCGTTTCATGGCCATCAGTACTAGTTGAAACCTAACTCTGTACTGAGACGTGCTTAATAGGAATAAAAGGTCTGTTATACTAAATCAGATTAGTAGTCCAGCCAATGTCTAGTCCAGATATCCTGTCTCCAGCAGTGGCCAGCATCAAATTCTTCAAAGACACACAAACCCCCACAATGGACAATCATGTTATAATCATCTTATTTTCTAAGTTTCTGCTGCTGCCGAGGCTGGCAGAGAGGCTGGTTTATGCCCTGAAGCACAAAACTCTGTGTCCTTTATATCCTTAATGGCAGCATAACCCATTGTTAACATGTTAGCCTGTCTGCCATTTTTCAGAAGAGTGGCATTCTCTCCAAACATTTTTTATTGTTGGGGCTGGTGACCACTTCAAACATACACCCCTAGACTGCCACTGAAAGCTTTTAGTGAAGTATTGTTCTCTAGGGTTTTCCCTCTGAGGCAGCTGTGAACAGTAGCATCTTCAGGAGAGGGAACACACCACCACAAAATTTCTTTTAAGGCAATTTCTGATTTGTCTCCAGATTTTCAGAGCAGCCTAAGAAGGTGAAAGGCTCCTGAGACAAAGGGTTTAATTCTCTAGGGTTTGGCCGTGGGACAGATCAGGATTCTTTCTCTCTCTGGCAGCCACAGAGGCAAGATATCCAGGGCAGCAAGGAAAACACCGGGTTTCTCAACAGGATACTTTTAATACCTTTGTAGAAACACGTGGCCGTTTGTTTTTTCTTTTTTAACTCTTACAGAGCCAAGTTTGCCTTTAGCTCAGTGTGACTCTGTCACACTGAATTCAGGCCCCTTACAAAGAAACGTTCAGGCAAAAAGCTGCCCTGGAAGTGAGGGTTGGCCACCTATGCACTATTGGTTTCGTATTCTGCCCTCTGGAAAAAGTTCATATTTTGCATTTTCGTATTTTTCTTTTTCTTTACTAAACTGATTCCTTTCACCTTGGAAGAATATTGATTTTTGCCTGTTTGCTACTTCTTTGTCAAGCCAAACCAGCATGTGGGTCCTATCAACCTCTCTGTCAGTGCCAGCAGGCTTCTGGGAATAGCATTCCTCAGGTCCTCACCTTTCTGCAAGCCAGCAGGAAGGCAAAAAAGAGGACCTCTGACATTCTGCAGAGTTTATAATACACACTGCCAGCAAGAATCATGATTTATTTATTTACTTTATAAGTTACTCGTCAGACTGATTTTGCTGGAAAATAAAACCATGCAGCTGTTTAAAACAACCCACATTGTTCCTCTAAATGCCCCAATATGCTTTAAGGATTTATTTTTCCCCCTCACATTTGCAGTACCTGTGTATAAACACAAAATGATAGGAAACAGCCAAGTGATAGTGGGTGCCTGAGGTTATTCCTGACCTTCCTGATGCAGCTGAACCAGGCAGGATCCGTGCTCTGCCAATTCAGTGGGTGTTACAGAGATATGACATAGTGGTGTCACAGTTACTGATGTAATATATTATGACAGGTAACTCCTAAGAGGAGAGGTGAAGATTGATAGAAGAGGGTACAAAGGTGGAATAAGGAGAAGGAAAGAAAAATGCGAATAAGAACAAGGAGTCACCAAGCCTGTTTTAGAGAGTACTCAAATCACCAGTGCTCTTGAGGTGGTTTAACTCTCTGTACATTTAGGAATCCACAGATCCATCTATCCAATTCATACAGAAAAATAACCCTGAAAATAATTAGAAGAACTCCCTTATTTTATAATTGATAAGAAAAGGGAAGGAGAAGTTTTAGCAGAAAAGCATCCATCCTGGATCCTGACAGTGAGGTGGAACAAGGGGAAGCAATGAAGTAATGCTCAAGATCTGAATTTGAAACTTGAATTTAACAAAACATAACAGTAAAATACTCTTTAATATCAGGAAATCAAATATATGAAAATTAAGAAGTCCTATACAACTGATCGTAAGGGTTATGGTGGCAAAAATTATTAAAATTTGCCAGAGAAGAGGGAGATCAAAGGTCAGGAAAAGTGCCATATCAAATTAAATAACAGTTCTGCAGAAAAGGGAACAAGAATCTGTGACTCTGGGGGATGACTGTTGCAAAGCTGAATGGTGCAAAAGAAATTGCAGAAGAAAAATGCATGGTTTACATCCAAGAGAGGACAGTAGAATAGCACCAGATATCGTTCTCAGACAGATCAAGGATGTAGAAGAAAAATGGATTTGTAAAACTGTTAAACATGAGAGCTGAAGCTCAAGTTGCTTCTTGGTGCTACCAAGATCCCAGCTTTTTTTGTGCCTTACAGGAGCTGCTGCAGCCCAAGGCTGAGTGTAGCCTATTAGCTGCACGGAGCCATGCTCAGCAGGGACCCTGGGGTACCGACTGTTTTATCATCCCTCTGTCCTGCTGACTGCAGCAGGTTATTTTTTACATTATTTGCCAGCTGAGTTCATTTATTTATTTATTTTTTACTATAAGGGTCTCTAGTGGGCAGCTAAACATTAGTGAGCTCCCATTATTGCTCACATTTACTGTTTATAAAATTAGTACTAAAAATACTAAATGGAAATAAGAAATCATTTGTACTTCTTTGATTTTCATGTTGATTATCTCTACTATGTTAGAACTCTTCAGGTTTTTTTTTAATTTAAGGACCTTCATATGCCTGTAATTTAAGTCTGTTACTTACATTTTATGCATGTGTATATATACTTAAACATATACTTATATAGGCTCCAAACCTATATGTACACGTGTATTAATTCTCTGAATGCTTTTTAAATAGCTGAAGCTCTCAGATAGATTAGACACAAATCTGATTGTATGTTACTTGAACTGAAAACAAAAATCCAGATCAGAATTTGCACTGAGGAGTTAATTATTGTTTACACACGGTATGTCAACGTAATATAAGATTTAATCTGCCTTATTTTCTATCATTCACTAGTCTTCAGACTAGAAACAATATCTGAATGAAGCAGTGTCTAAAAATGCTATTTTTAATTGGCTAAAGGGATTGCTTGACCTCTGGTAACTGGCTACTGTTGTTGGGGAGACTCTCCATGAGTGGTGATGCATTGTTTAAACATAACTGGACAATAGCCTCATGTCATCCATAGGATATGGAGACACCAGAGTTTTGTGTTTCTTTTACTTTATTACTATACATGTGAGGCACAATCGACAAAGACTTCCTGAGGATGAATGTTGTCAGTATATGAAACACTGAATAACTGCTTTTTGTTTTGCTGAATAGTTCTCTTTCTTTCAGTTTTAAAGGGGAAAATATAGAAAAAAAGTAGCTCTAGGGAATGGAGTCTTGCATATAGAATTTTTTTTAACAGACTTTAGGCTGCATTTTCTTAAAATAATTTTATATGAGTTTGACTCCATTGACGTAATCTAAATGACTCCTGGTTTGCAATACGATAAGTGGAGGGATTGGACAAATTAATAGGAACCTGAATTCTGTGTTACTTCCGAGCTTAGAGTCAGTCTGCTGGGTCATGAATGCTGCCAGTGTTGAGATTGATTTTTTTCTCTATTTTCACTTTCGCTCATCATGAGCATGAACCCAAGAGGGCCTGATTTCATTCTAGCCCCACTTTCTCATTCTATTCCAAAGGCCTCTGTAGACAGTAGTAGGTGTTAGGGCTGTAGAGACAACTGCTCCCAAAACAGTCAGCACTAGAAATCTACTCAGTTTACTGTCAGCAAGAGAGCAACAGAGTCTGAGAGACTGAGTGGACAGGTTTTACCGTGCTGCATTTTGTTCTATATACATGTAATTGCTGTTAAAGAACTATATTAGTGTTTATAAACTTTGATTTTATTAAATTTAGTTGTATTAATTTATTAAAATTCTTTTAATTAAAAGTTAAATGAAAGGAGAATTAGTCAGACCTCAGTGCCACTTCTCACTTACATTGTGTCTGTCACTGGCAGTGGGCTGGTGTCTTTGGTGCAAGCTGCAGGCACAACAGCTGAATGAGGAGCAACAGTGTCAAATTTTGCCCATGTGCCAAAACTTACGCCACATTTTCAGATTCCTTTTATTGGAATGCTAAGGATGGGATTCAACTCATCTGAATTTAGTCCTCTAAAAATTTTGCATATCTTACCAAAGCTACTTATCCGGCCTCCACCTTGCCATCGGTGGAGCAAGGCACATCCACCGCCTTGACATCTTAGAAAAGATGCTTAACTTCCTTCTATTGAGCATTTAAATGCCTACACAATTCGTTTAGACTAGATGCTAAATTTTTATACAGCTGAAGATAACCTTTGTGAACTCCCCCCAAACTCTTTCACTTCTCCGCACCAGCACTGTGTTTTCAGCTCCTCACACTGCTTAGCTGAAAAGTTAACCATCATTTGATACTCAGGATTGTTTGGCACCAACTCAAGCAGACCTTGGCATTGTTCATGTTCCAGAGTGCTGAGATCCAACCCTAGGGAAGCAGTACATCTCTGGTTGGAGTCAGTGGGCACAGGCTGAAGGAATTACATAACAGTAAGCAGAACTAGCTACATACTTAAGCAAGTGTATAAACTTTGGCAGGATCAAGGCTTAAATAATAATCACCTCAAGGCATGAAAATGTTCTCCTTTTGTTTCCTTTGCAGCACAAACCTTCTATTGTCACTTAATTAACTCGGTTTTCAAACCGATGAATGATGAAGCAACTAAGGGAGCGTTACAATTATGGCATCGCTTGAAATGCCCTGATGCTCTCCTGAGAGAGAGATGAAAAGGTTATGGGTTGCCTGTTCTGCTAAATGAGGCTACTCAGTGACCACAGCATGTGCTCTGGAGTCTGCAACATCAGGTCCTTGGGGTGCAGCCTGGCTGCTGTTAAACTGTGTGGGCAGAGTCCCATTACCCAGGTGAGAGTGGCATCAGGTCTGAAAACCTTTCATTTTTCCGGAAGGATCTTTATGTAGGACACGGAGGACACAGTGAGGGAGGTCGTTAAAGGCCTGTTGGAAGAGAACAAGAAGAGAACATGAAAGCTTGGGGAAAATATGTCTAGATCTCTTTTTCTTCATAGTTCTAATGTGCCATGTAGTGTGTGTACGCTTTCTAGTTCACTGCTGCAGATTTCTTTGTAGATGCAGCAGGAGGTAGTTCTTAAACAGAGACTGGTTATGCAGAATATTATAGTATTTCAAGAGCATTAAAAATGCCACCAAACAAAGATCTTGTTCACTTTCCCTGCCCTTTCTGTGGCAAATGACTACAGTAAAAGTGAACTCCCGCTTTTCCTTATTTATGAAACACCTCTTCCCTTTTGTATGAAAAACTAATTTTCCTGTGCTTTAGAAAGTGTAAAAGTGGCAGTTGAGAAAGCCGGTGAAAGCTGCACATTAAAGTTGTGGAACAAGGCAAGTACTGCAAAATAAAAAGCTATTCAGATGATTTTTTTTTTCCCTAAAAGAAAAGGAATGAAAACTCTCATCAGACTGAATTGTTCTATTCCTGATTACTGTGTGTAGCATGATGAAACAAAAAAATGCATTTCCATTTTAGCTTTCTCAGGCAGTATATGCCTGCAAACCTTTTGATAAATAACTGATTTTCAAAGCAACACATTTCTGTAGGCTGTCAGTGATCCAGCAGAGCTCTCATGCTGCTTTGACTTTTCCACCTCCCAAGAGTACAAGACCTTTACAATTCTTTCTAGGATCCTAACAAATTTAATAATATAGGCAAACTTCTCCACAGATTGATTTTGGATTTACAAGCCTCCTGGCTATTTGCTTGCATAGATGTAACTAACAGTCAGAACCCACACATCACTCTTAAAAAAAAAACACATCCTCATCTACACAAAATAGATTTTACTCTTCAAACTCTTAACAACTGAGATTGGCAATATATCACACTTGGCCACAAAAAAATTTTTCAGGAAGGAATTGGTCTCAAATAAGCCAGTTTAAATAAGATAAGCAAAACCATCTCCAGTAATACCATCTGGTGACTCTTAATCACATCCGAGCCTAGAATGTTACAAATATGAGTCAGGTTAAAAAAAAAAAAACATGAGAAAAACAGTGTGAACAGGGAAGCACAAGAGAATTAAGTTAGAGTAGCTTGCAGCCTGTAGGATGGAGAAGAGCAATAAAGAGGAGCATGTAGCTAAGCAATTCATAAACTCAGGGACTAAGGCAATACATTCTTGTTACAATGCAGGCATTTACCAACACTCTTATGTCTGGTTTTGGCTTAGTCCTCATGTACTGCACAAGTACTAATACAAATAGAGAATTGAAAGATCAGTGCAGAGTTGAGCATTATGTGTTTGCCATAGACTCACGAGCACCAGACCATCCTACCCCTGTCTGGTAAGGCATGGCAGCGGTAAGTGCCCTCCTAAAAATACACAAGAACCCATGAACCACTGCTGCATTTTCTGTATTTTCTAAGCCATTGGCAATATTTTTTAGAATTTGAATTTTTATATGAAAAGTGGTATTTTTTCTTTTCCATATTTGTTTTTCCTTTTCTACATTGAACCCTTAAACAAACAACAGCCTGTAGCAACCTGTATCAAGAGTAACAAGGAGGTGTGTGACACCTGTACTTGTTTGAAGAAACAATTTAAACAGTTTGGTTATAAATTCTTCTGAAAAGCAATTTTTGGGTTTGTTTGTTGGTTTCTGGGGGGGTTTTGTGGGGGGTTTTTTTTGTGGGTTTTTTTTTTTTTGCTGCTGGCATGCATCCTTAGATTCAGTTTCATTTCAGTGTCTGCAGCAGCATTCCTTCTCCACAATAAGCATCCAAGTGATGCATCACAGGATTGCTGTATCAGGGAGTGTTGACAAATAAATGAGTGTGCTGATTTCTTTGGCATTTAAACCTTTTATTCAACCCTCTAATCTAAAGACAGGTGATTTCTTAAAATGGATTTACCTTCTAGCAAATATAAATAAGAAACTAAAATGACAGGAGAGACAAGATATCTATAGACTTGGAAATTATTAGAAAAAATATATTAAAAAATACGAGAGTGGCTTCCGCATTTAAAAAATATTTTCCAATTAGTCTAACAGGATTTGATGCAATGTTTTGCAGGTTGATGAACAAGTAGCTGAACAGTTCAGGCAGTATGTGTCTAATCCTGCTCTGAATATTTTGTGTGCAGTGAGCAGCTAGTAGAATGTGCATCTGTCTCTTCATCACTGACCTCTGTTCTCATACTCTTTCTTTTCCTTCTTTTGGCAAAGTATTTTTTGCACATGCTTAATCCCAAGAACATCATTAATCCCAGGCTATTTATGTGTGGAAACTAAGCACAGCCTGCAGCACTTCATTGGCCTGTGCTGAGATATATAGGGATACATCCCATAGGAATTCATCCACTCCTGGGAATGTCTATACTGTGTGCTCTGTGCATGGGGCTGACTTCCACTGGCCAGGGGTGAAGACATCCTCTTCCTGTGGCCATAAAGCAGACATCAGGTCATGCACACTGTGGCCTTGAAAATCAGGCTTAAGCGCCTGCTCTGGCAACTAAATTGAGGAAAGCAGTGAACTATTCAGGTGCTCTTTTCTAAATGTCAAGACCAAGTGGTTTGTTTAAGTCCATTTTAGAAGTTCAGCATGATTTCTGCTTGTAAGGTCTGTAGTGGGGCAAGTCTGGGTGCAGCTCTGTTTCTTTTCTCTCATTTTCAGACTGAATCCTGGCTTTGCAGCTCTAGAGAACAAAGACTCTGAAGCACCTCTTGCCCTTTTCTCATACAGTAGGTGACCAGGTCTGTCAGCAGTCTCATGGGGACAGTCTCTTTGCATTTGTGACCTTGGCTCACTATTAAGGAATTTGTGTAAGAGGAAGCAATGTGTGATGGATGCTCTTGTCATGTACTGATCAGAGAAATCCTCCTAAGAGAATCTGGTCATCCACTTCCTCCTATTAGGGAGCAGGAGCTCTTGGAGAAGCCAAAGAAAAGTGCTGATAAGAGAGGTGATGAACAGACATATACAAATATCAAAATATATATTTATAAAAGTATATGTGTGTGTGCATGAGTAAAGCCAGTTGGGTTTTTTTCCCAAAATCCCTTGCTCATGAGTTCTATTACCTGGTGCTTGGGCCCCTGGGCAGTTTGCAGAAATGAGTGATAGTAGAATTAACAGGCATATTTTGTGGAGTCTTCTAGTGAAGGGCATTTGGGGTGTTTTAGTTAAGAGTCCAAAGCACTCTGAGGCCCCAGGGAAGTTTTATGGATACTCTCGCTCAATCTACAGAATCAGATATACATGTGCAAATAAAGAACAGAAGGATACAGTTACTGTTATGATTAATCCAACTCGAAAAGTATGGGAATAGAGAGTTTCTTTGTCCCTGTACAGGTCTGTTGTTCTCCAAGAACTTTTGTGAGCAAATGAATATGTTAAATTAGATCCTGTAGAGACTTGTTGGCAAGTGGCGTAATGAAGTTTGTTTCCAGCTCTGCAGGGATAGCTTCTTTTGTTAATCTATCAAATTAAGTATTGGGTAGACTTGTTTCATGGGCAAATGGAAGAGGATATGGCAAGAGCCCTATTCTTTTACCCTTCTGCTCTCGGCTCTGTGACCACCCTCTCTTCTCTGAGGGTGAAACAGAATTCTGTGTTCTGAGGGATCAGTACATACTTTTCTGACGTATAAGCCTGTCTCAAATCAAACACCTCCCTTGGAAAATACTGACACACGTAAGAAAAAAAACAAACTAAGACAGAAGAAAACCCCATTTGTTAGTTTCTTAACAGGTTTCACATTTGTTTCAAGCATGCTGGTTGAAAAAAACCCACCCCAACAACATAATCACATGGAGAAAATATCAGTTCCCCAATTCAGAGAGAACTCTTGTACAACAGATTTGAACACTTAGGAGTAGATTCCCCTCAAAGCCATCTGAAAGGTTGGTGTTTTCCTTAAGATTCAAGTGAACTACAAAAGCAGGGGCAGAGGGCAAATCATCCCATCTACTCTGGCAGCTGTCTTCAGAGGGGTGAACCATGTTTTGGCAATGCATCTCTCCTCTGACAGGACAGGCAGCCAATGTGACTGGCTTAGATTAGATACCTGACTCCCGAAAAGTTAAATTTAGGTAATGGGAATTCCAACCTTAAATTTTTAATCTTAAGACAAACTGAGTGGGTGTGGGTCCCCCAAGAGAGTTTGTTGTTCCTTTTCCAAAAATCCAAGCACTTCATGTCGTGCCAGATCAATTTTAAAGAGTGGTTGCCTTTCAGCTGAGATGTGGTACTGTGGTATTCCTGCTGCCAGAGCATTCCTGCTCTGATGATAATACAAAAAAAGAAAAATGCTCCTCCAGTTTCACACTGAGCAGTGAGGAGCCTCGGGCTGAGAACAACAGAGTGCTCAAGTAATTTTGACCAGCACATCTGAATTACACAACCTTCATGATATTCAAACAACAAAACACTTTACTGCTCTTAGAACAACAAACCACTTTGCATACAGCAGTGAAATGAGATATCCCTGTTGCGAGAGGACAGTGATATCCCATCAAGGGATCCATGCCTAACCTTTCCAGCATTAATCACTGGAAACGGTCACACTACCAATGAGCTTTTACTTGTACATTGCAAAAATAATAGTCTCACTTATACATAGTGAAGTCAGGGGGAAGACACAGAGTCCCAGGTAGCTTAAATATCCTGTATATTGAAAGCTGGCAGTGGCTCTGCGAACAGGAACTAAAATACTTTGCTTGAAATAAAGACAATAAGAAACACTCAAAAGCCAGTGTATTTACTGCTTCTCATTTTGAAACCAGAAAGGGCTTGTGCCTTTTAAAAATCTAAACACACAGAAACTAGAAAATGGAATAATTTAGTTTTGTAATAAGACCCAGGCGCGGGAACCCATGAGGATTTTCTTCCTGATGGTGAACTCCACATCTCACACCCAGAGAAGCCACATGCTGTCTTCAGCTGCCAGCACTGAGTGCCTTCCAACTTGGAGAGGATGAAACCTTCTGTGGTTACCTTCAGACTTGTATTTGGAGTGCAGGAAGAGAGGGAAAGGACAAATCCATGTTGACGTCAGAAAAAGACTAGTGTTTGAGCCTCTTGCTAGAAAGTCAATTCACAGCACTACAGGGCATGCTGGAGTTTCCTTTAGCCAAAATGCAAGTGTCTGCAAAATGATTCCTCTCTCTGGAGATAGCAGCAGAAGGTCCATTGCCACTCCTACACTCCTTCAGGCATGCTCTATAAAACAGAGAAGGCAACGTTGGATAGAGTAAATATTGCCAGTCCCATTCTGTTGCATGCTACTGTGGCATGCTACTGCTTTGCTCCAGCTTTGAAAGCACAATGAAAATCATCTGTTTCTACTCTTGGATGCAACAGAAGTCATGGATTTGATGAAGAGTGAAGAAAGAATAAGTAGCAGTACCCAGAAACAGATCCCTATAGACACAATGCTTGCTGGAGGTGTGATCACAAGTAGCTGCTCTCCTCCCTGGTTATTTCCACAGCACATGAAATTCTATTGCAGCAGCCTGAAGCATGGTTATCTGTATTTGGATTAACTTACTAGCGTACCAGGCTTCACACGTACAGTCATGAGCCCAGATACAGTCATCTTTCCCCTAATTCCTCCCAGTACATCAGTGACAGGGAGAGGAGAAACAACTACCTTCCAAAGAATAATTGGGATAAACCAAAAGGTGAATGCTGGTTTAATATGAGGAGTATTTCACACAGAGTCGGGAAGAAAATCACAAAATATTCTGAGTTGGAACGGACCCACAAGGATCATTGAGTCTGACTCTTAAATGAAAGGCCCCTACAGGGATCAAACCTGCAACCTTGGTATTGCTAGCACCATGCTATCATACTATAGGCCTACAAAATTCCTAGTGTGGTAATCTCAGCTGCTGGAAGCACCTACAGGTTTCGGAGTGACTCCTTGCCTTTTTCAGAGCTGGACTTCATTTAGGAAAACAAATTGCTTTTTTATTCCATCAGCATCACACCCTGATACTAACACCTTTGCAGAAAAATGGTCCTCACTTATCTTTGGTACACCCTGTGCATAGAGCCAAA
This sequence comes from Myiotriccus ornatus, assembly GCA_036023395.1. Lineage (NCBI taxonomy): Eukaryota > Metazoa > Chordata > Aves > Passeriformes > Tyrannidae > Myiotriccus > Myiotriccus ornatus. The sequence continues at coordinate 47,671,129 of JAYRBT010000001.1, forward strand.
GGATACAGCCGTGAGGCAGGAAAACATCAGTGTACTGAGGTACACAAATAGGTTCCAGGGTGTCCTGGCTGCAAGAGCCAGACAGGATAGCCAGGGCAAGGGAGTGAGGGGGTTCAGACCAAAGAAAGGATAGATGTAAGCTTCAGCCGCACAAACAGAAGCAAGAAACTCTTTGCCTAAAGTCATCCCCCCTCTTTCAGCATCGCCAGTTCCTGACATATCACCATATGCTGTGTTTGCAACGCTGAGGAAGGGAAGCTGGTGGAGGTGATTTCCTTACACTTCTGGATCCTTTAAGACCTTAACAAAAGACTTATTACTTCTGACATTGGATTCTTCTTTCTAATGAACACCTAACTTCTCTAACTCGAATAAGTAGTTTAATTCATAGTGGAGCTGATTTCAGATGGTGTGTTGTCATCAAAGCATCATTCAACACAGGATAGGAAGGTGACCAGGAAAAACTGAAATTAGTAGTGCTTTCATATGGTCTTTCTACAAGAGTGTGAACAAAAAAAGCCGTAACTGTAGAGGAAATATTGCAATGTCTGTATGGAAAGGATTCATGTTGCCATTTGCTCTCTGGTTCATTATATTTGCTTTCCACCACCACCCCCCCTTTGCCATAAGATAGTAAGTTTTCAGAAACCTCTTCTGCATTGATATTTCACCTTTCTGTCATTGGTTCAGTGGCCACTTGCAGTGGCTTGGATAACATTTAGCTGAAGAAAACAGCCTGAATCAGATCAAATATTCTTTTACTTGACAGAACACATAAAAGCAAATCAACAAAAACATATATGAAATATATGGTTAGTATCATCATATGTCCTTAATTTTGTTGGGCTACTAAATTACAGGAATTGTAAAAGGGGACATTATATAAATCCTATGTGAACATATGGCATTTTTTTTCCCTTTTGAGATTGTAGACTGAATCTAGGCAATCCCGTTAACAAAATGAGCCTTGTCATTTGCAGAGTAGTGCTTAATGACAGTTGTCAGTCATCACTAAGTACCACACTCAAGGGACATCTTGATATGCCTGTGACAGACAGATTAGATATTGTCTGGAGAGGGTTTTGCGGCAGCTGTAAGAAAGCCTAGCTGAGAGGAAATGAGGATTTTAAAAAAAGAGCTCGGAAATCAGATACAGCTTTTTCAGCCCCTGATCTCTGGAGCAGATGATTCTTCTGCTCAGGTATGAGCTGTGTGTGTCTGAAGCTAATGGCTGAATGGGAGATGGCCACTGCTGTGATTTAGCTCCAATCACTCAGAACTGCAGCCTTGTTGTGATCAGACCTGGTCCACCCTTTCTTCCCCCAATATCATTTGCCATTTAATAGGCTTTCCTTCCTATTCTTCATAGTCTTTTACACTAAAGGAAAATGTAACCAGCACAGCTATGCCTAAAGCAGTAAAAGACTGAAATCATTAGACAACTGTGACTCTTGTTGCCAGCAATGAGAGGTAGTGAAGGGTTGCTGTTGCCTGTCCTTGTGCCCAGAGGAGACCCATTCAGTGCCAGCAGAGGTCAGGAGCTGGCACAGAAGCTTGCTCCCACTGCCAGGCTCCTGCTGCCAGAGACTCTGGAGGCAGCCCCACGGCTCCCAGCTCAGGTATGTCTGCAGGGAGCACCTCTCAAATAGCTTTTTGCCTCACTTGTCCTTGTTAATTGGCCATACGGAAACCAAAGAGATGCAGCAGTCAGCTCAGGAGCTTTCGCGCACACGGCTCTCACAAAGATGTGCTCTGTATCCATATGTGATCGGAGACTGAGCCTGTCGACCAGACACCGAACCTGTCAACCACAGAAAGGGCTTTTCATGCATTTCTAGTAACAGCCACAAGGTCGTTCAACATGAGTATGGACAGCAGGAGACAGGTTTTGGAGCCTCTGTTGCAAAAGTCTTTCATCTTTTTTCACCCAGGGGTCAACTGAGACTGCAGAGAGAGAAAGACAAATGGGACACCAGCCCCAGGAGACCTGATGCAGGAGGCCAGTGGAGGTTGCCGAGACAGCAGGTTGTAACACACATAATGCTACTCACATAAAGCTGAGCAGTGAAACTGCAGCGCTTATATAGGGCCTAAAAAACTGCTTCCTGCTGCCTCACCGGGACAGCAATGGTGATGAATTACACTGGCTCCGCTCTGCAGGATGCCCAGCCCCAGGAACACCGCCGGCTCCCTGCTTCTGGGTACTGCTGATACCTCAGGAGGCTGTAGCCAGCATCTCCCACAGTGAGCTGTTCCCCAGGGACCAGCCCTCTGCTTACAGAAGCTTTCTTCCCTTGTGAAGTCAGGAAACATTCATTAGGTGCAGCACACCTGACTTAATACCTTCAAGTCTTGATCTTCATGTCCAGGAAAGCAGATACGAGCAAGATACACTACAGAACAATAAAAATTGTATAAAAAGAAAGTAAATAAGTGACCTTGAATTGTGGAGGAGCAAGAAAAAATATGAGGTTTAAAGTTAATTAGACCTTGAACTGTCAGGCCCAATTACTTCCAGCAAGCTCTGACGCTTTGAAGATTAATTAGGGAGTTCGCTGTCACATCTCACAAAGGACCACCATTATGCTAGAGAAAATCTACCTGCTTTCTGCACACAATGTCTTGAAATTTTGCAAAAAAACTAACTGGGGACCTTTTATAAAAGCTTTCTGATTATTATATTCATTTTGAGGAATGCACTCTATTTTTATGCTGAAATACATCCGGCTGCTTTGAAGGGAAGATTTAACTCACTGTATAATGATTTTAAATACTTGTAGCTCCTGGGCAAAAGGTTTTAATATTCCTCTGCTTCTTTCACAACACTCTTGTTGCATCCAGCATAGATTATGCTGTAGTGTTGTACCAGGATATATCAATTATTCAGCACATTTGCTCTGAAACAAATCCATGCATATTACTGTGTACCTGTCACTGAAATCAGCCTCCTTAATGGTTTCTGAGCAGCAGAAATGCAGCTTCCCAAATCTGAGTCAGCAGCAACGTCCTGCAGCAGCAGAAGCAAGCCCTCTCCTGCTCTGGACCAGTGAGGGCATAGCTGGTGGAGCAGGGGATGAGACTCTTGCACTCTTCTACAGTTCATGGACCTGGTCCAGTTTTGGCATCCCTGTTTCAAAAGACACATTGCAAAATGGGAGAGGATGCAATGAATGGCTTAATGAGTTAAATGGTGTCTAGTGATTTAGAAAATCTAATCTAAGACCCTGTTTTCGAGGGAAAGTCACACCAGGTAATCTCCAGAAGCTCCTTACAACCTGTGCTTTTTTGGGATGACATGACTTTTAACCCTTTGTCCTTCCCCAGGACAGGACACCTCCCTGCAGAGCTGGAGGGGAGACCATGCACCAAGTTTTCTTCTCAGTGGTACAGCGAGCTCTGCAGCAGTGAACTAGAATTTATCTGCAAATCTGTCCATGTACAATTCAAAATGTTGCTGTAAGCATCTCAACAGATAAGACCCCCTCCCTGGCTCACAACAAATGAAGTGTAAAATGTCAAAGTAATGAATCATGGATAGGGTCCTTCAGAAAAATTGGAACAACAACAACAAAAACACAAAACAAAAAACCACCACAAAACAAAACAACAACAAAAGAGAAAGGAAAAGGAAATGGAATCCCATTTTAGACACAAAATAGTTTCTGGCTTACATCCATATGGATATTTTTAACGTGTCCGTCAATACAGTCTCTGTGCACAGCAATTGACTGATCTGTGGCTCTCTATTCATGCTTCCATCTCTTCCCCAATGACCAGAGAGTGTCTTTAAAAAATAATTTAGTCATAACTATTTTTATTTTCCTATATCATCCAGAGATACTTGCTATGTGAAAGCTGAGCTGTGGAGAGGTGGGACCTCGTGCCTACAGAGGTGGTAGATGTCCCATCCCTGGAAACATTCAAGGTCATGTTGGATGGCGCTCTGATCAACCTGATCTAGTTGAAGATATCCATGCTTATGGCATGGGGGGGTTGGACTAGAGCTCCCCAGCTCCCCTGAGTCATGCTGGCCTTCCCTGATCTGGTGTCTAGCTGGAAGCAAGTGTCCCTGACACTGTAGGAATTGGTCCTTTCTGAGAATATCTTAACATACAAAGCGATAAAACAGCAGAAAGAATTGTTATTCCCAGTTCAAAGGCAAGGTTCTGAGAAGGTTAAGGCTAGCACTTGTCCTAATCACCTTCAGCCATCTCAAAATTAGGCTGCTAAGCCAGGCTGAGAACCTCTTTTTTAAAATGTTCTTTTTAGTAGGTTCTCCAGAAGAGCACTTCATCTCAATCCAAAATAGGTGGGATGATTCACCCTCCATCAGTTGCAAGGAGAACCTACACAACCACTTTCAGGGAAGCCTGTGGTATTTGTGGGGCCTGACTCCAGAGCTCAGGGGATGACACTGACCCAGGTTTTCTGTCTCCGGGGGTTGGACTTAAACTTTTAAAACCCCAGAAACAGAAATGCTTTCCTCTCCTAACGACCCATTCAAGGTCATGCAGAATTGGCAATCAGACCAGGAAACTATGTGCCACATCCACAAGCCTGTTTTTTTTCTCTCACGCTTTTCTAACCATTTTCAAACCAACCAGGAACAGATAAGGGGGAAAAAAAGGAAAAAAAAAAAAAAAAAAACCCTGAGATGCCTTCTAATCTTCTGAACCATCAACGCCGTGGCCACTGGAACCAATCCAAGACTGGTTTCCCATTTCATCTTCCAAGGTCTATTTTTTTTTAAGCCAAGAGAAAAACTAGTTCCTCTATAGACAACAGTTAATCATTAATGATACATGCAAAACATAACATACTTGACCCTTTGACATGGTAGAAGCAGCATGTAAGTGGAGAAGACAGGATATATTGGCTTACACTTCACTCAGACAAATCTGCCTTGCTATGGGAAGGGGGGGCATTGAAATCTTTATCACCTGAGCTTAGTAAGGATGTTTCTTTCGGAAGGGAGTAGCTGGTTATTTTAGGGCTGCTAGCTTGTAGCCACTTCAGTAATTCTACCTAATAAATGCAAAGTCGTTGATGCTTTGTGCTTTATTTCCACAGTGGGAAAGTTCTTAGTCAGCACTGTTTTGCTGACTCACTGACTCAGCTTTTGGAGGCACAGCCCGTCTTCCCTGGTCAGTGCTTTGCAGGGTGAAATGTAGGAGCTGGCAGGCGAGCAGGCTGGGATCAGCATCCAGTACGGTTCTCTGTCACCTCACAAGGCACTCTGAGATGCTGCATAAGAAATGTGTTCCTGGATCCTCCTGCAGTTCAACCCAAGGCACTAAGTACCCTCAGCTCCTCAGTTTAGGAGGATGTAAGGATGCTTGGCATATTGCACATCCAGCCCTTTATTTTCCAGGAATAAATGGGGCAGCATTCCTTCATTAGGTTTTGCACGAACAGAACTTTAGAGAAAATCGGTTTTTATAAATTTATTTTAAAATATACCCACCAAATGCTTTGCAGCTCTGGGCTCACCCGCTCCTAAAAAAAGTAATGATGATAATAATAATAATAATAAAAAAATAAACATGAAAAAAAAGGAATAGAAAAGCTGACGTTTTTCTTGGTTTCCCCGGTCAGGGCGTTGAGAGTGGCGATGCCATCTGCTGGTGACAGAAAGCCGGATCCCCTCCCATTCCCGCACCTTGTACTGCACAGCCTTTGGTGTCACTGTGATGTTTTTTAGCACTGGTGTGCTCAGCCGTGGCTCTGGGGAGGCGTGTCCCGGTGGGAGGCTGAGGAGCTGGATGCTTAGCCGGCTGTGTCACGGGTCATCCCGATGGGAATGGCTAATCCCTTGGGAAGCAGAGGTCTGTAGGCTTGCTGTCACAAGGTGTAAGAGGGTATGTGTGTCTGGGTTTTGGGAGAAAGGGGAGATGCTGGACAAGAGGATGCTCTCTCTTCTCAGGCAATTCCACAGGCACTGTGGGGACGTGTCCCCAGTTTCTCTTCTTTCTGTCACAGGCTCTCTGTGAGCCCCTAAAACAAGGCTTTTCATCGGTAGCAGTGGAGGCCCCCCTTGGTAATGCAGGAGCTCACAAGGAATGATGCGAAGATAAACTCAGAAACAAGCCCAGAATCAGGGATTGGAAATTATGATCCTCCTGGCCCTCCAGGTCTGCTACCATTCAGCAGCGTACTCACACTCCCTCTTCCCCCTGCCCTCCGCCTGGTTGTCTTAGCAGAGGGAAGCAATTTCAACAGCCACACAGTCCCTTTTCTGACCTTACAAAACACGTCCAAGCAGGTGAGGAACAACTCTGACATGCTCACAAGGCTGTAAACCCCCTTATTCCTGCAGAGCTGCACCAGCCTTACTGGGAAGGGAAGGCAGGCAACATGTCTGTGCCACGCCCCTCCTGTCCCATAGGTACCATGGGCACACTTCCTTCAGTCTGCCAAAGACCACAGGAATCATAAAATGCACACTCTCTCCACCAGATCATTTTGGCCAGAGGCAGTCAGTGCTGTCTAGGAGTTAATGTGCATCTACCTGTGCATTATTTGCCCAGGCCCACACATGGAGTTGGGGTCAGAGTTGGCATTAAACACCTGCTTCATCTCTCATCTTGCCCTGGGAGGAGCTTGGTTGTGCATCTCTCCCAAATGTTTTGACCGGACTGTGTTGATAAAAACAGGGGGAAGGTAGAAGAGATGTGCCTGGGGAGGCAAATACAGTAATTCCAGAGTTGGGGAAGGTTTGATCTATTCAGTTTGCAATGCACCTTGGCATCTAGAGTCCTCCCAAAGACTATGCAATGAACTGTGAGCTGTAACTGGGGGGAAAGGCATGCTCTGACACAGTAAAGGTGTTGCAGGCTATTATTCAGAGCAAACAGTTATAAAAGAAAAATTGGATGGTAAAGTGCATACAGAAAATCTCCTGTAGCCAAATTACTGGCCCTAAGGCAAGACTAGGAACTCTTGAGCGGGTTATACAGGGGCCAACATCTATGGGCGATGCTGAAAAAAATCTTAGGTCTTTCTTCTAGACTTCTTGGAAGTGACCTTCACCTTGAAGGAGTGCTTTGCTTTGCACTGAATGGCACAGAACTGAAGGAGGGGGAAGGAAAGAGGAGGGTGACAGAGCTGGGGAAGGAGGCAGCCCTGTGCAGCCAGTGGCCACAGTGCCACTATGCTCTTCCCCTGGGACGTAAGTTACCTGCATGTGACAGCAGAGGGTCTGGAGCACAAGGCACCATCATGGGACTCCAGCACAGGACAGTCAGCAGGCATCCACCGACTGACTCCCACATGCTATGCCTGGTGCCTGAGCCCTCACAGCAGAGCAATGTGTGCCTTCGTCCACCAGCCTGCTGCTTCTCACAACGGTGTTGAGAGACACTGAGCATCCCGGCCTCCTGGTGCCGTGGGAGCTGAGCGCCTGGTTCTGCCCTTGCTAGCACCCTCCTGGGATCAGAGTGGCACAGAGGAAATGGGAGAGAAAAGAGATGCTTCGTTCCTGGGCAGAGACTGGCTGATCTCAAAAGGAAGCATAAAAAATTGTTTCTGATTTAAAATATCCTCAAACAATTTTTTACTGTCCTTTCTTATTGGTATGGCTTTGATTAATGACAACAGGCTTCTGCCTGGCAGCTAGTTTGGCTGCTCAGAAGAGTGAGAGGGAGTGTGTCTGGTGGAAACAGCTTCTTCCAGGGTAGCCATCTACAGCTTGGGCACTTGGTGAAGACAACCGCTTCAGCTGCCTATGAAACATCAGCACCTCAGCTGTGACTTCTGCAAAGAGCTGTGTTGAGGACTGCAGTGTGGGGACAGCCAGGCTGCTTCAGCACCGTATATGTAGCACTGGAGCTAGGCGGGTAGGTCAGCAGCTCCAGAGACCACTATCAGTATGGCTGGCTATCAATTCTGATGAAAAGATGCTGTCCATAAAGTCACAAGATAGAAAATGGGGGCAGGAGGGGGGACATAAACTATTTAATTGCTTGCATAACTCAGCTGAGGAAGCTGCAAAGAGGAACTTGCCATTCTTGGCCGTTTGCCCCAAGGCTGTGTGCAGCTGGGGAAAGAGGAAGCGAAAGGAAGAACCTCCAGCTCGGGTATCAGAAGGAAGCACGGTGCTGCTAGAAGTCAAAGCTTAAGTCTGCAGTAACCAGGCCAAAAATGTACACAGTATGTAACAGCCCTAAGGCAGCCCTGCCTAACTGTACATGCAATGGGAACATGTGGTGCCAAGGGAATTTGAGCTCATTGCCCTTCTAAACTGCACTCTGACCCTGGGCAAGTCTCTTCAGCTCTGTGCTCTGTGTTGATCTGCTCAGATTTCAAAACCTCCAGGCTCTCCCCACACATTTGACACAGTGCCTAGGACTGCTGCAATACCACTAATAATAAACTGGTGGTGAGGTCTTTTGCAATGTCCGTCATCCCCAGCTGAGCAAGGCAAGCCCTTATAATCTCGCTCTCCTTGAAATGTTTTATTTTGTACACTCTCCTTGATATGTTTTGTTTCATACAGCTCCTTCTGTCAAGTAACTCCTTGTTGCTGTATCAGAGACCTGAAAAATCTGAGCTCCAGAAACTAAATCCCTCAAATCCTGATGACCTACTTCATTATGTCTCAGAAGCCAGGCCATGTTTCCATGGTAGATATAAGCTGGTTGTCAAAAAAAAGTCAGATCCCGGTTATTGTTTAGTTTACGTTGATTTAATTCCTCAGTGTTTTATTGGTTATTTTCTCCTTTGTCATCCTCCTCTAAGTTTATCTAAATTGATATCTGAAAGGATTCTTACTCCCTTTTGATTAATGTTAGTTCCCTGTGCTTATTAGCTGCCCTCATCTTGTCAATTTTCTGAATGGTTCTGAGCTTATTTAAAGGAATATACAATATTTTATTTGTTTGTAGTGGGTTGATCCTGGCTGGACACCAGGTCCACCAAAGCTGCTCTGTCACTATGTTCCTCAACTGGGCAGGGGAGTGAAAATATAATGAAAGGCTTGTGGGTTGAGCAAGATAAGGGCAGGGAGAGATCACTCACCAATTAATGTCACAGGCAAAACAGGCTTGATTTGGGGAAATCAGATGAATTTATCACCAATCAAATTAGAATAAGAGAATGAAAAATAAATCCAAATCTAAAAAAACCTTCCACCCCACCCCTCCCTTCTTCCCAGGCTCAACTTCATTCCTAAATTCTCTACCTGCTCCCCTCCAGCAACACAGAGGGACAGGGAATGTGGGCTGAAGTCAGTTCATCACAAGTTGTCTCTGCTGATCCTCTCTCAGGGGGAGGACACTTCACAGTCCTCCCCTGCTCCTGTGTGTGGTTCTACCTATGGGAGACAGTCCTCCGTGAACTTCTCCAACAGGAGTCGTTCCCATGGGCAGCAGTTCTTCACAAAGTACTCCAGCCTGGATCCCTTCTATGAGGTGCAGTCCCTCAGGAGCAGACTGCTCCAGCATGGGTCCTTCATGGGGTCACAAGACCTGCCAGCAAACCTGTTCCAGTGTGAGCTCCTCATTCCATGGGTCCACAGGTCCTTCTAGAAGCCTGCTCCAGCATGGGCTTTCCATAGGGTCAAAGTCTCCTTCAGGCATCCACCTACTCTGGTATGGCACCTTCCATGGTCTGCAGATGGATATCTGCTCTCCAAGGGACCTTCATGGGCTGCAGGGGAACAGATGCCTCATCATGGTGTTCACCACAGGCTGCAGGGGAATCTCTGCTCCAGCACCTAGAGCACCTCCTCCCCCTCTTTCTTCACTGACCTTGGTGTCCTCAGGGCTGTCCTCACATATTCTCACTCCTCTCTGGCTGCAATTGCTGTTGTACAGCTTTTATCCACCACTTCTTAAATCTGTTACCGCAGAGGCCCTACCACTGTCACTGCTGGGCTTGGCCTTGGCCAGCGGCAGGTCCATCTTGGATCTGGCTGGTGTTGGCTCTCTCAGACACAAGGGAAGCTTCTGGAATTTTCTCGGAGAAGCCGCCCCTTTAGCCCTCCCCTGTAACCATGCAAACCCAATGCACCATCTTATAAATGTATCTAGTGGTATTGTATATAATCACTGGATGCAAATAATGACTCTTGCATCACTTCATGAACAGATGGAGCATCTTCTGCTGGTACACGGTACAAGGTGTTACCCAGTCTAACTCAGGCCCTGGTGTGCAGTGCACTGTGCATGGAGGAGGTACTGGCTGTCCGAAGACCTGGAGGCTCCTTCCACCTGGGCAGAGCATGGTGGGCTCCAGCAGGTGAATTCCTGCAGCTCTGGCAGGCTCTTTCCTGGCAGACCTGCCTGTTTCCCTGCAGGTGCTGCCATGCTCCCTGCAGGATTGAGCAGCCCTCAAAGGCCATCCCAGGAAATGAGCATCCCTCAAACGAAATCCCAGCACTGCCATACAGTCAGAAAACAACCAAATCCTGTCATGCAAACCAGATGGAGGGCGTGAAAAACCCTGGCATGGCCAACATCCCTGGTACTTTTTTCTTTCTAAACCGGAAACCATGCCATGGACTTCAGTGAGGCTATCCCAGCTGTAAGAAACCCCTCATAAGTGGAAAGGAGAAATGAATACTTATATTCCTCCAGAGAGAAAAATTATCAGCAGAGATGGATATAGCTGAATTGACGTGAACATGCCATTCTCGCTAATGCTAACCAGGCAATAAATGGGGTCATTGCAGTATCCTCCAACAGCTGTTATCTGGGGCACCAGAAATCCTAGGGCCAGGATTTGACTGCAGGCTAACGGATCTTTATACCAGTTGTCAGTATAAAACCAGATTTAAATAGAAGAAAGTTAGAGGAAAGATCTTGTGGGTGGGCAGGAGACTCCTCTCCCTGGGAGTCTGCTGGCCTGCAGGTGGCCACCAGTCCCAGCTAGGGCTCCAGGATGGTCTCTGGGGTCTCTGGGTCCTTGCTGCATCCTCTCTGCTGTTTCTATACCAACACCCTAAACACCTTCAGGGTCTGAATGGCTTGCTGGGGTTTGCCAGATCAGTGTCTCTGGTTGTTGCTTCTTCTGGGCTTTGTCACCACTTGTTCCTCCTTGCTAATGAGACCAGTGTGGCTTCCAGTGTTGCAAACTGGCCAGCCCTGACTGTGCTACATCATTTTCACCTGTGAGACTCATTTCTTCTTAGGTGAGAGATGTGACCAGGGTGCAATTCCCAGACCTCATTCTGTGCTTTTTTACCTCCCTGAAAAGGAGATCAGTTGATTTTATTGACTGATGGACATTGCAGGCATCATCAGTGTCCAGGATCTGGTTTCAGCCAGCAGCTTGCCTTAGGGATCCCTGTGGGCTGCCAACCCCAGGACAATGGCTGGTTGTTCAGTGCTGTAAGCAGACATCGCTCTGCTCCACAATTCCCTTGATGGAGGGAGGACTGTGCTAATGTGCCAGCCCCTGCCCAGCAGTTCCAGGCTGCAGTGCACTGAAGGGTTTCTGGCCTCCACAATTGCCCTGGTGAGCTCGTGGGCTTCACAGGACATCACACTTCAATGGTGAGAGATATTGCCTCTGCAGCCTGAGCTGCTGTGGAGGCAGGTTATAATTTTTTTTCTGGTTACAGAATTTACCTTAAACAGCTTTTCCTACTCTCTCAGGCATTTGCAGAGGGCAGTAACAGCTCCCCTTGGCTTTTCTTTGAGTACACCACAAACATCACGTTTCTTCTTACAGCAGTCTCCATTTCCTTGGTCAACTGGTTTTCCAAGTACTGGTTCTTTGTGAGGCGCTTTGCTTTTGTAACTAACAGCAGTGTTTGTGCAGTACTAAGCACTGCCTCAACCTGTGCAGACATACAGAGAAGTGCTGTACAGTATTGCCTTCTTTGCTTGGTTTTCTCACGTGTTGGGCCTTGCAATGTTGTAACTTGATCATTATTATTGGCAAATGGATCTCTGGGCAGTTTTTCAGGTGAGGTGCTGACAACCAGAACCACTAACCCTAAAATATTTATCTTTCCAGGACAAGCAAATAGAGCCTCCCTTGTTTCCAAAGCATTTCCTTACACTTACCCCAAAATAAGTAAAACTGGATTTTGTTGGCCCACTTTATCCCCTCTTGAAAACATACTCAGCAAATTGTTCTACATCTTCTCCAGGATAAGCTCTGTTAAGTTATTCCAAGTATTTGTTTTGGTGTAAACACTGGCATGCTTATCTCCAGGTCTGGTGCCCTTTTCTCCCCCAAGTTCAGTTTAATCTGCCTCGTGTGTTGTGACCATTTGGAGAAAGTGTTGAAGCACAACTTAGGTTTTTGGCAAGTGTCTTAAACTGCTGTGTCCCTAATGTACCACAAGGAACCAGATCAGCCTCGGACTGAGGGAGGTCTCTGGCACCTGGAACCCAGCCTGCTGGGAAAAAGCTATGGGACCAACAAAAGCACTTGTTATCCTCAGTGCTCGGTACAGTGCATCTAATGGAAACCCACTCTGACAGCCTCATCTACTGAGGAGAAAGAATAAACCTCTCTTTTGTACTGCAGGGATCTTTTTGATTACTAGGAAAAAAACCCCATGATTGCAGGTGAGAAGTATCAAGGTCTAAGTGAAAGAGCATCAGATAGAGACGGGAAAACCTGATTGTTTGAGAAAATTAGCCCAGAACAGACCCATGAGACGAGAGGAAAAGGATGTTAGAAAGAGTCAGTGGCTGAGTGGCTGTGGGTTGTGTTTTCTTTTCTTATGTCTTTTTTTTTTTTTTACAAGTAAGATCTGTGTCTTATCCCCAGTAGCTAAACTCAGATAGTATTGTGAGAGACCCTCTCCATGCCTATCACACTGGGAGCTCTTGGAAAGGTTTTGCTTAGGGCAAAGTGAGTCCAGGACCATCAGTGATCACTGGGCTCAGGGCAGAGGGGCTTCTGAGGGTGAAGCTGGAGCAAACAGAACCCTCTCTGAGGACATGCTTAGCAGGCCACAGAAAGCAGATTTGCTGTCATCTTTGCAGACTAAGATGCTTGTGGTACTGTGGATCTGCTGTTTGTGGACTCAGATTCAGTAAGGTGAGGAGATACCTTCTTGCATTCAGCCAAAGTATGTGCTTCAGGACATCATGGGTGAATGTCATTTTGGTTTTGGTTTTGGAGTACTGGTCAAGGACTGGTTTAGGTGTGATTCTTCTGGAACAACTGCATCTGTAAATTTTCACATTTGGGCAAGAATTACACCTCTGTAAATCTGTATCACCCCACTGAGCAGAAGATAATAGAACTAGATTCTACACTACAAATTTAATCAGGAGGAGGACCTGGCTGGATGATGAGTGTCTTTCCTCAACTCAACACACTTTAAGGGCACCAGATTTGTTGCTGAGAACTCTCACACAGGCCAAGCACCTTGACCTCTCTCAAACTGAGCATCTGAAAATAGAGCAACCTCAGATGTAATTCACCTCATACAGCATCATCCATCTTTTGTAAGCTTTCCTGTGTCTGTCCCTGTTTAGCACAGAAAAATGGGCGTGGGGAGAGCGTTGGCTCGCTGACTGGGCACTAATACTGGCTGCACAAGAAACACAGATGTTGAAAAGGGACTGAAGGAAGCTTTCACACCATGTAAGCTGAAGAAACCCAACCCTAAGGCCAGAAGTCATGCTTGAAAATAGTGGACGTGGATTTTATTTCAGGTCCCATTGCTGTGGCCACTAGAGACTCTATGGAAAGCATATGGACTATTGGACAATGGACGTGAAACCTACAGAAAAAGAAACATAATAAAAACCTGAACATAATGGCCTTTTCATAGTTAAGAAGTCACCATGATTACTCCAGTGCTCTTGGCCTGGTGGTATTTTAATCAGAGGGTCCCATGAGCACATTGCACTTAACGCGTATTAAACACCCTAGCCAGGAATGCAGGCAGCGGAGACAGGAACACTCCAAGATGAAGTGCCTCTTAATGTGTTTTCCTGTTTAAACAAAACCATGTACTTGCTAAACACATCTACGGAAGGAGGCAGCAGCCCTTGGCAAGCAAGTCTACCTGCAGCACGCTCTCGGCACATGTTTACTTGGTGGGTTTGAAAAGAGTACTGAGAATGCTGACATTAGAATGCCGTGTTCATTGTGTGTTGTGCAAAGCAAGGGGGGCTGGCGATCTAATCACCGGCCCCAGAGTTACTCTAACCCAGGATATCATTATTTCTTTGCAAATAGCTGGCGCTTGGAGGAGCTGGATTAATTCCCACACAAATTTAGAATGAAATTCAGTTCTATCACCAACCAAAGACCCAATCACAAAGCAAACCCAAGCAAAAGCAGTCAAGGGAGAGACGAGGACCTTGCGTGGCAGCTCGCAAGCCCTGCCTGGTTGAAGAGTGACCACTGCCAAGGAGACATCCTATGGTTGACAGGCAGCACCCAAAACAGCATCTGGTTTTTGGTGGAGTCACAAAGGTCTGTCTGAGGCAAGACAAATGCCCCACTCCCTCTCTACCTGCATTGAGGCCAAAGTTTATTCCCAGGCTTGAGTCCCCTCCAGCACATTCATATCATCCTGCTTTTGGGACAAATCTAGGTAAAGTCAGTGTTGTCAACTGTCAGCGTCTGGGCATTTCCTTTTCATTATGAAGTTGAAATAAAATCCTGCTATTTGGAAAAAAAAAAAAAAAAAGAATCATGTATGTGGCAATCTCTTTATCTTTTTTTTGTTACAGTGCATGCCTCATGTTGGCCAGGCCCAGAAGCTACCCTGGTTACCTACATCCTGCTTCTAAACACTGAGGTTTTAAAACCACAGAAGCTAGACATCTTTCATAAGCTTTTTGAAGGCTGATCTTCAGGACTTGAGGTTTCAAGCTTTCTTCCCTCACATATAAGAGAGAAAGAAGAAACTGTAATGAAAAGTCACAGTGCTGCACAACTGCAGTATCTTGGTCCTTAACAAAAGCTCCAGATACTGGAATTCAAGATGAAATAAATCAGATTGACAACTTTATATTAAAAGCACTAAATACATTTTCACTCTTATTATTCCATTTCTCTCTCTGTGACTGAACTTGTGATGACAAACCCTGCCGCTTAGATAAGGAACCAGGCTTTGAAGCCAGGACTTGAATTAGGTTTTGGTGTCTTTTTCTTTGGAAGGAACTCTGCCTGTTTGGTTTGTCTCTTTCCACATTAAAACGAAATATTCTCAAACCAGGCAAGCTCTGCTTTTTCCATCAGTTCTCTTTCAATTCCAGCTCATTTTGGCTCGGTGCCTCTTTATGCCATCCAAAGCATTGCCCACAATACAAAGAACAGAAAAAGAGAAATCCATGCAATTAAAAAATGACATGAAATAAAAAGCACTTTGGAGGGCAAGTGTCAGAGCTGAGCAGTGTTCTCTCCCTCTGGCTCTTCTGAGTTTGTTAACCTTAAGGATTATTAACAGAAAATTCATTTCCTGTTCTTACACAGGTTTCAGCTGCAATTTGTTGAGGGGTGAGGTGTTTTTTTCTATTCTGAAAATGTTTTCTCTTGTCTGTGTATACTGATAAATTCCCATTTATATCTCCTGAGAAAAAGTAATATCTCTATTAAAAGGCAAGTGTGGTACTTATAAAGTCCTCATTGTGCACCAGGGCAGAGGGACTCCTTCTCTGGATGCTGCTCATTATCCATCACAAGGATTCTCTAGCTGCTCTGAAGCTCCTAATTTTTGCTAAATCAGGTAAAACATCTATTGGAGGAATCAGTATGCATGTGGGCATTTCTCCAAAGCTGCCTCCTTCACCATAGAGCAAATTAAATTCAGTGTCAGTCCCAGGTCTGCTTCCCCCAGGGCCCTTTGAAAACCCCAGCTTTTATGTCACGCTTCAGCCTTGCAGCGGTTTACTGTAAAGCTTAACAAGCTTAATTTGTTTGGTTTTCTTTCTTTTTTTCCCCCAGACTTAATTTGTCTCATACAGCACAATCTTCACCATATACCAAAAGCCTCTTTTGAGCAAAAATGTGGCAATATAATATATACACACATAACCCCCTAAAGTGGTTCATCCATAAGGTCTCCTAAAAATTGTACATGTTTAACAAAGGGAGGTAGGGAAAGTTCCATCACGAGTTGGCCTTGTAGAGATATCAGTGGGATTTGAGCAAGGTGTGGTGGATAATAAAAGTTTAGGTCATGGTTTTGGTGGGGTTAGGGTAGCCACTGAGAGACGGAGGAAGAGGAACTTGCACATCTCTAGCAAAAGAGGTGACTCAGTGAGCAGGGAGAGGGTGAAAGGACATAAACCCCAGACACTGACGTAGCCACTGCAGCAGAGGTGGGAGCAGCCAGGGGCTTGAGGGTAATCAACACCTTGCACTGAGTTTGTGTGCAGCAGTGCACAAGAAGTTTATGAATATAATTCCAGGGAGGATCTGTCTGAAGTGTAAGCACAGGCAATTTCCCTAATTAGGGGAAGTTCATTTAAACATGGAGATGAGCCAGAGCTAATCTCTGCATCCAGTTACCACTCTGCCTGGGAAATGCCAGTGCCTCAAGGTTTGAACCCTGTTCCAAGTTGAGCGGTCATTTGTCATGGGCCCACACCACCAGACACAGAGGGTCGGAGAGAAGGGGAAAAGGTGTGAGGAGCAGGGTAGTGCTTTCCCTGCTGTCAGCTCTGAGCACACAGATACTGATACAGAAACACTAACCCATTTCCCCAGAAAAATGAAAATATAAGGGTGGCTTTGCTGTTTCACCATTGAAGTGGAGGAAATGCAGGTCTGCAGCATCACTCCAGCTGCTCGTGCTGGAGGAGGACATGGAGAATTGAACTTGTCTCCCATGTGCTGGGTGAGGAGGAGGAGGGCTGGGGCTGAAAGGAGAGGTGGACAGCCTCACCACCAGCAGCTCTTTCCAGCTAAAACACCTGACCTCTGATGGAAATAGTCTATTGATTGAGGATGCCAAGAAAATTGCTGGTTAGTAGTAGAAACAGGAAGCTCAGGTGAGGGGCTGATGAAGAACCTTTAATTTCAGGAAGCTGAAAGGCCTCCCAGAGAAAGCCCAAGATGCAGTACAGAGGAAGCCAGAAACAATTGCAGAGACTGGGGCTGCAGACAAAGACATGAGATACCACCAGCTCTCAGATATCACAGCCACAAAACTCTCTCCTCTTGCAGATCAATAAAAAAGATGCAGAAAAAAAGAAAATAAGAGAGGAAAAATCCCATGTTGCCTCCTGAATACTTCCTAAAGCATTAGCTGTTGGCTGTATTACCTGATATCAGCCCTCTCTGAACTTGCTCCCCCTCCGTTCACTTCCAATCAGTAGCCATTGACCCGAGTTTAATTTTCTGTTATTTCAAGTTATTTTTATTTTAGTAGTGTGAGGTAGTGGTATTGACACTGTGCTGTGCAGCGAGGGACAGTCCATGAGCAGAGGACATTAGGGATCACGGCAGCAAAGAGGTTGAGTGCCCCATTACACAGACACAGACATGATTCATGTGTAGGAACAAAGTCTGGAAATGGACAAAAAGATGACACCAAGTTTCCCCACAATGGCTCTTTTGTATTTTTGCTCCACCTGCCAGGGTAAAACTTTATTTTCTCTCTTATTCCACATTAACATCACTCCTAGTAGGAGTCTTTAAACCCTTTAAAATTTTTAAAAGCCTTTGCACTTCAACTTTAGATTTGAACTCGATATAAGTATATATATAAGTGTATATATATATAAGTATATATATATATATAAGTAGGAGTGGTGTAGGCACATACCTTAAGGAACCCGAAACTAGAAGACCTGACAAGATTAGGGGCTGAGTAAGCATTTTACTCTGTTATCCCTCAGCCTGGTCCTCTTTCCTGGGGGCTGATCCTGTGTCTGGCATGGCAATACACAGCACAGTGGGCTGACTGCTGGCACCCGGGGCTCAGCCCAGGACTGATGGCACATTCCCACTGTGCAAGCCCTGAAGATAGGGCAGGATCTCCACCAGACTGTTCTCTTGGTGCTGAGTTAAAAATAGCAACTGCAGGGTTGCAAGACTATGTGGGCACAGCGAGTTCCAGCTCAGGTCCAAGGAGGCCACACATTTTTTCAGTGTAGCCTCAAGCAGTCAGCTGCAGCAGGAAGCTCCAACATCCACAGCCTCCCTGATACACCAGCTCTGGGACTCTTCAACACCTCACCCCCAGGCATCATGCATTCAGCCCTGCTGCAGCTAGTCTAAGGGAAAACTTCACCCCAAAAGCACTGGCCATACACAGTGGACACAGACTGCCTGGCTGCACTGGCTTCTCTACGGGCAAATTGTTCCTGACTAATCTAGTGACCTTCTATGATGGAGTCGCTGCATCTGTGGTCAAGGGAAGAGGTACAGATGTCGTCTACCTGGACTTCTGTAAGGCCATCAACACAATCCCTCATGACACTTCTGCTGCTAACTTGGAGAGATATAGGATGGATTGTTAGATGGATAAGGAATTGGCTGGATGGCGGTGTCCAACAAGTTATGGTTACGTCCAAAAGGAAAACAGTAACAAGAGGTGTCCCTCAAAGGTCTGTACTGGGAGCAATAATATTCAGTATCTTCATCAGTGACATAGACAGTAGCATCAAGTGCACCCTCAGTGAGTCTGCAGACCACCAAGCTGAGCAGTGCAGTTGATATGCTGGAGGGAAGGGAATGCAATCCAGAGGGACCTGGACAGGCTCGAGGAGTTGGCCCATGGGAACCTCATGAGGTTCAACAAGACCAAGTGCAAGGTGCTGTACCTGAGCTGGGGCACGCTCTGGTATCAATAAAGGCTGGGGGATGAATGGATTGAGAGCAGCCCTGCTGAGGACTTGAGGACACTGCTGGATGAAAACTGGACAGGACTCAGGAACGTGTGCTAACAGCCCAGAAAGCCAACTATATCCTGGGCTCCATCAAAAGCAGCATGGCCAGCAGGTCAAGGGAGGGGATTCTCCCCTTCTACTCTGCTCTGGTGAGACCCTACCTGGATTACTGCACCCAGCTCTGGGGCCCCCAGTACAAGAAATACATGGACCTATTTGAGTAGGTCCAAAGTAGGGCCATGAAAATGATCAGAAGGATGGAATAGGAGAAGAAAGGCTGAGAAAGCTGGGGTTGTTCAGCCTGGAGAAGAGAAGACTCCAGAGAGTCTTGTGGCCCTTCAGTGCTTAAAGTGGTTTTATAAGAATGATTATTTTTTTACCAGGGGCAGGATGAGGGGTAACAGTTTAAAACTGTTAAAGAGTGTAAGTTTAGATTGGTCACAAGAAAGAAATTCTTTACTTGAGGGTGGTGAGATGCTGGTACAGGTCACCCAGAAAAGCCATGGGTGCCCACACCCACTAATAGCAAGGGCTGTGACACAAGGACCTGGAGAGGCTCTACTGTGCCACAGAAAGCCATTCCCACAGCACTGGGGAGCCTGAGCTGCACTGCACACTCAGGGCTGCTCTGGGCCCTACAGGTTCAGAAAGTGGCTCCTGCCTTTAGCTTTATTAGGGAGATGTTGCTAATTTTATGCACTGTCAAGACTGACATTTCTCTGACCATTTGTCAGAAGCACCACAGCAAAAATAGTACCATTAAAAATGAATCTTACCTGTGACTTGGAACTCAAAGCCATTATGTGGGCCACCTCTAAAATTTATACATTAATATTGTGAGATGGTTTATAAGGGAGCTCCATTTCAGATTCCCATTTTCATCTCTTCAAGCAGCCAGTGCTGAATGATTACAAGCACTTTTCTGAAAGGCTCTTTCTTTACACCATCTCTTACTCATCCCTAAAAATCACTGAGTGAGTTTTCCAATATTCCGTTACTCACCTAAGAACACAATTCATGCTGAAGTTCATAGTTTTCAGTTTAAGAAAGATTTGTGGCACATGGTAATTAAAGTTTGATGAAAAATCCTTTATTTCCAAAGAAAAAAATCATTTCCCTAATAATATTTATTAACAATTTTTAGCTATCACCCTAAAAATTCCTTTTTATCAGCTGGATACACGCAGCATACTCAGGTTCAGGTCACTCACACACAAAATGAATGACAGCAGGCCACAGTCTGTGCGCTCACGACTTTACAAAGGCTCTGCACACCCAGCAAAACCCAGAGGTTTTTATTCCCAAAGACGTGCTCACCTGAATATCGTGCTTCCAGGCCCTCTAGAGAGGGAAGATAGTCTGTCACCTCCCTTGGCAAGCCAGCAGGGAAAGCCAGGCAGGGAGAGCCCTTTGCCCTGCATCGGTGGGTGTCTCCTGCCTTGAGCTGTACTCACCGCGGAAGCCGTGCAACTCCTTCAACGCCTGCATTTGACTGTTCTTACATTTGACTGTTTCTAAATTATTAACATGCCTAGTACTCTGTGCTGTGGCTTTGTCTGAAGCCTTTTCCTTTGATCTCCACTGCCTTTGAAACTTTGCCTCTGTGTGCGGGCAAGTCATGCTGCCTTTCCTGCAAACCATCACCCTGCAGGGTGATATTTCTCTTGTTGAAACCAGTGCAAAAGGTCCTGCAAACCCTCTGAAACTCAGGCTACACACTGATGCATTGCTTTAATGTTGTTTTTCGTTTGTTTGTTTGTTTAAGAGGCTGGACATTTCCCTATGTCTCACAAGGTGTGAGGCATCTCCTGCAGTCACCAGCAGCAGGTGAGAGCATCAACACGTCATCAGAGGCCCACAGCATCTCCAGTATTAGATCCATCTGTTGCTGCTGTTGGTTTATACCCTTGAAGTAAAAATTCAAATTGGCTTATATCCTTCAAGTGCCATGCAAGAAAGCTCAAGAATCATTACTGCACACATTTGTGTTGCAAAAAAAAGGCCATACTGTGCCAGACCAACAGCTGGGTTGCCAAGAAATCTATCTGGGAAGTTGTATCTCCTTCCGGAGGAGTGTCAGAAAAGGGTTGTGCCAGAGCAATCTTACACACGTTATGTGCTTGAACCCTCCAATCCAAAGCGTTTTCAAGATACTGTGAGGCTGGAGTATGAAGCCAGGCTTTGGCACGCAGGATGGACAGATCATTCCTCCCCACCTTGACCTTAAATTCTGGAATGTGTCAAAGAACAAAACACAGGCACAGGAAAGCATCAGCTATGACTCTTAGTAAATCCAGTGGACCAGCTGATTACCTGCTGATGAGCAATTTAATTTGAGCTCAATTATATGCTCTGGAAGTCTGGCTCTCAGAGAGGTAATTACCCAAATTTCTGCCCTCTGATGGGGCCCAGCATGCTGGGCGTACGGATGGTGCCCATCCACGAGCATCCCACCAGCTGGCAGGCATCAGGCTGGCCAGCACTGCAGGCTGCTGCAGTAAACATCCTTACCGCTGTGCGGGAAGGAATACAGTCCTGGCTGCTGAGCATGAAGATGAGCCTTGATGCTCATCTTCTTAAGTCACAGCACTTTTAAAACACCAGTTAATAGGGACTATCTTAAGAGTGCTTTTAATTCAGAAAACACCCTGTATTTCAGCCATGGGCTGAATCCGATTTGAGGAGAAGCCAGGACAGCCGACACCCCCTGACATTAACACGAGCTGGCTGGGGCCCCAAGCTATCACAATTATATTTACTGGAGACTGTCTTTCATGTCCGGTTTATATTTAGGCCTGGTTGTGCAAGGCTTTCCCATGCTGTTGGGAATGCACTCACTTCCTCTGAGATTAATGGCAGGACTCATATGAAAGTGAGCAGAGGGTATCTTCTGGGCTTCTGTGAGAAAAAACAAAGTTTCCAAAAAGGCAAAGGCCTCTCTTGTCTTGGATGTGTTGGCTGCAGCTCACATTGCAGTAACCACCAGATTTGGTGAGGGCTCCGCTGTGGGAGGGTATTGTGAAACCAAAGGAGGAGATAATTCTCTGTGTGCTGGGAAGCCCCGTTTCTTTAAACTCTTAACACTTCAACACTTTCTCAAATGCTTCTGTTATGGTATCTGGTAAAATGTTTGAACAATTATTTCTTTGCTGTATGATTATTTGTGCCCTGATCTTGCTCTTTCAAAGCAAAAGGAGACAGCATATTATAAATGCAACTGCAGGAAAAGTAACACTACCAAGATTGCTTAAAAATCAGAAGCACTGGGCATGTACCAAACAACTGGTAATTCTGAAGGTGAATGTGGCTTTCTTTGTTTTTATCCAGTGTCTAAAGGAGAAAATCAAGTTTATATAGTTAAAGATCATATCATGTCATGCTGTACAGTGCAAACAGTATTTGTTGTGAAATAGCTGGCAGAGCTCTGTGGACATTAAAATGGATCATTATTTAGGAAAGAATATTTCTGCTGTTATGAGATCATGTATTTTGGGGCTGGAGGGATGGTGCATAACAAAACTGGGGTCCGAGATCCCTTCCCCCTTGTGCTGCCAGCAGCAGTGTAAGGTCCTAGCTGAGCAGAAGCCTTCTATAGCTTCTATTCATCACCCATTCTGGATCAGGTCTGTTCCCTGAGCATTACCCTTGTCTGTCTGTAAACACATGGCTGCTTGCAGCTTCAGTATCTGAAACCACCACTTGGCTGCCCAGATGTCCCAATCCAGCTCCTCAAAGGCATGTCTAGCTGTGCAGTTTCCTTTACTTACTGCAAAAGAAAGAAAGGGAGGGATAAGAGATGATTATCATTCAGATCTCTGTGTTCTACATTTCTATGGCAACCATATGCAGTTCAGCAATGACACCAGTACATCCAGGAACTCTCTTAACAGCATCTACCTTAAATCAGCAGCCTGCAAGCAGTGCTGGAAACCTGCCCACTCAGAGTAAGGCACAGGAGTTAGAGGGCCAGCACAGAAACCTTCCCCAGGGCATTTTGATTCCTCTACTAGAGGGCACTCAGGCATGAGTCATATGTGCCTCACACAGCAATGACATCAAGGCAGCCACGTTCCCCCCTTTAGGTGAAGGAACACATGGTTGGAAGGCAGTTGACTGACTTAGCAAGCAGCACTAGCAAGCATGCACCAGCTTTGGGTGATGTGAGGGATCCTGAGAGCAAGGGAAGGTGGTGACCTGAAGTGCAGGTTTTGCCATACTCATGTTTTCACATATCAAAATGTCCCAGCTTTTCCTGATTCCCTCTCCGTAGTTTTGGTTGAAGCTGTGATGATAGAGCACAGTGCATGGGAGATCAGCCATCGGCAAGAAGCGACATCAGTGGGCATGGGTTTGCTGTAGCTTGAGGAAGAAGCAAAGGACAAAAGGTCTGTGAAATGGCTAGTTGGGATATCCACCAACTGCTTGTAAAGGCTGTACCCCCTCAGCCAGCATAAGCCACAGCTGCCCAAGCCCAGCCAGGTTCCTAGCAGTGTCAGAAGAGGGAAGGTGGTGGTAATACAGTAGTTCGAAGTAAGAGGAGGGAGTGCTTCAGAGGTGCTTTGCACAACAGGACTTTTAGAGGGAGTGTGTGTAGGGAGGTCCCAATGCTGCCTATGGGGGGACCTAGTGCTGTTGTCCATTGCCTAAATGGCATTACAGGGAAGAGAGAGGCAGGTTCTTCCCAGAGATGTATACTGAAATGACCAAGGCAATGATCACAAGTTGCAACAAGGTAAAATTCTGATTCATTATAAGGAAAGCATCTTGCCATGAGGGTGGTCAAACACTGGTACAGATTGCCCACTGAGGAGCTGGGATCTTTATCCCTGGAGAAACTCATAACTGAAGGTCTGAGGACTTGGTCTAGTTTCAGAGCTGGCCATGCCTTGGGTTCCTTCCCAGTGAAATTATTCTATGACTGCAATTCTATTATACACATTGAAAAAAAAAAAGAGAGAGAGAAAATTAAAAAGAGGAATAAAGACAAACAGTTGTTTCTGTTTAAATTCCAATGGCAACAAAAAATAAAGCAGCAGGCTTACACTCATCTCTGAAATTATTCAGTCTGATCAGTCTGCTGCTGCTCACGCCTGAGAATAACACAACTGCAAAACATAGCTAAACATTGTTTATTCTAAACCTAACACAATATTTCCCCCTTTTTTTTTTCCTTATGAGTTTTCAAATTCACACAGGACTCTTCTGCCCCCCTAATGCAGATTTTACTTTGCTGTGTGAAAGCAGAGAGCTGGAACTGCCCGGTTTAAGGCTGCTAATGCTCCCTCAGGATGGCAGAGTGGCCATTTTTTTTCCTTCTGCCTGGACCTGAAATACAGCCTTTTTTTGATTTTCACACTTGATCTTGTGTATTCTCAAGACCCAGAGCCTTTATCACTACATAGTGCAGATAAAAGGCCTAACACCCACCCTCCATGAGGTCTTTTTGCCAGGCGAGCCAGGGGCACAGCTCCCTGCAGGGAAGCTGTTTTATTCCCACTGCTTTCCTACAAACTCTCCTGGTGCTTTTGTGTGCCCCAGGTCCTTCGGTTGCCTGCACAGGGTGGAAATTCCACTCACAGCAGCCTTTAAACTCTTTTTCTTTCTTGAAATCTCTCAGGTGTGCAATTCAGATTAAAGTCTCCCTCTCCCCCCAAAGGTTATTGACCCCTGATTTCTCTAGGAAGTGGTGTTTCTGGCTGTTATTAGCCAGAAACCCAAGGGTTTATTGAGCGGAGCATATACCATTTTGCAGACATAAGGTGCTCTCCCCCAGGGTGGGCAATTCCAGCCTGTGGTCCCATCATCACTAAATTCAGCAAAAACATCTATTTGGGCACATCTGACCCAGGTTAGACAGAGGTACATAGATGGGTTCATTTCTGTTGAACTAGCCATGGAGGTTGCATAGGGTTGCACAAACCACCCAGGGACAGACAATCCCTGATGGGACACAGAATTAACCTGTCAGCTTTCAAATAACGAGTTCCCACTGGCAGAGCATGTTTATTCTAGATAAGCTTTTTTTATCACTGCACTGTGTCAGTTTTGGATTGCTGGAAGAAGTCCCAGAGGTCCACTCAGCATCCTGCCAAGCACGAAACCCAGGGAGTCCTTTCTGTCCCGCCGATCAGAGATTCTTCAAACACCACGTGCTCCAGCAGCCATGCTGAAGGTGTTGGCATCGGCATGGCGTGAATGCCTGCAGCTCCTTCCCACCGTGTGAATGAGGCAGGCCTGGGAGCAAGCTGGTGTTTAAGGTGGTGAGGAGGTTGGGGTGACCAAACCCCAGCCCACCTCCCAAGAGATCCCACATCACGGAGCCCTATGGAAATTGCAGGTGGCAAGATGATGGCATGTTGAGCTCGGCTGTCCCGTGACACAGGCACTTCACACAGAGCCCTGGGATGGTGGTCACAGCCAAACAGTCCAGAGACTACCTGAAGCATCAGCTGGAGCCATGGACACTCAGACACATTCGTCTTGGTGCCTTCAGCTCCTGTGAAAGCTTGAACAGCTCTTATGGTGGTTCCCCTTGGCTGGTCTCTGATGCTGGGTGCTTTCCCCTGCTTCTCCAAAGCAGTGCTCCTATAAACTCCCACGGGATTTTAGGGCACCAAAACTCCTGAAGGGTAGCAGAGAAAACTAAAAGGAAACTTGGAAGTCTCTTCTGTGTGATGCCAGAGAGACAAAACAGTGGGTTTAGGGAACATAGCATAGAAGAGGGTAACTCACAGCTGCCAAGATGAATCTCCCATGGGCTGCCTGAAATTAATCCTTAGGCATGGCACTTCTCCGTCACAGGAAAGGAGTCACTCTCTTGCATATGACCATCAAGGGTGATGAGAGATTAGGAAGGAAGAGAGCTATCATGGTGATAAGCTGGCATACCGCTGCATGGATCCAGATGAGACAAAAATAGCATCATGATTGTCTGACCTCTGACAGGTCAGAGGATGATCATCAATTTGGAAGGGCAGTTTTCAGGACAATTAGAGAAGTATCTCTGCAACATCTGTGCCCTGTTTCTATGTCTTACAGGTGGTTCCAGCTCTCATAGTCAGTCACAGAGCATTCACATGGAGCTCAGAGCCAGCATAGGGCATTAGGAGGAACATCGTAGTGATGCACAAACCATTGTCCCATGCCAGGGAGGACGCTCTTCAAGGGTCATTGGAGCATGAGGGACCTGCCAGGAATGGGTCAGACAGAAGAGCATGTCGAAATGATTACAACAGCTCAGGCAGAGCAGGTGCCCTGTGAGTCACGGAGGGGTGGGGAGCTCCCAGCTGTGTGATGACCCACCCTTAAGGGGAAGGAAGCATAACACAACAGCCCTGGCTGGGCACAGATGTGTGGGAGGAATGCATGGCACTGCCATCTGCAGATTGAAGATCCTGGCAGCTCCTCCATGATGGTATCTTGTTGCAAAGGGGTCACCTTAGAGGTGATCCCCTGGTCCTGGGCTTTTCAGACTGTTGGGGTTTGCCTCCAGCCTCTGTGCTGAGAAGGATGTGCTGTGAAAAGCAGATCATTCCCACATGCTCCTGTTCTTTCTCTTTTACTATTTTTACCCCTGTCAAATAGAGAACAAAGCCAGGACCAAGGTAAGGCAATCCACATCTCTCCAAAGTGATGCTCTGGGGATAAACCAGAGAGGTATCCACACATTGCATGGGATATATATATATATGTCTGTGTGTGTATAGAGAGAGATCCAACCCCAGGAGATTTCTCTACAGTAGCTGGCAGCCTCTGGGACAAGGTGACCATGTTTTGTGTCCTGCTCCCACCAGCTGCAGCCTGGACTGCTGGCACAGTGCCTGTCCGGGCTGCTGGGGCAGGGCCAGGACAGTTGGTTTCACAAGGCACAGACTTTGCCTTCACTCCAGGCTCAGCTCTACTATCATCAGGCTTTCACCCAAATCCTCTGGAATACTGTGACCTTTATAATCAAGGGGCCAGAGCAAGCCCTTGGCCCAGGGTCTCACCTGTGTGTTACAGGAAGCCTATTGAGTCCAGATGGCCAGTTGCTCTCCAAAATTTTATTGCACAGAAAAGACACTCAGCCCAACTGCTTGGGATGTTTGAGCATTGCCTCAGCATCTGAGGAGAATTTATTGATCCCCAGACAGGTAATGAGTGAATTCACCCACCTTTTTTCCTGCCCCTGCCCTCTCCCCGTTTCCCCAGTGCCTGCCTTGCACATCTTATGCTCAGGGAACCAGTGTTATATTTCCATTTTTACCTGTTTGTCTTGGACATGTGCACAGAGCAATTATGGCACACAGGAAAACAGCAGTAAGAAGTACACATAGCAAACCCTCCATCTCCTTTTTTAACTTTAGGGTTGTATTTTAAGCTGGGTATTACAAGGCTTGCTTACCACCTTATTTTTAATGGTAAAGAGAATGGAAGGGCCAAAATGACTCATCTCATTGGCCACCAGAAAGCTGTACTGCTTCTCCTCTTCCCTCCTCAGTTCCAGCAGCCAGTGGAGGGTCCCTCGAGCATGATGCTGCTAAGGAATGATCAGGAACTAGTTTCTGTGGCAAAACAGTCTTGGATACCCAAGCCCAGTCCAGTGTCCAGCTTCCTGAGCATGCAGCTTTCACATAATCAGTCTATCGCCACTCAGCAAAAGACAGATACTGGGAAGAAGGCAAACCCCTATTGACAGGGACAGACTCACCTGCCCTTGTCCCCTGGTCCCAGAGTGATGCTGGGGTGAGGGGCTTGCCCGAGCTCACATCAGAGCTGGAGGTAGGAACAATTCAAATTCACAAAGTACAGCATTGTGCTGTGTGCTAAGAGGGGTTTAAGCCGTAATCTTCCTTCACCAGCTCTCATATACAGATCAAAGGGCAGGATACTGTGCAGGCTCTTTTGGATGAAAGATGCTTTAAAAAGTAGAGAAGCATTTATTACTGACCCCTTTCCATTCTGATTTGAGATGAAGGATAATGCCAGGCTCACTAGCAGCCAGGCTGGGAAGGCAGCTTCTCCCAGAGGGAGATTTTACCATATGACCTATGTCTGCAGGCACGGAGGAACAGTGATAGCATCAGCTGAGATAACAGGAGAGAAGCCAAACCCTTATCCTGGCAGCCTGGAGGTCAGGAGAAGAGGCAATTGAACAAACTCCAGCTCCAAGGGCCCAAAAAACCACAACTGTCATGCCACAGATTATTTTGGAATAAATATGCACATGCCACTCCCAGCACTCAATTGCTTTCCATCATCAAACTGAAAGAGAGCAGATTTAGACTAAATATTATGAAAAAATTCTTTACTATGAGAGTGGTGAGGCACAGGCAATGGTTGCTCAGAGAAGTTATGGATGTCCCATCCCTGGAAGAGTTTAAGGCCAGATTGGATGGAGCTCTGAGCAGCCTGGTCTAGTGGAAGGTGTCCCTGCCCACGACAGGAGGATAGGAACTAGATGATTTTAAGGTCCCTTCCAACCCAAACCATTCTATGATTCTATAATTCTATGATCCTTTCTGGAGCAGCTCGAGGGCCACTCTGGTCCTTAACAGCAGTGCTGGGGCTGCTCCATGTGCGCCTGTGGGTCAAACACACACTACAAATCCCTTGTGGAGGTAAGCATAGCCCAGCCACTGCAGCATGCAGAATGGCCTCCTTTGATAAAAAAAGCCAGAGCAGCGTCCCACAGGAAGAGTCACTTTTTCTCTGCCTCATCCCAAAGTAACAGGAATAAGTATGAACCAAGGCAGGTGGGCTTCAGCAGTCTGAAAAGGCTCTGTGCTTGGATAAGCAGGCTGGGAGCAGTGTTAGAACCTGCAGAGGGTTAGGAACTGAGAGGGTTGCAGAAAGGGAGGTAAATTTAGGTCCATGCCAAGTACTTCCATCTGAAAGATTTATTGCTCTGCCTGGCAGCTGAGCCCTCATGAAGAAATGAGACACCATCACTAGAGACATGACTGCCCACTTTAAGCATAAACTGCTCCCAACTCATCCTCTCCGAGTTGTTCCAGATTTGCCTGAGGAACTGTCAGGGAAAAACACAAAAAGATTTTTCTGTCAAATGCACCTGTTGAGGCAATTTTTTCTCACCTGATTTGGCTGCACAGTTCTGGATGCAAAACCAGGTGGGATGAGCTCTTTGCCCACACCCTTAGTGGCCACCGCTCCGGGGACCCCCTGGCCCGGTGCTGCCTACACCGGGAGATGCACCCCAGCCTCCTGGTACCCCTGCATCCTGGCACCCCATCACGGCACCCTGAGCTTCCAGCCTTCTTCCCTGTGGGCATGCACACGCATGGGCATCTTTCTGCCTCTCTGCTCCTCTTCAGAGTAATTTCTTACCCTACTGGTCAATCTCAGCCAAATGCAGCAGCAGGGCAAAGGTAACCCAGGCAAACAGGTTTGTGCAAATCCAGTAAAAACAGCCCCCTCAGGTAAGGCAGGATTCTCTCTGTGTTCAGGAAAGCTGACAAAAAGCTGGTGTCAGTGGGACATTAATAAACTCAGGTGAATATGATCACTAACACAAACACAATATGACTGGCTGTGTGATGACCCAAACTTACATGGAAAAGGCCTGGTTTTCCCTGATAAATGTGCTGAGAACTATAAATCTCCATGCGTGCTGTGTTCCCAGGCTACTTCAAGGCCTGGAGTTAAGCCAGATTTTCAGGCAAAGCCATGAAGACACTGGGGAGCTGTCAGTCTAGCTCATGATTTAATAAACCAGCAATATCATAAGAAAGAGTAGGGCCAAGCTGTGGCATACTAAACTACTTCTGCAGCAGCACAGCATCCCCCTGGCTCTGTGCTAACCCTGTACCACTGCAGCCCACATGAAGCCATATGCCTGAACCACAGCAACAGACAGAGCATCTGCCACTGCACTGGCCAGCTTGTCAAGGACTGAGGGGCATGGGGCCAATGGAAACAGTTTTATTTCCCAGTCTGGAGAGGTTTTTCTCCATTTGGAAGAGGACTATCAGCCTTTTCTGACCTTCTTCCAAGGGACAGATGTTTTTGCTCTATCACTCATTCATTGCTAAGGCTTCAGGCTATAGCTACCGCTATTTCTTTTAGATTTTGGATTCAGTTCCACGACAGCGGTCCCTGGCTAAGTTAGGCTGTTTAATTAGATATTAAAATGCAAGTCCTTTTTTTTTTCATCACATCTCCTACCATTCTGGAACAGGTCCACTCACAGTAGACACAACTCAGACAAGCATCTATTACTCTGCCTTGGACAGACTAAACAGATTTGGCAAGTCAACCTTTATCCTTTGGATTTTCCAGTCATCTTATTCCTGCTCACATTCACTTTCAGGAGGGTAGAGCTGGCAAAGACAGAGCAGCCGGGGCAGGCGTCACCCCAAGAGCAGCGTTCCCACCCGGAATTACAAGAGGATATAGGGTTGCTCCATCTCTTTGGGGTGAGGGTTCTCTCTGAAAGCCTGATTAAGTGCTGGAGGTGTCTCGTGGCAGGATTTCCTGTTTATGTTGCCCTACACCTTGTTATTAGCATCACACCTCTGCTAAATGGACGCCCTCACACTGCAGCTTGGTGCAAGCAGCGCGGGAGGAGGTGGTTTGGGCAGGTGAGTCAGGAAAGTGCTGGGAGCAATGGCTCCAAGCTTGATCACAAGAGAGGAGGAATCATGTGGAAACAGTGGCACCATGCTGTGCAGGGACAGACCACAACATGCCTCCCCTCCCCGCAATAAACCCACCATTTACTTTCCAGAAACATCCTGGGTGGAGCCCACCATGCATTCATGTGGGGTTTGTTTTGGCATTGGATACCCTGTAGCTGGGTGATGCCAGGGGCACAGACAGATACTAAAGGGTTCCAGGTTGCTTTCCTTGGCCGCCTTTTGTCCTTGCATGCATTTTACCCTTCCAGCAGGAAGGTGTTGCACGCTCTGCACCATGCACACGGCCTCAGCAGGGTTGGGTAACCCTGGCCCCACTGTGCTTTGTGTCGTCATGTCCCACGTAAAATTAAACAGCGATTTATGAGTCAGCATGACACCAAAGAACCAGCTTGGGATGCCTGACAGAAACAAATCAGCATTTCAGCTGGGAATACAAGTGTCACAGGTGCACCAGGGCAGCCTGAGGGAAACCAGAACAGATCACGGAGTGAATATTGTGGTTTCTTGGCTTTGTGGCAGGCTGATGATTAATTAGCCTGGCCTTTGCACTGAACTAGTGAGATGTCTTTGCACTGCGACCAGCACTCCCATGTCCCCTCTCAGAATGTGTGGGCAGTGCTCCATATCATCCATGCACAGCTTTAAACCCTCCTCATTTAGAGGAAGAGCGATGATTTCTGAGTCCTCAGAATCTATCTAACAGTGTTCCCTTACTTGACGAGAGGTGTTTCCCAGATCTGGGATTTTCTTCTGGCAGAAGTGGAAAGAGAAGGGTATGAGCCACCCCCAACTATACCAACCCACCACTGACATGCACTGGGGGGTGGTTGGTGAAACCTAGGAGGTTAGCATTAGTTTTTCCAAAGCCCTTGGGAAAAGCTGAAGGTTTGCAGCTAAAAAAAGGAAAACTATCAAAAGAAAGATTTTCTTCTCAGACATGATTGTTCGCTACTGCAAAGCAAATAAAGAATGCCTTGGGGCTACACCGAGTACTCAAGGTTGCCCAGTTTTAAGTATTTGTGTGTCTGGCCCAGGGAAGGGACAATCACACCATCTCCATCTCTGCAACCTGCCACACCACCCTGAAAGCAAAATTAGCAACTTATTAGACCTGAAGTAAGTCTGTGTCCCCAATAAATGGCTTAATTGGTGCCTCTATTGAGAGGAGCAGACACAGGACACATCACCCCACCACTGCCACAACCATTACCCATTGGAGATGACATCATTTGACCGGGTGACAGAGCTATGGACTGTGTTAAAGGGGTGGTGGGGCTCAGTTCCTGCAAAAATTGAAATTTTTTATTCTTCATGCACACCCTCAAAGTTGCAAAGGCAACTTGGGAAAAGGGATCATCTGGCCCCTTGCTCCTTAAAATGCTCATGGCCATGATGCCAGTGCATATGGACCTCTGTGGGTGCTGGGATGACCTCCCCTTCCTGGCACAGAGCTAGGGTGTGACCTGGACAAGCACCTGGTTCTAGTAGATGGGAAGTTCTACTGGGCCCAGTACCACTGCCACACCCCAGGGCTGAGCGATGCTCCTGCCCTGGCTGGGGTTGCAGGAATCTAATCTTGGCAGGTCTAGATGGTGCTTCCCCTAGGTACAGCTTTTGGCCCCCAGATCCCCTCCTCAGACTATGCCAGCAAAAGCCACTCCCAGCCCAAGCTCTGGGGCTGGAGCTGCTGCAGTGGGCAGGAAGGATGAGTGGGGAACACCCCAGTGAGTGTTGATCAGGGTGAGGCAGATGGGGGATCTCCATCAACAGGCCCAAGAAAGGCACTGTGCATTCCAGATGTGCTGCAGAATATGGGGCATGTGCTTTCCCAGCTGCCTTAGCAGCAGACAGGGATCGGTTTCAAGCCCTGCATCAGGCTGTGCACCCTGGCACATGGCATGTGCCCAGGCAGGGCAGGTCACAAAACCCAAGGCAGGAGGATGATTCCTCATCCACCACGATGGCCTCCGCTCCTCCATTTACCTGCAAGCTTGACGGAAGGCTCACTGGTCCAGCTAAGTTGCGGCAATGCTGCCCAAGGCCTCCGATGCCAGAGGTGGCTGCAGGCAGTTCCACAGATGGGCAGAGCAGAGCCAAGCCCAAGCTGCTGCCAGGCAGTGCTGCAGCCCCGAAACACACCCATTTGTCCTGCCCAGCACACAGTGCAAGGCAGTCACAACCTGCAAAAACATAAAAACAAAAGAAAAAGATAAAAGATGCCCATGTTTTACCAGTTACCCCTTAGTTGTTCTATCACAAACAGGGCATTTGAGGTAACAATGGGGTCTCTGGGCAGCTTGGCACTGCACGAAGAGCTGCATACTAAGCTTCCCCGCCTCCAGTTTCCAGGACAGATGGAGCTCAGGGAGGATGCTATACACCAAGCACCCACTGCAAGATCTTTCCTGGCTCCCATGGGAAGGGACTACATGGCTGTGGCAGCAGGAAGAATGAGGCAACAGAGACCTGTGGCTGTACCATATGGGGCACCAGGCTCTGATGTCCTGCTCTCTGCAAGCCTAGAGCTGGCCACAGCTCCCTGCTAAGGACGGCTTTGCTTAACCTGCACCCAGCTGTGGTGACCCCGGTCCCCACACCCCACGGGTGGCCTCAGCTCACCCACAGTGCTGGTCCCTGCCATAGAGTGGTAAAGAAAGCAGCCTAGCAGAGGCGATGCTCCAGTGTCTATGCCAGAGCTGGGCCCTGGCACCAGTCCTGGCCAACCTCACATGGCGGGGTGGCAGCAGCAGAGCAAGCAGCAGTCACATCTGCTCTCTTTGCTTGGGGGATGCTGTGTCGCTCTGCCTCTGGGCTTGCCACCTCACTGTTTTTAATGGATTAAGTCTATTTCCTTAAACTGAAGCCCTGGCAGCACAAAATGGGCTCCCATTGGCCTGCTTCATCATTGAGGAAGAGGATGGTCCACGAGTGGTGAACCACCAAATCACCACATTCCAGGCATGGCAGTGCTCCTGTGGGCCTACCAAGGCTTTCCACCAGGGCAGCAAAATTTATTTTTAAGCTTTTAATTTCAAGAAATAAAGTGTACATGGAAGTACACCAGGTCTCCTTGTTATACCCTCACCTTGGCTTTTGCTGCGTGGCAAAGGGCTGCCATCGCAGGGAACCACTGCCTCACTCTTCCTCTCAACTCTGTCCTCACCTGCCTCTCCAGGGAAGGGCTTCTTGCAGCAAGGACGATGGTCAGGCTGCTCCTGCTGTGGGGAGCGAATTTCAGGGATGCTTCTCATGGGAATCGCTTGCAGCTACTCCCTGGAGAGCGGTGGCAGGAGTGCCAGCAGCAGCAAGCCTTGGCTGCTTCCCCTTTCAGCCTCTGCTTGGATCCAAAGCAGAAAAAGCCCCCAGAATTTAATTTCTCATTTTGATCCTCGTTTTCTTTATACTAAAATGTTAAAGATGTGCCAGCTCAAAGCAACAATTAAAAAAAAAATTATAGTGCTGGTGAACTGAACCCAGGTCAGAGCTGTGTCTGGAGGATGTGCAGGTCCACCCCCCATGGTTGTGAGGGTACAGCCAGAGGGACGACTTTGCAATGCATTGAACACTTGCATGCACAAGGCAGGGCTGGCTGCTCCAGTGTTTACAGCAAAGACCATAGGGGATAAATTTAAAAAACATTACAGGTGCCAACATGTCTGGCACAGGACGTTCAGAGCATCCACAAGCTGCTTTTAACACCTGAATGAATCTTTTGCACATCCTGGGCAGGGTGAGTCGGATTCCCACATCTTGCACTCCCCAAATAGGTGCACTGGGATTCCTCAAACGCTGGAGGTCAACCACCCCAGTATTTCTGTCATCCTGCAATTACTGTCATGGCTGGGCTCATTCCAGCCCCATCAATGTCTCAATGACTGCAAATAGAGAACAGCTGCCAGTTTATTCATTCATCCAAAAGCTGAATTTATGGAGAGACTCCACAGTCCATTTCTGCTAATGTCAGGTCAGGACGGTGCAGGGTCACTGGGAGAAACATGGCAGGGCAGGTGAGGATGCCTGTCTGTCGATGCCTGCACCTAGCAGAGTCCCATCAGTGAGTTTGTCCTGAATATTTTGCATCAGAGTGGTCACAGCATTTGACTCAAGGGGAACCTTAACAATGGATTGCACTATTGCTGCACTGAAGCTTTCAACATTGACACATTAAGAGGAGATAGCAGCTCACAGGAGGTGTTTACCCCTTAGCTGAGCACTGCAGAAGTGGCTAACAGCACTGCTTGCTGTCAAGTCAGGGGATGACTGTCCTCAGCCTCTCTCCTTGAGGGAAGGAATGTTGCCAGAAAGGTGTTGCAGGAATACCAAAAAGTGCTCCCTGAATAAACTGAGAATCAATAACTCTTGTAGAAGGGAAGGAGAGGGGATTTTCTTCTGAGAAAAAGGGGCAAGGTTGTTTCTAAGGGCAGAGTGAAGATCCAAGCAGCCTTTCATCCGCAACTGCAGAGGCAGGTCCACAGCAGAGGTTGGCTGGACCACCAGAAGAAGCTGGAATACCCTGAGTGATGGAGGGTCCTTGCGTCTGATCCAAGGTTAGTCAGATATCAACATAGTTTTCTCTAAATTCTACGCACTTGTCCCCACTACAAAGTAATTTCATATTTATCCTACATATATTTAAGACCCCACAGTGCCCACCCAGGCTCACACCAGGTTCTCCAAGTATCCACTAATTGGACTAACTAAGGCTCTGGAAGACAAAGTCTGCTGTCTTTCAGCAGACTCCAAAAGCTCTGAAAAAGCTACATCCAAATGACCTGTCTGTGGCTTTTATACCATTACAAGAAAGCTCAGAAGTACTCCTGTCACCAGGCTGGAAGGTGTCATTATACAGCAGATAATTCTCCTGCTAAATTGATGGTTTGCTGCAGTATACCGTGAAATCACCACCATGGAAGATCTGGGGAGGGGGAAAATGGCTCAGAGTTTCTCCTTGCTTTGAGAGGACTGATGAAGGTCAGCATTGTTGCTTGGAAGGAAATCTGTGGTCTGTCTCCCATAGTAGCAATGCTTTTGAAGAACATTTTAAAGGCTTGGATCTCCCCATAAGTGGGGCTTGTTTGCAGTTTTTGCTGTTTAACACCTGAGGGGAAGCTGAATTTAAATGATGCTGTGCAAACAGAAAATAAAAAATAATCAAAGTACTCAGAAAAACTGACAGGTCAGCAGTTTAAACCACTAGTTTCATCCTTCAGAACATGTTTCTACCAACATGGTACATGATATAACAAATAGTTGGTCTAGAGTACACAAATAAAATACATAATCATTCTTGCTTAGTTGTGCTTCAGCAGCAAGTAAAATTGCTTGTGAAATTTTCTCTTGATCTGTGCATTAGGAAAATTAGTTACATGGACACATACTGGAGATCAGCTGGGCCCCATGCTCCATCTGTGAGAGGAGAGACAATACTCTGGGAACATGCCTGGGCTCTGCACAGCACAGGCTGCTGCCTGAAGGATCACTGCCCATGTGATCTAGTTGGGAAGAAATGAAGGGGACTGAAAGGGGAAGAGGGACCATGACTTGCTGAAGCGACAAGTGGAAGAAGCTGATGGCCCAGGCAGGGAATGGGGCTCTGCCTCTGCTGAATTTATGATGTTTCTAAGTGATGCCACCAGCCCATCAACCCACGGATGACCTGACATCCCCATCTACCAGATAGCCAGGGAGCAGCAAGAGGGAAGTGTGATTTTGAGGTGGTCTAGGCATGAACAGCTGTAATGAAATGTGTTCTGCACGCTGAAAATATCCCCTCCTGAGCATCACAGAGGAGATGGGAAGACTGACCACAGCCCCCTTGCTGCAAAAGTGAAAGAGGAGGCTTGCCTGTTCCTGCAAGGGGACAGAGGAGACCACATCAGTACTGGCTGCAGATTGCTGCCTCACTGACAGAATTGCAGAGGCACCTGTGAGGAAATTAACCATTATAAAGCCTGTGCAGGGAATACCTGTGTGTGTACAACCAAGCCACACACTGGATGTGGACGGTAAAAGCAGAAGGGGTAAGTGAAGGAGGTGAAGGTTCCAGACGTACACCCACGGCTGTTGCAGGAGAGGATGCCAGGCTGGAGCTGGGATCTAGGGTTGTCAGCACCGCTGGCCATGCTCAGCTTGGTTCTCCTCTCCTGCCACCTCCCTCCTCCCAAAACCCCTCATCCCAGCCCTGCAAACAAAGCGTGTGTAGTGGTGCAATTACAGGTTGTCAACCTGTGTCACCCAGAGGTGGGTGGGGATTAAGGCTCCACTGACATGTTGCATTTTTGTCATTTTTGACAGTCTGACTAATTTCAGAGTAATTTGGGGTCTTCTTGCATTCTTGTTGTTTGGGTTTGGTTTTTATCATTATTACTATAATCACATTCCATTTATGCACGTTTCTGTTTGATTGAACATCAAGTAGTAAATACTCACATGTATTAGTCACAACAAGAAGAAATCCAGGGGTTTGCTTTTCTGACTCTAGCTGGCTCTGGAAGAAACAGCACCTGACCCAGGACCTTCACCTTAGGGGAATGCATGAAATCTGGAAATGAAGATCAGAGAATTGCCTCTGGGCAAAGCCAGAAAAAACAGTTTGCTCCCTGGCTCCACTGTCCTTTAGGTCCCCACAGCAATCAGGCATCTTTCTCTCTTTACTCACCTGCTGTTTGGTGCTTAACAGTTGTGTTAACATGTGAGGCATCAATATTGTCTAGAATATTTATTCATGTAACCTCTTAGGCATTTTAAGATGCTTAAAATTATCTTCAGAGGCACTAAGTTACATGAGCACAACCATCAGCAATGCTCACTAAGGCACCTACAGCATCATTGACCATGGTCAAGATTTCTCTTTTTGGGCAAGCTGTAATTCTTCATCCTGGGTAAAGGTGACACCTCGATTTAGAAAGTTATTTGCACAAGCCAGCTGTGCCGCAACAACTCTCCGTCATCATGTTCGCTTGACAGTATAAATGGAAATGTTTTCTGGTGCAAGAAGGTAAGACAAGTTTATATCAGTGTTACCGGGTGTAAGCTGGTGGCAATGTCACGGCTTTTTTGGGGGTGAGTGCCCACATCTGAGTGCAGGGAGACAAAGAGGAAGGCCACAAAGGTGAAAATACCGAAGTCTACTCCATGCTGCAAATAGGTCATGAGAAAGCCCCTGATCCTGGGGAACAAGCCCATCAACACTGGGTGGGCCGTGTGGGACAGGGGGACTGGGGCAGCAAGATAGGGCACAACGGAAGGAAGTAATTAAAGACAGAGGAGGTGTCTCACCATGATTGCTGCTGGGGTGGAAGGCATTCTGGGAGACAGTGCACACCCATAAGCTGTCCCAGCACTGGTGGCTGGGCCCTGAGCACTGCTTCATTTTTTGGTTGGTTTACATTTCTTCAAACCACTGTGGTGGCAGAACCAGACCTGAAAACCTCAGCTCACCCTTTTAAGCACCCACAACTTGGATCTCCAATGCAAGGCACCCCTGACCAGGGCAAGGGATGGATGTCACTGTGAAGGGGCACCACAACGGGAGGAGGGTTAGGCTGGACCTGGCTGCTTGTGAAAGGATGGGGCAGGTCTGAGGTCTTGTCGATGAGAGCAAACTGGCTTTGCCAGGCAGGGACAGCTCTGACTTGACAGACACAATTTCAGCTCTTCCAGAACCACTCCCTGGAGGAGAAATATATTACTCTGCTTCATGACTAGAGATGAGACTTCCTCGGCCCCAAGAACAGAGGCTTTGTAAGGGGAGAGTCTCCAGACCCAAAACCCACAGGAGCTATTCTGCTCAGTTAAATGGGAGCTGCAGTATGCACTCATCCTGGGGTGGCTTTCTACAGCAGTTGCTGCCCCAGCACATCCCATGACTGTTTTGTCTCCCAGGACTGTCAGGCATTTCCTCGGGATTTGACCTGGGAAGCACTTAACAGACATGCTAAGTCTGAAACATAACAACAGGCTTGCTCAAACCCTGAACTGCCTAGGTCGGAGCCTGTTTGTGTGTGATACATACAACCTTCTTCCGTAGCTGTCATAGGAAGGGCATCATTTTGCATCACTTATTATTTGAACATCATCAACTTGTAACATAGCAGGAAGAGCCAAAGAGGGGTGTCTCATGCCAGCTGCTCCAAGGAGGAATTTGAACCAAATTTGCCCTTTTTGGACCAATATGATGGCTCAGGGGTGATGTGTTTCAGTGTGCAGCCACTGCTTGCAGGGCTCAGAGAGGACCACTGGTGACCGACCATCTGTGCACACGTGCAGGCAGTAAATACAGGAACTCGCCTACGAGAAGATGTGCAGAGACATTAAACCCAGGAGCTTTTCATCACCCCAGTCAGACCAGTCGCAGCCTGACTAACAGGAGGCCAAGCCTATATTTACTGCAATTTATATAAATCAAGAGAGATCCCATGAAAGACAAGCAACCAACCTAATTGCTCTAGGGACAAATTCCTTCTGACACACACATCTGATAACATCAATTACCTCCCAAACAGACTGATTCAAATGCTGTGGGTGTTTTCAGAGGTGATAAACATTAGGGGAGGAGGCTGGGCTGAGGTTGAAACACACTGGCAAAGGCATGGACCTGTAAAGGAACAACATCCATAAGAGACCGTACACTCAAGGGCAACAGAGACTCTGTTCACACCTCTCTGCACTCCACAGGCCAAAAAAAGCTTCCAGCATATTATACCAAAATTCAGACTTATAGTTTAAAAAAAAAAAAAAATCAAAGCTGGACTGTGACAAAGCACACTGCTGCTTGAAAACCTCCTGCAATAGCAGGGAATATGTTGAATAAAAAGTGCTTAATACTGTGTGGAGACATCCAGGTGTTTGGTGCTCGGTGCTCAGGTGACAGCAGGCTCCCTTTAGCTGGCAGGTCAGCAGGAGGCCAGGCAGTGCCGGAGGAGAAGTGGATGACACTCCACCATTCCTATTCATTGCTGCCCACAGAGCAAACCTCCCTGGCTGCTATGCTGCCAGACTGGCCCCTCTGCACCCGCCACGTGTCCAGCAGGAGCTGTGGCTACCTGGAGGGTACTTTTCCGGAGAAGCCGGTCCAGCTGAGCTCAGAAAACTGGAGCAGCACGTCCAAGCACCCTGCAGTCTCAGGTGACTCCATGCCTGAGCTGCTCAAGCCCTTCCTGCTGGTGTCGCATAGCAGGACTGAGCTCTGTGGTTGTGCAATGTAGGCACCTCTCCATCTGATGGCAGCCACTTCAATCTCCTCCTTGTGCCAGGGACAGCATCCCCATCCCCACGGGCACACAGTGGCTTGTTCCCAGCCTGCTGGAAGGTGATCTGATCTCTCAGAGACCAGGTCCAGGCTTGCAGTCCTGCACTGTGCCCCCACAATCATTAAGGGTAATTGTTGTTTTTCTATGGTTTTCCAGTTCCAAAGGTCTGAAATAACAGGAGGACCACATCTCAGCCTGCCAGAGTGGTGCCTTCTCACAGCAATGGGTGCCAAGGGTGTGTTTTGCATGTCTTGGGGTTCAGCAAAAGGGCTTTGGGGAGCATCTGAAGGCAAAGAGGACTGCAGGAATA
This sequence comes from Myiotriccus ornatus, assembly GCA_036023395.1. NCBI lineage: Eukaryota > Metazoa > Chordata > Aves > Passeriformes > Tyrannidae > Myiotriccus > Myiotriccus ornatus. The sequence continues at coordinate 47,711,081 of JAYRBT010000001.1, forward strand.
CAGCACTAGAGGACCATCAGGATAAGTGGGGGCTATTTGCAGCAGGCTCAGAAGGCAAATTTTCCTGGGTGAAACAGGAGGCACTGGGACGTTAGCTCTCATTTAGAGTTGCATTTTAGGGCTCAGAGCAGATTCCATTCTCTGTGGACCTTTGCAGCTGCTATCCCACTACAGTTAGTGTCTCACTCCTGGGAGGAAAAAGAGGTGTGAAAGGGGAGGAGGAGGAGGAGCTGGGCAGCAGTTCAGAGAATTTAACTGCAAGGTAAGAGAGAATGGGGCAGGACAAACATGAAAGGTAAATAAAGTCAATTGAAAGTTGTAACTGCAGACATCTTAAAGGAATTTGTAAATCTTGTAAAGAAAGGGGAAAGAATCGCTCTTACAGCAGAAAGGAAGCACAAGTCCTACAAAAACTCCTCCATGTCTGTGAGAAGTTGATGCCAAAGAGAATACAACATGAACCCTACTCGTACACTCAGAAATGTTGCAGAAAACCTCTTTACTGTATGAAGTAGCTGTAACTGAGAATGGACAAACTTGTAGTGGAGAAGACCCATGCTCTTCACTTTTTGCTAGCAGCAGAACCTGCAGTCGGCCACAGGTGAAACACGGGAACAGACGGAGAGGCATATAATGCTAATTTGTCGTGATTTGAAAGAGCTAAAAATAAATCCTGGGGGAAGACCTCAGCAAGCGGCACCTCTCCAGGGGACGCTGACTCAAGCAGAAGTGGCATGACGCAGATGAACGGGGAGGCAAGACTGTCCTGAGCAGAAATCTCATTACAGCTACTTAGCTATTCCTGCTAAACTGCCTCCTATTTACTGCCCCAAGGGCTTAAGCAAAGAACATTAATAATGAGATTAAGAAAGCAGAAATGTAGGCTGAATGTCTGGAAAAATTTCCCTGACACAGCAGGATGAGCCAAGCATGTCCACAGAGATCTTTGCCTGCACCATCAGCTGGCTGACACACAGTGGGAGTGGGCAGTGCTGTGACTGCAGCAGTGACTCCTCCAGCCCCACACAAAACTCCCTGGGTATGCTTCCCTCCCTTCAGGGCACCTCCAGGTTCTTGGTGGATGGGGAAGTGGGGATACAGCTACCCCAGAGCATCCTGTGGGCAGGGATGCTCCTGCCAGCTGGATTACCCCCACCGGGCTTCCCCATTTGCCCTTGCTAGGGGTGGGGAGCTGCCCTCACATCTTGGGGATCAGGGTGGGGATTCCATTCTTGGGGATCAGGGTGGGGATTCCATGGGAAGAACATCTCTCTGCCCTACCTCCCACTGCCTGGCAGAGGAAGTGCAACATTTTACAAGTTTCTGAGCAAAGGGGTAAGCCTGGACCACTTTTATTTACTGTTGCAGCCCTAGAGCTGCTCGCACAGCTCCCAAAAGCACTGAGGCTCACAGAGGACTAGCCGTATTGTAGCAGTGAAACTTGAATGTGTGCTTACCCAGCCAGCAGTTCATCATTTCTCACCCAACTCTTTTTTTGATTCTCTTCAAAACAAAAAAAAAAATACTATAAAATGAAAAAAAAAAATTCACTGGGGACCAAGCCCCACTAATGGACCCAAAGCCTTCCTCACTCTCCTGTCCCCACTCACCCCCTCTCCTGCACCGACTGCAAAAAAACCTCTTTGCTGGCGCCCAGGCTGGAGGTGCAATTAGAGGCTGTCATGTGCTATCTGTCTTGTAATTTGCTACATTGGCACAGGCATCTGTGTTGGTAATTATGCACGTAGTGGAATCCACAGTGCTACCCACAGCCGCTAGGACCAGCAAAGAGCCAAAAGAGCAAGGCTTAGTGAGAGCAGAGCTGAGTGAGAAATCTGGCACCCTCAGAAAACGTCTTGCAATGTGTATCGCTGCCTCCCTGCGGAGGGCTGGTGGGAAATGACTACAAATATCCACTTCTATAAACAAGAAATGAGTAACAAATGCATAAATAATAGCATCTTTGTTCAGCTTTCCATCCCTTCTGCTATTGCAGTGTTGTGTCCAGGCAGAAATGCTGTCATGAAGTTAGTTATCTCTTGGATGGGAAGTGCAGCTAGGACTAGGTTTCTTTTCCGAAATCCATGGGAACAGAGCAGCAGCCTCTGCCAGGTTTAGATGGATATACAGTCCCCTGCAGTCTGGATAATTCTAGGCTAGAAAAGACTGAGTGTCTCTGAGGTCTGAAGAGGTGAGCAAATCTCCAGCTCTCATTTGGACATCCCTGTGTTCAATCTTTTAAGCAGATGTTTAGCTTCAATCACAGACTCCTGTTCCAGCAACAGAAAAAAAACACAGGACCTATAGTTCATGATCATGGCAAAACCCCGTGCCAGCTGCCAGAGGCTATCAGGAGTTGATGGAGGTTCATCAGGCAGCAGATGACAGTAATTCTTTCTTCTCAAAAGGATTTTGTCCTGAAGACATGTTTTCAGGAGTGAAGGATGTTGATACATGTATCTTCTGACCACATCTGAGCCTTGGGGCCCAGATCTCCACGGCCAGGGATCTCCTAAAACACAACAGGGGCAAAATGCTTGGGCCGTGGGATTCCTGGCTCTGTAGCATCTCTTGAAATAGGCAGGCTGAGACACCATGGCCTCAAAACCCTGGGGCCAGAGTGGGGACATCATTCTCTTCCAGGCTCCATGCTCAATTGCTGTCTCATCTTGGGCAAAACAATAAACCCACACATGTCTTTTTGCCATTGCAGAGCCAGAATAACACTTAAATTCTATAGAAAAAAAGACCATTCCTTAACAGTGTCTTGCTTTACGAAAGGGTGAGAACTTAATTTTTAGCTCCTGCTTGAACTGCTAAAATAATTAATTACTTCAAGGCACTTTTAATTAAAACTCTGCTGTATTGCTAGTTATGTTTAAAACACTTCACATTGAATCGCTCTATCTACAGTTTTGTGAAAGCAGCCCCACTGCTGCTTTTATTATTCCAATCTCAAACCATCCTGCAAGTGTTATTTTTGTTTGTACACTTCAGTGGCCACTGGTAATTCTGCAGCTCAAATCAACATAATGCTTTTTCCATTCCCCAAAATGACACCAAGGTATTTGTGAGAATTGTAGTTGTCCAACCAAATTATCATCAATCACATTCAATTATAAAGTATGAGGGGGATAGTTCCACTTAAAATCATCTTTTTTGTTCCAAGTTAGACAAGAGGAGTACAGTTTCTGTTCTTCCCCCTTAGCATCCCCAGACTGCACTCCCCATCCCCTCTATTCATGCTGCCTATGCTCTGCAGGCACCACCAGGTGTGGGGACTTTGCTTTGAGGATGACAAGAATTTGGAGGAGATGTCATGGCATTGCCCACCCAGCACCCAGTGGAGCAGGCTGGGACACCCAGGAAGCTTCAGCAGGAACTGAGCGACCAGTGACTACAACAAAGAGAAAACAGAAGGAAATCAAAGTTCAGTAGAAGAAAGTTGCCCCCACAGAGGTGCATCACATGACACGGTGGACCTGAGATGTTCATGGGAGGCTGTGGTTGAAGACCTCACTCAGGCATCACCCTGCACCCTGGCTCAGCAGTACTTCTGCCCTTCCGCTCCTCCATGGCCCACAGACACAAATGGCAGGGCCTGCCTTTGTGTCTGGCCTTTCTGGTTTGACTCATCATTTTATGAAAGGAAAAACTGCATTTCCAGAGCTCTCCCTGTATAGCCATTACCTGGCATTGTGCACAGCTGGAGATCATACCCATCTGGGCAATAAAAAAAGTTATTTTTCACCTAGTATCTCATTCCAGCCCCTCTCTGACATTTGTATGGAAAGAAGCTTTACAGAAAACCTAGGGTAACGCTGCATCCTTGTGTCAGGTGAAGCTAAATAGCAGAGCTGCCCCCTCTGTTCCCTGTGTTTGCACCTTGGCAAGGATGGATACACCACTGCCCACAACATCCTTGAGAAAGCCTTTGAGAAGACCTAGTGGTCTTCAGGAAGCTAGTCAAAACACAGACAGAGCTTGGACTTTTCCTTCTGCTTCTTGGTCATAGGGAGTAAATACACCCAGGTTCTGGAGCACCAAAGCAATGTGTATGAGCTGGCACAACCAGCTCTGCCAACTCAGCCAGCTGTTTTGAATGCTGACCACAGGAGTCAACAGCACTGCCATCTGTGTGGTCACAGCTGGATGCTCTGCTACATGCCTGTAGTCAATGATGTTCTGCAGCACGGAGCCTCCAGACCCCAAAATGCCAGCAGTGATGTGCGGTGCGAGGGAATTCATCCCTTCTGCTTTCTCTGCTGCTCACTTGCAATGCAACACTGACTGCTGAGTGCACCAGCATGACAACACCAATTCTCCTCTGACTAGTTTTGCTTGCAAAACTAGTATTTAAATGTGCTTTTAAAATTCTATTCCAGGGACTTTGGACTTGTATTTGACTAAACCAGCCCTCTGTTGGTTCTCTTCTGCCAGGAGCAGAAACAGCTGGGAATGGCATAGGAACATCAGAAAATGCAGAAACATAAGTAGCCTCCAGGGACATGGAAGCATTTGAAAATCAGCAGCAAGCACCTCCATCCTGTCACCCTCTCCATGCAACACACGCCCCCGATTTCACTTTCCCGTTCATTGTCGAATGGATGACAGAGCCTGGGGAAAGCCAGGCAGAAATACCTATTCCAAACACTTCCACGAGCAGATGTGGCATCGCGCGGAAGCCCGCCTCGTTCCCAAAGAGCCCTTTTCGCTGCAGATGCAGCACTTCCACGCAGTCCCTGTATTTTCCAGCGGCCACGGGGGCGGGCAGCTGTGCGGCAGGAGGCCGGCAGAGGGCAGCTGCACCCTGCCTAACGCCGGGAATGCCGTGCAAGGAGCGGCTGCCCACACGCTGCCTGCCGAGGCGAGGCACAGGGCTTCGCACACGGGGATCAGCAAAGGAACAGGGATGATGGTGGCAGACGCCGTCTTCTGCCCTCCCCTCCCAAGCCTCTGTGCAGTGCGGAGCCCTCCTGTCCTCTCTGCCGGGTATCTTGCGATCTGAGTAACAAAAATGCTGCTGTCCATCACACCTTCTGGGGCTGCTGGAGGCTCAATGTGGTCCACATTCCCAGCAAGGGCTCGATTTGGCCCTTAATATGCCCCTGATGAAGCTACTGCCTTTCTGTAGGGAAGGATGGGTTGGGCAGATGTCACCGACCCTTGCCTATGTGGGGTCCCAGAACCAAGGGTGGGTGACAGGGAAGCAGGGATGCTGTCCTCATCCTGGTTCTGATGGGGATGGTTTGGACGCTTCCTGGAAAAAGTCCATGCAGCCCATGCTAGAAATTGGGTGAACACCTTTCATCTTCCCTTATGTGGTGGGACTCACCCCCTGGGCAGGGGAGGCTGCCCCATTGTTACCCCCTCCAAACACTCACTGCAACATGTAAGTGAGGTGGTGAGCTGGGACAGGATCACCCCATGCATCACAGAGCCATAAGAAAGGGCACAGCCTTGTCAGAGGTGCATTTTCTGCAAATCATTCTACAGTAAATAGATCAGAGGAGGTCCAGCTCTTATATAAACTTCGGTAAAGAGGGTCAATGGCAGAAATTTTAGCCCTGAAATAATTTATAGCTGCTCCTTCCCAATACCTGGGACCCAGACAATTTGCTAGGTGATCAGTGTGTGTGGCCAACAAAGTTGGACTGGAAACTCCTGCTGGCTTCAGTATTACCTTTATTATCTTCCCAAAGGCAAAGGTGTACTGCTGGGGCCCAACTTCTGCCACAGGTGTTTTCTTTCTCCTCTTTCCTGACATCCATTTTAGGATTTATAATCCCGGCTTTCACCATGCTTTATCTGCACAAGGGATACTTCCCCAGAAGGTTTGACTCTTGAAGCAATCATACAGCAAACAGCAACCACAGCCATCGTGTTTCCATCTGCAACATACAGTGCTGGTGATGGATGGTGGAGACAGCTCATGTTTCCAAACTGAAAAGTCAGTAGGAAGGAGGTCCCTTGAAGCACAAATAAACTGAGAAAAATAATTAACTATGACAATTAATTAGGCAACTGCCATGGCAAATTTACACCTCCAGGATAGAAAACACACCCGCAACTCATTGCATTGGTTCTCCACCACGTTCCTAAGAAAACACAGGGGAAGGAAACACTGCCTGTCCCAGAGGTGTTGTGCACACCAGGGGGACCAGAGGCATGTCACACTCATGATCCTGGTCCAGGCTATTGGAGAGCATGGCCATAAGAAAGTCCAGGTGCAACACAGCACAAAGAGCATGATGCATTCCCCTCTTCAGCAGCAGAGCCAGAGATTTGCTAACTCCTACAAGGACACTGATGCCAAGTTAAGCAATCAAAAGTGGCACCAGCTCTTGGCAACAACCTACTGATGTGGTGGCACTGCCAGAGTGAGCAGTTGCCTGGTGATGGTCCATGACACCATGGGATGAGTGTTTTCTGGCTGCCAGAGAGATGTGAGTCTGACAGCCTGGTCCTGGAGCTGGGAAAACCCTGGGCAGGGGCTGGCCATGGTAAGCCAAGGTGGCTGCTTCCGCTGGGTTTTGATATTATCTTGCATTTTGAAGCCACAGACCCAGACAGGGATGATACCAGACCATGGCACAATCTCTTGTCCTCAGCCACACAGACAGAGGTTCACTGCCTTCCACAAGGACACTGACAACAAGTTAACGCATCAAGAATCTAGCAGAGCCCTGGGCAGGGGTTGCCTATGGAAGCTGCTCCATTGTTTGTTCTCCTGCCTTTTACAGTCACAGACCCAGACAGGGATGGGACCAGACATGGCACACCTTCATCCCCTCCCTCCACAGCCACTTGACCAGAGATTTCTGCAGCTTTCAACAAAGCCCTTGACCTAAGGACAAAAAGGTACACAGAGCCTGTCTGCACTGCACCATGGTCCCGCAGGCAGCTGGAGGCTCCCCACAGCCGTAGACAAGGGGGACCCAACCATTGAAGTGTTCAAAAATGTGTGTATGTGGCACTTGCGGACATATGTTTTGCAGTGAAGGTGGCAGTGCTGGGTTAGTGGATGGACTTGATGTTCTTATACATCTTTTCCAACCTTAACGAGTCTACTGTTTCAATACACGATTCAATACACAACATGTCTACGACTCAGTACACAACATCCTCTGTCTTCATTTACCCGACACTATCCGTGGACTGTGACAGAAATTCCTATTCAACTCAGGTTCTCTACATTATATTCAATAAATAAACTATCAAGGAATAAAACATAACTTTTCCTGGCACAAACACCTGTTTTTTACTTCTTCCTTAAGCAAGCATTTCCCCAAACAACAACTTGGAATTATGCCAAAAAAAAATAAAATTTTAGAGTGCAAATCACTACTGTAGCTGTAATTACTCTTGACCAACATAGTAACATCAGTAAACTGTCATGCTTTCAGAGCAGAGTGATGCCCAATATAGCCTACACTGGGCTATATTACAGGATGACGAGGGACATTTTTATCAATGAAAGCAGGACTAGTTGCATTCTGATTTCTTTTACCCCTTCAACTTGTCCCTGTTTTCTTTTATAGTATTTAAAAATGTTTAGCATTTTATAGTTTAGAATGAAATGTGGATATTGTAATGTGATCAAACATTTTGTTACCCTGTATATTCTGGAATGAACTTGAAAAATCAAGGCTGTTCTCATGTGTAGAGGATTGTAAATAAATTAACTATTTACAAACTAATTCCTATAAAAAACACAGATTCTACAACTCTCAGGACAATCGATGCCGGTGCTTGGTCACCCTCACAGCGCAAGAGTGTTTCCTGATGTTCAGATAGAGCCTCCTTTTTCTGTTTGTGCCCATCACCTCATGATGTGGGACAAGGATTTCTGGGGATGGTAGTGTGGGTTGGCTTCTGCTGACTACTGCTGTCAGAATGTATCACACACATTGTAGTTACTCAGCAAGCGAACCAAAAAGGGAAGCAGGACACCTCCTCGGCAGATGGGCCCACTGAAGATGGGTGCCTTGACTGGTAAGAAGACATGCCACAGCCCTAAGGGCCTGCTGTGCCTTTCTCCTTTTCCCACAGTCGCAGCCCTGAGTCCATTAGCAGAGATTTGTGCAGCTTGGGTTTGCCCAAGGGAACACACTCAGCCCAGGCCACCCCACTGCTGCTGTGGCTGAGACCAGGGGTCTGCTCATGGATGCTGTGAGGCAGGCACTGCCGAACTGGAACGACCTCTGTAGTGCAGCTGGGACCACTGGATCATCCAAACATCGGCATGTTTTTGGAGAAGGACCAAAAACCATCAGCAGGCACTTACCAAACAAGCCCTGGGGAGGATGCAGAGGTTAGGTGTTATAAGTCTCTTGGAGGCTCTTCACACATCCTCGAACCAAAACCAAAGTAGCCACTGATGCTTCCTTGGCCACCACACGCACACTGAGCGCCTCACTTGAGCACCTTCCCACTATTTCCATGGAACACATTTTCATTTCACTGTCCCTGAGCTTTTCTGTTCATGCAATTGCCCTAGGGCCCTGAATTAAAGACCTTTGTGGTTTTAGAGGGGCTCTACTACCAAGAAATCAAGCTGCTTCTGTATGGACTTCACAGTCCACAGGCTGAGCAAAGAGCAAATCTTCATGAGTCATCAAGTTCTTCTCCCCTAGAGAAGCAGCTGGCTCCTGGGTACATGCCAGAGGTGTGTTCATCTCCAGCAGAAGGTGAGGAAAGGAAGTTTTTAGCTCTCAAGTGTAAAACAAATTTTCAATAAATAGAATTGCTTTCAACCATGAAAAAGCAGTGTTCAAGTCACCAGTGCCCTGGAGCTATTTGCTGGGCTACAAAACTGGTGGGTGTAGAACACAGCAGCTCCAGAGTTTTGTTATGCTCACTACAGGTTTTCACTTGAGCGCTTTGGGTGCCTGTCTGGATTGCTCTTAAATAAGCATGAGGTACAGGCCAGTGCAGTGGGGAAACCTTGAATGGGGCAGCCCTTCCCAGGCGCTCAGAGAAAAAGACCTGCTGGTGACACAGGGCAGAGAGACCGGTAGTTTGTTGACACTGTCCCTTGTCCATTGCAGTCTCCCTCATATCCCTAAATTGTCTGCCACAAATTAATTTACACACTTGAAGCCTCAGGTCCTTACAGTGCCCATCCCTTGCCGCCCTCTGGACCAGTGTGTTGCTGAGAAGGCAGCAGTCAGTAGTGCTTTCTGAGACAAAAATTGCTCATGGAATCATAGAATCATTAGTGTTCCTCATGGTTTTCACAGAAACAAGTCAAAATGCAGCTATGCTGCACAGAAATTTGGAATATTCCTTTACATATCCTGTCAACTAGACTTCAGTGCCCTACCATGGCTCATCCATGCTGACCACAATTCTTCCAAATCCTTCCAGGGGATGCTCAGGGAGTTAGCGCAGGACAAGGACCTTTCCCAGTAGGTAGTTTGAATACAGTCACCCTGTTTTGGGGGACAGAGATCTCAGTCACACAGGTGGGGGATACCCAAATCTATTTGCCACAGAGCTAGAGAACGGCACAGGGCACCTTCTAGTCTCTATGCAGATGCAATGTCCATGTCCTATATCCTGAAGACTCCAAAACCAAGGAAATGTGAGGTCCAGCGTGTCATATTGCATCCTCATCTATGTCAAGGCTGTGGTTCTTCATCTGGACCTTTCCTCAGGGAGCAGCCATGGCATGGCAAGCATCTGATGAACAACCAGCCACAGGTTTCGGCTCTGTGCACCAGCACTGCCCCTCGATGGGTTTGGTGCCAGATCCTTGCCCAGAGACACAGAGATGTGTGTTTGGGTAGCATTTGCCCACAGGTCATCTTCCACCCCCTTCTGGGGAATTCCCCACTTTCTTTTGGGTCCCTATAGGATCTCTGTCCCAAGGCAGCAGAGCATACACCACTTTTTCTGCACAATCATGACAGTGCATGAGCTTCAGGCAAATGTCATGGCCAGGCCTTGGCAGGGACAACTTCGACGTATTCTGCTCTGCATAACATTTTGGTACATTTGTGTAGCTGTTTGGTACACAGTCTTCTGCACAGCTAAGCATGGCCAAAAGGACACACCTTCTTCCTCCCTTCCACTCCACACCGTGATCGCCTGTCCAGTTTAAAAGCTTGTTAGCTTAATTTAAGAATTATTTTGCAAGAAAGACTGACCCAAGCCAAAGCTAACATAGGAAAAGAACTGTCATCTGTTTCCTCATTATGAAGTGCTATTGCTGTGCCAGAAACAAGCCCCAAACTCCTAATGTTTGATCCAAGACAAAGACACACTCCAGCAACAACAAAACCACTTATATTTGCACTCCTAGCCCAGTCCAGCCAGAAGGTAGGGTCTCCCAAGCATCTAAGTTATTTATTCAGAATTAAATCCTTTCGCTTTAGAATAGAGAGTCCATTTGGGAGTTGCCTGGGGACAGGTTATTCTGTTACAGGTATGCCCAGCCCTCAGTGGGAGGGTGCCAACAATTTCAACATGTGATTAAAATAAAAAATAGACATGAAAAAAAACAAACACAAATTAAAAAAAAAAAACCAAAAACAAAACAAAACAAAAAACCAACTAACCAAATGAAAAATACCCCAACCCAAACCAAAACCAACCAAACAAAATCCCCTAACACAACAACACCTGCAGCAGGTCCAGGAACTGTGATATTGAAGCCGGGTATCACAGCTGAGTCCCCAGCACCAACTGCAGGGTGCTGCCCAGTTTGGTGTGAGAACCCAGGGAGAGAATGGGGCAAAGATGATGGCTACATGCCAAGGCACTTGAGGGGTTTGCTGCTTCTGACCACATGCTTGCAAGTAGGCAGGGTGGTACCTGCAAGCAGGAAAGATGACACCTCCAGTAAATTGTGACTCTCTCAAAGGTGCCCTGGGTACGTGAATAATTCTCACCTGCCTGGGGAAACAGCCCTGCTCTGGTTTACAGTCTTTGGCAAAAAGACAAGACTCAGACAAAGTGATGCCACTGCATTGGCAGGAGGCACCCAGCTGAGCAAGTGGGGCCACTTCTTCAGCCAAATAAATAAATCACAGTGCTTCATAAGGCAACAGGCTCTGGATCCAGTCCAAACCTGCCTGGCCAAGCTCACTCAGGGCATGGCAGGGCAAACCCAGCAGAGGCAAACAGGAAAACTAAAAGGGCCAAACAGGGATGCTCAGAGAGCTGCCCAAACCCAGCACAGCCCCAGCCTCTGGACTGTTCTGCAGGCTGTCATCAGTGTGCTGGGCTGCAGCAGTGCTCAGGGATGCTGCCAGCCAGAGAGGTCATCCATCCCAGCCTCCAAAGAGCCACATGTGTCCAAGCCCTTAGCAGTGCCTGCTGCAGTCGCAGTGGAGTGGAAAGAGACAGATTTCTTTGTATTGGGCACTTTGCTAATATGAAAAAAATCACTAAACCCCAAAATTAATCTGTACTTTTATTTTTTCCCCGAAAGCATAAGCAGCAAGGGGTTGAGCTGAATGACAGGACATTTCAGCTCACAAAGCTGCCATCTCAGTGCAAAAGCCCTCCCTCACTGTGGATAGCCTCATCTTCTCACAGGTGCTGGGAGTGGTGGGGCTGGCTGGAGCGAGGGGAACCAAGGGGCCTCACATCCCAAAGGTTCTTCATGAGATGGAACTCCAGCAACAACCTCCACTCCCCAGGAAATGCAGCTTCACACTGGCATGACTATCTGGAGAAGAAAGGGAGAGCTGGATGGAAAAGGCTGTCCAGAAGCAGTGTACTAATGAAGCCTACAGCTCTGCTGGTCCTGCAGCTTGCTGGGTCACAGCAAAGCTTGGAGACGCCCTGCTGAGTTTTTTCCATGTCCACAGTAAACTCTTCTTGGTCAACAATCTCTTCTTGGCCTCTCTGTTGCCTAGATTCTCATCCCAGAGAAATGCCTCCACTTCTCAAAAGCTTCCCCTTTGCCTACTGGCTTTCAAAGGAGCTTTGGGACATTATTCTCTTTTTTCCTTCAATCCCATTTCTTCAGCTATTTGTGATACTTAATGCAAATATCTTCATAGGTCAAGTCACTTCAGACACTGAGCTGTTGGAGATAAGAGAAGTAACAAGTTGTTATGCCTGTTCAGTTTCTATGGCAGCAAGAAGAGAGATTTTTCATTAGGCTCTGCTTTCGAGACACTGCCTCCAGAGCAGTTCCCAGGCTCTGGCAATCAATAGTCCCTGTGTGACCTGTGGCTTCAGGACCTGCCAGACCCACAGACGTGTGGATGATGGGCTTGGCTGGAAGTCTGCTGCCTGGAGCAAGACACACAGTTCTCCAGTCTTGCACCTCAGTTAGGAGATCAGAATGGAGCAGAAGCCCTAAGGGTGAAGTGCTGTTGAGTAGCAGTTCAGGGGGGACAATGAAGGGGAATAGAAAATTCGGTGAAGACAGTCTAGTAGCTGAACTAAATGACATAGTATCTGTCCTGCTTCAAGCAGTCTCATGGGCAGAGGACACTGGCTCCATCCCTATGACCTAAAAACGAAAGACTGACTTTTTGCAAAGACATGAGAAACTGAACCAGAGATGAAACGCCGTCATTCTTCATGACATTATGCAGGGATGAAAGTGCATAATCATAAATTTAAAATTGAGGAAGAGCTTTGCAATGGTGGAACAATTTCTGTATGTAGTATTTCATTTAATGCACCCTGTGGAACAAGCTCAAGTCTGCTTTTCCATCAATGCCATTTACGATGAATGAAAGCCTGTTGGGTGTCAGGGTCACCAGCACTGCTGCTTTGCAGTGCTGCAACTAGTTTTCTCATATAAATGTTCCTTTCCTGGAAACAACTTACTCCTGCACAGAGGTTTGTCTGTACACTTGTAGGTATCCTCCAAAATCTTCTTTTGGGGTTTCCACAGACACAAAATGTATCTGTCATGTTTGTGCTGACAGAGCATATCTTTTTTAGATGCAGATGAACATTCTTGGCTTTCTTCTCAGTCTTATTGCACTGATAGGCCAAATTAGTTGTCTTCTTGACCAAAACACAGACTGCCTTTGAGAATCAAGAAGCAATATGTTCTTCTCTCTTTAAATAGCAGTGGGGCAGTCTCTGGAGTACATAACGTGGTAGTTGGGCTTGGAGAGGGAGAAGAAGACACTGATAGCACAGGAGGTAGAGTCAGCAAAGAAAATGATGAATACCATTGTGGTGGGTTGACCTTCGCTGGATTCCAGATGCTCACCCAGTTGCTCTATCATTCCCCTTCCCAGCCAGACAGGGGAGAGAGTAAGGTGGAAAAACAACTCGTGGGTTGGGATAAGACAATTTATTTAAAGCAAAACCAAAGGCAAAAGCTTGTGCATGCAAAAGTGAAGCAAAGTGAAAGATAACACGGTTTGTTCTCAAATTCCCACGAGCAGGGATGTCCGGCCACTCCCAAGAAGCAGGGCTTCAGCACGTGTGATGGTTCCTCAGCAGGCAGCCACTGGAGACAATAAATGCCTCTCTTCCTTCTCCTTGCCTTAGCTTTTATATCTGAGCTGACTTCATGTGGTATGGAATATCCCTTTGGTCAGTTTGGGTCAGCTGGCCTACTTGGGTCCCCTCCCAGGGTCTTGCCCTCGACTGAGGAAGGAATGTTACAGTGCTGATGCTCAGCAGTAGCCAAAACACCAGCGTGTTGTCAACACCCTTCTAGTTACCAAGGCAAAGCACAGCACCGTGAGGGCTAATGTGGGGAAATGAACTCCAGCTCAGCCAGACCCAATACAGCCATTTTGAAGAGACATTGAGGGCACTGGGGAGGCATCTGGGATCAGAGCATGGAGGAAAGAATGGGGAGAGAATGAGGTACGTGGATGCCTTTGGTTGCCTGGCCAGGGCAAATCAAGCTGAGGTATCACTTTTCCACCAAAGGTGAACACATTTTTCCAGTAGGAAGCATAAGTCTTCAGCTCCGTAGCATGAGAAAATGGACTCTGAAAGAGCAGAAGTTGAGGATAGTGGTACATTGCATGAGGAATTAGACTTATCTCTCTAGCTTTAGCCATATAAAACTCTGATTCCTGATCCCAAGGCAAGACGTTGCCTTGGTGCTGAGCTTGGCCCTCACAGGTACTTGGCCCCTTCCCAGAGACGCTGAGCCATGTGGCTTCTTAAAGTACACCTGTAATCAAACACCAAAATGGATAGTTTCCACTGGCCAAGTCTAAGCTGGTTGCTCCTCTAATCTCTAGATTAGATGCCCTCTGTAGCCAATAAAGAAAAACTGTAAACTCCGAATACTAACATCAACCCTATCAACCCACAAATGTTGAGATATACATTTTAGAATGAGCTGTATCCTCCAAGGGAAGCACACCTCCTACCGCTGATGAGAGGGAGAGCCCAGTCAGTCAGCTGGCCTGGATGCTCTGCCTCCAAGAGCCAAAGTAAGGTGAGATGACTCCCACCTCATACAGCCTCTCATATCACCACAGTCTTGTCTAAGGATGCTCACTGGTCTTCTCTTCATCACTATCAATGACCTGAGCATTAACTAGAATCACAGGCCAAGAGGTTACAAATATGGAGTTCCCAGTGTGCACATCTGTCTCCAGGGCCTTGGTGAAGCTGTTGCCTCCACAAGAGCTGCTGGCAGTGCTTGTAGGGCACCTGGGCCATCTCTGGTCAAAGAACCCCTGCCAGCACAGCTCTCCTTCAGCTCCTTCGTGCATTGACCTTGTCCAGGGTGAAATGCTGCTCAATGGGCTAAGATCACACTGCTTTCTTTATTAAAAGTGGTGCTGCAGGAAAATGAAAATTTGTCCTATTTCTATGCCAATAAGCCATCTTCATAGCCTGGATTTCAAGGGATTATAGCTGTTCTCACCTTGCCGCCATTGCCCTACAAATTACTTCAAATATATCAGAGAATGACAGAATAACTGAGGTTGGAAGGGACCTCTGGACATCATCAGGTACCAGCCCAGCTCTAAGTAGGTCCAGCTACGGCAAGCTGACCAGGGTCATGATTTGAATATCTCCAAGGACAGAGACACTACCACCTCCCGGGGCAACCTGTACCAGTGTTTGACCATTCTCACACTGCCAACCTGATGCTTTATATCTAAACAGAATTTCCTGTGCTGTCTCTCATTCTTTCACCATGCATCTTCTGTAAAGGTCTGGATTCATATTCTCTATTACCTCCCATAGGGTAGTTGTAGGCAAAAAACAAACCTCTCCTTTGCCTTCTCCTGTTACTGAATTAGCTCAGCTCTCACCATCTCCTGGCACCTCAGTGTACTCCAGCCATCTTGGTGACCCTCCACCAGGCTCTCTCCAGTCCATCAGTCCCCTAACACTTGTTTCTCTATGAGTGCTCATCTCCCTGGCTTTCATTCCTCCCCTGAGGAAAGGACACCCTTCCATATGAGTCCAGTGAGAAGCACACACAGCAAGCACAGGACTGAGAGTGCCCTCAGTTTCCAGGTCCCTGGAGCACCCAAGCACCTGTGGTCAAAACCCAAAACCTGCAGGTTAGCAAGGGAGAAGGAGACCCCTTGTCATGCCCAGCAAGGCTTGCAGCAGCACAAATGAAAAAAAACCTTAGGATGGGATCTGAGCATCTTACAAGTCTCCAAGACTCCAAACCAATTTTACAGATACAGAAATGAGGAAGAGGAAGACTAAGGAACTATCTAAGAGAAAACCTTCAAAGACCAGGAGATGTGACACTGGGCACAGGGCATGCTACCCTTGAGCTGCCTTGGGGAATCCCTCAGAGATTTTAGAGCAACTGGGGTATGAGGCTTATGCTAAGAATGTGTACTGAAAATGTATCTGCAAATTACAAAGTGACTCTGCATTCAGCAAGTGTCACTAGGCATGGGAATTAAGGACCTCAGGAAAAACCCTCCTGCCTGTGCAGAAGACAGAGAGCATAGAGGGCTGTGGGTGCCTTCCTGTATGGGAGGCCCTGAGGGCACCAGAGAGTTTGCAGGGCTGGTCTATCCATACCCAGCTGTGGGCTGACCTGGGAAAAGATCAGAGCTTGCCTCACATCTCAACAGAGCCTGGGGACACAGTTTAGCAGGGGTCTCCAAGTGCAGTCGTGCAATACCTCAGTCACTCACCCTCCCTGCGGCTGCTCTGGCACATCACTGGGCGCCCAATGCACAGGAGCCTTGACAGCAGCACAGGCTTGCAATAGGCTCTGAAGTGGAAGAAACTGTTTTCTCAGCATTTTATTTCAACTAATGTGTTCAGGCTAGTATTGCAGTGTGCTATTAATCCTGTCCCCGTTTGTAATTCAGCTTTCATGTTGGCTCCATTTTTCTCTTTTTAACACTACTATCTGGCCTTCTGGTTCTTAAATGTGGGACCTATTTCTTCTGTCTGCTGCAGCAGAATGAGCTCATTTGGTCCTTCACTGCATAAGCAACAGGACTGTGCAGTAGAACAGAAGGCGATTTTATCTCTATGTATGTCCTTGGTCAGACTGACACTAGAATACTGCGTCCTGCTGAAGTGCCATATTTAAAAGAGGACATCAAAAAATTGGAGCGGGTAAAGGAAAGAGACATAAAAAATGGTTTGAGAGCTGAAGAAAACCACTTACAGCAAGAGACTTCTGGAGGTCAGCCTGTGTAACTTGTCAAAAGGAAAGCTGAGAAGTGATTTGATGATGTGTATAAGTACATATGTGGAGAGAAAATACCGGATGCTAAGGGGGTACTAAAAATTTAGTCTGAGACAGTCACACAGATAGACAGTGATGGGCACGGGAGAACATGCCAAGCTGAATTAAAAATCAGGCATGCTTTTTAACCATGAGGATGTTAACCTTCTGGAGAAAATCGCAAAGTAAGTGATGGATACTGCAAGTTTGGGTTCCAATTTAATGTGGACAGGATATTCCACAGGATAGAGGCAGGGATTCCTAGGGGACGGAAACTGAGGTGAGTTTGTGCAAATACAATCTGGAAGGCAACAGAATCCAGCTTCACAAAAACAAAATTCCCCAGTTTGTTTTATATTACCTTTTTTTCTGTTGCCCTACATGTTCTTGGACAAAATCCTTGGTGGGGGGCAATTCAGTCTCTAAGGTACTAATAAACTATAAGTAAGCTAAAGTGGTCACTTCTCAGGCTGGGGGGGATTTAGGGAGGGAGAACTGAGGTGTGAGGATGCCTGCTGTGAGGCTGCACCTGAGACGAGACAACCCCGGATGGTTGTACTGACTGGGGAATGAGATACTGGAAAGCAGTGCCACAGAAAGGGACCTGGAAGCCCTGGTCGATGGCAAGTTGAGTGTGAGTCAGCAGTGCCCTGGCAGCCAGGAGGGCCAACTGTGTCCTGGGGGGCATCAGGCAAAGCATCACCAGCTGGTCGAGGGAGGAGATTGTCCCACTCTGCCCAGCACTGGTGCAGCCTCACCTTGAATGTTGTGTGCAGTTTTGGGCACCACAGTGTAAGAAAGATATTAAACTGTTAGAGAGCATCCAAAGGAGGGCAATGAAGATGGTGAAGAGCCTTGAGGGGAAGCCGTATGAGGAGTGGCTGAGGTCACTTGGCCTGTTCAACCTGAAGGAGAGGAGACTAAGGGGAGACCTCACTGCAGTTACAACTTCCATGTGAGGGGAAGAGGAGGGGCAGGCACTGATCTCTTCTCTGTGGTGACCAGTGACAGAACCCATGGGAATGGCCTGAAGCTGTGTCAGGGGAGATTTAGGTTGCATACTGGAAAGAGTTCCTTCCCCCAGAGGGTGGTTGGGTGCTAAAACAGGCTCCCCAGCAAAGTGGTCACACCAAACCTGACAGAGTTCAAGCAGCATTTGGGCAATACTCTTGGGCACATGGTGGGACCCTTAGGGATGGTCCTGTGCAGGGCTAAGGCTTGGACTCGATGATCCTTGTGGGTCCCCACCAACTCAGCATATTCTGTGATTCCATGATTCTGAGGCTGCTCCTATGTGAACACCTTTAGGATTGTGGAGTATGGTGGTGAATGCCAGCACCACAGCTGGCCCCAGTATCTCCACACCGGCCAGCATAGTCCTACTCAGAGATGCTCTTCCAGCTCTGTGAGAAGTGTTATCAGGCTCCTGAAACAGAACTTTTCCCACTGCCTCTGCTGGTGGCTGCCAGCTCCATGAAGCAGTGCTTTGATATACAGGAGAAGGGAATAAAGGCCGTAAAGCCCAAATTGTGTGGCAGAGCTAATCAGAACTAGGTTTGGAGGATCACTTAGTCCACTCCCCTGCTCACAGGCAGGATGCCTCCTCCAGTGCTGTTGCTGGGGTACAGTCTGTAGTTCAGACACATCTCAGTGGGATGGGGCCTCCACAAGACTTTCAGTTTTTGTTGTAGGGATGTTTGTATTCTTTCCATATGTTAACTTGAGCCTGTTTTCCTCTGCCTTCCCCACAGTGGACACCAAGAATGGTATATCCTCTCCCCCTTTCAGAAATTTTAGTATATTTTTCGATTTTGAAAGATTTTTTTTTTAATTTTAAAAATATAGACTTTTAAAAAAAAGTCAAGTTAAACCTCCTTAAAGTTTTCTTTTTAAAAAATGTAGTGACCCTCATTCTGATCACCTTCCTCCACTGACTGTGTTTCTTTGCACCTCTTCTGCTTCTTACTGCATCTCCGTGGAGACCCTCAGATGTCCTTTGTTCTCTTAACAGCAGTGCCAGGACTGGGGACAGATGCCCAGGGGATAAGGACAGGAAGCCCTTTCTTCCACCCAAAGAGCAGTATGCCAGTCCCTCATGATCAGCTGGTGATGCCCTGAGACACCCAGATCCTTCCCTGCACTGCTTTTGCTTCTGAAGTCATTTCTCCACCCCGCACATGTACAGTTAATAAATATACCCCCAATTATGCAACTCCTCATTAGTTAACATGGACCTTTTTAAAGGCTCCTACACGTCTGCATCAGAAAAATAACACATCAGAAAGCCGCAAAGAGAAACTTCCAATTAAGCTCACTTTGTAAATCATCTGCAGTTTCTAAACAAGCCTGGCGCATCACATTCCTCTTGGTTTTCCTCGTGATGGATGCTTGCAGTCAGCACTTTGTACACAAACTTTTGCAGTGGCTTTAAAGCTGAAGCTGCTCTGAACAAGAGCCATGTGCCCTGAACCCAGCCCCAAGGCTGGGAACTGCATCCAGCCCCCAGCTATAGCTTCTAGATGCACAAACAGAAAGCTGCTGGGCACATAAAGCAACTATTGAGTTGTTCTAGCTCTTAAAACTTCCTCAAAGAGCTTATGAATCTTGAAAGCAGTTTGAACCCTTTCTTTCCCTGATTAATTTCTTGCCCTCTTAAGGGACACATTTCTGCGGATGGCTGCATTTGAGAGGTTTCTGTCGGCTCAAGGAGTCCAGTGGTCTTCAAGAATTCAAAACTCAGCAGGACTCTGAATCCCTTCCAGCTGAGCTCTTGTGCTCTGCAGCCTCTGTGCTGCTTAAGAAATTTCAATATTTATCAATCCAGTGTGAGCGCCACACCCCAAGGAACCCTAAATCAAAGCGGTTATAAGCTCCACGTACATGGCGTATAGAACCCTGTTTACGGATTTTGTGCTGGCTGAGCAAGTGTGTTCTGCACACTTAATACCTGCATATTCCTCTCTGTACAGGAAAATTACATGGAAGGTTCTGAGACTTAAATAAAAACCAAGGCTTAAGTGTAAATTCATAATGTGTGCCGAGAGATCGGAAGATTTTTTTCATGGCATGCTAAACTCATTCTTAAGGATAAAATGACTTTTTGTCAAGGTAAAACTGAATGTGAAGAGCAGAGCTTCCTGGTGACACAAGCAGTCCAGCTTTGCGCCATGTAGCAACAGAAGCTGGGAAATCCTGGTCAGAGCAGAAATACTTAAAACCAAGACAGGAGATGCACTGCTGTCTCTGTTTGGGTGCAAATGGAAATGGTCTCAGCCTTGTCCTCACAAAGAGCAGGCAAAGATCTCCCAGCTGCCCATGCACCACAGTGCCCCAGCTGGGTTTGGGAGCTGCCCAGCCAAACTACAAGCCATCCCATGGCAGTGATCTGGACAGTTTCCTTCAGAAGAGGTTGTGTTTGATCTCAGCCTCTTGGAGAACACCATCTATAGGTCTCCTAACAAGCATCAGGGACAGCAACAAACCATCAGTACACCCTGGCTGCCTCCATGATGGATCTCCCACTGCTGCCCTTGCCTCCTCCTTTGCCCATCCTGGATTGCCTCACTGGTGTCCCCGGTTTCTTTCTTAGGCTGTGGTTGTCATTCCTGCGTGCCTGTCCACCACCTCCCACAACACAGGTCTCTGAAGAGATGCTGTGCCCACGGGAAGACCAATGTCCTTAGTAATACCCCCGTAAAGGGATCCTCTGTCCCCTTCCCTTGAGAAGAGTGAGGTTGGTGGGCTTGTGTCTTCTCCCACTGGCAGGTGGATAGGAGCAGGCAGCCTGGCAAGAGGCACGTAGTTCAGGAAGAGGCTCTGAAAGATTTTTGATCCTCAGCAAGTGACATTTTTTCATCCACCTCATGCCTCCATGCCTGTTATCTGGCAGAGACAGCATTTCCTTTGTGTTCCCCTTTCATCTCAAAGTGTGTCCTGCGTGGCAAGGAGCAGGCACAGCCCCTGCGCTGCACAGCAGGCAATGGACTCTTTGCGTCCTTGTCCACAGCATGGGCTTGAGTAGATATGGGATGGGCACTCCTCACTGGGGACTCCCACTGCTTCAGGCTCTCTTCTGAATCAGCTTCAAACCTCTTCCAAAGACAGAAACCTGGTGTGCTGCCCTGAGAGACGTGGGGGAAACCAACACCCCACAGCAGTAAGGTGAGATGAATTCCCTTAATGCAGCCAGGGATACTCATTTGGGCAGCTGCATCATCATCCCAGGACTAGCTCTAGCACCTGCCACCAGTCTCTTCCTCACCCTGTTCCACAGTCCTTCCCTGCTTGTGTTCAACACTGTTTCAAGCAAGTGTGACTTTCATTTGGGAAGCTGTGTGGTGGGCTCTGTCAGGTGTGTTCAGACACAAGCTTGTTCCTGTCTTTTACCAAATCTGGCCAGGCATTTTCTTCTTAAGTGTGACACAGTTTTTTTGTCTTAAAACTACTCTGCACCATTAGAGGAAAATACTGGACAGGCAGTCTGCAGTCAGCTTCTATCAGAACGACTGGAATTTGAAACAAGGTATAAAATACCTCTAGTTGGAAGATGTCTTTGAGAAGCAGAGTTACTGGGTCTCTCATGTGAGACAAAGCCTTTGCATTCTCGGGGCCCCCAAACCCTCTGCAGAAAAGCTATGGTCCACACACAGCCACTGAGCACTGCTGGCACACTCACTGTTTGCATAATAGGGTTTCTGGTGCTAGATGCTTAACAGCTCCCTTTGGGAGGCTGCAGTTTGGTTTTGCTTCTGGACAGCTCCAGATCAAGGAACATGCACTAGAGAATCCTGTACCAGCAGGGTCATGCACAGAGCGACTGGGTACTCCCAGCAGTGGGGACCTGAGTGTGAGTGCCTGGGCTCTGTGCACATACAGGAGAAAGGCAGAGACAGGGAGACTGGCAGAAGGTCATTGTGATCCATCATGTTACTCCACACTCACATTCATCCCTGATTACTGGTGACTGTGCTACCCCTGGAGTGTGTTTGCTGGTCCCAGACCTTTTCTTCCCTTTTGTCTGGGCAGCATCCAAACATCCCCAGAAATGATGTGCTCTCAACCATGTGGGTGAACCCAGCTGCATCTCCTGCAAACAAAATATCCAAACCTTGTCACTCACCTCCACCTAGAGAACTCCTGCATCTTTCCCCACTTCCCTGTGTATCCCACTGCCTACCAATTATTTAACAAGCCCCACTTGCTGTGCAATAATAATATAATGAAGTCCCCTGCACTTCTGTAGGTCATAAAACCAAATACTCAGTGTATTTGCTTGATTATAGTAACATACCATTACAGCAATTTCTTTTTTTCTTTACCTTACTGGGTAGCTTTCTGCGTGCAGCTTATGGACCCACCATGGACATTTCTGGTGAACTGTGTTAAACAACAGGCTTAGTCATAAAGAAGGGGTGCTGAAGAGGATTCAGCTTACTCAAGGAGCTGAAGGAGCTTATACAGTACAACAGAGCAGAAGGTCTTGCTTTATGTGATGATTCTATTCATTCATTCAGGGATGTAGGATAAATACCAGGGAGCAGGAAATATTTGTTAGACAATGACATTAGCACAAGATCAGATGGATACAAATCAAGTGTGAACTTACTTAGGTAGGAAACGAGTTCCAAATCATCTGTGAGAACACAAAACATCTGGATATGCCATAGAGCTGGAAAAGGCCTCCTGGGTCATTGGCTGCAGCAGGCTCCACTCCATCTTAAAACTGATTAGCTTTTCATTTTCAAACGAAAATCCTTTGTGTTAAAATATCCGTACCACATGCCTGGGGAAGTGCTGTCCCCTCTCTACACCACTGGTATCCCTTGCCTGGCATGGGTGGGCACACAGGGCCTCAGCCCAGAATCCCATCCTACCCCCTGCTCCGCAAGCATCTCCCCAGCCGTTATTTTTTGCTCCCACACTCTTTACTCAGGGCTGTGTTTTGCAAAAGCACAGCTGCCTTGGCGGGTGAAGGAGGTGCTCCTAGACAGGGTGTGCCAAGCATTTGCTCAAGCCGGGCAGTTCCCAGTTTAAGTTAATCTAAATTCCCATGGTCTAGAGAGGGAGACTGACCCAGCAGTGCCACCAGTGCGGCAGCCCCACCAGGGAAGGGGGCGACTGCTTGCCTGCCTGCCTGCCTGCCTGCCTCACTTCCCCAGACCTGCAGCATGTGGATCTATCAAGGGCAGGAGCACATGAATCACAGCTCTTGGCTCCTTGGCGAGGGGGAAGGAGCCTGGTCCCCCAGCACCATGGCAGAAATGTCTAATTAGATACAACAGAGGGATAGATATGCATACGCGGGGACCTTTCTACACAAGCATAAATCAAGGAAAGCCAAATATTTATTTTAAATGGCTGTGCCATATGCTGATGAAATGCTAATCTGCACAGAAAAAAATAAACTCCCCAGAAGCACCTCACATCCGCTGAGCTTCATCTTTCTGAGCAAACTAACAATAAGAAAATAAAATCAACAGCATCCATTATAGACTCCCTTCCATAACAAATTCAGGCAAGCTTAGGATGACATGGGCCAGTGCTTTTCAAACCACCATCTCCCAGAGGAGCCCAAAGGAGCATCTATTAACGGTCTGCAGAGAGTATTTAGGAAAAACAAAATTGCTCTGTTCAATCTACAACACCGGGATCTTCAGCCTCAGAACAAAAAAATATTAGGGGGCTGCAAATTAAAAGCAACTGAAAACTACTATTGTCTGCTTCAGGGTCAGGAACTGGGAGTTAGAGGAACAGTTTTGTCTCCTCCACCGACTCCACAACCTTCCACCTCTCTCCTCATCCTTCTACCATCTCACTCCCCTCAAGCATTTGCAGCATCTGTTCTTGCACACCCAAATGGTACCCAGCAAAACAAAGCCCCAGGACCCTACAGAAAAACACAGCTATTAACATTCCCTTATTCTTCTAGCCCTCCAAACACACTCCAGTCCCAGCACGTGCCAAAGTTTGAAGACATTTCAACTTAAGCAGCAAGCTATTACAAAGTCCAAATTGATCAACCAAAAGGCAGCTTTTGTAGCAGTAGTAAAAACCAGCCTTGGACATTGCCATGTTTTTAAGCAGCAAGGCTGGGTAATGAAACCTGTTGGCAGTGCCTGCAGTTGGCTTCCTTTGTTCACCAAGCCACTTCCACCCTCTTACACAGAAGATGCAAAGACCCCCATTTCTATCAACATGCACATTGCAGTGTTGTCAGCATCTCCCTAAGGTTACTCCCTTTTCCTTCTAGGTTGTATTTATAAGCTCTGTGTAGAGTTGCTATGGATTCTGTTACTGCAAGTCCAATTGATATTCAGTGCAGTTCCTCTCACCTTCACCATTTGGGTGACCTTTACTTCACAAGGAAGATCTCATGCCATCAGCCCGTTCAATGAGATGTCACACAACATGCTGTGCATGAATACCAACCGCTAAGCAAAAGAGGGCTCTGTGGAACTGAATCATCTGCAAAGGCTGTCTGAGAGATGGATAAACAATGGTAATTATTTCAAAATAAATTGGAACCAGAAAACACAACCCAGCAGTGCAATTGCTAGACAAAAAGGAAAGCCACAAAAAGAAGAAATTTCAGCTTTCAGTGTCTTGGGTACTCTGGTATCTTCCTCTAGGCAAATATTTTCCTACCTTTCTTTCCCTCCAAAGTCAAGTTCAAAAAACTCTTACTTCCAAGACAGTTTCTTTTACGTAAGTTGAACAACATATCCAAGGGGCTGCTTATAAATGAGAGCAACACAGTTGCAAACTGGCAGTAAGAATTTCTCTCTTTGTCAAATGAATGTTCTAAATATTATATTTAAGTGACTTTTCACAAAGCTACACTGCTTACTGTACAGCCAGACAGTCAGGCAGGATGCATGATGCTTTTTCTCCACAAGTAAGCATGCTGGGAATGGGCCCAGCACCTCCAGGTGATCCCCAAAATCTCAACCTAGACATTCAACAAATACCCCACAACTTCCCCCTAACTCGGAGAAAAATGTTTCTACTACAATAAAGAAATCACAAATACACAAAAGACAGAAAACAGAGCTCGGACACAATACAACCTCAAGTCTGCCTGTGCAATAGGAATGGGAACATCCCCGTACTTTGCCACTTCGTAACAAAGACAGAACTTTCCTTATGGCAGCTCCTTGTCTGCTGAGGTAAGTTTTCTTGCATTTGGAAACCAGCCTAGCCAGGACATTTCATCCCAAATGCTTTTAATGCTATTTGGGGCTTCCTAAAGAAGAGGAAAACTGCCTGAATCTTTCCAAGACGCCTAAGTGCAGACATGTAGAAGCACGGTGTTTTAGCTGATCGAAAGACAGCTCTGTACTACACAAAAGAAGCTTCTCTATTAGAGGTACTGAGCCACCGTGTATGAGGTAAGTGGGTCACAAGAATAGGTCACAAGCAGAGTACAAAACCAAGCTGGCTTAAAAGGTGGAGAGGGTTCCATGTCCCTGTACTGTGGGATACAGGAACATCACTTGCTGCTGCAGCTCAGTTAGCCATGGCTTGCGTGGCAGCTAGGCTTTGAGCACAGGTGACTGAGGCATCCACAGCCACACCTGATCTTTTGCACAGCACTCTTGTGAAATAACGTGAACAGGGAAAAAAAAATGTCTGCCACTTCTCTGAAATGCAGCATCTTCTCTGCCTTTGCTATCACCAGCGTGGGTGGCTTTACACAGTCTGTTTTATTCTATCAGAGGGCTACTGACAGTACTCCTGCCTGGCTTGGCGTCACTGCACCAACAGCGCTGTTGGGTGGGCAGCTCACACAGAGTGGGCTCTGCTGCCGCCACGGTGCTGACACTCACTATACACCAGCGTGTAGCTCTGGCACTCGCAGGCTCCCTGCTTGCTCCCCAGCAGCATAGTGTCACCTGCATGTTCATCAGGTACTTATCTGTCACTACAGATCTGAAAACAATCTCAATCCCCAATCTGATTCAGGGTGGCTTATTCTGACAACAGAAGAAAAAAAATGCACTATTTTTTCTGCTGCTTCCAGCTTCTTGTGCCTGGATTGTATCGTGAAGCCTTTGCTCATTTGATGGAGAATTTCTTTACAGCACACAAACTCTTTCATCTTTTCCATAATCAGAACAAGTCAGTGCACCTTTGCTATTTCAGTCTCTTTTAAACTGGGCTGAGCTGAACTTTCTATGCAAAGATTTAACCTCTTCTGAAATCCCCTGATCAGCATTTCCCTTGCTCGCTCTTTCATGTTTGAGGCATTAAGAAACACTGGAAACTGCACAATTCTTTCATACGGAAGTTAGTGAGAATATTCAAATAATCAACTCAGTCCCAGGAGATGCAGGGTGTCTTTCCAAGTTTGAAAGCTCCTTCCTAATAGAAGTTCTGGTTTTGAAAGTCTCCTGGTTAGCAGGCAGCTGATGATACAGCTTCTCTGGTTATACTGATTATACTTCCAGCCCAGGGGCAAGTAGTAAAAAAGCTTGCCTGGCTCTGGGAGGTCTGAATCAGGTGCTAACACTGAACATCTGCTGGGGCCTCTGCTCCCCTCTCCCCCACCCTGCTTGCATGTGCTGGGCATTGGAGCATTCTCCATTTTATAGTTCGTGGCAACAAAAGGCCAGTTTAAGAGAGAAAGCATTGCTGTCAGCGTTATCCAAAAGACCCAGACTCACTCTCCTTTAACTGCTCTCCATCCAGGACTTCAGTGAGTCAAACAGCACCACAACATGCTGAAAAGATCTGCATTGTATGGCAGCCTTTGGAAACAGTTATCACCAAAGCACTCGTAGCCCCACTCAAGCGAGACAGACAGACTCTGCACGTACATTTATTACTTCATACAAGCAGATTGCATATTGTACAAAAATTAACAGTGCCACCCAAGAGGGCCTTCACAGATGTTTAGAAAACATGTAAACACAGCTTTAAAACATATTATTTTATGTAATTTAGGTACCACTACTGAAGCACCACTCACTGTGTGTATGAATATATATATATTCATCCACACGTGTGCGCATGATCTCCACACACAGATGCAGACTGAACACATTGTCGCAGCAGGCTGTGATATGCTCGTACATTGCTCTCTGAGGAATCTAACATCCTTACACAAGGGTTTCCACCAATGGGACACGAACTGGACTTACTCTGAACCAAAGGCTCATCCTTTGGGCCTTAAGCTGCTGCCACCACTGACTGCCCTTCTCAGGTTGCTCCTTGCTGTACGCCACTGCTGGCTCCCCTTGAGTTAATAACCCAGTCTCCTAGCCCACCTAGGTGAGTGTGCCAGCATGACTTGGTAAAGATGTAAGGGTCAGCACACAGGGCCAGATGCCTATCCTGGAAGGTCTCAGCAGAGAAAGGATGGTCTCACTCCTTTGGGGTGCCCGATCTAGCAGGGCCCAAGTCACAGGTGTAATGCTGGGGCTCAACCATCATAAACATCTACTGCTTGAAAAATTCCAATTGTCTGTTCTGCAACTGTAAAAGATGAATGGACCTGTTCAGTAAAAACATATCTGGGGTAGAAACCATGACCTTTAGAGAAAAAGACTGCAGCACCTAAATAATTTCTACTAAAGGGAATGCCCAGTACAGTGAATTTTGCTTAACAGTCAGGAGGGAAGTTTAATGCCTTAAGGTAGAAGGTTCATCAAAGAGCTAAAGACCGACATTTTTCCCAAGGGTTGTGCTTTCATCAGTAGGAAAGTCACTGCTGCTTCCAACGTGAAACTGAGCAAACCTGTATTTAGACCCTACTAAGGAGCAACTGCTGAATCCCAGCACTGCTCCTGGGCAGCTGAATAGGGTTGATTACTGGCATTCATATCTACTCCCACATCTTGACTGTGTGGACTAAGCTCCTTGGGCAGCAATGGCTTCTCTAGTGAGAGACCCTATAGTGCTAATCTGGCTTTGGCCACAAAAGATGCGCGTAGCTTTACTAATTTCTACTGCAGTAAAACAAACAAACAAAGAATAACTGCTTCAGTCTACAGCTTCAGTAAGCAAGAAATTACAGACCGTATCAATGCTTTTGAAGCTTTTTCTCTATAAAGGTCCAGTTATTTCTTGGGAGGAATCACAGAATCATAAAGGTTGGAAAAGGCCTTTAAGATCATTGAGTACGACCGTTAAACCAGCACTGACACGCTCACCATGGAACCATGTCCCCTAGTGCCACAAACACACGTTTTTTAAACACTTCCGGGGATGGTGATCCTACCACTTCCCTGAGCAAAACAGGTAAGTACATAATCTAAGGTTTTTACCTTAGTGGTTTACATGTCATCACCCAAGAGACCAGATGTGCTGAGTATATATTATTGGGAACTTCCAAGAACTAGCAAAAAGGGGCAAATAAGGATATACTCGCATTCAAGAGGAGGTGCTATCTGTTTCTTACTCCAGTTTGTCACATCTGTCCATGCCACGAGGAGTCTCAGCAGAGAGCTGAAGGGAAGAATACCTACCAAACTGCACGGCAGTTCACATCCCCCAAGACGCTTCAGGCCTAGCTCACAAATTCACCAGAAATTTGAGAGCTTGCATATTCCTCTGTAAATTTGGTCGTTTGACCACTCCTTCACATTCCTACCACAGGAAACCTTCATATGTCAGACTTGCAGTCTGAGTCTGTAAAAAGCTCTTAGAAGTCAGTGTGACAGGATTCCAGAGACAATTTATCATGCTAGAATTTATAACTCAACCCTTCTAATCCCTGCACTTGTATGAGGGAAGGGAAAAAATAGCTAAGAACATAAATGAGATCTTACAGATTAGTTTCTAAATATTATTTAGTAAGTAATATTTATACATTTATACATTTTTAAGAAATCTTCATTAAAAAAAATAAAGCATGAACAGTTCTACAACATAAATAGGTACAAGTTCCATTGCCTAGTAAAGCTAGGAAAGAGTTCATGTCTAATCAGAAGTGGAAGTTCACAGCCACGTGTTTTAAGGACAGTCTTGAGTTTTAAATACAGTCTTGAAATTAGTGTCTTTACTGTATTAAACTCTTAGTATTAAAACAATAACATTCACATTTAGATAACACAGACAAAGCATAGGATAATATACAAGCATGGAACTGCAAGTTATAACCTAAGTCAAAGTGCCCACTGGTCAAAGTGTCTACTGTCAAACATGTTCAAGCTATGTTCAGAGATCAAGTATAAACTGGACTGAGAGCAATCAATGCCTTTTTCTTCTCCTCTCATTTCCATCAGAAGTCATCACAGGTAAAACCACTACAGTTTGAAGTGACATCAGTTCCAAACGGGTGTACAAGAGAGAAGAGACAAGCCCATGCCTTGATGGAAAACTGATCCTCATTTCCTCTGTGTAATGCCAATTAATCCACAGGCTTTGCTCTGAATATCCAAGCACAGAGGAAGAGAATAGTAACTTGGAAGCCACATTCAAGGGAGGCAGAAGCAGCTCAACAGCAACGTAGCACTTAAGAGCAAGGTGTACAGCGAGCCCTTTTTTGTTTCTCTGGAGTCACATCCCCCAGGTGATTAATTGATTCCAGCCATGAAAGATGACTCTGAGGAAGTTAAGTAACACTCATCCTCATTTGAAAAATCAAAAGATTGCCCTCATAAGTATCATTTTTCCCTTCCCGTTTGTGTTATTTAACTATTTCAGAGATAAAATGTATTTTACAATATCAGCTCATTATTGTATTCATTCTCTTTAAAGGCAAATAGTTCAAAAGATCCTGTCACCAGAAAGTGATGGGATGAGGGCAGAGGCAGACCTTTTATTAAGCCTTTAAAAAGATTTGTAACCCATTTTGCAAGTGAGAACAACAAAAGCCATAAAACTCCATCAAAGGAAAACTGTCACTGAGATTAAGCAGATCCAAACTCCGCCATCCATTTCTCATACTTCTCCAGGTCTGCAGCAGAAACAGATTTGGAGATTTTCTTCAGAGCCAGCTCAAAGTCCCCCTTGGTTACTGGCATCTGAAGCTCCTCTTTAGAAAGTGCACGAATCTCTTCTGGAGTTAAGCCATTAATACGTCGTCTCATTGCCATTAAAGATGCATCCCTGGAAATACAGGACAACGTATGGGAGCTAATTGCTAGCAATATGTGCTGTAAGCCTATGAATTTTGATTGTATTCTTCTGCTAGAAACCACTGGCAGGAACGCTTAAGACAGCATCTATTTACCACAGAAGCTGTGGTTCACATCTTTCTTAGCTTCCATGTTCCCGGATCACTACATTAATTCAACATAAAGAATGCACTGGCACCGAAACCCATTTAAGCATATGGTAAATGTGCAGAGATAATTAAAACTATAAAACTGAAAACCTTTTACAATGATTCATAGAGATGAAATTTTACAACTTCGGAGCAGGAAAGGGCAGGGTGGGAGACAAACTGCACTCAAAGACTTTTTTTTTAAAGTAGTCTGAATTTTTACACCCCATTCCTTTTAGATTTCAACCTTCTCCCTGCAGTCAGCAAGTGTTTGGAGTGCAGCCCAGTTCAGTTGCCTGCTCACCCATAGCACCTGAATCTGTGAAGAGCAGAGCAGGAGGGATCAGACACAGCATCACCTGCCCTTGCAGTGCTGAGGCTGTTGGTGTCCGTGGCTTCTCATGCCCTGCCTGCTCTGCGACTCCTCCGCAGCTTAGATGCTGCCAGTGCGGCTCACTGGCATGGAGAACACTGCTCATTTTCTCACACCACGGCCCACAGGCAGTCTGAAATTACATTTTCTCTTGCCCCAGGTTTTTCCCAGCAAGGGATAACACAGGCCTTGGGGAGAACAGGTAATTTCATTACTACATGACACACCAAGTTTTCAAAACCAGGGAGTGATTTCACATTTTCAGAAAAGCAGCAGGGGAAGAAAAAAAAATTCCCAAGCCCTGGTCTTACAGGATTAGTTTTTCTTGAGAGGGCTCTTAAGGGACATAGACTTCCTTCTGATAATTTTCTTCAAATACCTATCCTTCACCAGAAAAGACTCATTTGTCAAAAATGAAATAAATTGTGGGAACAGGATGGTAATAAATTAAATAATAATGCTATAAACTGTCTGTATCACCCTTACACCTAGATGATTCAGGCAGTCACCAAGACTGTGCTGCACTGATGGCTGTCCAAACATGCAGCATACAGAAGCCCCAGAGAAGATTTCTGTGAAAGGAACTTTTTACTTCAGAAAATTCCAGCTCTTAAACTAATGGGATTCAAAAAGAATAAAAATCCAAACCTGTTTTGCACTACATTAACAGATGCAGACAACTACAGTAAATGCAGCCAACAGTAACATGAGATTTGCTCAGATAATTTTTTTGTCTTCAGATCCAAGAAAACCACATTTCACAGGCTCCACGTGACAGTAATACATGGTTCCAGTAAAAAGATTTGGGTCTCAAAAACAGACACTGTTAACATGGCTTCAGTTGTAGTTGGTATTGCCTTTTATCATACAATGCAAATGTTGATTTTTCATGCAGTTTTAGTTACATATTAAGGGAATCAGATACCTGCAAACATTAGTGATGTCAGCACCAGAATAGCCTTCAATCTTCTCAGCAATTTCTTCAAGGCTAATATCAGGATCAAGTTCTACTTCCCGAAGATTAATCTTAAGCAGTTCTGCTCTACCTTTTGCTAAAACATAAAAATAATTGTTTGAAAACTTGCAAGAGTTACATTAAAAGAAGATATAAACACAAATTTTTCCATGAAAAGTACAAACAAAAGAGTTCAATGTAAGAAAAGAAAACAGAGAGAACAAGGCATAGTAAAGTGTGTGATCAAATACAGTAACGTTAAATGCAGTACATCAAAACAGCATGGTCTAGAGATATTTGTCAAAGTCATATGTCATTAAAAATGTCTGTTATGTCTCAGGTGATAAAGCATTTAGTCACACACTACCCAGAGACACAAAAGAACAATCCTACAAATGTCTGCTTCTTCTCACATCCCTTTGAATTAACTTGCTGTTCAAGGGTTTGATTGTATATTATTCACCCAGTTTCATTAGAACCACAATGATTGTATTAACAGAGCTTCAGACAGCAAAACTGCTTAACAATAAGCTGAACTTTAAGCATATGTTTAAGCACTTCACTCCATTGGGACCCAAGAAAGCTGCTGAAGCTCAACAGAAAACAGATACATTAATACAGTAAACATATATTAATATATTTACAATACAAATATCCTGGTATCCCACTTTCATACCTGGACACAGTGTGCACACAGTGATAACCAACTGTGTAAATGAGCATTTATGCAGCCAATTAACCATTTTTCTTGCAGAAGGCATGTGCATATGTGCATTTGGGTACATATGTTAAGCAGCCTAAGCTTATAAGAGGGAATTCACATTTGATAGCTTAGGCCTCAGTGTTACTCTGCACAAGGGTGGTAAAAGAAGAGGACGAATGGTTTCCTGGCTTTTACTGTACAGAAAAAATATGCCAGCTCAGCATCGCTATTCCCCAAGTGACTGATTTTTATGACCTAGAAAAAAGGACAACCACAACAGAAGAAGTAGCAGTAGGAAAGGCTAAAAGTCTTAAGGAAATGTCCAATAAAATACATGATGTTTTATTTATTGATGCTCCTAATTAATTTTTTTTTTTACTTTGGGGCAGGGTGGGAAAATAAGAGAAAACAGAAACCTTTTCTAAAGCTGCTGGTTTTGTGTGCTTTGCAGAACTGTCAAGAGCATAGAGTTATCCATCACATACAACTGACACTAACTATAAAATGGGGATTTATTATTTACAGAGCACAACATACATATGGCATACCTGCATCAGAGAACATTCTCCTAGTCGTTGCTATGGGGCTAAGGAAGTCTTTGCAGTATTTTGAAAATTAAACACTACAGAATATATACTTGCATAAAATTCCACAATATACAGGTGTATCTATGACATATCACTTTTTCAGTAAAAAAGCCTGACCATGTCAAATCACACAGCACAGTTATAAATGCATCATTCAGACTTGCCCAGAACAGTACAATATTCTTATTTATAGAATAGAATGCAACAGAACCTAAGATTGGAAATAAAACCGCATCACATCTCCTATGTTGTCCAGGGTGTAATACACTGTGTCAAAAACCAATCTGGTTTAATTAGAAACAAGAGGAAGAGCTGATAGGATTTTAAACTAATTGGTCATAAAGACAGGATCCTGTTAGGAGCTGTTACTGCCTGTAAGCTGCAAAGACAAGCTGTACAATTATTAAGTGTCCTTAGACCTGCAGAACTCAATCTCAACCACTGTCACCACGAACACGCATCTTGTTATCTTGAGTGCTCATGCAGGGAGATGAAGCATCCACTGTACCAAGAAGAAAAGAAGCTATGCAAACTTCAAGCGATAGGAATCTCAAAATTAATAGGACAGGTGAATGACAGCTAGGAAAGGCAATATAAGCCGAGATGTCTTCGGGTAGGAAAGCAGTCAGACTGCTGCATTCTGACTGACTCAAAGCACAGTAATAAAGGTGAGCAAGCAGTGATTTGCAATGAACTAAGACTGTAAGTGAAAATTCATGGATCCACTTCTTTGCATTTGTCTGCAAGGGCACAGAGTGCATTTCCAATATCTGTGAACATGTCCAAAGGCTGCCTTTGACGATCACTCAAGTACTGACTGTTAAACATTAAAATAATTCCAGGCTCATTAAAACTAATGCTCTTTCAAAATATAAGAACCCAACAATGACTTGCAATGAAATGCCACAGCTTTGTTTTTAAGCCTCCAAGCAAGAAGCATTTTTTTCCCTTCTCTCACTCTCTTTAAAAATAAAGGAACCCAGACAAACAATTAACCCCTGAATTTCACTGCTCATCACAAAACCATCAAGACTACTCACAAACCCATCAGTCTTGCAGTAATCCTAAATTTGTCTTGCAAAGACCATTTGAAAGGAAAATGGTCATATCAAACATACCGGTGGGCAAAGGTATATAAATTCTCTTCTCCAGTCTCCGTCGGAGAGCTTCGTCGATATCCCAGGGAAAATTTGTAGCAGATAATACCATAACCATCTTGGAAGGGTCATCATTTTCCAGAGCACCACCTACTCCTGCAAGCACAACAAGTCAGAGCAATTTCACTCCAAAGCTCTTATTGATTGAGATGCTTGCTGAGGAACACTGCACAAACATTGTATAAGCCTGCACAAAGCTAAGCAACAGCTCCATATAGTCCTAGCGTCCCTTTCCAAACTTCTTAGTGTTCCTTTCCAAATTTTCCATAGCCTAGGTGTCACATCATTATCACAGAGAGAGGGACAGTTCATTCTTCTTTTGAGTCAGGGGAGGGTTTTCTTTGACATTACTAACAAGACAGCCATATGTGAGTGTAGCCCTGCTAGTCCCACTGACGGTGCTGTTTCTGTCAAACCTGGTAATAGAAGAAACAGGAATCACTACTCAGCTTACCAAATGAGGACTGCAAAGAAATTAACACTTCGGGGCAAAAAGTTTCTTACCCTGAATTTACCACAATGAACATGCACATTTGAGAACATTTTAAATAGCAGTTAAACAATAGCTGCAATATAAAGGGGGTTATCAAACCTCTAAACCATACAATATTCCTCAGATGGTCATCCCTCTTGTGTGTACCTGCATAAAACTGGTATTAAATCTGACTTAAAAGGGTAATATTAGCTGCCACCACAGAATACAGCAAAATCAGATCTCACAGTGGGGTTCCACAGTTGGAGGCTCTAGCAAAAGGAAGAAATTTGTTTATATTGAATACAAATAAAATCCCTGCATTAACCTGCACAAATCTCCATTATCTGATTTTCCTGGAGTCTCTCTTTAATATGAGTTTTCAATTCACCATTAAAATAGCCATTTTAGAAAAAAAAAGCATAACACCCTTCTCAGTTATCCGCCTTTGAACACTCCAAAGATACACTGGTCTCAAGTTCTGCCTTATTTTTCCCCTATCCATTAAACTAGGTTTTCCAGATGGGTCAAGTTCGTACATTCCCACCTGTAAAAAAACAGCACCCCAGCCCCAAACCCAGATGTAAGGACTCATTACCATCCATTTGCACAAGCAGCTCTGACTTGACTCTGCGACTGGCCTCGTGTTCATCAGACGTGCCTCTGCGGCTGCAGATGGAATCTATCTCGTCAATGAAGATGGTTGTTGGAGCATAAAACCGTGCCTTTGTTCAAATGAAAACATCACAGTTAAGGCTGTAGCAGCAAGCACAGGCCCTCATCAGACCACAACCCAGTCCTGCTACACATATTACATATGTATCTTCCCTGCCTACCATAAGAAAAGAATTTAAGAACCTGATTTACAAACTGTCTGTCATATGCTGAAGTTTATACACTTTAAATTGTACTCTCTGGGTCAGAGGTCTTGCAGTGTTGGTTAGCTTTCCTCAGCAAACAGTTTTGCAAAGAGGAAAAGGAACACAATCTCAATACAGGCAGTTTTCATGTCCATGTTTTGTGCTGGTGAAGGGTAAGAATAAGAGACAGAAGGGAGCTCAGCTGATCTCAATAGAGACAGGTTTTAACTGAGAATATTGCAGAAGTGCAGTTAGGATCCCAAAGAGGTGAACGACTCTTCAGTATAGGTCCACATGGGCATGTCCTTCACATACCCCACATGACAGACTGCACCCATGGGTTCACTGAGAGCCTTGGACCATCATTCAGAACAGAAAGGGAACTAAAACATATATTGCTTCTAGAATAACAGTTCCAAATCCCTTCCAATTTTAAATCTACTTTCTATAGGATTGTTATCCCACCACCGAATAAGTACTGAATTTCTGTCAAGGTTGCAACTCTATATTTAGTCTGGAAAATGAGATCCTCAACACAGGTGATGAACCACTTCCTTCTCAATCCTCAGTAACATACCATTTGTGGAATCACTGAGATTATGTTTTCCTAATTGGTTGAGGGGGTGTCAGTGCAATGAACTCCATGCTTCCAACATGCTACTGGAATGGCAGGAAACCAAGAGTGATGTCCTTTCTCATCTTAGTGATCCCCAGATCACATCATCGAGGACATACCATTTCAAACAAGAGGCGGACCAGCTTCTCAGACTCGCCTCTGTATTTAGACGTCAGTGTAGAGGAAGACACATTGAAGAATGTCGTTCCACATTCTGTAGCAACAGCTTTTGCTAGCATTGTTTTGCCAGTGCCTGGAGGACCAACCATCAGAACACCCTGAGAGGTGAGATCAAAGGTAATGAAAAACAAATACAGAAACTTTGCCATTGGTGCACTACATACTACATCTCAATATGAGCCAAGAACTGGATTTGAATTGTTTAGTAGTATAATCATCATCAGCGGAAGACAAAAGGCAAAAATCCTGCTTTCAAGAACAGTGTGGAAGTATTCTGTCACTTCTTCTTACCACTCCACTGGAGTTAGAACAACAAAACCCAGTAACTGTTGCTGCACCTAACAACTAGGAAGCAGACAAGAGATTTACAGCCTTGCTCTGAATCAGAGAGAGCCTGGACTTGAACTTAGGCCTTTCCCAGCTCACGAGGTGTTGCACAGACAGATGAAAACAGTAAATTCTTTTTTTGGAGCAAAGGTCCCTTCATGAAGAAAACTTCACAGAAATCAAAATGTTTTTGCAGTAAGTTGCGTTCCCTCAGTTGAGCACTTTTCTGAAGAAAAAAAAATTTTCCCAAAAAATCCTGACAATGTGTATGTATGAATCTGGTTGATTTTTATATTTAAGTATGCACGAGAGCATTTACCAAATACAACAATTTGTTATCTTGTTTAATCTCCCCATCTCAGTGCTCCTGTGGCCACACTACTGCATTTTAGCAATTCCTGGATTAAGCATCATCCTCATCACGCCGTTGGATGACTAGATTGCACTGCTATTTCTATTTTTCAGATAAGCAACTGTGGTTCATGTGGACTATCGCTCAGTCTCACTAAAGCCTAATATGAACTTCAGTGATTATTCAGAAAGCTTTAAACTAGAAAACTGAACTCCAGTTGTTAAGTCCCAGGTTGGTATCCATGTCCTCAGACTGTCATTCCATCTGTGGTCTCTGAAAGAGAAAGGTGCACACATCTCTGCAGCTCAGCACATTTACCCATCATTACACAAGCAGGTTTTTGGCTAGACACAGTGCTCTCAGAAGTCAAGATTGCAGCATGGAGATGGGTAAGTCACTCTAGACAGTATTTCTAAATACAGCCATCTTTATGGGTAGTCTTTCCAACCCTTTCAGCAGCAGTGCTTGAGAAGAACAACACACAGTTCCATGTCTGTACAGCATTAGAATAGGGCACTGTGATTTTAAGTAAAGCAGTGAAAATGTTGCGCCCAAGCAGCTTGGTTGTTTTTTTCTCTCTGAACTGCAAGATCTTATTACAAGCTAACAAGAGTTTCCTAAAATTGTACTGTATTGCAAGGGTAATCAAATTAGCTAGAGTTAGAATTGCACATCATAATGTGCTTTGCAATTAATAACTTACATAAAATGCCACAGCAATAAAATATCTGTTAAATGAAAGCCATATAGCAAATTAGATTTCATCTGTTCCTCACAAAAATTTACTTCAAAAAGCACAAAGAATAACACGGAAAAGATCTATAAAAACAAATCAACCGGGAATGCAATTACTCAAAAATGTACTATTCAAAAGCAATAGCCTCTCTGTACTCCATTTTCCATTAACTCTTAATACCTTTATTGCCATTTAACACTTAGCTAATGCAAGCTCAACACACATTCATCGGTAAATTAAGTTAGGAATGTTCACACGCCATCGCTACAGCTAACTGTCCAATGCCATTCCTTAGGCTGCCCAAGGTTTCCTAAGCTCCAGAGCAGCAAGCATAAAAAGTAAATGGACACTTTTCCTCCCTGTGAACGTTCAGACACTCAGATTTGAGATGCCGCACAGTTATATTGATATTATAATAATATTGCAAATACAACCTTTAGTGACAGGGTGAAAATTACTCAGCCTGTGATATGCAGGTCAGAGATGACTTACTGTTCTCTCTGAGTTTCAAGTGTGTTTTAATATTTTAAAACAAGCTTCACCTCAATTCAAATCACACACGACCCGTGTGTTTGACAAACTATGTTTACTGCAGGACCTGGTGTACAGAGGATTAGAGACATTTTTTGGATATTGGTTCGGTCCTCCATTATTATGAAAGGTAAAATTCTGGCTTCAGTTACATATGCTGTTCACTGCCAAAATTGAAGCCTGTCACTTTGCACCTCCTGTGTAATAATTACAGGGAGCGTTACCTTGCACGAGATACTGGTGGCATTATAAATGTGCGTAACACAGGTGCAAAGCAGCCACACCAGGTGTAAAGCCAGGGAAAAACAAAGCTCCCTGGGGATAGAGACAATAGCAATATCGGTTAAAAAAAAAATAAAAGAACTCGAGTTCTCAGCAAAACAAGACATGCATGGTTGCAAACAGAAACACATAGGATCAAGTTGCTCTTTCTCTCTGCAAACTAGGAGGCTGCCACTTACTCACTATTTAAAATCCTTGACAAACACAAAGACTTCTTTATTCTTCCTCTAAGGCTCTGTTAATCCAAAGTATTCCAATAAGAAGCTGAAATGCACCGCAGGGAGTAAGTGTTTTGATGAAATCACTGCAGGGTTACTTCTTGTTGTTGTAACAATCACTAGCAGAGCAGTGGGAAGCACAGCGAGCAACCAGGCTTTCTTGGCACCAAACAGTTCAAAGAAAAAGAAAGAGCAAACCCATGGACACTCAGAAACCTATGGCTGCAACTACACAGCACTTGTGTTGAATCAGGGAAGACAGCTGTCTCCTTCAGACAGGCACCATCCTCTGAATACAGGCAGAAACTGCAAGGGCTATCTTGGGAATTGTTCTCAAGAGAGTCTGAACATCTAAAACCAGCTTTGGCTGCCTTTTCCCCCTGAATTATTGTCCTGAATTCCTAGGCTCAACAAATGCCTGCTGCTACACTGATTACTGCAAGAAACAGCCTTCACTTCAATACTTCTCATCCTTCTAGCACAGTCAGAGGTCAAGAGTAGGGAAAATGCATGCTGTTCTGTGTGAAAAATAAATTCATGAGAGTTACAGCTTCACAAGTCACCAGGGAAAAGGCTAACAGTGAAGACTCTTCATGGATTTGTCAGAAATCAATTTGCATTTCAGACTGAAGAGAGGAAATAATGTTTTTTTTTTTTCCATGTCTACAACCACCTGGTTTTCAGAGGTGACATTGCTCAGGAGGAAAAGATAATCTCACACAGAGACAGATTGTAACTCTTTAAAAGACCAGGCTGTTGTTCCTTTATCCACTGTCACAACACCTGGAGACAAGGCCAGTGGCAGTTTTCACACATCCTGCAGTCTGCTTAGATAACCTGCCTTAAAGACAGATGGCCACTACATCCCCTAAGCATGCTAACAGGTGAAAAAAAAGCATAGCAGCTCTTCTTTCCCCTAAAAGATTTTGAAGACTGGACAGATGGGGCACCCATAGTCTACAATAAGGGTATGGATCAACTTCCTCTAAGTCAAGAAGAAAAGAGAGAGATTCAACTGTTCAAAATATACGAAAATCTCCCCCTATACGTGTAATCCACAATACCTAGGCTCTGCCCAAGATGATAGCTCAGTTAATCTACACGTTAACCTCAAGGCCATTGGTACTGCCCACAAGCACTCTAAATTCCAAAGGTCCTATAGCCTGGGGCTAGGTTTTCACTGACTCTAGGTTTGGGCTCCCTCCCTGCAACTCACTAAAACCTCCATGAACAGCCCTCAAGCAGCAATCTCCCAGCTCCTGCAGAGTCTGAGCTGAGTATAACCCACGGAAGCACATGGACCAATCAGGAAAAGACAGGACAAATGTTAATAAATGCTGCTGAACCAATGTAGGAAACCACAGAAACTACTCACACACACAACATTCCCTACACACACCGCTGTCTTGCAGACTCCGAATAATAGACAATTTGCAAGAATCTCTTTTCCCCAATAATCCTTCTCAGTAACCAAAAAGGTCTTGAGCTGTGACTAGTTATTCCCCAAACAAGTGTCAATCCATCCCACATCAGAAGCAAGATAATTTTGTTTGCTCTTTACAGAAATGCTCAGCAGCCTCCTCCCTCCTCTTCCATTTTAGCTCTAAGCACGGCTCAGATTGCGCTCACTTGTGGTCCACCAGCCTAGGCCAGTTCAGTCCTACATCCTTCTGGTTGCCCCATTTGTAACTCATTCTTCTCCTCTGATTTTATCTCCAGCAGCAACTATGCCCAGCTGCAAATGCAACTGCAGAGATAAATCATCAGATTAGCCCCCTCTCCCTTTGCTTCCTTGAACGGTCCAGCCTGTAGTTTGCAGTCTGATTGAGAGATATTTGGCACATTTGGAACAAAACAGGACTGAGTTCTTCTGGGAAGTGATAACAGCTAGTCACCATAATCCTACGAAGCGTTGTCTATTAAGCATTTCTGCTTTAGTCAATATACCCTACGTGCTCACACATACAGGTTGACGTATAGGAAGTATTATAACATCAACAAGCTATAACTGAGTAAATACAGAAAAAAATATTGTTTACTGTAAGGGCCGCATACATTTCCAGGTATTTCTTTCAGTGCATTTTACACGAATCATTATGAGATGATTTATTGAACAAATTCTTGACCTTTCCCATTTACCTTTTCAGCCTTCTGTTACAGGCATCCACAAGTTACATCAGTAGATATACATAGTTACAGCTTGCCATTTAATAAAACACCAAATAAATTCCCACCTTCCAAGGTCTTCTGATCCCTTTGAAAAAATCAGGCATCCACATTGGAAGAACAACAGCTTCTCTTAACAATTTCTTGGCTTCTTCCAAATCCGCTATGTCATCCCTGTGCAAAGTGAAGAAGCTTGTATAAAGTTCCCATGCAACAGTATTTCTTCTATTTTTATACAAGAAAAATAGAAAAGCTTTTCACTTAGTACCATCTCTTTCAGCATGCAAGTTATGCCTCATGAGAGCATTCCTATAATACTGCGACCTAAAATTGAATCCACTTTTGGAAGATAGGGAAAATTTTTTTTTCAACCCAAGTTACCCAGAGCTGCTTAATTAAAAATTGTTTTGGATAATGTGAACTCCAAAGCAGTATCTTTAAAGATCTCCGGAGCGTATGCTCATTTCAATAGTACCTGTAATGGATGTACTGCACACAATATCAATTAGCAACAAAAGCTTAATTGTAATTAAATTAATAAACTGTTTAAGCAAAAGACCTTGTTTTGCCTATCTTTAGAAGATTATGTTGTCTCCCTGTTGCAAAAGACGGCTATTTTCTCTCCTTTTCCACACTAGCAAACCCACTTGAATTGAGAAAACCCTCATACCAATGAATGCTTGGATTCCTTGATACAATGTCTCTTTCAAGAGCTTCGATCAGGTCTTTGTCATAGCCTGCTCCATCAAATTTTGGAATTTCCCCATCACCAAATTCCTGTGGTATTTTCTTTCCCTAGAAGTGAAAGTCATACAGGGGGATACATTATTCTTTCAACATATCTTTTAGTAGCAAGACGGTCTAGTTCACCTCTGTAAAAACCACAGGAAAATATCAAGCTTTAGCACTAGGACGTTGTGCTCTAGGATAACCCTGCTTGAGAAGGGAGGTTGGACCAGATGTGGTCCCTTCCAACCCGACCCATTCTGTGATTCTGTGAACACAGCTATCTCAGCACCACTATGGCAAACAAAACCAATGTGTTCACAACCTATGCTCTGCAAAGAGTCCCCAGTCACCTGTGGTTGCTACCACCACAACAGCATCATGTTTCTTTCACAGATACAGCTCACAGTGACAAAACACCATCACAGCTCATTACATATCATGGTGGGTAGGTTGGTTGGTTTTAGAGCACAAACCAGACCCTCTTAATGCTGCTAAACCACTCTTCAGATAACTGACACACTTCCCAGCCAGCCAAAGGTATGAATGCAGGAACAGCCTCACAGCGGTGGCTGTGCCACGACTTAATGCTACATTAATTCCTAGCTGAAGACCAGAGCATCCAAAGCGTATTTTGAAGATGCTGCACCTGCCACACTACCTGCCAGAGTTAAAAAACTGGCACCATCATCATTCATCATCACTGAAAAGAAACACGGAAACTTTTACAGCCATTGCCTTCAACTGAGGAAAACAGAGATTCAGTCCCCTCGCTTCATTAAAGCCCTCCTGCCCAGCAATATCTCCTTTCATCAGCTACGAACTATCTGTGTCTTGCCTCTCAATTGCAGGCCAGCTTCATAAACAGATAAAATGCGTTCAAAAGGTCATTTTTACTTAAGGGCTGCACCAAAAGCCTTAAAGGAGCTCCCAAGTCACTTCTTAGACTAATTTCTGCAGCATGCTCATTCAGTGACCAAGCCACATTGTGTCTGCCCCAAATGGCCCAGAGTTTCTGGTTAATATTTCCACTGTGCTGTTAAGCTTATGGAGGTGAAGTAACATTTTCCCTTTGAAGCATCGGGGCTCACGCTCCTCCTCTCTCAGTTCCATAGGAAATTGTTTTCCCCTCCCAGCTCAACGGCAGCGTTCGGGGCGCCTGAAAAGCAGCTGCGCTGTTTAAACGAAGGGGGCTGAGTAGGGAGCTACTTTAGGACTCTTAACTCAGCTTCTAAACACTATCAGCAGCAAGTTAAAGAATCCCAGCTGGCTGGTCAAAAGCATCCTAGCCGAAGGAGGGTTGAGAGGCAGCTGGAGACACACAAATAACCTCGCAGTGGAAAAATAAAAAGGTTAGCGATTATACCCCTCCCAGTTGCTGTTTGCCCATGATGACTGTGAGGGAGTAGTTTATCTTCCCACTATTTTTATGTCTTGCTTCCAAGTGAACTCTTTTGTTGTTCAGTACTTCTAGATCAGCTTTTTGCAATGGAAACAAAGCTGAAAGTTGTGTTTAAACAAAAAGTTCGTGTAAAAAATGTAATGATCAGGTGTAAAAAGGAAACGGAGAGAGAAGCCCTGTAGAATTTGAAAGATTTAAGGAGAGATAAAAGGGAATCCAAGTGTAACCATTAAAAAAAGAAAAAAAAAAAAAGGAAAGGGGAAAAAAAAGGACAATGAAATGAAACGTATTTGCTGTCTGTTACATACTTCTCTTGCTCTGCAGCGGACTGGTTTTCCTAGTAGAATTTTTTTGCACATCAAAAAACAATTGCCTGTTTTGGTTGTTTTGTTTGGTGTTTTTTTGTTTTTCGCCTGGGTGAGCCGCGTTAAGGCAGGATTTACAGGGCCGATCAGGCAGGGCGCTGGCTGCAGCACAGCCCGCCGGGGCGCAGGCAGCACCTCAAGCCCCCGAGCCCGTTCCCGGGGCCCGGCCGGCGGGTCGCGCCCCGCGCCTTCGCTGGGACGGTGACGCAGCTCAGGCAGTGGAATTAAACAGGAATAAAAGGGGAAGGCCGGCCCGGGGCCAGGAAGGCCCAAACAGTCACGACGCAGCCGCGGGGCGGCAGCACGGCCCCGATCCCAGTCACGGCCCCGATCCCAGTCCAAGCCCGTCCGCGTCCCATCCCCGCATCCCGATGTCCGCTCCCGGGGGACGCGCTGCTCCAGGGACTGCTGTTTTCCCAGCCCTTGCGGCACGTCTCGCCAGAGGAGGGCGGGAGAAGGGCGGCCAGCGGGGAGAAGTGCTCTCAGCATCACCTCGGCTGTCATTGCAGTGACATGACACTGAACGTTTCCTCTTTTTCCCAGTTCCAGAATTAAATCAAGATTTAAAGTCATTGCAGTTTTCACGTGTAGTAAGATTATTAATGCTGGTCCCAAATTGGTCCAACCTGCAATCCTCAGTCAGCAGGTGAGCATAGGCTAGAAATAATGATTTTTTTTAAAATGTCACCTGAATCCAGGCAGCAGGAGTAAGCATAATTTTTTCAGTCATATCCTCATGTCTTCTTCTGGTATTACTTTCCTAAAACAGCTTTAAATAAAGTTGCTGTGATAGCTTCTCTCTAACAAGGTAAGCCAACAGACTGGTATGCAGGCCTGCAAAAGACTACTCCCACCCAGTCCCCTCGGCAATCCCATCACGTAATCTCAGGCAACCAATTCTGCTTTAAACATATTTAGAAATTTGCTGGGCTTTCCATCAGGAAGAGCTATCAGACCTGCACTAACCCACTGGAACAAAAACCTTATTTCCAAAATTGATGATATTTCTACTCTTGTAGTAAGTTTGTGCATTAGTTTCAGCAGATCTCTCCTCAATGTGTCCACCATCTGACATACTTGCATCATGGGTGTGCTCTCCCTTAATTTACCAAACCAAATAAGTCTCATTTTGGAACACAAGCTGAACACAATTACCTGTTCACTTTGGCAATCCTTTTTTTCATCTTCCTTCTAATGTTAACACATCTTTCTTGAGCATGGTTGTACACAAAATACTCCAGCTATTGTCTTACCAGAGCCTCCTATAATGGCAAGGGTATCTCTTCTCTCTGTTGGTAACACCTCAACAAACTGGGCCTAGGATTTTGTTTACATTCATATCCATAGCAACCTTCATATCATACTGCACCCTTACAGTCAACCTCAGATCAAACACATAGGAAAACCCTGATGTTATTTGCAATGACCAGCACTGGGCCCTGAAGATGTCTTGCTTTCCTGCAGGTTCTTCCCACTACACTCAGATGCCAAACGACATCTGCCAGATGCACTGTCCACTGCTTGCTGCCAAAGCCAAAGGTGGCACCTGGCTGTTCCTCG
Organism: Myiotriccus ornatus; assembly: GCA_036023395.1. Lineage (NCBI taxonomy): Eukaryota > Metazoa > Chordata > Aves > Passeriformes > Tyrannidae > Myiotriccus > Myiotriccus ornatus. Next base: position 47,755,465 of record JAYRBT010000001.1, read on the forward strand.
CTCCAGCAGCCAGCCCTTCCCATCACCACAGGAAAAGGTGATGTGCCAAACAGAGGTTCAGCCTGATCTGATTTCTGCTGATATATCCAAATTTTTCTTCTCCTCTATGGCTGAGCTCCCAGCTTCTAGCAGAAATTCTTGTTATAGTCTCCAACTACACAGCCTGCTGCTCTGCACCGCTGAACATTATCCCATTTCCATGACTCCAGCACAGAGTCATCCAATTCTTCCTGTACAACATCCTCATTTGCCTCTTCTGCGAATGTTGTAAAGCTCAGTACACTGTTTAGATAAAATTAACCCCAGTTGCCTGGATCACTTTTCCCTTGCCCTTCTCAGTACAGGCACTGTTAATACAACTCACCATTCATGAGAGAACAGCAGACCAAACTAACTTTACTGTAAATCTGCAATTTCACCAACCAGTTCTTTCAACATTTTCAGATGGAGATTACGCAGCCTTCCAGTCCCAATGCATGGAGGTCTATGCTTCCACATAAATGCAACTACCTTATCTCACATCTGATGATGCATATGAGAATAATCATGCAAAAAAATTAATTTTTTAATTCATACCTTCTCTGATTTTAATATTCACTGATATGGCAGTGCAGCCCTTCACTATTTCATATCCTTCACAATATTTACTGTCCTTATCCACTGACAATCTAAAATAATCTAAAGAGTACCCCTAAAAAAGTGTTTTAGTGCTTAGATATGGCATTATGACATTTCTAGAAGACATACAGGCAGCATTCATGCTGTCTCTTTAAGTTGAACTACTAAACAGAAGCTAAAACTCTTGGTAATGCTCCAGCAGAGGGTACCCTGAGAATAAGCCTAATCATTTCCAATGCAACTAAGAAGGAAGAAGCACTTGAAAGCAGTATTTAAAAAACAAGGACAAGTAAATATAAGGGTTTAGTGGATAAACACCATATGGTGAGTTGTTGTTCAATATTATTTTATATAGCACTACAAAAGATCATTTTTCTGGCACAGTCAGGTTAAAATTCCTTATCCCAAGATGGTTACTGTCAGAATGAAAAGACGTTATGGTCTGAGGAGGAGAAACAGTGAAAGAAGGCATTTGCCTCGAGGCAAAACACTTCTAAAATGTACATGCTATACCTATACATACCTTGGAAAAAAAAGAGAAAGCATTACAATGTGATATTATAGCCAGGACAGCATATAACTTATCATACCACAGCATCATCTTAGGAAATGAAGAGCTCATTACATGTTCTAAGTAGTCCTAGCCATGTACTCAAACCCAAAACCTACAGAGCTGAGACAAGATACCTGGTTACTTAATTTGAAGCTTCAGTTTTGCCCTATTATTTTTAACTGAACATGAAGAGTTACCAAATCTCTTTGATTTGACATATTAGGCTACAAAGTAAGCTTCTTGATGCTTTAAATTTAGAAACTGAAGAACAAACGCTTGTACTAAGAAAGGATAAAACTGAAAGTTAAACTTATGCTCATGCCTGTGTGTAAAATATAGACAGCTGCATTATCTTCTTTCATTTCCCACACCTGGCTACTTCCTTTTTCATTCAGATTTTTCTTCAAAGGCAAATCATGGATCCCTTAAAAGAATCATTATATAATGCATGAGAATTTGTAACCTGGGGTGATTTTCACTTACATACTTCAGACAAAGGAAGTAAAATAACCAAGTAGCTAGACAAAGGGGAATACAAGAGCACATGTATTGGAATTTTTTGAGGAGTAGACATATTTTACTTCTGCCACCTAGCGACCAACTTATTCAGATGAGAGCAGTGTTTAAAATGTATCATATTAAAAGGAACACCTTTATGACTCTTCCTCCACCTCACAGCAGTAGTGTTGCTAATCACATTATTCCCAGAGATAAGTATTATACAAGTCATGTTGTAGGCTCCTTATAGTAAAGCCCTATAATGCTCATCACCGGAAAGCCTGGAGAGCAGAGTTCACCCTCATTAGAGCTAAGACTTTGAAGGCTGCCTTACACAAGCACATCTGGTGAACCTGTCACACACCATGACTCCAATTCCCCACATAGATGGAAAAACTTTAAATAATTTCCCAGATCTTCACAAGTTTTTTATAGCTTGTAGGATGCACACTTGTTATTTTAAATCTTACTGATCTGTGGTAGAGAGATTTCAAAAATGATTGATCAGTACAGTCACTCAGAGGCACTGCTGAAAATGGGCCTGGCCCTATTTACTGATGGTAATAAGGGCTGGGGCTACTTAATAATTTTCCTGTGTATCAGAAAACAATTCATGATGGAAAAAGCATACCTTGCTTGCGCTGCCAAGAAGCAACTTGTAATAGAAAGGTTGCAAAGGGACTAACCAAATTAATTTGGAAGAAAACTGGCCTAAATATTTTCTTATTCATCTGACCTGTACAATACTGTACGCCCCCACAGGAAGGCCTGTCTTGTATCTTTGTCTATCAGAAAAGTAATGCTACTTCAGTACACTCTCAGCTTGTATAACTTATACCACAGAGTCCCTGGGTTCCTGGCGCTGAATCCATGGTTCAATTTAAAAATGCAAGTGTCTCAGAAACAGTGATTTGGACTCTGACACTTTTTCCAGCAAAAAAAACAGTCCTGTCTTGGACATTACTACTTCATAGTGAATCACTGTTTCTCCTTTTCTTTCACTTCAGCACTGCTTCTTTTTCAGAAGAAAGAATCTCAAACTTACGCTAATTTAGTTAATTGTTTTTATTTTGAAACAAAGCCTTCCAAGAAGCTTCTTCCTAAACACTATAATAAATACAAAATCATTTTCATAAACCAAAGAAAATGTAAGATGCTAAGAGTTTTCTTTTACTACATCTCCCTCATATAATTATCAAATATATAACTTCAAATAATGTGGAACAGATTTACCTAGCATCAATGCATTTATGGAACTGCCCTGGACTTCTAGGCTCACCTAAATTTTACTATGGTATGGCAGAGGCAATGGGACTGTGGAACTCCATTCATAATGCCTACAGTCTAGAGAAGGGCACTGGCTTCACTTTTGCACTTTTTTGATGAGTATCTTTATAAAAGACCTGAAGGTGGGGGGAAAGGAGGAGCTTTATGCCCAATTGACACTTACAGATTAGAGTCAAGCCCATGGTCCAAGCCAGAGGCTGAGAAACTCCCAGCAAGAGGACCCTATGCTTGCTCCCATCAAAAAAACTTACACCAAGACAGAGCAAAGATGACAGAACTTTTCTTAATTTGGTGTCATTATTAATAAATATCTCCATGATACGTGCTTTGATCGTGGGGAAAAAGGAAAGCACTAAGTTTTCCTGCACAGGATTACTGTGGCTTTTTATTATTATCTGTATTAAATGACTAAAAGTAAGAGTGCTTCCCTTTGCCACCTGCTCCATCATAATGCTTCCCTGCCAAGTTCTTTCCCACCTCTTACCTTGTCATCTCTTCCTCTAGCTCTGGATTCCCTTTCACGGCTGCCTGCAGACTTCTCACCCTTGGATACCACATGTGCTCTGCCTGCGGGCCCACGTGGCTGGAGTCCTGGGGAGTCCTTCCTCAAAGACTTTCCCTCTCGGTTGGGACGTTTTATCTGAGGTGGAGCCCTAACAAGCAAACACAACAAAAACAAAAGAAGAAGGGAGCAACATGAAGAAGGAAGGATTCTAGTATTTCATTAATTGCCTTGGGTATTATTACTAAAGCTGCTAGGCCCCTAAGTCTCATCTCACTGTATATGCAAATCCAGCAACATATTTCTGGTTCTGTCTGACACCCAAAGAAAAAGAATATGAAAGGAAAAATTAACAGCACTATTAGATCAGTAATCCTAACCAAATTTACAACAAACAAACACCCATGTAACAAAAGAGGAAATAATTTAGTAGAAGTCTTGAAACTGTAATTTCCGCTGACTCCAAACCAGGAGACTATATTAGGCTACAATCATGTTCCCAAGTTCTACACAACCAGATGACTTTCCTGGTAAAAGGAAAAAAAAAAAAGAAAGCTGTCTAATAGCAGTGACAGGTCCCAAAACAAAGGAGTGAGGATTTTAAAACAATCCTCCTACCTCTGACTTCATTCCCCTGGGTGAAATTGTCAAAACATAAAAATTGCCTTGAAAGCAAAAGCAAACAGAGCTGAACTGCAACCACCTATATTTATGTACATCACCCATAATGTCAAAGAGAACTCAGTAGTAGCACAAGCAGAAAGAATTTGGTTTTGAGACAAGGTGTCCCAGTCATTTTGCTCTAGGGATTGGATTTGAAAGACATAACTAAAATAAACGACCAGAAATGTCACTCAGATTTAGTAAGCATCCACTGTTAAATCTTTTTCTAATTCCTGTTTTGAGTAACTCAAAATTTGTTAACTCCAAAAACATTTTCCGGAAGATGGCTTAAAAATAGTACATTCTTAAACACATTGTTGGATAGAACTGCAACGTTTTGCTTTGTATGCATTTTCTGCAAACTTAACAGCATAGAACAGTAGCTAATTTTCCTTCCTTATTTGCTCAAGATTTAAATTTCGGCTTTAAAAAAGCAGATGAACTATTGGACCTCTACCCCTAAGAAACAATACAACGATATTGTATCTAAGAAAGATAAAGAATAAGTAAATACATCTTGAACTTTACATAACATTACCACAAAAATTCTGATAGTCATTTCTACCACTCACAAAAGTAATCAGCATTAATATTATTTTACACTTACATTCTTAGGGTTTTTTGAAAAGCAAAGATCTGCTTGATAATCATAAAGCGCAGAAAACTATAAATAAACTTCGCGATTCTTTCCATTAACGAAAATCCCTCATTTTACTTCATTCCTTTGCTTATGTGAGTATGCACATGTTAAAATTCTCTGCTCTTATGTTAGAAAAATGTCAGCATGATTAATGTTATTCTTGTCTGTAAACTGGATCTGATGTTTCCAACAATCTGTGTCAAGCTCTATTAGAGTGAAAATAAGGATTTCAGAAAATGCACAAGCATCTATTTTAAGAAATCTATTAGCTAACTGAAGTTACCTTAAATATGGTTACAGAAGAGAAATACTATATATAATAGAACATATTCAGCAATTAAACTAACCAGTGGATTAAACACAGGTCATATTATCTGTTGCTAAGGAGTGATTTCTAACCACTATATACTTCAGGATCCTTAAGTTCCAACTCCTTACAGGCTCCTCAGCCATCAATGAATTCACCTGCTTAAATAAACTGAAATGGAAAAGTTTTCTCCCTGCACATGAGAACTGTCAGCAAAAGCACACTAACCTCTGCAGCAGACTCTAGTTCCAGGCACTTAGTCACTCCCACCAGAATAAAAGAGTGACTCTAGAATGTCAGCAGTAAATCTGACTGTAGTTTAAATACCTTTTTCCCAATGAATTTATTCTTTTTTACAAATGACTAAGGGGTAAAATAAATATGATTTTCATGTTACAAAAGCATTCAAAGCAGAACATAAAGTTATGGTGACCCAACTTTATTCCACCCACTCTGCTTGAGCCTCTCATTACCTGTGTTCAGCTGGAACAGGAGGAGGCCAAACAGCTGGATCTCTAAAAGGTTCATCTTGACAGGATACAGAGATGTCTGGAGGTCTGTCCATTTTAAAACTCTCTAAGGTGTTGACAATGCCCTTAACTTGTTCATATTCTTCAACTAACTCTTGTCGGACCTTGAGAAATACAGACGTTATTTAAAAATTGTTACAAAGCAAACCAAACAAACACAGAAAGTACCTCAAAAACATATGCTGCCCTCAAAGGCAGGGACTCCCAAGCCTCTCTGTTCACAAACACCAGACCTATCAGGCTGACAGTATGTCTTTAACAACAGCATAAACAATTGAATCTCTGTTGAATTCATTTTTCTGCTTTTTAATGTCACAACCAGACATGAGTGCTAATGCAGCGATCACTCTTCCACAACATGTGCTGATGCTGAGATTTATCTCTGCATGTTGACATGTATGCACATATATTTTTATACTAATAAGGGTGTTGTTGGCAGATCTATAGTATATTTGCTATTTCTTTAGCATAAAAGATGTTCTCTGATTACTCTCCAAGGTCCTAGTTATAAAACTGGCCAAATCATTAAAATATAATATTAGAAAATTAATTCTGGGAGGGGTACCATACAGTCAAAGCACAAGCAAATTCTTTGGTGGACTGCAAAGATTAGAACAGAACATGGGAACTTTAACACTTCATAGCATAAGTTCAAATAATAAGTAAAGTAGGTAAAATAAAAATGAGAAGAAATTATGTTTCAGAAAGAAATCATGTTGCAGAATTCTTCAGTTGAATTTTATACTGGAAGTTTCTATTCGCACTAATCAGGGAGTTAGAAGTACTGCAATAATTTCAAGATTATTTACTTGATATTTTTTCATTTAAATTTTCTTCCATGAAGCCTAGGAAAAGTAAAATCTGTACAGAAATTTGCTCTAAGTGATGTATCTTGTTATAAGCTCAAGTTTTGGATGCTGAGGTCACTACACTAGAAGCCCAAAACTGCATTGTACATTCTTGCTCAGAAGCACAAGCTTTCAGTGCAGTCATTTAGGATGTGCTAGGATTCACCTGAGTGCACTTGTACTGCATCTTATCCATCTTCCACCTACCACTCAATGATGCCTTCTATCCTGTGGGGCCAACCTTCATGATTACTTTTTTTCCCCAGTTGAGGGTCTTAACACCCAGATGTCACCTCTTTGCTGAAGTGTTGGTGCACAGCTAAAGTGAATTCATGCATTGCTGTGCACACTTGGAAATCAGTACTGGCATTCTGCAGCAAGGATTACCTTAGGACAGTATGAATCTTGCCTGTTACAGGCTCACAGGTAGATCTACAGAAATATCCTGAACATTTCTATCCACGGGAAAGGCACTTAGGCTCTAAAAGTTCTCATGAAAAAACACCACAGTGAGGATATTTCCAGGCTGCTGCCAGGCATACTACTGAGCTAGGATACCCTGCAAGACTTAATCCAAAGACAGAATCTGAAGTCAGCTTACAAGAAAGCCACCAGATACCCAGTTGTGCTCACGTCATGCATCCATGTAAAAAAAGAGCTGGGAAAAACATTGCCTGGGAATCACTCTGTGGCAAACAGAAGGTGGCAACTGAGGACAGTATCAACAGATGTCAACGATGCCTGAAATCCAGACACTCCCTACTGTACAGATTTTTAGTAATCAACAGGATGAGGAGAACAGAGGTGTGCAAATCCAGCCTATCTGAGGTTATAACAGCAGCAACTCAGGGAACTCGTACTAAACAGCATCACACCTTATGTCTGTTCTTCTTAATGGTGTGTACTGGTGAAAAGATATGGCTACTAGCCTGAGATCTTTCCTTCTCCCTGTGTCCTCAGAAATGAACTACATCGAGCATGTTCAGGATGCTCTGTCTAGTCAGCACACTTTTGGGAGCATGCCTCTTCTAGCCTGACTTTCACCTCCTCCCCCATTTCTCTTACATTCTCGTTTCCCCTTTCAGAATGGCATCTTTCCTCACCTGTCCCACTCTACATACTGAGAACAGCAGCAGCAGTCCCCCACTTTTTGTGGGGCAACTTCAAGGCAAAAAGTGCTACCTGAACTGTTTGGTGCTGTGTGCTGTTACTGTGCTTACTATTGGGTAAGGTAAGGTAAGGTGTCCAAAAGAGTGAATGATTAAATTGGCAGTACTCAGTAACAAGCACGTATCACCTCTGTAAGCTACAGTTCTAAAATGCTACCAGGTACATCCCACAGTAACTTATTGTTCTGCTCTGTAATATTTTCCAGGAATTTTCCCACTACAAGGACAACTAGATTTCAGCAGCACAAAGACATTCTTCTCTGGTTTAAAACACTATATGCAGGTTGGAAGTTTAGTTCTAATTGGTATCAATTTGAAAGTTAATTATTACACAGACTATATAAAAGAACATGAATGAGGGGTGTATTTAAAGGTTCAGTACAGAGACATGACAATATTACTGAAAGATGTCTCCCATTTTGACATCAAATAACCAATGGGACTGCGAAAAGGCTTCTACCACCTACTTAAGGCAGATGATACATCCTTCTTGAAATGAATCGTTCTACTCACAGACTTTTACTATAGAATTTCTCAGCTGATACATTTCTGATATGGATCTTCCTAAAGAAAATTTACCAATTTTATTGTCACATAGATGTTTTCTTTGCCTCCCTCTCTCCTCCCCTTTTTGCAACTCCAACATGCACCTAGTTGACCAAGGAAAGCCAGTTGATGTGCTGGTTTGGGATTTTAGCAAAGCTTTTGATATTTTCACACTATCCTTCTGGACAAAATGTCCAGCACACCTAGACAAGTCCATAATACACTGGGTGAGCAATTGGCTGATGGGTTGAGCTCAAAGGGTTGTAGTAAATGTGATTGCATCAGGTTGGTGGCCAGTCACCCGTGAGGTTCTCCAGGGCTTAATCTTAGGGTCAGATCTCTTCAGTGTTTTTATAAAAGATAGAAATTGAATGTACATTAAGTAAGTTTGCTGACAACACTAAGTTGGAGGAGCTGTGGACTCCTTTGAGGATAGAGAGGCCTTAAAGAAAGATCTGGATTGACTAGAGAGTAACCATGCAGGTTCCCCTACAAGTGCAGGATCCTTCAGGTGGGACAGGATCAACCAGTACAAACTGGGGGATGAGAGGCTGGAGCAGCTTCATGGAAAGAGATGTGGGGGTTTGGGTAGATGGCAACTTGCATAATGAGTCAGCAGTGCCCTGGCAGCCAGGAGGGCCAACCGTGTCCTGGGGGGCATCAGGCAAAGCATCACCAGCTGGTCGAGGGAGGGGATTGTCCCGCTCTGCTCTGCACTGGTGCGGCCTCACCTTGAATGTTGTGTGCAGTTTTAGGCACCACAATATAAGGACAACAGACTATTAGAGGGTATCCAAAGGAGAGCAACTAAGATGGTAAAAGGTCTCAAGGGCAAGACTTATGAGGAGCAATTGAGGTCACTTGGCGTGCTCAGCTTAGAGAAGAGAAGGCTGAGGAGTGACCTCACAGCAGAATACAACTTCCTCAAGGGGGGCAGCAGAGAGGGAACTGCTGATCTCCTCTCTCTGGGGGCCAGAGATAGAACACAAGGAGATGGAATGAAGCTGTTTCAAGGGAAGTTCAGATTGGACATTAGGAAAAGGTTCTTCACTGAGAGGGTGGTCATTCATTGGAACAGACTCCCTAGGAAAGCAGTCATGGAATCAAGTCTGCCAGAGTTGTCAAGGAGTGTCTAGACAATGCTCTTAGTCATACTGCTTAGTTTTAGATAGTCCTGTGAGGAACAGGGAATTGGACTCAATGATCTTTATGAGTTCCTTCCAACTTGAGAGTTTCTATGATTCTATATGTGACTGCCATCAGCAAGATACCAGTATCGACAGAGGCAAAGAGAAGGGTAAATCCCCAAGGCCCTGCACAGTTCTTGCAACACTACATTTAGTTTATCAGAAGCTCTACGTGCATCTGTACAAAAGGAGCCTTAGGTACAGGAAGAACTTGATCATTTTTCAGAGCAAAGCAGCCTTCTTGCTCATTCCAGATGGGGTAACTCTATCTTTTCAAAGGCACAAGACATCCAGCTCAGGCAGGATTGCTCCTACCCTGCTTTGCTCTCTTTGCTTTCTCATCACACAATCAGCAGACACATTCCCCAGTGCGAGAGCTTCCAGCTGAGTTACAAATGTGATTGATTACTAACTCAGTTCCTTCAAACTGTCTAACACACATCCCTCCTGCCCAAAAATAAATCCAGCCAAACAGCTGCTGTGAGGTACAAAGGAATGATACAGCATAAATTCTCCAGGGCACTGCTCCACAAGAGACAGCCACTTCCTACTCTAGGAGTACTGACAGGATTCCTTCTATAAGCTTTCCAACACATGCAGAAAATTTGGTGGAAAACAACTTCGTATCACTGATGACCAGAGTGCTGTCATGCAGTTCACTGGACCAGCAAGGAGGATGGTATCTGAAAACTGAGGGAAAGTGACTCTTTGATGCCTTGGAAGACAAAAACAAACTAACATCTGCTATCCATCTCTTAGCCAGACCTGAGCAGCTCAAACTCCAAAATATGAACCCTCTTGCTTAGTCAATACCTGGCAAACCAACCAACCAAGAAACCTCTACGTGCTCAAACAACTGGACCACAAAGCAAAACCAGTGATAAACTCCTTAAAGAAAATGAGTCAGATGGAACAGGTGCAGAATGACTTTCTTGCAGTTGAGAAACAACCCAGAAGTGAGACAAGAAAGGCTATGCTGTATTATGGAGTAGACTGAGCAGAGTCTTTGAGTGATCAGTGCTGCTCTGAAGCAACCTAGGAAGGCTGCAAACAGAAAAATCACTTGTATGGACTTAGCCAGTCTTTTTGCCCTGCATCACACACACCCTTGGGTGCCAGAACCCTCAGGGGGCTCCAGCACATGTTGTAGAGAGCCTGAAGAAAGCTTTTAGGTTATTTATGTTTAAGCAGTTTCAGGATGTAGTCTGGGTCAAGTTAGCAGCTCACCACTGCCAAATAGGAAGAATTCACTTCACTTTTTCTCCCCAACCACACTCTGCAGAACCACAGAAGCTGCTCTTTTGGATCCAATTCTGGCATCTCAATACAGTAAGACAGCTTGGTAAAATAACAAGACGTTGGCTTAGGAGGGTAGAAATAAAATAAAGAACACTTCTGCTGGGTTAGCAAGCTGCACTTGCACACTATCCTGTGATCAGGTGAATCCCAGGGGGAAAAAAATGGCAGGGGACAGAGGAGGGAGAGAAGCTGGTGCTGGCTGGAGGAAAGACAAGGTGGAGAAGAGCTTGGCCTCTCTGAGCATGGCAGGATGTTAGCTGGGTTCAGCTACCATGGGAAACTGTCTGCTCTCCAGAGCCACGCTCTGGTATACCAGCTGCCCCTACCAGCCATATCACCTCCTCCATTGAAGCAGCATTGTGGGCACTGGGTGATGTTGGAAAGCCCAACAAAAAGTCTTTCAGCTCAGGGGATGGTCCCACAGCTTTGTTTTGACATTCCAGCCCCAAGGATTCACAGTAACCAAGCAGAAAACTCATCCTAATATATGGTTATAAAAACAATGACCAAGAGTTGAGTTTCCTTTTTCTTAGTTGTAGTTCCAAAACCCATTTCACGGAGAACCTCTCTATTTCACCATCTAGCAACCGTTGTACCTTTGACATCACTAGCTCTTATTTGCTATGCTAGAGCTTGTACTTCTACACAACTTCTCATAGCAACAAGCACAGGGATTTGTACCTTAGTAAATACAAATAATGTGTGGGATTCATTTTAATTCTATTATGCTGAAACAAAACCAATCAAATTTCTATAGAAATGTTTTCCAAACCTGAAGTTACCACTTGCAATTAGTTGTTCAGGCTCCATTTTTCAGAAAGTGAAAATAACAATTCCCTAAACCATATCCAAAACAGATCCCCTGTAATGCAGTCTGATCCCATGGAGTGAAGGTATAGCTCAAATAAACACAACTATTCATTAGTTATCTGCAGAATATTCCTCAATGAATCATGAAATAAATATTAACAAAACAGTCATGAAGGAAAAACAACATAAGCATAGATTGACTGAAATGTGCTTAAAATAATAAAGAGTAAAAATCATCCTTTATTCTTGAAGCAAGAGTACAGTGCACCTAATCACCTGCACCAGTGACCATGGTCAATAAGGGTGTCTTGCTGGCTGCTCCAAGTGTTCCGAAAATCATTGAACTGCCTCAGCTCCGGCTGAGGCTCCTGTGCTCTCAGCTATTGTGCAACACGGAGCACATGGTTATAACACGCAGCAGGTTTTGCTCGACAGCCGCTGGCCTTGTCGTAAGTCAGTACTATCTCCAGGGGCATGCTCTGCTGTCATTCTGCAGCTGCTGAACTGTCACTGAAGCAGCTCTTTCCTACAAGCCAGCTGTCTAGTAAAAAGACTGCAACAGCCAAGAAACTCTCTCAGAATAAACAGGGAGAATGTCAACACAAGTAAAGTTCACAGTAGCGGTCATGAGAGTAAACCTACCTTTTGGTGTTGGTAAGAATGAGTTGCTTCTGGTTTTAAACCTTTCCAGTCCCAGCCTGCATTTACATGGATGAATATGCCCACCTGTCAGCCAAACCTCAAAGCACATCAAAGTAACTTCTTCTTTTTCAAATGAGCTCAGGAGGCCTAGGAGTGAGGATAAGAATGATGCTACACTCAGCCCACCCAAGAACAAGCTGGGAACTCCCTGGATGAAAAACAACTAAGGGTCTCAAGAGCAGGTCACCCTTGATATCCCCAAAACAAGCTAGTCAACAGATGATCAATTGCAGTGAATTTTCCAAGGGATCAGGGAAATTCTTATGCTGTCACATCTCTGCCTTGGTGGACCCTTCAAAGCATGCATCTGTTGTCCTGTTGAAGTTTTGCAGGTTGTGCCAGACTAATAACAAAATCCCTCTCCCTGGTCAGCACCAATTTTGAATTCCCAGAAGCAGTACTGCATCAAGTATAACTGAGCCAGTCAGTTGTTCCCAGGGGAGCAGAAATATGAACATGTTCATATTTCTCTTCATCCTAACTATCGGCATCAAGCAAAAGGAATCCTTGTAATCAAGGTACCCGGTTGCAAAGTTGAAGCTGTCTGACTGTGTGACATGAAATACAACCCACCAGATATTTACACAGAATATAATTCTGTCCAGACCAACCAGTTGAAATTTGAAAACAATGACACCTAAGCAAAGAGAAGTAGATCCATTAGGGAATCTCACTCAAAATCCCAACTCCTCTGGTTCACCTCTGCTTCTGCATTGCTCAATAAACAGCTGGAAAAATCCTCTGTAGTACACAAGGCAATAAAACAGATCCACTAGGCATGAGGTACCTACCCAGGATGGAGCACCTACTGTAGAAAAGAGATCAAACAGGAAGAACAATAGTGCATGTAAGAGGTGTGAGATGGTCAGCTGCAGAGTCACAGCTGGAAGTATTCTTTGAGATGTTCCTTATATGAACACTTCTGCTTTATGAGGGAACATGTACACAAAAACCTTAAACTTAGTTCACTGCCTCAGAAGCAGCAGTAGGTCAAACACCCTGTTAGTGCACTGCACACAAATATACGGAAAGGAAGGGCATGCTTCATACTGTCAGTTGGTGTCTCAGGAATCCTTCAGAAGGTCCAAGATTGTGAATGTGTATGCAGAGAGTATATCCCATGGAAGAACTGCTGTAAGTAACAATCTTCAGCCTCGAGCACTTATCTACATGGACATTCATGCTGTGGACCACTCACAACAGTAAAAGCTTGACCCATGCAGTGTCTGCTAATGATTACTAAATGCCACCTTCCAAAGGTACCAATGGTATTTGTATAATCCTCTTTGGATTCCTCAGATGATGAAGAAACTGAAGAACCTAAAGAACAGGCTAGTTCCATATGCTAGAGGAGACAGAATTTCAGGTAAATCCCCTTAACCATGACCTAAGAGTTGCTTTGTTTCTCCAGCCACTTGCATGCAGCACACAGGTATGGGAATCTTTTGCTTCTGCACAAGTGGGTTAGACCTGAATTTTGCTAAACTTACATAATGTGTATGGCATAACTCCTTAAGGAGAATGATCTAAAAATAATATCTATATATTATTTTAATATTGTGAATGAATGTTTCTTGTGATCCAACTTTTGGGTTAAATTTTTTTCAGAACAAGTTGTCTGTCAAGACAGCTACTGAATGTGACTGACAGTTTGGAAGTAGCTGCTGTTGGAGCTGGCAAGTAGTGCTAACATACACATCATCAGACTCCCTCTTAATCTCTCTCAAGGAGTGAGAAAGTACAACAATTATTTATGAAGAGTGGGTAAGAAAGTAGGTCTACCTCTACAGGTGTCACCAAACCAATTCAGGTGCAGGTATGGAGAAGTGGTTCCAGGGCTGCATCATTTGCTCCCAGGGCTGTATCATTTTGTTCCTATAAATGAATGAGAAGGCAAATGGCCAAGGGATGAAGCCCTTCTTTTTTTTCAGTCACACTTTTTGCTTTTTGGTGTTCGTCCCTGAGCCAAGACTGGCACCAGTAATGGCAAAGCAATATTCTGACAAAGCTCATCTGCCCCCACTGTGTTGGGAAGTTTCAGAATTCACATGAGCGCACCATGTGACAGATGCTACCCCACCTGCTGCTGATCTTTCTGGGGCAGTTCTCTAAAGCCTTTATGGGACAGGGTCAGGGGGCCATTCTTCTTTTACCTAAAAAAGGATAATTTCTGAGAAGGTGCCAACTTCAGATCCTCTGCTAGAGAGCCAGCTGCCTTCCTCAGGGAATAATCCTGAAACTGTGTTAATGGTTCTTTTGTACGTGAGGCTTGTCTCCAAAGTGCAGCACAAATTCCACGGTGCACAGGCTTCCCTGAAGCAGTTGAAACAACACACAATAGCATAAGATTTGAAGTGACCTTCACAAGATAAGAGCTGTTAAATGTTTAATGGAAGAACCAATCTGATAACAGGAAACACTAAATACTAGATGTGAAGACAATGCAGTGATGCAACTGCAGAATGAGGAAAGCCTCATGCTTTACCTTCACGTCAGCTACAAGTTTGGCAGGAACTAAAGACATGCATTGGGCATGAACACCTTGTATCAGCATGCCCTGGGGTGGGGAAGAGCTTGAATACAAGTACTTGAATATGAGTCCCCTATACAGCATTCAGCTTACTACATTACCAGGAAAGGTAGGGACCATTGCTGATGCTTGTGCATGCACGTGCTTGGCAGACAAGCTGCTAATAAACAGACTTCTACAGTCCTATGATGAACACCAATGAACAGTACTGTTACTACAAAGTGATTGCTAACAGTGTTGTTGCTATCAGTACACAAAATACTCTATGTTAGTGTCAGATGTTTCAAGCACAAACCCATGACCAAATCACCTGCTGCAATAAAAAAGAAAATTTGCTTGTTTTTAAGTGATAACACTTAAGTATGTGATATTTAGAAAAACTCTTTTTGACACCATCTCTTCAGCTACTTACTGCAAAATTTTATCCCTTATAGCAGCTATGTTATTCTTTCAAAACACAGTATTTATGCCACATGAATTCTTTATTCTGGAAAACATATTTATATGGTTTTCCTCCTTTTTTTTTATTTAATGGAACATATTTTCTACCACGAAAAATGGGACCAAAAATGTAAGAAAGACTTAAATACTGAAAGAGTTAAAAGGGGGTGCTTGGGGGTTCTTACATTTCACCTACAGATTACTTCCTTGGCTTCAGCAGTACTCTGTTTAGCGGGGAGATGGAAGTGTGCAAGACTTAAGCTAAGAGTATTAGTTGGAAGTCTTACAAACCTGGTCCAAATTTGTGCACTGTAGCCCCAGTAAACTGCTATTCAGACAACCGTTCTAGTGATGCTAACCCACCCACTTACATCTTAGTTTAGTGGACATTAGATGGCCAAAAGATAAATTAGCAAAAGGAAGTCCTGAGTTTTTCCAAATTATGCAATCACAGACAGTATGCACACACAAACAGACTGGGAATTGGACAGATATCCTAAGTGAAAACAACAAAAAAATTGACTCAGTAGGAACAACAGAATTCTTTTTGAACCTGCTACAAAAATTATTTTCCCATACACATCAACAAAATATTAAATAAAAAAAAAGTTGCAAACTTCACTGAAATATAAGTCATCTACATCTTAAAAGATCTGAGAAGTATAGTGGGCTTTTCAAATATCAAGTAATAGAATAATGGCAACCTTATTTCACCCCACCTGTTGCCATTTGCCCTTAATTGCTGGATCTCTGATCGACTGGCAATGTCTTTGGATTTGCTGGATGACACCCTGGTAATATACCATAGAAGAGTCATAATTCCCAAGAAGCGCATATTCTCTTCCTTTTTTGGCATTATCACAAATCTCCGCCAGGTTCATTTTCACTCAGAAATCTAAAAGAGAACATAATCGTCAGAAAAATGAATTTTATGTGCTGTAGAATAATTCAGACCATGACACTTTAGTTTTGTTTTTTCCCTCAGAGCTAAATTGTGTCTTTCTGCCCCCCATTCCCATCCAGCCCCGCTCTTCTACAAACATTTAGCTCCAGAGTTTCTCTTTACCAACCTATGGATTCAAATCATGAACCACAACTTTCTTATGGTGATAAAAAACACAACTTCTTTGCTGCCTTTGGCCCCAATCCTGTTAAATTAGTGTAAGAAAACTAAATGCCCTGCCCACACTGAACCCAACAAACCAAACTTTAATCTGCAGATCACCACAATATACTGGTAGCCATCAACCCATAAATCACAAATCACATGGGGCATTAAATTGCTTTTTATACTGGTGCATTACATATGTGCCTAAATGTGTCAACCAGCATCAGGGAAGTCTGTGCTTAGCATTTTCAAGAGCCCTCATCCTAATAAGATTATGATATGGTTGAATGACTGCTCTACTACAGACAAAGTTGAGAGCCTCATTCTGTTCAAATATCCCTTCAAAGTACTCTAACATCCACATTCTGACTTGAATTTTTTCATTAAATTTAACATGTCACTTTGGGATTTATGGCACAGTTAGCAATCCAAATTTAAAATTCCTTAGAACAGTGATTCCCAAAGTACAACCTTCCTCTAGTCCTCAAAACAATTTAAGATTTACAGATTCTACTAACTTTTTTATACAAGTAGTAAATTGCAGCATGACTTTAAGGCAAACTCACAGCCCAGCTTTTCCCAGTAACCGTTCAAGAAAGCAATATAATGCACAAAAAAAGCAATAATCCACACATTCAGAAGTAAACTGTGTTGTACAGCTAGGTTTGTATTTCAGGTTCAATATCAAAGCACTCCCTGCCCTTTTATCTGAATCTCATGTGACCAAAATTCTAGGTCCTTACCACACATAAAGAGCATCAGTTCCTTTCCCTTGTTCTCTGACTCAGGACGGGTGGGGTCCCTGACATTGACCCAGATATAAACCTCTGGAAATCAAAAATAAAAAATTGCATTTCATAGCTATGCAGTGCAGAGTTGCATTAACCAAGAGGGAGGAGACCAGCTCAGGAGGGTGGTCCGCTAGCTGCATCGAGGGTTTGGCAAGACCCAGAAGGTGAAGAAACAGGGAATGAGGGATACAATCAGACAGGGCCTGGCCTAGCACACAGTTCAGGCTGCACAGCTGAAGACAGCCTGTGGTACAGGGGTACACCCAGAAGGAACAGGTGGTAGCATACGGAAGCCACAATAGAGAGAAACAATCCTTTACATCCTAGTGGGTTATAAAATTGTTAGTAGAGTTTATAAACCAACAAGACAAGATCAAGATGGACTAAGGAGGATGTGTCTTATGCTTTGTATTCCCTTGTGCCTAGCAGAATTCAAACCTATGACAATTTAAACAGATATCCCCATGACTTTCATTCTGCCCTCCCTGAATGCTGCCTATAGCAAACACAAGCCCCACCTCCCAACAGTTCCAAACTGATGGTCCTTACTGCTGCCTGCATCTCCACATCAGGTCTGTTCCACCACCTCGTCACTCCTGCTCCCGGCAAGCAAGCCAGGGAAGCCTGTCACCCTCACTTAAACCCACAGGTCACACAGGTTCCACATGACTGAAGACTTTGATGGCAAAAACACGATGCTACCACACAGCTGACACTCCATGAAGCACAGCAGGACATACTGTGGCTTACTTGTCCTCATGCTGTGCTGCACATTTCAGCTTGCACATCATTCCCACTGGCCGTTAAAAACTTCTGGGCAGGAGAAAGCCTAAGGTGAAAACCGCGAGAACGCTAATTTTCTTTTCTCAGTGCTGATGTATCCTGCTATAGGCAGGACAGATCATTAGAGAGCTCTAGCTCTGAGGCAATTGAGACCATTTAATTTTAAATTCAGAAGATGATAACTAACAAGAAAAAAAACTGATGTCACTCGCATTGCAATGGAAATGGATAAAAAGATAGGAACTGAATATAGATTACAAACCATTCAGATCTGATAAGTAAACTTACAAATGAACAAAACACCACCTGGGGCAGAATCTGTTGACCTGTCTTAAAATACATCCAAGTGCTACACAACCAGCCTGTCACCATAAGGACAACAGCCCTCAAATCCCCAGAGGTTTTCCCCACACGTAGTGAAAAAGAGAGAATAAATAATTTCTAAGAAATGGCTGCACTGAATTCCTAGAATTCTGCTAAACAGAACATATTTACTTTACAACCTCTTGTGTCTCTTTGGTACAGCTAGTTTTCTACCCTATGGGCATGTTTAACTTCCTTTTGTCTTAAGAGAGCCGACACTCACATCCAGGTCCCCTTGATTCCAGAACAGTCCCCTGCTCAGCAGAGAAGACAACCTCCTTATCTCTGTATCTGATGGAAGCTGAGCGAATCCATGGGCGGGAGGCAAGCCACAGGAGACACGCAAACATATGCCCACTTCAAGAGAGTGGTTAGACAAGGGAGATGGGAAGCGGGACACAGAAAAACTTACAAGGTCTTAAAACTGCAGGAGCAAACCAAACAAGACTGTCCCATTTCCTCCAGCTACCAAGAGTTTGGGGGCTTCTAGCCTCATGCTGCTGACACAGAAGCTTAAGCAAGAGCTTGATGGCCAGTGTGTCATGCTGGTGACCTTATAAACATCAACAGGCCCTGAAACTTGGAGTATACAGGGAGTCTGGAGGATGTACATCTACATACCTACTGAGCAGTCGATACCTCCAGAGCTAGGCTGACAAAAGCCTCTGGATCTTTCTCTCAGATTCAGGCACTTCAGTTTTTACTTATCACCTACCCTAGACACAAAAGCAGGTCACATAGCTTGAGAAGGTGAATATAACATCACCCATGTACCTGAGCCATGTTTGAAACAGCAGTTGTAGACCTCAGTCCTAAATCAGTGGTTCTCTGGAATCCTGGGCAGTTCTCTGAGATTCTACTGAAAAAAAGTATGGCTATTTTAAACTAATGGCTAAGAATGGTTTAAACAAAATACACACACCAGTGATGGTAATGTTACTTCAGAATAACCAAAACAAATCAAAACAAGTATGTCCAAAATTAAGGAAAAAAATATTTTTAGGAAGGAATTCCCTCCTGAGTTGTTTTCTGGACATCCTACTCTTCAGTGTCAGGGGTGGGGAGGAAGAAGTAGCTAGAATTAAGTGAAGGCTTTTTCATGTCATGTACTCATTTTTTATTATCTGTTCTACATTGTATTATAGAGTTCACACAACATCAGAATCGTCCAAGAAACCAGAAATACAGAAATCCTAAACAGTACATTTTGTTGTTTGTTACTTGAGGTTTTGTTTAAGTATTTGGTTTTCCTACCATACCATAGCCACATCTTTTTAAGTAAATATACAGCCAGGGACAACTGTTGTCAAGCACATTTACAACAGCTTACACATTACTTGTGACACCAGCTTTTCATTCTAGCATTGCGCGCTTCTTTCCTGCACTAGACCGTAACAGTTCCACTGCACGTCAAGATATCCTTGGAGATTCCTTAGTTCATGGATCATTGACAAGAAGAGACATTACAGACATTCATGTCAGCATAGCTGCCACACATGGGGTCTTAAGCCCACTTATTAAAAACCCTGCAGCAGCCAGGCTAAAAGGTCACAGGGGATATTAATCTCCATTCTTTGGAGCATAAGCTGAGTTGATCCCTATCTGGGGTCAGAAAAGAATTTTTCTCCCAGAACTAAAGCAATGCACAATTGAGCAAGATCCAAAGACAGTCTCTAACATTAAAGCATTATACACACACAAGCATTTCCACAGGCAGACACAGCGACTGTGTGAATGATAGGCAAAGGGGAACAGCTTGCTTAGCAAACTTGTGTGCAACACCAGTGGGAATGAATATAGGACGACTGACCCACTTCAGCCCACGATCCTCAACACTACCTCACCACAGAGGTACCAGAGGCAGCAAATGCCCTCCCCTATAGAGAATAGTCTGTAGCAGGGCTCATCCTATTGTTTGATCCCAAACATCACTCTGCAGGTGCCAAAACAGAAGGCATCTCTGCTATCTTTACATGTCTTCTTTATGCATGTGTTTTGGCACAATCAGTAACACAACTGCATCCCATTTTCTCCACAGGCACTCAACTCTTGAACAGGATAGTTACTCTCATTTAATGAGGTGTTTTTCTTTTTTGCTTTACTCACATTGTTTCAATAGTCTCATCAAGCTTTATTTAATGTCTGCTAATCAGACTTTCCTCCAAATCAGATGTTAATTCCTCATGGATAGGGCTATGGATTTTTCTGGACATGTGTCTTTCTCTGATCAAAATTTTACCCAGGCAAAACAAAAACGTTCCACAGTTCCCTGAGATTGCTGGACATACGCTCTCACGCCATAGAAGTTCTGCAGTACTGCTGACTGGACAGCTGAACATCTGGAATGGCCTGAACATACACGGATGAAGATTGGTGACTAATTCTGTTTCTCATTTTCCATAAATCAGTCATGCAGCACAATGTCGGGCATCCCAAAATGCAATGTAAGAGACACAACTAATGTTACAAGACAGAGTCTGTCTGTTAGGCACCATCTTCTGGAATAGAGTGCTAAGGTATGACTATACATTTCCCACTTTTACAAGACAGACTCAGAATGATCCTCTGTCACAGCACAACCCCAGAACAGGTCAATTGCCACACAGAGCAAAGCAAGGAAGTGAATTCCAGTGTTAATAGGTTTTGATTTTTGGATTTATCTACTTTTTTTGTGCACCCATTTCCACGTCTAAGCAACAAACTGAAGTTGTTCTTTTCTCAAATTCCTCTTACTGCTTGGAAGCTTTACCTTGCAACTGAAACCTGCACTTCTCAGGTTAAGGTCATATTGGTTTTGTAAGCCAGCTTTGACCAGTTTCAGCTTCCTCTCCCTCAATTATATCTTTGCTTCAAATCTACAATGATCCTATTTTCAGTTTTCTCTTCAAAGTTAGAAGTTGTTAAAATACAGACATATAACTATATGACAATGCCTTACCTGGAAAAGCATAAACAGTAATACTAACTGGAACATTGTCAGAGGAAGAAAAACGTATTTTTTCCCTGCATGACATGCAGTTCCTACTAGAAGCCTACAGAAGTCTATTGCTGACTGAAACACAGACTGTATTTTTTCATGTGCTTAATGTATTTGATTTTTAAGAATAAGTTATTAAAAATGCAATTATTAAAAACATTAAATAATATTTTTCTGCTTAATTATAAAGATTATTCCTTTTATTCTGGACTTGGGTCCAGAACAACTGGTCTTTATTTCTAATAATTAATTGTCCCTGTTTAGATGCAATCACTGATACTGCTGACAGTTATCAGACATTACGTTTGCACGACAAAACCAACATTTTAATTGATCACTGTGAGATAAAATACAAACAAACAAAAGGCTTGCCAAGTTCCACAGCCAAATACATCTCTCCCTGTTAATACGGCTTTGTTTACACATGCAGCTGTGGTCCCATGGACTGGTGTGGAAGCAAACGATCATGACCTCACAGGATCAGAACTCCTGTTAAAAATATGTCTATAAATAAGAACGTGGCTCAGTTCCAGCAGAATTGGATTTAAAATACATTTAAATGAATCAAAGATGTGAAGTACGTTGTGCCAGTGCTATTTTCTTCCTTTTGCTGTGTTCATCAACAGTGACATAAATGGCTACAACTGCAGCGGTGGCCCTGGGGGTTGCCATTGGAGCGTTCATGCCCTGTGCTTCTTCAAAGCAGCACACATGCCAGATAAAGCATACACACACATACTGCGGCCCAGGAAGCTCAGCACCGAGGGATCTCTCAAGTCAGTTAACTGCTTTCTGCTGGTTTTTGGCTTCTTTGCACTGAAAGTCTGTTTTGCAATAGCAGACATGGAGTTAACGGGGAAATGTGTATGGAAGTGGGAAGGAGAAGAAGCAGGCATGCAGGCCTCAAACTATTTTTGTGTGAAATCTTCTGAGAGCTAACTTGAAACAGAGAGTTACTTTAAATGCAAGTGAAAAAAAAACCCCATCATCAAATGAAGTAAAGAAATTCACCACAAATTAAAAATAAACACATAAGAAACCACTAAACAGTTGGTCAGTGTTTTAATTAGAGATTCATTCAGAGATTTAAATTTGAGGTTTAATTCGTTTGGTAAACCAAACAGAAAGTATGCTGGAGAATGAAATGGCCATTTGCAGAGCCATTGTATTACAATTTTCTGAAGAACTAGAAGGAGGAGAATCAGAGACGGCTGTGCTATTCCTAAAACTGACTGCAAACCGTATCCCTCTCCAGGCACCTCATGCACTAGTTTCAGGCACATCCATATGGTCACATCACCATTCCTTGGGGTAATGAGGTGTTCATTGGCCAGGCTGGATAATACAAAGGAAAACAGCTAACACATATGCTGTGGGGCACTTTGGGGAGCGTAACTCCATACACAGACACTTCAGGCAGTGAGAGGCTTGCTAGCTTCTGCTTCATCTTAGCCCTGCTGGACCCAGGCTGGCTCCACACATCTCTCTCCTCTCCAGCACAGCCTCCAGGTGTTCTGGCATTAGTGCCACATCAAACCCAAACCCATGTTCAGGTGGGACCAGCCCTGAGGTGATGGATCCTGACAGAATCCTGATAGACTCCTCTGACGGAATGCAAGGCCCAGATACCTGAAGGATTCCGCAGGGCCTGTCCAGAAGTCAACAAAGGGGAACTCTGCACAAGTCAATAATCCCTCTGGTCCTTTGTGGAGCCACTTGCTTCTCTGTGTATCGTGTGTAAGCACTTCTGGTAGAACAAACATGCCACCAAAGACTCCCAAGATGGGTCTGTACAGAGCTAGCTTGGGTTCAAAGCGTTTATTAGGTCAGGCTCTGTGCCAATAAAGGCAGTTAAACTGTTCCTGCAGCCTAGCCCTGGATACAGCACACGCATGCTCCCCCCATGCTGCAGTTCAGGAGCCCTGACAAGCCACAGTCAGCTCCACAAAGGCTCAGTTTGCTGCTGCTACATTCCCAGTCCAGCCAATCTGCAACCCAGATAAACTTTCCATGAATAATTGCAGGTTTAAAGGACTCACACATGTGTTTATAACCCTGACTCATGAGGTCAGAATTTTGGCCTGAATACTTTTCCACCTTTTGAACTCCCCTCTGAATTCCAAAGAATGGGGCTCTTAGGACAAAGAATGTGTATTTCTTAATCAGAATCTTGCTTTTTAGAATTGTTCTAAATAACAGTATATATTATTTTAAATATACAGTAATAAGCATATTGTTCTTAGTGCTACAGAGATGCTTTCAGTCTTCAGATTTCTCAGCTCATCCCTGAAAGAATGAGCTGGTTTGGTTTTTTTTTACACTTATTTACACAGAAAACCAGACAAAGGCTTGTTGATGCTTCCTTGTCTTCCATTTAGTTCTCTTTCTTGAGACTGCAATTAGTTCAGGGCAGGATCCATTTCTCTCCATTACCAGCTCAAAAGCCCGAGTCTCCAAGAGCAAAGCACCCCGGAAGCATGCTGCAGCTGCAATGTTCAGTTCTGCAGGCTGGCAAGTACCAGGAGCTGCAAGAAGCCTAAGCCTGCCTAGGATGTAGCGGACACAGGGATAGGGGGAAAGGGAAAAAAAAAGAAACCACTCAACAATCTGCAACTGCAATAAAAATCAAACATCCCTTGGAAAGAAACCCAGCTTTGTGACATGTGAAACTGTAGTAAGAGTAGACATTTAATATCCACATTCAAGGGAGTACTAATGCACTGATGCTTTTACGATACAGATTTTCAGAAAGGAAAAATAACACCCTCTAACATACTAATCATAGACATGTATATTTTAAGTATGATATTGAGAGAACATCATATATATGAGAGAAACTGCAATTTTATTCCCCCTCATGGCTGTTGGAGAACACAAGATAAACACCAGAACTGTAATCAGAGAAAATGGGAAAAGGCCAATACTGACATCATGACAGTAATGTGTGTGTGGAATAGAAATATTGTACCAAATAATTTTGTACCAAAATTATTTTTTAAAAAGTAAAACTGTGGCTAGACCACCTACTGCAACAAAACCAACAGAGCCTAAGCATGGCTGTAGGACACATGAAACTATAAATTCAACTACTCGGAGAAACTTTCCAGGCCTCACTCTGACCACTGCCTCCTCCACAACCATCACCCGGCCTCCAGTCCGCTCTGCCTTCTGCACATCCCTGCCCTCCCATCTGCTCTGCCACTCCTCCTTCAGCACATCTCTCCCCTTCCATCCATCTATCCACCCAGGTTCCCACGTGCCTCTTTCCTGGTATTCTATCCTCAACCTCCAGTGGAGTCCTCCATTGGCATCCACACACCACCCAACCCATCCTGCTCCTGCGGCACCCCCGAACCGCGCTCTCCCACCCCCGGCTTTGTCCAGCACCCCCGCACCCCACCCCGCACCTCCCGTCCCCTCCGCAGCCGCAGAGCCCCCGCACAACGCCCGCCTCCCTCCCCAGCGCCCCGCACCGCCCCGCTCCCACCCCCCACAGCCGGCCCTGCCGCACCGCCCCTCCCTCCAGCCCCTCCCGCCCCGGCGGCGGCACAGGGGCTTTGCCCCCGCTGTTCTGGACGGATGAGCCCCCTCAGCGCACTCGTTCAGAGCGAGCCTCTCCCTCCCCACAGGGGTCTCCTCCGCAGCGCCCATCTCCCCCCTTTGCCGAGGCCGCTGGGGGCTGTAGTTCCCCCGTGGCCTCTCCCGGCAGCCCCCAGGGCTCGGCGGGGGGGCGCGGACTACACTTCCCGGCAGGCTCCGCGGGAGCAGGGGGACCCCCCCCTCCACCCCTCCGCCAGCCTCTACCGCTGGTTCCCCCCCCCATCCCCGCCGCGCTAAGGGAGGCGGCGGGGTCTGAACCGCCGCCCGCTGCGGGCAGCGCCGCCGTGAGGGGCTGCCCCGCCGCCGGGCCCTGCCGTTACCTGGGAGAGCCGGGGGTGCGTGTCCGCGGGCGGGCGCGGCGCGGGGAGGGGGCGCAGCGCTGCTGCTCTGTCAGCCCGGGGCGGGGGGGCCGAGGCGCGGGGGGCGGGCGGGGAAGAGAAGGGGGTGCGCGCGCGCGGCGACGGGCGGTTGCCATGGCGGCGGCGGGCGCGAGGAGGGAGGGGACGCCACCGGCACCGCGGCTCCGGCCTCCGGGGCGCGCCCGCCGCCTCCGGCCGGCGGAGGGGGCTGCGGGCGCCGCCGCCCAGCCCGCGTTGGGCAGCCGTCGGGAGGGCTCCGCGCTGATGAGCATCCCGGGCGGAGACGGGCGGAGAGCGTCCCGCTTGCTGCGGGAGCGGCGCAGTGCCCGTGCGGGGAGCGGAGGAGCGAGTGCCAGAGCTAAGCGCCCCGGCGGGCGGGCTGGCTGCTGAGCGGCGGCCCGGCCCGGCGCTGCGCCCGTGCTCGGGTCGGAGTGGCTGAACACACGGGATGGGCACGGTTGGAAGGGACGGCAGCGGGGCATCTGGTCCAGCCTCCCTGGTCAAGCAAGGTCATCCTAGAGCACTTGGAACAGGATTTTGTCCAGACGGTTCTTGGATATCTCCAGTGAGGGAGACTCCACAGCTTCTCTGTTCCAGTGCGCGGTCTCCCGCACAGTAAAGAAGTTCTTCCTCATGTTCGGGTGGAACTTCTTGTGCATCAGTTTCTGCCCGTTGCCTCGTGTCCTAGTGGTTAGCACCACCGAGAAGAGCTCTGACTTCACATTCGGAGTTCATTCGCACTCTGAATGCAGACCTCATGTGCCTCCACTTCGGCTGAGGGAGCGGCTGGGAAAGGCAGATTGTGCATTTGTCTTGCATGGGCACACAGAAGGGCACTGGACACCATCTTTGCTGTAACGGTTTAATTGCTTTTATAATACAGTAAAGGAACAGATCTGGGGATCTGCCCTGTTCCTGGACCGAAGTGGTACCTGGTGATCACAAGCAGCCTCACAGAGTGGCACCACCTAGTCTGTGCTTTCTGCTAGGGGTCAATGTACCTGGCGTTTCTGAAGCGTGCAGCTCACGGTTATTATGAGCAGCCTGGTCTCCTGCAAGGGGAGCCGTGCAGTTATAAACCTTTCTAAGGATGTAATTTCACAGCTAATGCAAGCCAGCTTATGTCTGTATTGCCACCAAAAAGGGCAATCCTGCATTCCTCTCTGATCATGACCATGCCTTCCTGTTTGTTATTTACACCACGATAACACTGATGTTGCCATCTGGCAAGGCAAGCCTGGGATCTGATCTGATGGAGAGGCAGTTATGCCCTCCAAAAAATTACCCAAGTTCAGCTCGATGAACTTCGTTCATTAACTGAGCCTGCCGAGCTACCGCAGAGGAAGGCAGAGTAGACGTGGAGGCAGGAACAGCCAACTGAGATCCCAGAGGATCCGAGCTGTGTTTCTATGTGCAGCTGCGCCACTGCAGCGAGTCCTTGCTGCTGGAACTGCCTTGTGACAGCTCAGAGAGTGTCCCAGTGATGATGATCTTGTGAACGCTCCCAAGAGTAGTACGTGATTTCTCCAGAAAATGTCTATTGTAGTTACTTTAAGGTAGCAGCATGAGGTTGTATCCCACAATAAGGTTCTCAGAAATGTTAACTGACAGAAGTGAAAGAGCAGGGATTGAAACTAAAAGCTCAGTATGCCTCTTAAACAATACAGCATGTATGAATGTGTCACTCATGTATCTACAGATCTTGCTTCCCTCAAAAGCATGTGGAGATTCTTATGTCTTTGTGACTGTTTTAGAACTGGCGCCAAAATCGTGATGAATTCATAACAGCTGCAACTCTGGCTTCCCCCTTTTCCAGATTTCTGCAAACTTGCCTGCTCATGACATCAATTCTTGCTGGTTTTTCACATACCCAAAAGCATAGATGCTGTGCAGACCTTGCAGAGTTCAGTTCCCAACGCTGCCATAACATCCCTTCCCACTAGACTATGTACCTCTTATCACATAAGGCAACACATTAACCGTTTTCTGTGAGGATTGTATCCTCCAGCTACGAAATTGTGACACAGAGAAGGTTGGTTATTTGGTCATAATCTCTATTTGTTTGCATGGTGATTTTTTTCCCCTATCCCTTTTTTTAGTAATGCTTGAGTCGAGCAGGGCTGCTTCTTCATGGCAGAGGGTGCCCATACTACTGCTGACCTCCCTTTGAAAAGCAGTTGCTCAACACCAGAGCAATACCAGTGTAAATCTCCTTGGACCCCTCAGAGGGAAATTTTAGTATGCATGGGTGTACGCAGTTTGCCAAGATTTGCTAAGTAACTGCGTTGGGAGGAAGAGAACTGTGTCTCCATGTTCCTAGCCATGCACGTTAGGATAATTCAGGTTGGAGGGGACCTCGGGAGGTCATCTAGTCCAGCCAGACAATCAGAAGTTCATAAACCTGTTAATAAGGCAGACGAATGACAGCTGTGAGCATGAAAATTTCATAGCCTTTCCTGCTGCCATGGTCAGACTCCATCAAATCTGGCTGGAGTGGTGCAAAAAATACTGCTATGGCCATCTATTCTGCCTCCTTACTGAAGGTTCCTGCCTTCACAGTAGTCCCTGGATTGGAAAACACTAATGTTTCTAATCCGTTTTATTAAAAAGTATGGTATTAAAGTCATGTTTGGGAGCAGTTTAAGCTAATTTGCTGGACCTTGTATTGAAGCAGCTGGACTAGTGCATGCATTTCATTCCACTGACTGTGCTGTGAGGCAGTAATTTCAGGCAAAGAGAAGGTAAGAAATTTCTGGGAGAGGTGTGACAAATTAAGCCACTGAAGCTTGTGCTACTGTGAGTATATTCTCATGGCTTACATATTTTTATTTTTTGGTAGAGGCTTTAAACCTAGCTCTGGATAAGATGTGATGTTGATGGGTGTCAGCAACTGTGAGTAGGCAGGATCCAGCCATGGTGGTGTAGGAGAGCATTATTCACAGCCAGACCCCAGGGACTTATCATGCCCCTTTCCAGCAATCTGCAAATCTGCCAGCAGAGCTGATTGTGTGCCCTCTCGCTCTGATTTATTCTAGTCAGTTCAATCAGGAGCTGATATAAATTAATGTAACTCCTTTGCCATGAACATTAGGTTTGGTTCAGAAGTGTCTCTTCAGCTAGAGTAATTGCAAACACTGTCAGAGAAGTTTAAAGCTATCCGCTCTTAGGGTCTGTGTCAGATTAACAAAACTGGTTTCTGAATTGATTTGGTTATCATTACATAAATTCCAGTGACTTGAGGGTTGGCACAGGCTTTTAGCACAAAGTAGCAGAGCGCTTCATTTGTAACCTCCTCCCACACACAAAGTTCTGCAGGAGAAGGTTGAAAACGTGTGAGAAGTCTATGAATTATGAACTACCCTTTCCTTTTGTCTTGCCTTCTCCTTGCAACTACATTTAACCAGACTACAGGAATTATTGTGCCTTCATAATAATCTTTAATGCTCACATGCAAAAGTAACTTTACCAAAGGTCTTACAGGCTATGTGGAGAAATGCTGTAATAATGGAAAGTGAAAAACAATAGGGAAGCAATAGGGAAAAGAAGATGCATGTTACATATTCATGGGCATTAACCTTCCAAGAGAAGTTAGGCACAAGTCAGTAAAGTCATCAGTAGACTTAATTTTCATACATACAAAGTAATTGCTCTTCTGCATAGTTATTTTTATGTTATGGTATTTATCAGTATGACATATCCACCAATTTCTCTCCTAGGAAAGAACCTCAAAGTCTGAACTTGAGAAATTGTTATGGGTTGGCAACACAGAAACATTTAATCAACATCTTTCCCATAAGGCACATCTCAAAGTGCTGTGAATTGTTAATAGAGAGAACAGTTTAATAGAAGGCAGTTGATTCTCAAATGGGATTTCAGTTAAGTCAGAAGGTGAGAGTAGGAACGGACAAAGGTGTTTTTATTTATCTGGTCAATGTAGATATCTGTCGTGTAGGTCTCTGCCTCTGAGTTAGCTTTCCTCTTAAGTGAGTGAGAGTGAGACTTTGAGGATACAATTCCTGTTTTGACCAACATGGACTGTGCCCTGAATGGTTTTTTCCAGTGCTTTTAGCCAACCTGGCTGATCAGCATAAATATAAGTGTTTGCACTGTAGATGCCTAAAGGTAGGTGAGAGGAGTCCTACCTAATATGTTTGTTGTATTGTTAGAGCCATAGCAAGGGAAAGCTGTCACGGCAGCTTTGAATTGGTTGATTAAAATGACAAGGAACAAGCCAGTGTCACATTAATGGAAGACACAGGTGGAAGAGAAGACAGATCTTTGAAATGGGTTGGAGCAAGCCCAGAGTACACTGAAAAAAAAGCCCCACCTGTTCTGCTTTGAGTCTGCAGACAGAAATTAGAAGAATTAACAGGAACTAGAATATCTTGTTTCTTTTCTGTGTAAACTCAACGTGCAGAAGCATTTTGCATATGTTAGAGTATAACGCTTTGGAGAAGAAATAAGAAAGTAGCTTACACTAGTCCAAACAAAGAGAGAGGAAGACGTGGACAGAAACATCAGAGAAAGTAGAGTCAGGCCCAGGGAGCTGTGTGTCAGCAACTGTTAAGTGAGAACCTGGACATGGAAAGAAAGTTTATGCAGAGAATCTCAGTCCTGTGGCAGAGCACTAGACAGTATCAAGTGGCAAAGTTCCCTTAATCGGTCTGCTGGGGTTGACAACTGAGAGAAAATCTCTCATGATGTGCTTTTGTTTGGCAACATAACTCTTTCAGGGTGCAGTGTGAATTTTAAGCTGTTTTTCTAAAGATGTGACACTTCTGGAGTTGCACACTGTCTGTCCTATTGCAATAATTTTGAACTTCACTGGCCAGTTTCTACTGCATTTGCAAAAGGATGGTCGTCTGAGTTCCTTCTAGTTTTGTAGTAAGTAGCACAGTAGAAAAAATGGACACAGCTGGTGGCTCTGCTGAGCACAAGGCAAGCTGGCCAGTCTGCCTGTGTGAAATGACCAACAGCTCTCCGTTTAGGGCTACCTGCAGTACCTACTTCTGTGCACAGTTACAATACCATGTATGATCCGTAGGCAGCTTTATTGAAGGGATGAGGGCTAAGTGGAAATGGATGCAAAACCATAGGATACTCGGCTTTGATAGTTTGAACCAGTTACATCAGTTGAGCCTGTTAACTCAGGCATGGCCATTAATTTTAAGTCATGCTGGTATATATTATTCTCATTCTCCTGCAGATATTTTTTTGACTTAACGGTGGCAGTTGCAAATATGTGAGCTGTTGGGCAGCTTTTTGCACACACTGTTTAGATGCCCAAACCACTAGAATAAACAAAGCGCAGTCTAATACATATTAATGATTTGCCCAGGATTTTTGATTTCTTAGGCATGTTAGTTCCAGTTCTGCAGTGTGAGATACTAGAAAATAAATTCGTATTAACAATCCACTCCTGCAAACATATTCATCCAGGACAGAAAAAAGACACATTTAAAGAGCATTCCATAACATATTGGTAGTAATTCCAGCACTATCTGAAATAGCCTTTTGAATAGTGCTGTGATCAATGGCAATGAGGGTGATTACACTGGAGAAAGATGCACTGAAAATTTGTGTTCTGGTGTGTGCCTAAGTATTGGGATTTTGCAGGGCAAGAGGTAAGCCATGCATCTGCATTGAAAGAACAACTTCACAGCCTCTGCCATTTATCAGTACCTTCTTAAATCCTTATCACTGAATATCTACAAAGTTCTGAATAGGTAAGAGTAATGTAGTATATGGCAAGATGTAATTACAGATCAAAGTTCCTAACTGAAAACTTAAAAATGTTTGAGGAGAGCAAGGAAGTTAAATATATGCTGGTGAGCACTGTGAGGAATCTCTTTTCCCTTTCTGGTCCCCTAACGTGATTACTACAAGGAACTAGCAGTGGTTTCCATGTGAACAACTTAATCTGGTTTGTATTTTGAGAGTAAAATTGGGAATCTTTTTTTAACTTCAAAATTTGGACTGGAGTTGAACAATGTGGATTTTGTTAATGTTGTTCAGTTATCTAATAAACGAGAAACATGATTGTGTCAGTAAAGGATCAGTGGCACAAAGAACAGTATCTCATAAAAGAACAGACATTGGTATCACAGCTTCAGTTAAACATGTTTTAACCTATTATAACATCCCATTCACATTCTCAGGGGGCATATTCACTGCCTACATTTAAACATCTGACTTAGATGCCTAAATTAGGAGGCTTGTCTCCCTAGATGCCTTGCATAGTTGAAGGAATGAGAGAGGCTCCTCCAGAGAGCAGTTCAGACTGTTAGTTAGGCTTCTGCTCTGAATTATCATCTAGAGGAGCCTCTTCAACTTTGAATGCCAGTCTGTGCTATTCTTTGCATCTTTTTGTTGGCAACTAAACTGACTTAACTGGTCTCCACCCGGCTCACTCTATTGCTTGTGTGAGTACAGCTGTTGATGTGGTGGCCCTGCCAACTAGGTTGGTTAAATCATCTGGGTTAAAGGAACCCTGCAAAAGAAGGTGTAACTTTTAACCTAGGTCATGTCTCTGATTTTGTTTACTGCATGACCTTGTATACAAGTCAGGCATGTCTGAGGAAGGGATGAGCTTCAGCAAGGCACAGAAATGTTTTTAAACTCAGGGACCTATTTGCCTAGTGTGCCACCAAGAAAATGATGTGTTTAGCTTTAGGATGTAAGTTAAGGAGACTGAGTCTTGTATCTAAGCATCATTCTATTAAAACACAAGATTTTTATACCATTACAGTTTCACAAATGTCATAGAAGTTTATTTTAATTTGCATAATTGTAAGAAAGATATAGTCTAGCCATGTATCTCTGTTATCCATGTAAAAAAATGGCCATAATTTAAGCAAAATTATTTATGGTATTTACAAATGTACCACGAAAAGCTATGCTAAATTTTATAAATAAGCCTAGGAGCGTGGTGTTGCCACTAACATAAGCAGCTGCAGTAAAGTTTGAGTAGTTTAAGGAGTTGCCCACGAGTCAGCTAAGGGCTGCTAATGTTTCAACAGACGTGTTAGCTGCAGTGTAGCTAACTTTAATGGTTTATGGTGCAGGCACCTGCTCGTAAGCTGGTTGTCTTAAATTCAATTCAAAATCAAATGAAAAATCTGGTAATGCCTTCTGGATGCTTCATATGACTTGTAAGAGATACATTAGATATGAAGTACCTACATTTGGCCAGCTGAATCCCACCTCCAGGCTGCGTGGCTGCTCCTTGTACATAGAGCACTGCTGGTTACAAGTGACGTTCAGTTGTGTGCTAACCTCTAAAACCACCCAGGCTCAGCTGTTAATATGTCACTAAAGCTTCATTTTCTAATTATCATTCCAGTTCAGAGAGACTTGCTGCCATTGGTGACCACCACCAGGACACTTTTCCAGTCGCTGGCAGTTGAGGTATTTCATGTTGTTACAGAATTAACTGTCCTGTTATAAAACAGTATTCTTTTAAAACAAGCATATATTAGGAATTCTAGCCACAAACCCAGTGAGGTGAGAGAACTATTAGTAGTTTTTAATAGTTACTAAGTTTTGTATGGCATCTTGTGCTGCTTTTTAAAGTTCAGTAGTCATCAGGTAGGCATTTTAATAACCTGTGAAGAGATTGTTTAATTATGTTTATCTGTGACCTTCCATAGCTTGACCTACCTAATTGCTTCTTTTAGCTGAAGTACTCACCTCTTTCTGGTCCTTCTTCATGAAAGTAAGAACGAAAACATTCCTAAAGAATCAAGTAAGGAAGAAGCAAAAATCCACAAGGAAGCACAGCTGAAGCTTAACTAAATATACTAAGCTGGAGTTAAATCTGCTGTTGTCTTCCTGCATGCATTCCCTCATTCAAATAATTTTTCATATCACCTTAAAAGAAAAAAAAAAGGAGAGGGGAAGGGTTGCATTTAATTTTCATGTTCAATGCATTTTTAAATGTAATGAAGTTAGAAATGAGTCTGTTGACATCTAACCCCAGTGGGCAGCTCAGCCTCGCACAGCTATTCACTCACTCCTTGCCCAGTGGGTTGAGAGAATCAGAAGGATAAAAGTGAGAAAACTCATCGCTGAAATAAAGACAGTTTAATAGGTAAAGTGAAGAAAATTAAGGAATTCATTCACAACTTCCCATAGGCAGGCAGGTGTTCAGCCATCTCCCAGGAATGTCAGGTTCCACCACAGTGATTACTTGGGAAGATAAATGTCATCTCTCTGAACATTCCCCATTCCTCCTTCTTTCCCCACCTTTAAAAGCTGAGTATGACACCACATGTGTCCTGAGCAACATGCTCATTTGGTCAACTGGTGTCAGCTGTCATAGCTGTGTCCCCTCCCAATTCCATGTGCACCCCCAGCCCAGTCGCTGGTAGGGGTGGTGTGAGAGGCAGAAGAGGGCTGTGTAAGCCCTGCTTGGCAGTAACAAAAACATCCCTGTGTTACTACTGTTTCTAGCACAAATCCAAAACCCTACTCCATACCAGCTACTGTGAAGAAAATTCACTTTATGCCAGCCCAAATCAGTACAGAGCTTTAACTCTTCACATTCTTTTACAGTGGGGAAATACATGTATGTTGAGGGTACTTGTGCATAAGAAGATATAAGATTGAGGTTTCCATAATTACAGGTTACAAAAGAAGAACAAAGGTTATTTAAAAAGCTGTTCCAAGAGCACAGAATAATATTCTACAGATTTCTCAGGATGGGAAAGGTGATCCTGTGCTATTTCTCCTTATCTCTTTTACCATTTTTATTCTGGATTTCTGTTTTGCTGATATACTAAAAAATCTCCTTCCTACTGAGACAGTCTTTGGGAGTTTTCTACCTGATGGAAGCAGTCTCCAGCACCACTGTTCAGTGCAGTGCTGGCTGATACGGGCAGACAGCCTGCGATGTTATTTGCAAGTGTATCCACACTCCAAAGTGTGTATCCACAGAAGAGAGGGAGCAGTTTTCCATTCCAAGGCTTAGTGACGCATGCTGACTCACACCCAGGATGCTTAGGGCTACTACAGATTGCTCTGTCCACGCCACATAGCCCTGTATCCTGAATTTCACATTTATGTACCTTGTGGTGTCACTGCACTCTCAAGAGTGCAGAGCCTCCAGGAATAGTGTTGAAAGACAACATGGGTCTGAGGGAGCTAAATATAATGTTCTTGGCCTTGCTGTTTGGGGGGAATCCCAAAAGTGAACTATTCAAGATCCATGCCTTATCTTGACTGCATAGGATGTACCTGAACAGGTCCCCAAGGATAGCGCTAACAAATTAAACAGAGGGGACAGCTGGGTGCTCAGACTTCCTCCCATGACCTTCCCGTGTAGGAAATAGTGTAGACATAAAGTGCCCAGTTCTAGTCCTGTGGGGGGGCTGAGTACAATATAAACACACAGATTCATGCAGATGAGCTGAACACATATTATTGCATACAGACTATGAAAACAGAAGTGGTTGATACTATACATCAGAAGCACCTTATTCTTTCATACATACTGATGAAATAAAGCCACTTACATTCCTAGCTAGTAGCTTTACCTGCAACTCAGCAGAGCTTTGTCTGGGTCTTAGATCTAAAAATAGAATTTTCCTTCCTGAGATCTTTATACTTCAGTGATATTCTTAGTAGCAATGCAATGCAAAAGTGGAATAGATTATATTAATTGTTTTCTAGGAGCTTTCTATCCACTGGATAGGAAACATTCATTGCATTCTCCATCACACCATATGGCATCTAAATATAATGTGATAAAATTACTAATGCAGGGCAGTAAATAACATTACAATTTTGTGTTATGGGTGCCACCTCATATGTGCACAACAAGTAATTATAGTTGGAATGAGTAATGAAGATTTGAGTGTTATATCTGGAAATATATTAGAAAGAACAACATTTGTCATTAAGGATGGTAATTGTCTCATCTGACTTTGCGGATTCAGTAAGTAGGTGTCCATACCAAGGCAGTCATCTGTGACTGCATCTGTGATCAGCAGAGAGAGGAACAAGGACTTAAGAAGATGAATGGCCCCTCCTCTCTCAAATAAATATTTTCAGATTTCAAAATCTCACACAAACAGAAAATCTTCAACAACATCTTCAAGGCAGGAGAAAGAGAACACATCCAGGAAGATCTGGTTACACACTGTAACCTTTCTTGGATGAATCTCCAAGTTTATTCTCTACCTCAGTGAATGATCATCAGTAGCGAAACTTTTGATTACATTTATTTAAGCCATTTTTCACATGTTCCAGTAATAAAGTTTCACCCTGTCTCTAGGCAATCTCTACCAATCCTTACTTTTCCTTAATACTGGACAGTTTATTGAGTGGTTTAATGTCAATCTGCTTTGCTGCAACTTACCCCAATTTCTTCTTGTTCTAATAGACACAAATTTATTTCATCCTTCTTTGCAAGTACTTTTCACATATTTAAAGATTCCTCTGCCCCCAGTTTTCTCTGTTCTTGACATCATTTATGTCTTGACACTAAACTAAAGTACTAGTAAAGTGGTACTAGTAGGATTTATGTACAGTTAAACCTTCCCTCACCTACCCCTTCAAGGGCCACAGTAACCTCAGTGGTCCACTGACTCCATGATGTCAATGATATATCTTGCTGCACTCACAGCTGTGATACCATAATGGTGTTGGTCTCTCACCCCTGTCTAATTTCAAGTGAGCATTCCCAACTCATTTTGTCCTTCCTGGAAAGGGTTAAGTTTGATTGTTTCTGTTGCACTTTTATGGATACTAACTGGTTCACAGCTTTTGAATGCATGATGTCCATACTCAATTGTAATAGTCTGGGGGCTCATTAGCTAATTTTTACAAGTGTAATGTAGTTTTTTACTCATATCTGCCTTTTTTTTTCTTTACTTGCCATTTCATTGTCGTTCTACAGTGATAACTGCATAATTTCTGCAAAGTGTTAAACAGAAATCCAGCTTTTTTTTTTTTTTTTTTTTGAATGTACTGAAATATGTTTAAGGATCTTGTGGTTATGCTTAACACAGAACACTTCACAGAACTGTACATTATAGCACAAAATTGTTCTTAACATGCTAATTTAAAACATATTTGTCTTTAGATTCGTTCATAAAGAGAGAGGAAAGAAGATGTTTAGCTCCAGACAGCACTTGCAATAGAAATCAGTTATTTCTCTACAGTATCTTTCTTTGAAATATCACTAAATGATTTCCAGAGAGAGGAAGAATGTAATTTAATGATCACTTGCACAGCTCAAAAACCTTTCATCAGAGCATCTCAAAGCATTTCAGACAAGCCTGAAAGCTTGTCTGTTTTTCCCCAGCTATTTCAGTTGGCCTAATAAAAGATACTGTGTCTTCCTACACACCTTGTATTGTTTAGCACTCAAAGCGTTATCATACTTGTTTTACAGATAACTGAAAGGGGCACAAAGAATCCACGTAGTTTTATTTCTTCGGTGAATCTGAGATGAACTCTGTGGGGTCCCGTTTTCACTGAGTCTCCTGGACTTGCAGAATACATGTTCTCAGATTACAGGCAGATGTGAAGCAAAATCTTCATCCCACTGACATCAGTGGCAAAATTTCCATTGATCTGAATAAGGCTGAAATTGTGTCCTAGCTTTTCTAGCTGCTGCCTGCCAAAATCGATTTCAGACCTGTGCATCCTTCCTGTCTTCTGCATCACCGTTAGTAATGAAGGTTCTGCGGTCCATGCGCCATGTTTGCCATTTCACTCTCAGTAAGTGATCAAGGCAAATACAAATGAGGAATAAGAGACCCCAGCAACAGGAGGAGGTCTGCACAGTGAGTGTGTGGTGTGTGGTTAGCAGTCTCCTTGCAGTCACTGCAGATAGATGCATCTGCCTGCATGCACTCTGTGCTGGCAAAAGAAGCCATGGCATGAAGAGCCATTTGGATTGGCTGTCCTTGCTCATGAGTGTCCGAGGTTGCAAGTGTGCAGCCACAGAGACACCACCACAAAGGCTATGTCAGATCTCTACTATCATGTCGGACCTCTTTAATTAAAGGACAGTCTAACCATTTTGAGACAATCTAGCAAGTGTCTTCCAGCTTCATTTTTGCTCAGTTAGTACTGTGGATTTGGGCACACAGCACCAGATGTACCCAAAGAAACTGTTGTCTTAAGGAATTAAAGTCTTAAAAGAATGATCAATAAGTCTTTTTACTATAATGTCCATGGAGTATGCACTTTCATCAGAAGCCATATTTTACCACAGAAATATAAGAGGTGCTGATGAGAGAAAGAGTATGTGTTCACTGTCACTCCCTGTATCGTCAATTTGTCCCTTGCTGCATGAGTCTTCTCAAGCTTGATGGGGGTGCAGCCATCCAGTTTTAGTGTAGTCTTGCTTATTTTCTAGCAAAATGCTCACTAAGTCCTCTCGCTGTTGTGCTAGACTGAGAACAGAAAGCTTTTGCACATCTGGCATTTGTTATCTTCAGCTGCTTTTCCTCTTTCATAGGTATTTCAAGAAATGGATAAGCTAGAGGAAAGTTGCTGTGTTTTTCATGCCACCAGTTTCCATTTGAAGGTAAAGAACACCAAACAGACAAGGTCTGAGAGTAACTTCTAGGCTCACAGAAACGTTCTCATTTCTTTTTGGCTAAATTAAGTGCTGGTCTTTCTATGTACATCTTGTATTACAAGCCACTCTCAAATCTTTATATCTGATCATTCTTTCATTGTGTTGGAAAACAATATGAGGGAGTTTCTTTCCATACTAGATCTTTGTGGGTGACTTGCTAGTAAACTAATTTTACATGACTCAGATTTAAATAATAAAAAGGCTTAACTCCAGTCTGAGAAGAGTTTATTGTCTACAACTGTAGCCTAGAGACAAACTCCAGCACCTTTGGGACTCAGCTGAGGCAGCAATTAGGCAGCATTTTATTGTGATGCAGTGAGTGCGCAAAAGATGAAGCTGGACTACTCTCAAGAGCTTAGAAACAAAATTGGCTTCCTGGAGAGAGAACATAAGAAATCTGGCAACCTAAAAATATTTAAAGAGCTTAGGGCTCCCAGGAGAGAATTTCAAGCTATTGAAGTGGAAAAGACTGAGCATTTGCTAAGATTGAAAAAAAAAAAGGGGGGGGGGTGTCATGAAAAATGACAAAGTGGGGTTTTTTTACTGTAGCATGTTTCAAAGGGGAAAATATAATAAACCTGAAATCAATCAGTAGCACAGACTTCAATGCAGTGTTCCAAATCAGACAGCCCTGTCTTGAAAACAGGAGTCAAAAGAGAGGTTTTTTTCATTTCAGAATTGTAAGGGATTGAGGCCAAGAAACCATTAAATGAGGTGAAAGGTCTAGGCTAGAGGGCATCTTGAGCAAGTCTAATGAAGTCATGGTTGCTTCAGCAGCCACGTTCCCAAAGGGTTTTGCTGTGTCTGTCACTGTGTCTCTCTGTTCCTCTGCATCTGGCTCCCTGGCCTCTGCAGTTACATGCCAGAATGTGCCCCACCAGGCACCCTAAGAAGCTCCCTTCTAGGAGCCCCATAATATGTAACATCCCTGTGTCAAAACTAAGCTGTACAAAATGTGATTGATCTTGCCCATCATTTGGTGTGTGTCGTACAGGCATTTACCTGTGAGCTAGTCATGCTTGACTCCATATATTGTCAGCAGGGAGAAGCAGGAGCTCATGAGACACAATTTAGCTCAACTGAGCATAAATTTCTATCATATGCCAAAAGTGTCTATTTCTCTCTGACTTAAAATGGCATCCTAGGGTGACTAACTCCCAAATGGACACCTACCATTTAAACATCTACATTTGTTCAGTGAACTCTACCCACATAACTGGCATTGCCCCAGCTCATACTACATATCAGTGGTTTCTCTGCTGTGTTCAGGCCCTGCCTTCACGCAACCTGCATCTAGGACTAAGACGAGTTGGCTGGAACAGTTTAGTTTATGTCCCAACAGTAATAAGAGGGCTAGCAGGTGCAGAGTGTTTACCTTAGTGTAACCTCTTCCCTTTCTTGCCACTGTTCCTCTGCATTATGCTGACAGCCCTGTCTGCATCACTGCTCCAGCCAGGTTTTGGGGCTGAGGGGCAGCTGTTGGTAAGGAGGGAGGGGATGGATGGGGGACACTGCAAACTGGAAATGAAGGAGGCTGGTGGAGGGAAGGAAGCAACATGAGGAAGGGCCAGGATGCTTTATATGCAAAGTGATAGCCCAATCTGTCTCTTGGGCATGCCCAGGGCAGTGCAGGTTGCAGTCCTGAGCTCTGCATGTGGAAGGCAGTTGAGGGATAGATCACCCACGATCTCTGTCTGGGTCCTGGAGCAAGAGCACCTGGGGCTGTACTGCAGGTAGAGAGAGCATGCTGCATGTTATGGCTCTGGCATGAAATAAACCCTGCCACACATCCTAACTGCATCTGATATTACTGCCCTGCCTCAGCCATCTATTCACATGATTTCATATGTCAGAGGCAAACCGATCAAATGACAAAAGAAACCCCAAAAGATCTCTGAAGGATTCCTGCCCCAAGGGCAGAGCCAAATGACTTATCAAAAAGGAAAGTCACTCTGCTCTTCTGTACCTGAGAAAACTTCATCTGTACAAACTTTTGATGTCTCTGTTGACTGACAAAACTAAACTGGTAGGCATAACTATGCACAGATTTTTAAATAGTTCCCTGAGGATTGCCCATTCTGTGCTGAAGGTACTCAATTCCTTCTCACAGTCCCGAGGCATTCCTTTAATGTATTTAATGTCATAGGCTTTCCATGTGGTTGTTGTGTTGCTAGTTTGGAAGTTTTATGATCTCTGGCTGCTATTTGTGGAACAGACAAGGTTTGTTGCCCTTATCACTGATGCATCAGTCTAAAGGCCTGGTGTGAGTGAGCTGCCCAGTATAGAAGGCTTTGCTGAGCCCTACACACAATGCTGTACATATTGTAAAGCCATCCTGCTTACCCTGCTCTTGACTGTTGGTAAATTTCCCAGAATTCATCTCTTTTGTTTGTCAGAAATTAGGGTTACAATAAACAGCAGGGAAAAGGACAGCATTATCTTCTCTGAAATGCACCAGCATAGCAGCAAATTTCTGGACACACTATTCATAGATCAGGAAGCAAAGCGCTGGCTGGTGTGCAAATGTAACAGCAAACACAGCATTCCCTGGAGAGGCTGAGCTGTAATGTGCAGAGACAATATGGGGCAGTTCTGGATGAGCAGAGGACATGCGTATCTCAGTGTGCTGCAGACAGCTGTGGCTCTGGTATTGCATGGTGCAAGGCCAGATACATATTTAAGGCATTTCCTGCTTCATCACTGTCCGCTGGGAACACGATACACTTTTTCTGTATGTCCAGAAGATCTAGAGAGGGGGAATCGGACCCTATGCCCAGGACCTGTGTGGAAGTGCTCCATGGTCACTGCTGTGTCAGTGATAAGTATCAGTGCGCACTGCATGGCACCCCACGATGCTGAAGAGGAGACAGTGCTGAGGATCTGCTCAAATACACCTATCCCAGACCTGACCTGCTTTGTGCTGGAGATCCTGTCACTTTGCTGAAGTGATGTAGAGGATTAAAAACATGATGAAGTTCAGCAATACATGGCAATGCACAGTCTGGACTATGAAGGGAGGTGGGTATACCTTAAATGAGTTTTGTTGTTGACAGCGGCAATCTGCAGCCTCAGACTCAGGGCCTTACAGTAGGAATTCAGAGCCTGTACCCTTCTACAGTACACCCTTTGTTGCTCGATAAGCATTCACAGACAAAGCATATTTTGCAGCAAGACTTGAAAGAAGCAGGTATAATCCATTGTCATATTGCTAGGTGACAAGAAAATAAATGCTTTTATGCCTGCCAAGGAGTGACTAGCTCATCAGTTATGTAATCCACTTGTTCATGCTGTTGTCATGATCAAAAGACCTTACACAGCTTCTTGGCCCTTGGAAGTCCTAAAGGTCTGGGCTACATTGCACTAACATGATGCATACCTGTAGAAAGGTTGGAGCATCTTCTATGAACTCTTCTTGTGGCCATAATTTGCTGTTCTTAGATTCTCAAATCTGTAATGTGCAGTGATTTAAAAACAAGCAGACTCTTTTGAAAGTCTTTTTTTAACTTTATGGTTGCATATTTAATAAACAGTTCACCCAAAACAGAGTTTATTTTATAGCAGAGTTGTGGTAGGGGATCAGATGTTTAAAGTATCAGGTCAGAACAGATTAGTGTAGGGCACACATCACACACCCATAGCACTTTGTGCTCTTGTTGAGATGTGCTGTATCATCTCAAAGTGTTCTACAAACAAGTAGTTGT
This sequence comes from Myiotriccus ornatus, assembly GCA_036023395.1. Lineage (NCBI taxonomy): Eukaryota > Metazoa > Chordata > Aves > Passeriformes > Tyrannidae > Myiotriccus > Myiotriccus ornatus. The sequence continues at coordinate 47,796,869 of JAYRBT010000001.1, forward strand.
GCCTCTGCCGTAAGAGATATCTATTATTCCCATTAAGGATAGGAAAAGGGAAAACAAAAGGAACATGGATTTGTCTCTTGTCAGTGCCAGAGCTGGGATTGGATTCACTTGTCCTGATTTTTTGCTCTAAGCACCAGCGTTGTTTCTCAGGTGTTGTCTCACTGGTGAACAGTGAGGCAGGAAGCAGAGTAAAGCCTTATGAGGCAAATGTTCATCTCAGAGTAGATTAATACTAATGGAACTTGAGTAGCTGCTTGGAAATTACTACAGGTTGACACTTTGATAATGTCAGGAAGATCAAGATCATTTTGGTGAGGAAAGAGGTCCTCAGGGCAAAACTCAGACAAACCAGACTACAGATGGAAGACTAACTTCTGATTTTGTTTTCTGTTTATTTGTTCTTTGTGGTATAACTGAGTTTGATAAATGATGTTACTTTCCTTGTTTTACAGTTATTTTATTTTGTACTTGGAAATCCCAGCTCAAGAACCTGTTGTTCACTAGGTACTCTGAACACACAGTTTATGGCCCAAGGCCCTGTGACCTTCCTGAGCAGCAGGAGAAATAAAGCTAGGCATGGAGACTTGCCTCAAGATGCAGAAATGAGATGGCACTGCATGAAACACAGCCCAGGGCTCTGGATCTGCACATGCCATATGTGTCACTGTAGACATTGACTCACTTTTAGAGTTACAGGTTCCAGGATGTGGAATAGAAGGAGAAGAAACCAAATAAGATCCCTTCCCAGGCAGAGAAGAGCCCAGATGAAGTCCTTTGAGTGCTGCTCTGGTGGGGAATGCTTTTTTAGCTTCTGTCATGAGCATGAACGACTCCCTTGAGATGTCCCTCTCTGCCGTTCTTCTCATCCTCTGCTACCCTCACTCCTGGGCAGAGGCCAGTGCTGTCTGGATGTGCTTTGTGGCAATGAGCTTCTCTCTTGGATGGAGGACTGCATGCTGCCTTTGGAGAAAGAGAGGGCCATGACTATTGCACCCAGAAGAACTGGAATAGCTATTTAGCCACAGCAAGAAAATGTTATTTTGGGGGCAAAAGGGAGCTGTAATGTTTTCCTGTTACAGTAGTTGGCAGCATTTCTCTATAGCCCAAACAGTTATTTCTTAATGGGATCTTTACTCATAGCTGTAAGTTTACTAGCGGGAGAGATATATATGAACAATTCTGGAATTCAAACACAGTATACTGACAGACAGGTTTAAGCCCTGGGAGCCTATCGGGACCAAGTGAAGGAATAGCAGAGTGGGACCCAGGACCAAGAGGCTGAGCTGAGGGAATACTGGTGGCTATGTGGAGAGAAGTGTTGAATGCACAGTGATTTTCAAAGCATAGGCTATTTGGAATATATACAGTAAGGACTTGCAGCTTTTTGTGGGTTCATTCAGATATTCTGACTTACTAAATTTTAGTGATGGCATGGGGAAATGAGTTAGCTAAGAAAACTGCACTTGGAGGCTGAGGTAGCTGAGTGAACTGATCTAAGAAATGGAGGTGCATTTCATAGAAATAAATAAGAAAGTTGGGTAGCGACTCAGCTGTCCTTCAGAACTGATTATAAACCATCCCAATGACCCTGGTTTTCCTCTCCCATTATCATCTTAAACCTCCTTTGCTTTAGGGGAGTGTTAGTGGAAAGGCTGCTGAGGCTTAACCCTGGCAGAACTTGTCTTACCATGTAGCTTCATTTTACAGGGGCCACACAAACCTGACTCACAAGAGAAGAATGAGCTTTTGCTTCAGGGAATGCCAGGGGGCCTCTTGTTCAGGTGGTTGCCAGTGTTTGCCTGATTTCCCTAGTCAGCTGTGAGCACTAAGTCCTTTTCTGCATATCTCCACACACACCTGCAGCACTGCCACTTCACGAGATGCTCTCCCCAAAGCCAGGCACGTACCAAATACACTCTCCCATCAGGAACAGCCATCAGGCTTAAACAACAAAAGAAGACACTTGATTTTGGACATAATTTTGTTCCTTGGAGAGAGTGTTGCCCGTGTTGTGGCACTGGTGGCTGACGCAGCCAGGATATAAGCTGCTGTTGTAACTATAGCCATGGTGTAGTAGGTGTTAAATCTGGTGCATGTGTTGCACTGAACACATTTGGGGGTTGGATGGTAAACCAGTAAACACCTGAGGCCTAAATATCACAGGAAAACCCCTCACTTGCATGTGTATCAGATGTGTTTTCCTCATGGTACCATTCTTTAACATACTTTTTTTTTCTCTGTGTTCAAAGGAGCAGAGGAATGTTTGCATCCCATCCCAAGGCAGTGGCCTGACCCAACCTCCCACAGCATTTGGGGCAGTTTGCTGGGCACTGCAGAAGCCCACTGTGGTGCACAGCCCTCTGACTCCTGGTGGCTCAGCCCACACTGCTGGCAGAAAGGCCAGTCTTGCACTTTCCAGCTTGGCACCCCTGACCATCTCCTTGTGCCAGCCCCAGTGCCCACCCAACCATTCAGCCAGCCAATTCAGCAAACTGAGCTGACAGAAAATTAATCCTACCAAAAGGGGATAAAAACGGGAGGGGAGGATTGTATCGAGACCAATCAGCCCCTGCCGCCCCAGACCGTACAGCCAAAGGAGCACAAGAGTCAGCGGAGGGGGAGAGCTGCCTTTTGGCTGGAGCCCAACTGTAGGTCAGCTTAGGCCAGTTGTGAAACCACACAGCCCCTGAGCTGCCGAGAGAGCCAATGTGCTCAACAACAAATCTTGCCATGGCGAGCTTCACTGCTGGTGTTTGTGTTAGGGAGCCTGTAACCTCCTCAATGGATCCAGCTACTTCCGCAGTTCACGTCTGAGACCTTGAAGATTTAATGCCTATTTCCCCGAGCAAGAAAGGAGCAGATTCTTACTGCTCATGAACTGCAAATGGCCAGCAAGGGTGATTTTGCATTATCCCAGGAGAGGAAGTGCCTCAGGGCAGAGCTCTGTCTTGTTCTTTTTCGAAGTGGGAGGCATAAATAGTTAATAGAAGAACAAAAGAGGACAGCTATGCCACGGTTTACACCAGGGAAAGTGAAAGCACAAATTAACCTTATGACTTGCCTTTTGAAGAACCACATGAAGTTTTGGACGTTTTTCCAGCAGTGTTGCAGCAGTAGTGGTGTGAGGCTATAAGCATGGCAGAATTTATAGGAAGAGATAAGGTCTTTTACTAGACCAGCTGCCCACATTGTAGAAAGCAGACACATAAGCTCTTGGCTTGTTTTAGATTTGAAGAACTTGTGTCTCTGAAAGCATATTTGTCTAGGAAATAGATTGGTCTAATAAACATCTTTTCCTCTGGTCTTGCCCCACTGCTGATTTAAGGGCACTCTTCATGCAAAAGTTTCAGCTTTTTGAAAATGAAGCTGTTTCCAGCTGGACATCCTATTCCTCATGCTGGAAATTAAGTTCTCACCCTTGAAACGTTAACTCGTAGACCCACGTTTTTAAAGGCACATCGGAGGCAGGAGAGCAGCACAGCCAGATACACAGGGAATTAATTCTTCTCACTTCTCTCCCCCCTGCCAGGCACAGCCACACGCCATCTAGTGAAGTAAGAAAGAATGTTGCCAGACATATCGTGCACATGTAGGCTACATTTATCATATTAAACCATGAAACAATGCCTACTGGAGAGAGCAGGCTTTTTTTTTTTCCTCAAATTCAAGTTACTTGTTTTAAGATAGCTACCCTAAGGAAAGGGCCTTTCCCAGCCTTTGCTGTTATGTAAACCGGGGTATTTATCAACCACACCTGTGATGGGAGTGATGTAAGCAAAAGACAAAATTTACAGAAAAATTGCTTAGTAGGTGTTCAGTAATCTTGAAGGGGCCTGTAAGGTAGCTGTTGGCTAAAATACTTCCCGGCTTAAAGGTACATGCTGTTTCAAAACTAACTTAGTCAGTGTAACTTCGGCACAGAGTGAACTCGACTCCTTGCCCCTTGAAAGCCAGACTCCTCCCACTGATGCGGCTGCAGCCTTCGCTGAGGAGCTGAGGAATCCCTGTGTCCTTCCTGCTTCGGGCTGTCGTGCTGTAACTGCAGCCAGGGCTACAGGAAGCAATGCTGAGCACACACCCTCCCTTTGTGCTTTAGGAACCTTACAAAGGCAGCAAACACTTGTCTTTTGTCAGCGGTTAAAGCACAAAGCGTAAGACGCAGAAGATTTATAGCTTTAACATCCCTGTACTGCGTGCTTGCATTTACCCTCTCTCAGATCCCATTTACTTTAATAGGGAAGTTTCTACTAAAGCCCGACATGATGTTTAAAATATTTACCCCATAGAGAGCAGATAATCTGGGAAGAAACAAGGTGCCATTTCCTACCAAATGTGTTCTCTGACTATAACCACATGTTAATGGTACAATTTAGGGCCATGCTAGAGTGAAGCGTCAATTCACCACTTACCAGCACAGTTAAGCTGTGATGCCATGTGAACTGGGAGGGTTCTGTTTGCTGTCATGCTGATATTTGTCAGATAGGAGAAAATAAAAAAAAAAATAGGATACCAAAGCTGGGCCATCAGACTTCCTTGTGTGGCTTTGCTTTTCTTATTTTTTCTTTTAATCCTCATAACAGGACAGTTTTTTTCTTGGAGTCAAACTCCAAAGTTCATTAGATTTCTGTGAGCACTGCAGTGGTGCTTCTCACAGGTGACCAATACAAATGGCATGGCAGTTCTAGAGACCGTATTAAGCATGGCAGAAGGATGCTTCATGTCAGGAATTCGGTTTTCCTTTCCCAGAATGTCAAAATGCTGCCTAGCCTTTCATTTTGCCAGGATTTTGCCCATTCTGGTCTAGACATCAGTAGTTTTTATTCTGTCATTTGCAACATGAAGCAAAGACAGGAGCTGAGTTCTCCCACTGTGTCACCTACCCCTTGCTCAGTTCTAAAGGCACATCAGCATGGCACAGCACAGCTTGAAACCTTCAAAGAAGCCATAAAGCCCAGCAGTCCTCATGAAACTGTAGCCCCTCTCCTGCCCAAAATAAAGTGGTGCTTGATTGACTCTCCTTGCCGGTAGACACGGAGATGTGTTTTGACATATATTATTGAGTGTGTTGGGAGGCATTAACCACAATCCGTCACCTTGCAATGGCTTCAGCTTGATTTCTAATGGAAATGAGGGCAGCTGTTACACATACCTCAGTCTTTGCTTTTCTTCATATCTGCCCTTTCCCCCGTAACTTCTGAATTCACTGACCAATACAGCAATCTGTAACAGAGGAGTATCAGTCTTTAAGATAATTAAGTTGCTAAATGTTCATTAAAGTTGGCCATGAACTACAGGAGAAAGAACCTATTGTCATTTAAAGTAACAATGTGGCTCAACACTAACTTGTCCCAGAGAATCCCTTCTGGCAAGGATATTATGCAAACCCTTTTTTTTCCTTCCTACACATGTGGTTTAGCAGAGCAGGATCCAGCCCTAAAAAACTGCAGTTTCTTTCTAGATTCTTTCTAAGGTGGGAATCTCAGATAAGTTATTGTATAGATAATTAACCATCAAACACTAGTGAATTGCATCAAATATGGTGCAAGGCTTCATGGAGAATGTGCTGTAACATCCTGCCAAATTAAGCAGTTCATTCAAAACTGTAATGGGATCACTAGCAGTGTTACCCAAAATACCAGAAACAATCTAGTGGGATTAGAAAAGTTCAATTTGATGTGGGGTATGTGGTAGCATCCAAAGGGTTTTCATCAGGTCTTTGCATTGAGTTTAGCATATGTGTTGTTGTTCACATGTTTTGTACTCTTAACCCCATGCATTTCATGCGCACTGGTGTGGCAGCAGCAGCACCTCTGTCTCAGGGAGTTTGCAGGGAGGCATCACCTCACTTCGCAGCCCTGCCCCACAAATACAAGAGAGCAGAGTCTTGAAGCACAGATTGAGCAAGTAGGTGACATCGCTTCATCAGGAGCCCAAACCCCCTTGTGCTGTGACACAGAGAAGGGGTGGGAGTGACAGGCGTTCCCTGCTCACCCCCCAGGCCAGAGCTACCACTTAAAACAGATGTCTGTGTAAAAAAGGCCTCACACCTGCCAAACCACCAGCCTCAAGCTTCCTTCCTTGTTTTTTCAGGCCTCAGAATAATAACAGCATTTGTGCAATATGTACTGTGGCCTGTGGTTTTCTCTTGTCCCTGTAGACATGCTGTCAAATCTCCCCGGAGCAAAAAATCAGACAGCAAAGCCTTACAAGACAGGAGAAAAGAGGTGAACAGTGAAGCAATGTGCACTTTGCTAAGATGAGTTCACTTTTAACACCAAAAAAAGGAGGAAATGCATGAGCCAGTGTTGCAGACCTTGCCGGAGAGGCATTTGAATCTAATAAATAATACGAACACCTCATTTGCACGTATTCTGCAGAGCGCTAAAATAGAAAAAAAAAAAAAAATCCAATAACAGAGAAGTCATCTTGAATCGGAAACTTTCAAGATTTCATTTTAAACTATGGTGAGAATTTAGTGTTTTATTGCTGCTTTGCTTTTGGTTCCTGTTTTTGCTAGCATTGAGAAATGAGATGCCTTAGGAAGCCGCATGGTGTGTAACAGGCAGGATCAGCCTGTATACAAAGGAAGGAAGATGATGTGGCAGGACATTGTTAAGGAAAGATCCTGTTTGTACAGGGAGCTGGAGAATAGTAAACCAGAACAGAACAGGGATGCAGATAGAGCAGAATTGAAAGGAAATCAACCCAAAATGCTCTTGAATCCTGTTTGTGTGCAGGAGCTCACTAGAGCCACCAAAACAATTTAAAAATCTGGTTTATCTGTCTTTTCTCAGATTTCTTATCCTGTAGTGGAGGAGAGAGGGCAGACATGCTCAGTTGGGTTCCCCTACCAGTCTTTCCTCCCATAGCAGTCCTGCAGCAGTGACTCCATCAGTAGTTAGATTTGCATCAAACTGCCAGAGCCGACCAAAAGTTTCTTAACAGTAATTCCTAGCTGCATTTTATCCCAGTGACACTTGTTTTCAAGAACAACTTCTGAAAATGTCCTGTCTATCTTTGTGATTTTTTGAGATGTATTAAAAAAACCCATTTCTTAGTTTATTTTTCTGAAACAGTTAACTGTTTCGATGAACTTCAGTTCCTGGGAAGCATTTGCCTGTTCTGCAGATACTGCGCATGTAGCAGAGGGAAATGACTTCCCTGCAGTATATGCCTATTTCAGGTCACGTACTCCTTTGTTAGCCTTTTTAAAACACAACCACTTAAGGTCATTACACTCACTAAATAAGTCTCTAAAACGATTTTCGGTAAACCCATCTTTTCAAAGTCATATCAAACATCTTGATAACAGAGTATCTTGTCCCTGCAACAGGAGGATTAGCCTGTGAGTAATCTGGGTGGTGCTGCAGTAAGTGGGTTTTTTTCTGAATTGATTCAAGCAGTTTATAGTCAAATTTAGAGACCAATACATGCAAAGCAGCAAAATCCCGCACTTGAAGTTCCTCTTTTCTTGTATGTAATGTTCTTGCATTGGTGTGAGCAACTTTGATCTTTGATACAGTGACCAGCTTCCTGCAGTAGGCGGAGAGACATTCTTAACTGTGTCTGCAAGCTGTGTCAAGAGTTTATCATAAAGTTGCTGACTCCTAAAATTCAGGGGAGCAGTGCCACAGCAGATACTATAAATGACTTTTTTCTCCCGTCCCACTGGCTGTAAACAAGCTTGATGCAAATTTAGGCAAGGAAAGCACGGTATTTATTGATTTTTCTGTGTTGTTGATCTGGTGCTTTGGGTGGAGTCCTGCTGAAGCCCTCTATAAAAAAGGCAATGCATGAAAATGCCTCTCCCATGAAATTTGGAATAATTTTAACGAGCCAGACATATTCTAGTGTGTATCAGAGCGAGCCATCCTGGACCCGAGCAAAGAATAACATGATTTTTATCCCAAGGCACGCAAAATACAGTCAGCCAGTGCTGAGTGGAGAGTGAATCATGGATTCAGTGAGCTTCAGTTCTTGATAAAATGACTGGGAGAGAAGTAAACGGTCAGAGATATTCTTCTAGGCATTGAGACAAGCCTGTTTGCCCAGGTAATTTCCACGGGGAATTTACCTGTTTTGAGCTTTGCTATGGGTGATGAATGATATCACTGGATAATTTTGGTCATTGTAATGGCAGGTGCAATATGGGGGAGCAAAGGAAAAGCAAAGGGGGTTAAAATCCCTCTCTTGTTTTAGGTACCTCAGCTCCTACTCCTTGTGATGTGGCTGCCACCACTCACTTTCTGTGCTGATGGGGTGGGATGAGGAGCTACTGGAGACAACCCAAGCTCTTGTGTAGAGCTACAGCAAGGTGGAACAGTGCCACAAGCTCCATCAGCAATGTGACAGGCACGGTGAGGTGCCGTATGGCTTGGAGGTCCCCAGACATAGTTAGGTGCCTTATGGCCAGAACATCTCAGAACTGTGAGGCCTGTGGGCAGGTATGGGCTCTAGGCAGCAAATCCCACCTTCCCATGGGGCCTACCTATGAAATGGGAGTAGACCTCTCCTAGAGGTTTCTTCCCACGCTGGGGACATATGAGATGTATGCCACCCCAGCACGCACAAAGTCCCTTTCACCACTCACAATAAATGACCCAACTCTCTTTGAGGCAGCAGTGGTGCTGCAAATTTTAAATTAAAAAAAATGCCCTGCATGCTTCCCAGTCCCTAAGTGCTGATGTCTGAGTATGCTGGGTGGCATCCCAGGAAGGATGAGAGCTCTGGACACAGACTTCAGGTAGCCATTGGCACCAAGGTACATGGTTACAGGCACCTGACAGGAGATCAGGAAATGCCTGCCCAGGTCTGCCTCTGCTGCTTCAGTGTTGACTAGGCACATTAAAAGTTTAATTGTGGCAAGGAATGTCCTCTCTTCTCACCATTTTGGTAAACTTGTGCAGCCTCTCTGGGTTGATATGATGCATGTCTGAAAAGGAAACAGGAAGGAGCTGCAAATGGAAATTTCAAGCTGTCAGCAACAGAGCAAACCCCAACCAATGTCCCATAGCATGGGTGGAAAACCCAGGCTGTGCACTTCAGCTTCAAGTGACAGAAGACACTGAATTTTACGTAGCCTTCTGAAATCAGCAAGTACTGGAGTTAAGAGTGAAAGAAGTGACTTTGTCTTGGCCCCAGGAGAGGGCCTGGGTTCGAGCATTCCTTGATACAGCTCTGCCCTTTGCCTCTGAGCACTCCCTGAGATGCTGTTCCTCAGGCTGGCCACCCTTTTTTGTTTGGGGGTGGCTGTGGAAGAGGAGTTTGCCATATATAAAAGCTATCCTGTGCCACTTGCTGATGGGAACAGAACACGCCCTGGTCTGTTTTGTTCACGAGATAAATCACAGTGTCACATTTGTCTCTAGTGTCACAGAGATGTACCAGAGAAAGTTTTAGCCTGTAACTTTATAATGCATGTCCAGCTGCCATGAAAATGCATATGAATAGTGCAGGGGAAAAGATCTATGATCTGAAAGCGTAATACTTGTATCATCAAATATTTCTGTATGTGCACTATCACCCCAATCCAGAATGGTTCTCCATAAGCAGATAGTGTATGGAGGAGTATTGTTATAGAATTTATACTGATCTCTGGTTAATTAGTTTCTTACCCAAGGACTGTTGAGTGTTTGATCTTGTCACAGTGAAAAGCTACTCCCACCAGCTATGTAATTTAACAAATCCATAAACCAAACAAGTTGCCATCCTGCAAAACCCTCATACCTATAGGATTCTCATTCTCTGCAAGGTGTGATTTTCAGGTGGACACTGCTGGATTTTTTGATTACTTTGCTAGGCTGAAGGAGATGTGTACCTGTAGAATGATATAAACCCACCTGAGAATAAAAAAATTACCACTGCAAGTGTGCGAGTTTTTCAGACTTGCAGTGTCCCACAGAGGTGGTTGTTGTGCTGGTCTGCATTCATATGGGTAAAGGCTTCTTTCTATGCCTATGTGAGGACGAGTGAAAACATGATTGTCCCGTAGCATTGATGGTTTGTAAATATGATTTTCTAGAGCTGTGTACTCCAACACTAGACTTGGTGGAATGGACAGAGGATAATTTTCCTTGAAAAGACTGGATAGCTGAATAGGTGTTCTTTTAAACAGGATGAAAATAAGAACAAGGGTGCTGATCATCAGAGTTCTTTGCAGTTGGCTAAAAGAGCACAAGCATTTTCATTTTCAGTCCGTGGGGAGATGAATGGAGACACAGGCAAGTGCAGAATACGTGAAGGTAGAAGCTTCATATGGCCTTGCTGCCAGGCTTGTTTTCTGTGCTAGTGGCCCAGAGAACTGATAAACCTCAACTGGGACAGTCAAGGCTCTAATCCCAACTCATTTATAGCCTGCTCGTGTCCAGGCAGACTTGTCTACTCCAGCCTTCTCAGATACAGCGAGCTGCTGTATTTCACAATCTTGGGAAGGGCTTCCCAGCTGCACACTCCGAACGTTTTGAAGTGACACATGGTGCATTATATTAACTTGGTTCAGACAATCAGCTTTAAACATCTGAATCTGATTTCTTGATGCTAATTCCTCTTGCTCAATCTTTATTTCAGCTGTGTGGAATTCTCAGACCTTTCTGACCCTGACTTATCGTTTCCTGATGTTTTATTGCTAAGTCATTGAGGTTTCAGGGAGGCTGATGTTTCTGAAATGTGCACACCTTTGATTGCATGCATAGCTAGCATGTCAGACCAAACTTTTCATATGCTCTGTGTATATCATCGTCTCCACTGCTGTGTCCTCTGCAGTTCCACCATTCAGTGCACCTATCTGCATGCCCCATTAGCGCAGTCCTCCTTAAAATGTGGTTATTATTTAAGGCTTTTCAAAAGCTCAGCCTCTGCACAATGCAAAACTTGATCTGAGCCTACGTCCGCTCTTGTCACTCATGTACAGGTTCCATCTGTTCCCCTTTTCCTCTCCCATTGCTGCTTGCCACATCCAGACCACATGCTGCTTATACATTGTACAACAGACATTTCTGCACACACACTTTTGAAAATGTGGCTCTTAATGCTTTATTGTTCACATGTGTCTTGTTGCTTCAGGCAAGTTTTATCAGTAATGATTTTGTTGTTTACTGACACATAGAATAAAATAGGGTACTGTTAAAATATGACTGGAGGAGAGGAAAAGGACCTTTGATACACCAATTACACAATTTCTGCCAGCTTTCTGATCATTCTCCCCTGCCACCACTTCCCCAAATTTTGTAGTTGCCAAAGGATAAAGTAAGATCCTAACATCACTTACAGCAATGTAAGGTCTGCTCCACTCTGCATGAGGCTGCTCCATGTTGGTAGCGATTCACCAGCACCTCTTACGCTGCCCTGTCTGGTGAGGAAAGGGGTTGGGACCTTTTAGCACTCCTTTCCAGCAAGGCAGCCCTAGCTTCTGCTTTAGATCTCCTTTACAGGTCCCCAGCGTCACCTTTGCAAAATGGTTTCCCCCCTTTGGGGGAAAAAAATTCCCTACAGAAACTAGTTCTGGAGGTGGAATCAGTGCTAGGAAGGTCTAGGAAGACACTTCTCTTGCAGGAGCTGAGCTGAGCTCTAGCAGCTAATCCAGTGCGCAGACTGAAGCAGACTCAGAGGTATGCAATGACATGGAAATTAACGCATGCAGATTCCCTAGGAGCCATCTCAGCTCTTTCCCATCACACCTTGCTCCATACCTGTGGTGAGACTGGAGTATCTGCAAACAGATCACATGGGATGCAACTCCCAATAACGTTCCTGAGTGTCTGCAGCGGGAATGGCACACAGCCCAATACACTAGATTATTGCCACCCAGGGATTTCCCACACCAGGAAAATCCCTAGTTGCCCAAAACCTCTGGTTTCCCACCTGGAGAAGCCCAAGACCTGCCTATGGTGATGATAATCTCTTTTACTGGGGAAACATAGAGATGGTAGGAATAGACACGGTTTCTATCAGACTTGTTCTGATGAAAGCTTTCTCTGCTAAGGACGGTGTCTGCTTCTGACTCAGAAACAGTCTGCTGCTCCATTTCCAAGCAGAGAGGCAAGCAGCCACACAGCTCCACTTGCATTTTGGATGTGCAACCAGATGCTGTGTGCTTGGCACTCGGTCTCCTGAGCATGGCAGAGGGCACACCCTCAGGTGTTGGAGAGCTGATGGTGACACTCTCAGCTGGGAGGACTGCTGAAAAGAAGGCATGAGAACAGGAACATTAAGACCCTTCCCTTTCTGTCCATGGACTGCAGCCATAGCTCATAGGGTGCCTCATGACTCCCACACCAGCCTGTGACTCCCATTCTACACAGTCCCCTCTGAAGGTCAGCAAAAGTGGCAAGGTCTCTTCCTCCTGCCAAGAGGTGGGAAAGAGCCAGCTTTTGTTTGCACCAAAATAGTCATCATTTTCACATACAATTTGCTGAATATTTTGTGTACCGCCCTGTACCAAGGTTGAGGCCATTCACTGGCCAGAGGGGAATCATGAAGGATACGAAAGAAGAGAATGGAGCAGAGCTCATGGCAAGTTCTTGTAGATTGGAAAGGAGGCAGGTAGGAACAGAGATTAAGCAAGTGCTATAAAGAGTTCAGGAGAAATAAGGGCTTTAAGTGACATTTGACTATGGGAAAGAAATCAGTATCCGTGGTTTCCACTGGTGTTTGAAGTGCTGAAAGAAGAAATGGTTGCTGAAGTCTGAACAGGAATGTTAGGCTGAGCTCTCAGTTTAATCCCAAATTGTAGGATTTACTGTCTCACTTGAAGAAGAGGTCTTATTTTGTAGAATTTCAGGCTTTTTTGAAACAGATTGCTTCGCGAGCAGTGGAACTAATGGCTTTTGGTTTCCTGTGGGTCTGTGATCATTGCTTCATAGTCACCTCTCTTCTCTCCTCTCCTCCTAAAATAAAATGACTGCAACAAGCCCAGCTCTTGCCTTGCTATATGCTCTAAGACCCTTTACTTGGCTGCAGACAAGTACGTATATGCTGGCTGATCAGCTAATGCATACATGGCCAGCCAGCATGCACATACTCACTAGCCAGGTGACTGCTGGCTGCAATTCTTTAACTGAGGTCTCTATCCCTCACCCAGCCATCAGTTTGCTCAAAATTTAGGAAGGAAATCAATACCTTTTGAAAATTCTACCTTTCCTATGTGAAATCAGGTAGAAATTATTGATGGAGCTGGACAGATAGATTAAATCTGAGCTAAAAAGGTTTTTTTTTATCAGCTTTGGATGTACATGTAGGGCGTTAGTCCAGGTTCTGGAATTCATTTTTCTCTCTCTCTTTTTCAGCTATTTTTAACCTGGATGTGTTCTGCGATTTGTTTCCCACACAGCATTGAAACTGGCACAGCTGAGGGGTGAGTGAGTGGTGGGAGAGGGGAAGGGGAATTTAGGGGATGCTTACGTTGGCGCTGCTGCTGAGAGAAGTGCAGCATCAAACTATAGCCTCTCAGATCTGTATAATGTGGAGTTCCACACCACCCCACGGAAAAATTGTGACTAAAAATATATTCACATCTCAAAGTGCTCAGATATATAGGGCAAAAAGAGCTAGAAAAAACAAGGCATATTGTAAAAATACCCAGCAGAAACAGTGGCCAGTTCTGAAATGTAATGCTTTCTGTCATAGTTCAGCATCTCAGTACTGCCCATACTCCTGTGTGAACATCTCTAGACATCTCTCTGTACAGGATCTCATAAGAGAAATTCTGTTTGTACCAGCTCAGTCTCTGTACAGAGTGCATATCAACTCAGGAACTCTTTATCTTAGTTACTGTACCTACGAGCTCTGAAGAACAGAGGTTTTATCTGGAAAATACATAGGAAAAAGCTTCTTGAGCATTAATTTATAAAACTAGACCTCTAATTGTGAAGCATTTCTTCAGTCAACTATAGATGATTATAATGTGTGAGATCTGCTTTTTCCCCCAGTGTTCTGTTTAACACTGTTTGTTAGACATGAAAGGAAAAGAGGATTAAAAGGGAGAGATGGTATTGTAAACAATCCTTCAGGGGAGGTGGGAAAACAACAGTAACTCTCTCAAAAAGAACACAGAGATGCCCTTAGGAAAAGGTTTTCAAAGTGTCCTGCATTTGAAAGTTAATGAGTAAATTAATCTCAAATATTAACGACTGACAGTGCCATCTTTAAGATCTCAAGCATGCACCACAACTGAGAAGAGACAAAGGGAATTTTTAATGGGCAATAAATGGACTAATATTTTTGGATGCAAAGATACAGGCATGTTAGTTGTGATGGGATGTGGGTTTGTTCCGTACTTCCTGGCACTGTGGCTTTATTGGGTTTTTTTGCTTTACACTGTCTTTTGATGAGGCACCGCATTTTCCTTTAAAAAGTCGAAAAATGTGGTTTTAGTAAGTAATCATCCTTTGAGTTACTGTAAGTCCATTGGGTATAGAGTTTGCTGATGTGGGGATTGTGTAGGCATGTGCCAGACCATCTCACCACTATTCTGTGATGCCTCACTTCACACATAGCTCAGGTGGCTTGGTCATTTCTGCCCCTGCAGTGTTGCAGGATCACCTTGCGTAGGTGTCTCTCATGCAGGTGAGAGGCTGGCAGGCAGGCGGCAACACCCCTTTCCAACAAAAGATAACAGCACAAGCACTCCTAACTCTGCTGCAGGCATGCCCCTGTTGTCTCCGGTGGATCCCAGCCAACATCCCAGACTTGACAGCTTTCTTCGGAGCACTTAAAATGAACAACCTTGGTTACCATGTTCCTGGATGCCAGGCATTTTGGAGGAAAGCTGGTCTTATTTAGAGCTTTTGTATAGCTCCTGTCACAGCCTCCTGACCCTTGGGGTCCTCTGCACATAGCTGTCGTGAGCCTTCAGTAGCTACAATGGCTTCCACAAGCATGACTGTGCCTTTGTGGCCGTAGAAGGAGCCCTAGCAGGAATTCCCAAAGGCAGGTCTTCCTTTCATTCACTCAGAGTGACCTGCCTAGAATCATTCAAAACCCCACTGATGTCCTCCAAACCCTTTACCCACCCAGGGTTCCCAAAAACCAAATACCTGTTCCCAGCTGACTCCTACTTTTCCTTACACCTAAGAAATGCATGAGCCACTTCACAAAGCTCCTTCCTATTCCCCATTTCTCCACAAACTCCTCTGCCATTAGCACAACACTGAGACAGACCTGCTTACACCAGCATAAGTTGCCAGCCAAAAAAAAAGAAGAGAAAATCAGGTTCCCAAGTTTAGAGACAGAGACATGAGGGAGCACATGCCCAGCCTTGAGAGTGCATCAGTAGCACTTCCACACCCTAATCACAGCTGCGTTTTAGCTCACTAATCCTATTCCTAAGGATCAGCCATCACCTTCCAGTACTTTCTCAGTGGATAAAAAACACGTAGTTTAACTTTTCTGCTCAGCTGTTATGTAGTACCTCTCCCAGAGGAACTAACATCCTAGTCTGCTCACACATGCCAGACCCTGCCTCTCAGAGCTATGGGTTGTACTGCTTCTTAAAAACCTGACATCCTTCTCTCAGTGCTCAGCCTCTCTCCATGAGACATCCTGACCTAGTGCACCATCTGCCCTCTCTGCAGGAGAGGTGCCTATGGCCTGCACAGATCATATGACTCGCGTCCTTGCAAGCTTGAATACTTCAATACTTGGACAGAGGGACAAGCTTGGCTCCTCTGTGTCCTCTGCCTCCCTTCTCAGGGCATTTTTCAATACATTCCATGCCTCCCCTCTCTCCTTAGCTTCTGGTTTAGTCTTGCTGGAGCTTATCCCTATCTAAATGACAGGCTGCCAAACAGGAACATAACCTTTCACATGCTAGGAGTATGACTGAAGCCAGTTCTCCTGCCCCATCAGTGACTACACCATGTGGGATCAGCTCTGCTGTGACTTCTCTTTACACTTTGGAAGTTACTACCAGCAAAAATGCTAGCTTTATACTAACCAAAAGCAATAACTGTTCTTAGCCCATTTTTCATACACCTGTACACACCTACTTGCATACATCTGCAGACATATATATATTGGCTCTACTGAATCCCCTTCTGTTTCTGGCATCATTCTGAGCAACTGGAGCATGAAAATACAGAAGCAAGAGAATGCTGAGCTGCTCTATGTGTTTATGAGAGAGAGACTGCTTGCACCAGTGGCTGTGTTCTGGGCAGCTCCAGCCACGGGCACTCGGAGGACACAGCTAACTGGCATGAGGCTTTAGCCAAGCTTGTTGTGACCCTCTGGAAAAACTCAAGCGTTCAGCTTTCATCTAGCTGATAAAGTTGGTATTGTGAAGAAACCAGAAATACTAGTCCTGCTCAAGAGCTGTGCTGTGCCCTAGGCGAGAATAAGAACACAGCCTTCTCCCTCCAAATTACAGTGAAACAATCAGGTATTCTCAGTGCAGCCCCAGGTGGCAAAGCCCTGCTCAATGGTGGTGCATGCAGTGTGTGGCTCCAAGGGAGATAATGTGAGACTGGGGACAGGTGGAGCAAGGGAACACAAACCTATCCTATAAAGGATTTTCTCATGGTGTAGAACCAAAGAGGAGTGTCAGCACCATGCCTTCCTTAGGTGAAAGTCAGGTCATCTCATCTCGATGCCTTGTTGGATTTAAATCATAGAATCATAGAATTAAATCATAGAATTAACTGGGTTGGAAGAGACCTCCGAGATCATCAAATCCAACCCTTGATCCAGCCCCACTGTGATTACTAGATCATGGCACTCACTGCCACATCCAGCCTCATCTTAAAAACCTCCAGGTGAATCCACCACCTCTCTGGGCAGGCCATTCCAATGCCTGATC
>JAYRBT010000001.1:47813757-47866629 GCA_036023395.1 Myiotriccus ornatus
GCCCGTGCCCTCTTGTCCTACTGCTGGTTGCCTGGGAGAAGAGACCGACCCCCACCTGGCTACAACCTCCTCTCAGGCAGTTGTAGATTTGACTCACCAAGAACAGCATCGCATTCAGCACAAGGTGAAGCATAGAGGAATTCCGTGGGCAGGTGTATGCAGAGAAGCAGATGGAAAAGGTGGGTGATCCAATACTGTTATGACAAGCATTGAAGAAAGAGGAAGAGTTTGAAGAGGGCTAGAAAAAACTTCAGAATTCTCTGTACCATGCATGAGATCAAATGTAGAGCAAGGTTAAGTCTAGGACTTTTTAGTGGGAGGAGGAAGCCTCCCAAGCTAAAAGCTGTTCCCACTTCCAGTCCTCATCTACTGCCCAAAGACTCATGGCAAGCATCAATATCAAGTGTGAAACACCAACCTGAGTAGATATCAACCTAGCAATACTTAAATTTTAGAAAATGCCATATTCCATCACAGCCCAGAGGATGTCCAATTTACCAGCTTGTTTCCTGCTCCTTCTGTGCCTGGACTTATGCTATACATGGATTTATTCTTCAGAAACAAGACACTTGGACTGAACAAAACAGTGCTGTTATCATTCCTGAAAAACCACACTGACATCCCTTCTTCAGTTCCCTCACTGCAAGTGTGGTCCCAGGCATAGGTCATGTCTCCAAGCGCAGGTGTCAAACTCAGACAAAAAGAAAAAAGCTCAGGGACTCCAGTAAGTGTACCAACTGAATTTCCACTGACTGTAAAAGGCAAGCTACACTCCAGGACTCCCTAAGACCTCCCAGAAACCCTGTGGATGCACAGCTGGACACCCAAAGCCAGACTTATAACGCACTACAGAAAAGTAACAGGTTTTGTGAGTGTCTCATATCATGCTATAGCAGGGACTGTTTGGCAGGTATTTGAGAGTGAACACATCTAGACCCCTACCTCTATTGCTGTCCAAAACTGGTGTGTATTTTAACTTGGACAGTGCCCTGTCTGCAGAGTTAGTGTTTTCCACACAAAAATGCCTGATTGGTAAACTTCCAAGAAGTTCTATTTTTGATTCAATGAAGAATGGCAGCTTTCCATGGAACCTACTTTCCTTCTTTCCTCCTTTCTTTCCCTACACCCCAAAATAAGATTCCTAAAATATCATAAATTTTCATTTGGAAATGCCCCGTGGATGTCAGAGTTCAATTGTCCTGTTCTGCAGGAGGTGGGACAGTTTCTTTAGAAGTCCTTTTGTACCTTGAAAAAATAGTGGGGTTGAGGGCAGGGGGGTGTCCCACCTTTACCTTGTCATTGAACTGTTTTTCCCTCCTCTTGAAACGAGTGCAACAGAGGCTCTGCTGTAGACTTCTGAAGCCTCTCACGTTTTTTAACACTGTGTTGCTGTTCCTGAGGCTGTATGGTTAGTCGTGGCCATGAAAGATGAGGGGTAGAATCACAGCTATGGAGAAGCCACTGGGATTTACCCGTCCATGATCAGAATACAAATCTGCTGATGTATGATTGCCTCTGAGTGGGAGACACACACAGACCTTAGAGAAAACCTCTTGTTCTCCTGCATCCAGGTTTACCCACTTCTGCATACGAGTTGTCCAACAGCCTGTGGGCCATGTCCTAAATAGCTGAAATGTGCAGGTGTATGCCATCTCCTTATCAGCTCCCACACTGTGATACATTTCTGTACTTGTTTTGTCCCATTCTGTGTCTCCAGAGTTCTCAGCAAGCAAGAACTGAGCTCCTTCCAAATCGTAATAATCCCCACTTGTTCACTCCCTCACAACCAGAAATCACTTTGGCCAACAGCCAGGACGGCAATAAGGGCCAGGCACATACCCGGGCAGCTTAAAAGCACCTCAGCTTTGGGAAATCCTGCTGGGATGTAAAAGCTGCCACAAACCCAAATCATATCAAGCGAGGCCTGTCTGATAATTCTTTGGCACAATCCCCAAACTGACTGAACTGCTTTTCCATAGAGTATTTCCAGGTGGGTTATTAGATCCTGTATCCCTTCCATCTTGTATCTTCTCGTGGTTGAAAAAGACATTGCTTAGAATAAGCTATTTTTAAAAGAAAAGCAAATATTCTTCTTTATATTTCTTGCTCCTCTAAAGTAGGATACTTTGCAAGACACAAACTGTTCCTACTGAGTAGCACAGGGGTCTTCCCATAGTGCCTGTGCAGGACTTTCAACTAGGGACATAATTTATATTTTCATAAGGAGATTGATGCTGGTACAACTATCAGTGTGAACAGTAATGCAAGTATGAAGGGTCATACTCTGTTAAATTTAGTTTCCCTTCCTGTATTTTTATAGCAGCATCACTGCAGCCACATTTCAGTCTATGCTGCTTTAATTGCACCAGAGGAGTTAAAAGGAAAGAGCTGAGCCATGCATGTCCCACAGCTGGTTACTGTCTGAGCAGTGTGGGCTGCAATGTGAGGAGGCAGAAGCCTGGCTCTAAGCAGCTCTTCCAGCTTCAGGTATGCACACTTGTGCTTTTTTACATGTGTGCACACGAGATTCATCAGTAAAGCTTAGCTTTGCCAAAATAGCTGCATCTACATGAAGACCTCGTGGTGTAAGACAACAAAGCTTTGATTGCTTTCTGTCTGGGAGGGCTGTTTTGCTGCACTCCCTGGGATGAATTGGGCAGGTAGACTATTTGCTGACCTTCTGTTATTTTGGCCCATTGCAATAATCTATGTCTAACACGAACAGGATGGTTGAAAATAGACCACAAGTGTGAGATCTAGATCTGTAACTACATACTGAATTACAGAAGTAGGTAAAGAAAAGAAAGGATAGGGTTTTCATTTGGAAAATGAAATTGTAAAAAAGAGGGGGAGAAATTGTAAAAAAGGGGGGCAGAAAAGTTTTTTGTTGGTTGATTTGAATCTTTGGGGTCTCTGCTACCCCAGAAAACAAAGAGAGGTAGAGACAGAACAGTATGAAACCCAGAGGTTTCTGTGAGCTAAAACGAACTGTTTCACTTTGAGACACTTTCAGACAAGATGATTTTGACATGTGTCTTTGGAAAAAAATAACCCACTGTGACCGGTAAAATGTGACCAGGCAATGAGCGACCTGGGTTAGAGGCAGTGCTGCTGGTCCGACCCCTGTCTCCAGGGAGGCCTGCCTCGCCACGGGCTGCAGCACGCACCTGCCAGCCAGGATTTCTTCCATCCCGCTGCTGGGAAGAGGCAGGTGTTGATGGGAGCGCTGTCAGCTGCCTGATGCCTCGGCAAGCCTGTGCTCCCGGCTGCGGTGAGGTTACGAGGGCTGCTCTGCCACACGGGCGCTGTGCACAGGCATGACTCAGGTTCCCGGCCGCGCAGCTGCCCTGCACAGCCTTCATCCCCCGTGTCCCTCCGCAGGCCGTGAGATTGACATCGCCCACTCTGGATACCGTCATCTTTTTCCAAAGACAGCCCTGCCAGGCACTGCTGCCAGCCGCTCATGGCTGTGCTAGGCACTGAGCCAAAGCTCCTGCCCTCAGCCCACTCCAGCTCAGCTCAGTCGATGAGACCTAGTGAGAACACTCTCAGAGCTCCTCTGAGCTGCAGAACAACCTGGGGGCTGTGAAAAAGTCAGTTATTACCAGTGTAGAGAGCCCTGTGCTCTTAGGGGAGACCTAAGCAAGGCAGGAGCTGTTGCAAAGCGTTTTTATTTCCTCTCTATGAATAGTAGAAAGCCTCACCCAAATTTCACTCCTCACTCCCACTTTATGTTAACAAAACAAACAAACTCAAAAAAAAAAAAAATCAACATTTGCTACTGCGTGTTGCCCTTGCTTCCATGTGACCCAGGCATGTGATTAAGTTGTTGATACTTGTTTTTTTATAGGATCAAATTCAAAGCTGCTGTAGAAGCCTGTGCAACTTGTCAGAGCAATTCTCTACCCTGGCAATTTACACAAGCTGAGGAGCTTCTCCCTGCTGCAGGGTATACTCCCTATCTCAGCCTTCTCCCTGCACGCAAGGCTCCTCCTCACTGTCCTTTTGCAAAGGCACCAGCTCTACACACTTTTAGGAAAACAGGCAAAATTCCTCTTAGCTGCACTGCAGATCTTGGTGAGAGGCTCCTGTGATGAGGTAGTAGTTTGATCCAGCCTTTCTTCCTCTTGGAAGTGTTGCTTGAATAAAAGGATAAGACTCCAAAAAAAAAAAAAAAAAAAAGAGAGAGAGAGAAAAGCCCAGCTTGCCAGCCCACCACGTGCTCAGTGTTTGGTTTCCGCTCACAGCCAGCACAGCCCTGCCTGTGTGGATCTGTTGAGTCATGTTGCATGGCTGGATGAGATGGGGCTGTTTGCTTCAGGCCTGGTTTTTTTTCCCAACTCTCCTGAACGGCCAAATGTTACCCATGCTGGGAAGCCACTGTGTTGTCATTTGCCCCCTTCCCTCCTTGGCAGGCAGGAGCTCTGGGGATTGAGGGGGTCATGCAGAGCCTGTGTAAGGAAAGCAGGTTCTTAGCATGGAGACACTCTTTTCCTGAGGCAGTAGAAATAACCATGGCCCTACTCGTGGTGTCTCTCTGTGACCAGTGGGCACTGCGTTGGGCCAGAGCCCAGCTGCTTCTCAGGTCTCAGTAGTTCTTGTGAATAATGGGCCAGCCTCTGCTTCAATGACTGCCTTTACTACAAGAGAAGGGACAAGCTTTTGAGATACCTTCACAGTCCTCTGCTGCTAGAGTTGGCTGGGGACCAGGCCAGCACCCGATCTCAGGTGAAGTATTTACAAACCTAGAGTCCAGCCACAGGTCCATGGTTACACAGAAGCATGAATGGGAACAGTACTGCACTGTTGGTCCTCAGCACCCTGTTGAGGAAGCACAGAGGGTTTGAAGTGCTGTGTCTACCTCAGTAGTAATTCCCAAGTACCACAGAATCACAGAATGGACCAGGTTGGAAGGGTCTACAGTGGATCATTTGGTCCAACCTCCCTGCTCAAGCAGGGTGATCCTAGAGCACATTGACAGGATTGCATCTGAACACCTCTATGGCTTACTGAGGCAGGAGACGAAAGATACAGTGTCAACACTGAAGAACTCCCCAGTGTGCCCCAAATCTGTGTGTGCTGCCAACTGATGCAACACACTCTTCCTGGGATTTGCTTTTAATTAAAAATGAGATTTTTGTTCACAGTAATAGCTACCAACCTTTCTTATGGGCTTTAACTGCTCCCAGCAGCTTGGGGTGTCCCCTCCCCTCTTTCTCTAGAGCTCAGTGGTGTTAACTTGCTGTTGATGCCTCTGCCTGCGACCATCACTGTGCTATGGAAACACTATGTGGTTTTTGAAGTAGGAACGGGGTGTAACAGTCGCATAATCTCCCACATACAGAAAAAGTCTCTCTGCCTATCCAAGGCCATTCTGCAGAAAGCAAAATACTGTACTCTCCACCCAGCTTTAGCTGGGATATTAAGCTGTGTATTTCTCTCTGGAAATAAGCATTCTATTTTCCTCTAGGTGTTTTGTTTCGTTTCTGTCAAACATAAAGCCTGGAGGCAACACTGGACATATGGTTTTCCTCTTTCCCAGTGTTTCCTCTCTTCTGTACTTTGCCACTCTATGTTCCCTCTTGTTAGAAAGGGAAATCTTTGAACATAATAATTTATTATGCCCTCTTTTCATACTAGCTGGATTGAAATAAGAAAGTCACAGACTCTAAAACTTATTGCAAACTCCTTGTTTTGCCCCTTTTTGGGGAAAGGGGGTAGGGGACAAGGTGGGGAGGGGAGAGGTGATGTTAGTGTTTTTCTGTTTGAAAAAAAAACACACCATAGATGGTACTTGGAAAAGGTACATTGCTTTTAGTGGTTTTTCAGACAGAACCAGCAAATTTTAGGCTTCTTACTTTAGTGCTGAAGTAGGAACTCATAGAATAATAATTTTGTTTGGGTTGGAAGAGATCTTCAAAGATCATCTAGTCCACCCACTCTACTGTGGGCAGGGACGTCTGTCACTGGATCATCCAACCTGACTTTTAACATTTCCTGTGATGGGACATCCACTTCTCTGGGCAACCTGTTCCAGTGTTGGGGTGCCAGTCAGCATACTTCACACACCCAAAATACATCTATTTCCACTTTGTCCGCTTTTTCTGTATTCTGGCCCTTTTTCTCATGACGTCTGTGAGCACCCAGTTGCTTGTCTGGGCTCTAGGGCTCTCTCCTATGGCACCTTAGTCTGAAATTCCTTATTCTCTCCCAAGGATCTCAGGCAACTCATGTCTGGTTTGCATCAGAGCTCTTGTGTCTCTGACATAGATAGAATTCTCTGTGCCCCATTGGTTTCTTTTTACTGAACAGGAGCCTGGTTTTTGGGGGGTTTGTTTTGTTCTGTTTTGTTTTTTTAAATTTTATTCCCATGGTTGGGGAAGGTTCTCTTTTGCCAGATCTTCAGACCACCGGCATGGAGATGTCAAATATCCATACATCTCTAAGCAATTAGTTGGATAGGGTTTGGTGTGTGGTATTCAGAAGAAGTCAGTATCATTTGGTTTTCTGGAATCAGTATAGCTTGTTGTTTCTTGTTGAAAATTACCTTCTGCTCTTAACAACTTCTCTTAACCAGTTCTCAAAACTCTTTTTGAGGAAAACACATTCCTGATGGTAGATATTTATAGAAATAATAGACCTTCAGTTTTCCAAATTTCAATTTAAATGTCTACTTTTCACATTAAAAAAAAAAACAAACCTAAAATATTTTGAGAAGGTCTGTCATTTTTGTGAGAAACTCTGTTAATAAATAATTTTCAGTTCCTTCCTTTTCTCTCTGCCAGTATTCTCTGGCAGGTGGGTGTTTTTCTGGCCGGGGGCCTCATACACATCTGTTTTCTTCTTAGCCTGTCAAGGCTTATAGGCCAGGGATTGCCCCTGTACTTGTACAGCTGCTGAAAGCAGAAAGCTGAACCTCTTCACAAAAAACAGTTCAGCTGATTTCATTCTCCCCACTCAACATCCGCTCACAAAAACAGGAGTTTTTTTACCAGTCTCAGATCTCTCTTATTTCCCCATGAAAAGTTACACAGACTTGTATGGTAGCCAAGGGGGAAGCATCAAAGCTCTCCTCAGTGGTCATCACGATTAACCTGAAGCTGTGAGCCAGATCTGCATTTCATGAGCCCAGAGCTTTGCCATGCAGGAGGCTTTGGCTGCAGTGAGGGGTGCCACATTAGAGATGAGCTTCCAGACTCTCAACAGTAAGTCTGTTGCAATAACTCTGTTGATCAAATAAAGTTTCTCTTCACAGCGCAGAGCCAAAAACTGTTTTTGATTGCAGCCTTGAGGGGTATTTCTTGGCTTGTGGTCAATGTTTTAAGCAATGTGCAGCTCTACAAGTCATTAACAACGTTTGAAATCTCTTCCTTCTTACTGTTATCCTCGGAGATGTGGAATGAAGACTATTTACCTTCCCCTCATATTTCGTTATGATTATTAAGCCATAGGAATGAGGTCATGTGCATGAGAGTTGAATATAGGAGGCCTGTTCTAGCTGTGTCAACATTATTTTCAGAAGAAGAGGGTATATTCGGAAATATGGCTAAGTTTTTCTTTTTTCTTTTCCTAATTGTATTTGTGTACAAAGATTTCAAGATTTCACAATACCATGTTATATATACACTCTTTTTGAAGCAGTAATAACAAGGTTTCTCGCTGCCACATTACCAAGACACTTAAACAAGAGTCTTCATTAATAATCTGTTGCCTATACCTTCAGATTTCAATGCCTGGTCTCACCACTACTTACTCTCATCTGCCTTTCTACCCTCACAGGATTTAAAGCTACTTTGGGTGTTCCATCTGCGCCCCGGGGTCCTACCAGCTCCTAGAAAACAGATCCTCAGGCCATCTCTGAGAATTAAGGAGAGACCCACATAGAGGGGGGGTGTAAGTGCTTGCAGATGTGTCCCCACTGCAGCCCTGCAGCAGCTGTTTCCAGCTGGTACCACCACGTGCTGCTGTGCAGTGCCAGGCAGAGGTGCTAGTGAAGGTAGGAAGGGGAGTATATCTGCAGTTATATGGCAGTAAAAGCACAAAGCTTGTTCAGCCAGGCTTTGACCAAAGTGGCTGTGCTGATCCTAACCCTGGGGGCACCTTGGGCCGTGCAGCACCTTCACTTGGTGCAGTGTAGGTACATCCTGAAGTCCTTCATGGCTTTCTAGCTACATGGTTGAGCCCTGTTTTCAAACAGTCATTTACTTGAGATGTCCACACATTTACAATCACATTCAGGCTCGTCCATGCCAAAATGTCTTTGGAAAACAAAAGTTGCTGTTATAAATCACTGCAGACAGTGTTACATCTCAGGTGCACAAGTGTTAGTTCTTTTAGCCCCTTTTTCTGAGAATAGGAAGATTGCAGTGGTGAAGATGTTGCTGGTGCTGGCAGTGGGAAAAGACAGGGCAAACTGCAATGGGTACAGGGGCTGAACTGTCCTCTCCTTCCCAGATCCATTTACATTTAGGATTGACAGGTCACTGTGGAGGAACACAGCCACCTGATACACTTGTTCCCTAGATAGAGGGGACTGAAATTTCTCAGGCTTTTAATCTGTCTCACTTTTTACGCACTACACCTAACCTTAAATATAAGTGAGATGTCTGTACAGCCTATGTGCATTTTCATGCCGTACAATTTTTCTCCCAAAAGCAAGGTTTCGCCTACTCTGAAGAATGTGCCTTTTTGCTGGGCACATCAATTTGCGGATTCTCCCTATTGGCCATGTCCTTTATCCTCTGCTTCCAGGTCATCGTGGCATTATGCTGGAGTCTGCAGGAGCAGGAACTGTCTTATGACTTGTTCATGTAGCACGTACAAAAATGAGGTTTTAATCTAAATGCACATCTCTAGCACCTAAGTGCA
This sequence comes from Myiotriccus ornatus, assembly GCA_036023395.1. Classification (NCBI taxonomy): domain Eukaryota; kingdom Metazoa; phylum Chordata; class Aves; order Passeriformes; family Tyrannidae; genus Myiotriccus; species Myiotriccus ornatus. The sequence goes on from JAYRBT010000001.1 coordinate 47,822,626, forward strand.
ATAAATTGGCATAATGAAAATGGATAAACTGGGAATGCAGCTCATTGTGGAAAAAGTACCTAATATGGGAATAATTTCTAACTCTTAAGGGTTCTAGTGTTCCTTTCTGCTTTGCTTTGAGCACTCAAAAGCATGCTCACTGCAAGATGGTTTGTGTTAGGAAAGACATTTGCTCAATTCAATTTCAAAAATATCTAAGTGGCAGCCCTACTGGGCCAGAGTCAAGGACTTTTCTTTTTCATGTTTTCTGGTGCTCAGGCAATATTAAGGGTTGGTGACTAGTGAGTTTTTCAGTTCATACTTTTAACAACACATTGCTGATGGTAAGCATAATTCTTCAATCTAGAAGCCTTATCAATACAAATCTGTTTTTGTAACCTAGTTATGCTTCACTAGCCAAAGGGAGAGCGGCATTAATTAATAATTCTATAGATCTGTGGATGACTTTTATTAATAATATAACCAGGCATTTTGTCATAGATATTCTGCTAACTTTGTTAATGTCACTGTTACAGTCCCTGAGAGCCAGTGCTCATTAGCAAGATCATGGCACACTGGACTCTCAGTGAGGAACAAGACACACATGCTCCAAAGCAGTTCACTGCAAGAAAAAATTGGATGGATATGGGCAGGATCATGGCACCAGGAGAAGGTAGAGCCAAATGTAAAGTGTAGCAGTCACTTGGACTTTTTCCTAAGTAGCCTCATAGAGCCCTCAGATTATTATCCATTATTGATTTTTCAGGTTGGCAGTGATGAAGTTGTACCAAGAAGTCCAAAGGCAACCAGGAGAGACTTCAGGGCTTCAGAATGGTTGCTTAAGGGGTCAGGAGCACAGGTACTGTTCTCCCTTATCATTCCAATTGCAGGGAATGATGGGGAAGAAACAGAAAGAGCTAGCAGATCAATACCTGGCTCTGAGCCTGGTGTCACCACAAAATTTTGGCATTTTGATTGTGGGTTGGTTTACATGACAGCATTGCTGCTGGTGACAGACAGAGCACTGAGCACCTGTCTCAGAGGGGGAAAGGAATCTTTGCATTGGATATTAGGAAATACTTCTTCACTGAAATGGTTGTCAAGCATTGGAACAGGCTGACCAGGGAAGTGGTTGAGTCGCCATCCCTGGAAATGTGTAAGTGATGCATAGATGTGGCACTGAGGGGCATGGTTTAGTGGTGGACTTGGCAGGGCTGGATTAATGGTTGGTCTTGAAGATCTTATAACTCTTTTCCAACATAAATGGTTCTATGATTCCATTCTGACCTATCCACATGCTTTGAAAAAACAATACCCAAGATCCTTTCCATAGGTAGGTCAGAACTTAGTTGTCTTGTAAGCAGTAGTGAACATTCAGATACCAGTAAGACCATGTAAAGCTGTATGTGCATTTAAAATGTTGTCAGTTCCCAGCACTTGCTGGTATTCCTCCAGCTCCAAAGCACTGCATACAATCCAGTATGTGTAGCAGCTCGCCCCAGACCTTGTGACAGTATCCCTGACAGCTGAAAATGTGCTTTATGCAGGTGGGCTTTATAATTGCAGCGCATTCCAGCAAAGTGCAGCGTTTGGTGCTAGTGCAGCTCTGAGGGAACTGTAGCTGTTCTGTGTGTATTTTTCCATGATGCCGTCTTTGCTTTCCCTTCTGTCTCGATTCAGTCTTAATTAGGATCATCATAGCTACCTGTCGTGGTTTGACCCTGGCCGGGTTTCAAACACCCTACTGAAAGCCGCTTTTCCCCCCTCCTTCCCCCTCTGCTCCAATGTAAGCTCCTCCATGAGCTGAAGAGGCAGGGATCTCCTCACCTCAATAATCTTCCACAGGTGGCAGGGTTTTCAGTTCTAAGTCTTTCCCCTGCTGGAGGGGGAGAGGGAGGCCCCTGGGTCTCTCCTCCTCACTCCTTCTACACTGACCTTGGAGTCTACATTGGAGCTATCTCATGTTCTCCTCTGCTCTCCTCTCCAGCTAGAATTTCTTCTGTGACACAAACTGTCTCTTCCTGTATTCTTAAATATGTTATCACAGAAGTGCGTACCATTGGCTAGTAGTAGGAAGTCCATCTTGGAACTGGCTATCACTGGCTTTTTCATAGAACAGCAAAAGCTTCTAGTAGCTGCTAACCAAAATCATCTCTATGGCCTCCTATTACCAAAAACTCAGCCACCTGAACCCATGACACTACCACAATACTGCTGCTGCATAGCTCCCCAAAATGACTGGCCCTGTCAGGGTACCTGGGACAGTGAGCAAAGGTTGTGGGGCTGCTGTCTGCCAGGTGAGGAGAGCAAACGGAGCTGCCAGAAACAAGTCATCATGGGCTGAATATAGTTTGGGGTGAAAAGGCTAGCACAGGCACCCAGCTGCTGGCATGCTCTTGGGTGGAGACGAGCTCTGAGTCAGGCAGCATTTTTCTGCCATATCTTCACTCTGAGGTTTGGATCTGGCCTTGAGGCCATCTCAGAGCCATGGGAGACACTGAGGGCATTATTGGGGCTTTTTATGTATGTGCTTTCAATTCATTATGGAATTCAGAAGGCAAAAGTAAAGCTTTTGGTCAAAAAAAACATCAGTTAGTGAGGAGGTGCTTACAGCTGGAGAGAACAGACAGAACAAGTATCCAACTGGACAAAACAAGTATATAAACAGTCTCTAAAACTGTTTACAAAGTCCAAAAGAAATCAAAATACAAAAGATTTTTTTTCTGAGAGCAGAGAACACAGATACTGGTTCTTTTTCCCTTCCATCAGTGTTGGACAGCAGTGCTGGAGGTGACACTGTCTGTGCCTGTGGTGTTTTGGGGTGTGGGACTCCCCATATTGCACAAGCACTTCCATTAGTCATATAGCCATTTCTGCAGTCTCTGCCAGGTGCATCAGAAGAAGCATAACAACTACAGGCACCCACTCATTTGACTTCTTTCTCTTCTGCCATTCTCCCTGTATCAGAGCACCAAATCATCCATTGCCCTGCAGCAATCAGTCATTAATAAAACCTTGCTACTGCCAGGGCAGTTCTCAAGCCACTGCAGTCAAGGTTACTTCTGGGAAAGACAGAAAACAAGTTAGATTTTCAGCTGATGCAAAAAGGGAAGAATAGCAATTTAAAAACCTATGTTTTTACTTTTACCCACTACTCAGGGCAGCACTGTAGGGCTGCAGCACTGCAGGGCTGCAGCACTGCAGAGGGATGCCTTGTAAGAAGCTTGTCTTGCCAGTGCTGCCATGATGAGTAAGTAAAAACTCAGCAAATAGGTCCCCTTTTCCCAAAAGAAGGGAACTTGGCAGGGGACATCCAGAGGATGCAAAGGACCAGCAAGCAATACAGAATTTGGGGCGTGAAGTTGCCGATCTCTGGCCAGAGAGAGAAATTGCTTCAGGTGGCCAGAGAATGCTTCATGGTCCCTCTGTCAGCAGAAAAGGAGCCTGCTGAAGTGTCTGTGGTGTGCATGGGTAGAAACAAAAATAAAGGACTATCAGCAAGATTGTCAAGGGAACAGAACCTGCTGCAAGGAAGCACGGTCTGGGTTAGCTGACAACAAGCAGAAATCCCAGCAGCAATTGCCTCCTGCCCTGGGATATCGCATCTTCTAACATTTAAGTCTGAGCGAAGCAGCTGGACTGTCAACACTCATGGCAAGACCATGTGCACAGCACCACAAGTCATATTTCTGTGGCAAAGCGTGGGCTGGAGAAGAGCACAACATGCTGCTGCTGGCTGTGGGAGGAGGAGGCAACATGGAGGAGAGGAGCTAGGATTTCTTAACCTTTACTGTTTGTGTCTCAGAAGGAAGACTGCAGGACCAGCTCCTTAGCTAGCATAAAAAGACCCATCTCCATGGAGCTGAACAGTGTTCATTTGCTTCACTATGAAAAGCACAGAAACACAGAAATGTTAGTTTAAAGGGTCCTCAGAAGGCCCAAGGTCAGCCAGGCTCCTTCTTAGCACGGGATTATCACACTACATAAGATCAGCTTTGGCATTGTCTAGCCAAGTCTTCAAATCCTCCAAGTATGGAGAGTGGAGAGTCTCCGTCTTGGGAGATGTTTTCCCTAATGTCCATTCTCCTCTCCCAGGCTCCAGCCTGGACTTGTTGTCCCTCATTTGTCCATTTGTTGCTTGCAGGAGGGATTGGGCTCTGTCAGTCCCACATTGAGGGAGGCATGTTTTGCAATAGGATGCTGTTAGATTACCCGCCATCCCTCTGCCTATGGACTAAACCCATCCAGCTCCCCCAAGCTCCACTCCTGCCATGTACGCTCTGCCCCAGCCATCTCAATACACTTCTTACTGGGCCTGCTCGCACTGAATAGTCCAAAGCAACATGGTATGTTGCTGGTGGCCTCTGGAGAACAGCAGCTTCCCTCTCCCTGCCAGCTTTGAGGCTCCTCCTGCAGCCTGCCAGGCACTTTGTCCTGCTGGTGATGCCAGCACATGCTGGGCTCAAACAAGGAATGACCCGTAATTCATAGCAATGTGAATACCAGCAGAGATTTCATTCACTGCACTGGAGATAGTACAGTAAGCAAGCAGTTTCAAAATCCAATTTCATAGACACAGAGATTACATTAATCTCTTTTAATAGCTAAACAATTCAGTTTTCAAGATAGGACAAAGCATGGGATATTCTTGACAAAACTGGTGCTTCAAAGGTGCCTACATCAGATTTAGAATCCTAACTCCTAAGCTCCTAATGATAGATGTGATTGTATCTTTTCAGACAGTAGTGCTACAAAACTTGCATTTAATCTCTTCTTTTTATAACATGCTGTAGCTGCCTGAGCTTGCCTGTGGGGAGCAAATGTAGATTGTCTTTGCCTTCAAATACCATATGAGGAAACTTACTCAGCCCTCACCAACTGATCTTGGGGGCCTGTGGAATGATAAAAGCTCAAGTTATCAAAGTATCTGTAAACTGCCTTCTGATTTCTAGCTGGAGTACCTCCCTGAATCTGGACCCTTTGATTTAAGGTAGCTGCTTTCTTTTACCATGTCTCAACAGGCAGAAAAGGACATAGCTTTAATTCCTGTTGGCTCAGTTGCATTAGCTCAACATGACTGAAAACCCCTCTTCACCTCCAGAAATGCAGAACTGAATGTGGATCTACATTGGAAGCTTCTGCCTGTGTACTACGTACCTTGTAATATACAAGGTTGTTTCCATACTGCCAAAAATATTGATGTGATTTGCTTTTCTTTTTGATACTGTTTTGCTTGGAGAACCCAAATTATCTGTTCCAGGGAAGGCACTATCTATTGAGCTAGACTGCACATTTTCAGAGAATTTTCAGGTCTTGTGGTCTAGCCGTGTCCATTTGGGGCTGATTTCTAGTGTTTGTGTTGTGATTTAGGCCTCTGGCAAATAAGCTCTGGCAAGTGATGGTGAGGTGACTGAAGAGGTGACCCATCCAGCTGTTTTTACTGCTCTGCTGGTGAACATTACAGTCCCTGCAGCAGAATTGGCAGAAGACAACATATGTCCAGGGCAGAACTGCTCCAAATGGCATTTGAGTTGAAATCTCCAAAGATGTGGGATTAGACTAGACAGAAGACTGTGAACTAGAGATATTCAGATGTGGTCTGTAGTGATTTATGCCTACCAAAAGTAGCACTGCTTCTGTGCTTCATGTCCTTACAGTTTCTACCCTGTGTTTCTGTCCCCTCTTTGCACCAGAACTGGCAATCATGCGATCCTAACAGGAGATGATATAGAGACTTCAAGCCAGCTAAATTATTCACCTAGAAGATATGGAGGGGACTAAAACACCACTAACTTCTAAGAGATTAATCATGATACCTCTCTCTCAGATAATAGTAAAAGTGTCCTTGTGTCTCACTTGCTCCACTCTAGCCTTTGGTGGTGGAGTGGTATCAAGCAACAGCAGATGGTAATGTCTTCATCTGCACATTTGTTTTCCAACCAAACAATAATCTGAGGGCAGAGTCTCCCCCAGATGCTCCTATATGGCCAGCTAGCAAGGCCTCTGCTGCCAGGGATGTTACCTCTTACCCTTTGAGGTAATCTCCATTCTGCCATGGGAGTAACCTGCCATAGTAGTGGCCCAGCTGTCAGAAATGGAGCTGGCATTGGCCCTTGTCTTTTTCCTCTCCTGAGTCAGAGGGTGGCTGGCCTGAGGCTGCCCTTACACCCTGGTGCAACAGCGAGCAGGAGCCACCGCAGGAGCAAGTCAGGACTGACTGACCTGAGCAATATTTCCAGGCTAAAACACATGAGAGTTTTCCTCTCCCTGACCCATTACTGACATGGCAAAATTCAGCAGGAAAACAGCTAGGCCTTATATATACAGTGAGCTTTTCCCCACCCATTACCACCTAACTGATAAGCTGCTCCAGTTGTTTATGAGTGTTTAATACCTCTTAGCATTTGTGTTTGCCTTGAAGCTACAGGAGCTATGTGCTGTACTGTGCTGAATATTTGTGCCGTAAGTACAAACATATGTTTGAAAATCTGCTTTCAAGCAAATCTTGACCCTCTGCATTCTCTCCCAAGAGTCCTCAGGAATATTATGTATCACTGTATTCAGAGCAAAGCCTTGAAGGGCAGGGAGAGAGGATACACATAGGAATAGTTAGCACTGGAACATGAACACAGTCACATATCTGTTGCATAAATGCTTCCAGCAGCACTTTGGACATCAGTTTGCATAAATGAATTTGCAGGACCTCATTCCTATAAAGCAGCTTCTGCTGTGTACAGATCTTTTAGGCTCGCTGGCGTAAGATGGGGCTCACTATCCAAATTCTTGTTGCCCTCAAGAGCTATCGTCTGCAACCCAAATAATTGCCCTGATACCAAAAATCTCAGAGTGAGCAAAATTGTAAAACGTGAGCCCTGTGCATGGATAGCTCCTACACACTCATATTCCTTCTGTCAGCTGCTCACAGGGGTTGAAAAGCTTCAGAAAGCAGATACAAGTGACATGAAATAGTTTGACTCTGAGTCAAAAACTCAACTCAGCATCAAAAACTATGAGATACCCCATGATACTGCATGCCACATGCAGAGTAATGGGGAAGCTTAAACAGCTTCTGTCTCGGGCAGAATGCAACAGAAAACCTGACAGGGAAAGGTAAGACGGTAGTGGTGAAAGCAACCAGGACTGTGAGGTGATTGCTGCTTGGGAAGTTGCAGCCAAGAGTCGCAAATTACTTAAACCACTGTGGTATAGTTTTGTGTTTGTTCCTTCTTTTCTTACATTTTGGGGGAGAAGAAGGTGTGTCTGGAAGTTCAGATGGTAGCTTGGGACTTAGGCAATGTACATGCAGCTTTCTGCCTTGCTGGTCACTCCCTTGGGTAAGCTGCTCCCATCCTGCTTTTTGCCCCTCATTTTCCAAGATAAAAATGGTGCTCCTGTACCCCTGAGATGTATGAGATTAATACTTGTGAGGCATTCACATACAGTGCAATGGAGTGCCATATCAGGCCCTGAAGAAGTTTGCTCTGCGTTACCTTTCGGCTGTAAACCATAGACAGCCAAGGGGATCCTTCAGAGCATTTAGTGTAGCTGACTTTCAAATGCAGCCTGAGCTACACAGGGAACTGATGTTGAGCTGTAAATGTCTCTCATTCACTCTGCAGAATGTTGTCTCTTAATTCTGCTTCATTTCACACCTCTCACATTTTTTTTTAAACATGAAAACTATTCATATCTTTATTTATATAATTAATTTTGTTTTGCTAGTAACCACTCTTCTGTCTTGCGTAATTCCACTTCATTGAAACTGTCCTTCCTCCTTGCCTTCTCCTCCTCAGCTCAGGTGGGAACCACCCATCACTGGGACACCTGCTAGGACTGTGCAGGCAGGTAAATCTCAGGATTTACAGATCCTGCTTCTCAGCTCCTGCCTCCTGCTCACGACCCTGGTGAGGCTGAGGTGAGACATTATTCCTTCCATCTGTGCTGTGCTGGCTGGTTACAGAATAGGCCAGCGTGTTCTGAGCGAGGAGTTGGTGAGCAGCTTGGATCCTCCTCCATGGGCTAAGCCTCTGAGGAGCACTGCGGTCTGAAACTGGAGCTTGCTGGAGTGATAGCTGGGGAGAGAAGGAAGGGCAGGGGCAATACTATGGGATCACTGTGAATCCAAGCCTTTAAAGGTCCTGTCTCTGCCTTCTCCTTATTTTTTTCCCTTTCCCAATTTGTAAGAAAGGTCTAGCAGATGAGAATCTAGCCTGGGACTCACGAGACTTACTTGATTTAGTTTGATTTCTTTGATTTAGATCTGTGAAACAGCATTTCACTGTAGGGGGTAGGAGTCAGCAAAGGCAGGAGTGGGAACACAGGACTGGAGCCAGTAAGGAGCTGACCACATCTACGGCAAGAAGCTGTGAGACTGACTCAGCTGTAACATGTGAGAGCATCTGCCAGCCGGAGGGGTCATCCATGTTGTCATCCCATGGTCCTGTGCCCTTGTTAACAGTCTTTTCCTTCCCTTGTAGGGGTGAAGCTTGGGACAGTAAAAGAGTCTAGTAAGGACTGTAGCCATGATCATAAAAGTATCTGTTTGGGAGCCTGGCAGCTGCTTGCTGTTACCCCTCTTTACTCATCACCCCCTAAAGTGACCTGAGTGGAGAAAAGAGGCCTATCTGGGGGACAGCCGACTGCTGGGCCTTCCCTTGAGGATTCATGCATCAATGGTGTAGGTTACAAATCTTGTCAGAGATGGTGGTGCCTGCAAGACATGTACAGCAGATCTCCTTTAGATAGCAAGGAAATTTGTGGTGTTTTTGTCTGACATCTGCAGCCTCTGTGGAAAGAAAATGGTGTGACACTTATGTTTGCAGCTAAAACCTAATCAAGGGCAGAAAAGAAGATGCACCCCCATTTTTTTAATCTTCTGCAGTACAAAGAGTGTTTTTCTAGTGTAAATTGAGAGGCATAGGGTTCTGTGGGAGTGATCCCTTTCTAGAAATTTATTTTGCATGGCTGAGAGTGGCTCAGCAAGATAGTATGGGAAAAAAGAAAGAGGTCCAAAACCTCCAGATAACTGAAAGAGTGAAAGAACCCAGCAAATGAGTCCTCATATGCAATCTCTTGTTCTTTCAAGACAAAGGAAACCTTTCCAAGGGAACTGACACCTACTGATAGTGTTTTGCATTTAGTTTTTTAAAGAAAACCCAAGTTACGCTGGGAAGTATGACCTACCCAATTTCAAGTCAAACCAAATAAATATTCTTGGAGTTTGCCTTTTGTCTGTTCAGTACCAGCTTTTCTGTGCCCAACATGAGTCTTTTGAGAAATCCTCTGAGAATATGGAGGTCAGGAAGGCAGCTCACAGGTTCTGTTACCTCCATAGTGGCTTATGAAACACGTAAGAGCTCAGGCACCCAATGACCCCACATCCCAACAGGTCAGCACTCCATTTTCCCCAGTGCTAAATGTTCTCAGTGCAGGGTTTCCTGGTCAGTCTCATCTTTCAAGGAGGGACTGTGTCCAGTTCCCTTTTAGAAAAGACAATTTTAAAAACTGTCCTTGTTTGAAAGAAAATATTGTATTCACCAGCAGTGAAAACAGAGGGCTAAGTGCAGTCTGGCCTGTGCTGTGTTGATGTGATGAGGCTGGACCATGAGTCCAGCAAGTTTGGCTCATTTCTACACTGTGTTGTGGTAAGCCAGCCTGCACAGTATTTTTCTTTACCCTAGAGCTTCCTCCCAGGACCCTGACAGTAATTTGATCCTGCTTTGATAAACCATGGTGCAGACACAACATGGAACTGTAGTCCTAATAACCTGTGTTATTTGAAAATCAAATGACACTTTCTGAGGAGGAAGTTCTTTAGTTCCAGTGTTTTCCTGAGATAATTACATCAAACCAGCCGATTACCCTCCCTGTAGTAACATTTATTGCTTTCTCTAAACTCTTGAAGGCTATTGCACTGCATTCTTTTGTCCTGCTCCACCCCGTCATTTCAAAATAGGTTGCCTGTTTGTTTAAAAGTACAGTAAAAACTTTAAAGTCTTGAAGAGAGAGATGCCATATATTTACTGTTACAATGTACAGTCTGCCAGTTTGATTTCAACTGCCTTGTTGCACCAAATTGAGAAACTGACTATTTATCTCCCCTGTCTTCTAAACTAGCAAGAGATAAACAGGAAAAGGGGGTGACACCTTTTGTTTGATATTGTTTGACTCTCAAGTCAGTTCGGGCTCTTATATTAATAACTTCCTGTTTTGCTGAAAGTCTTCAGACAAGTGAAGAGCCTCCATGTGTATTCACTTTTCAGCCTGAACTTAGGCAACTACATAACTAGCATGTTCCCATGCTCTGGGCTACAAATTCCAGTTTGCTGCTTACCTCCAGGACAAATTTTTAGAACTGGGAGTCAAATCGCTGAAAATCAGGTGCCTAAACCCACAGTTGGTTGCCAAAATGCAAATGACCTGACAGCCACAAGAGCTGAACACCTGCTGACCTCTATAAGAAGCTTTGGACTTGAGAGGGCAGAATATATACAAATTACACTAATTTCATGTTGAAACTCAAATAAGGATCCTAATTTGAAATGCTAGACTACTAGGGATGTACTCAGAAGCTAGAAACAGAAAAGAGGATCTGCAAAAATATGGAGAAAGGTGCATTTGTGTAATATCACTTGTGCAAGATGCTTGTGAAATGTTGCATTGCATCGTTTTTCACAGACGCTTAAATTAGCGAGACTTTTTCTTTTCCAGCTATCTAAATAACTTTCCCTGTGAACTAAGCTGCTTCCTCTGGATAATACATTGTTTTTCTACCTGCTGGAGAGGTGGAGACCCCCTGAATGTACTGCTATTCTGCATAACTGGGAACTGTCTCCTGAACACAGAGTAAGACAGAACAGCTTGGTCTTAGCAGTCCTGTGAGATTTACAAATCAAACCAGCTAATCAAGATTTAAAACAGCTCTGGATTGAAAAGGCTAGCAAGTGGTCTAGCTGTGAGTTAATTCATTAGTTGCAGTAAATATCACTAGAAGAGCTTGTCAAAAGGAAATGTGAAGCAGCTGAAAAGAATCATCCTTAAAGTGAATGTCAGAGGCTTTTGCAGCTGTCATCCAGTGGACTGGAGATTCCAGGCATTGGAGAGAAAATGAGGGTGAAAGAAATAAAAATTTGAGTACAGAGGATAAAGTACTAGTTCCCACTGAGTGATTATAAAGGCAGCAATCTCACCACTACAGGGACCTAATTAGAGACTGAATCTCAGAACCCTCTAATGTCTCCTCCAGGACTCTGAGAAACTCAAACTAGCTAATACAGTCCGCTCAGACCAGCAGCAGGAGGAGGCTCTGCTGCTTCAGGGCACGCTGGAATGCCACATTTATGCAGCTATGGGCATTTCCAGTGTTCTTGTATCCTGTTCAGCACTCACTTAGAACCAGAGCACCAACATCATTTTCTTACCTGGCCATTCCACTGCCGCATACCTGAGTATCCCTGAGGAAAGGCATCAGGACCCATGGTCCCAGACTAACATAAGAGTTAGTTGTCAGCATTAACAAAAGAGAATTTCATGTTTTTATGATTGATCTGATGAATCACTACTTTTCTTGCTGCCCAAAATGTGTAGATCAGGTGTGAGTCCTCAGGATTTCCTGGAGACACCAGTGCTGCCAGTCAGGGCTTGTGTGTATCAATTCACTTAAGCCTGGGTGCAGGGCTCAGCTCTCCCACCTCGACCCACCTATTGCCTGTCTGAGACAGTGTCACCCTGCTCCCCATCCTTGTGGAAATGTGGAAACACTGGCCATAGTTTGAGGCTAAACTTTGGCAGCAATGCCAACTGCTCCCTACTCCTTCCAGCCTCTCTAGCTGCTCCCTCCAACTTCTGAGCTGCAGTGCGTCACCTCATCATTGATGTGCCAAGCAGGGAACTCCCTGACTTAGGTTTTTTCTTTGTTTGATGATTTCTTCTAAGCAGCAACAAATTTTTGCTGGATTTTATTTATGACTGATCAGTTCTGGACCCTGGTCCTCGGTATTTCCCTTCTGATGCCAGGAAGCACTGTAACAGCAAGTAGCCATGCTCTGGGGTCAGCAATGGGGTCAGCAAGGAGGAATTATTTTGCCTGGTATTGCCAGGAAAGGCACTTTTAATGTAACCTTGTCCCCACAGAGTGATTCTGTGCAAGTGAGGCTTCAGGGGAGTGCAGGGATCTCTTCCAGTATTACTACTAGTAGCAGTCTCATTTTTCTGTAGTAGGATTTTCCAGGCATAGGGAAGGTCTGTGCCTTCTGAGACCACTCAGGTAGTTCAGCGCTCCCGGGGAGAAGAGGGATAACTGCTCAGGATGTGCAGATTCATCGTGTTTGCAGGGATAGTAGTTTAGGGGTCTCTTCTGAAGCTGGGAGGAGGTAAGTGACCTGCCCAGAGAGAGCTCAGCCAATATCTGACAAGGACATTTTCATAACCGAGATAAATAAACAGATGCCTTTTTTGCTCTAGGGAGATAGTTTCTTCTGTGCTAGTAGCCTGAGACCATTTGCTTGGCTTAGCCTGTATCTTTACCATATGAAACAAGCCTGAACCATTTCATTTGAGGTTGTTATTTATTTGGGTCAATATGAAATATTTCTGGCATTTCTTTTCCATTTTCTGGCCTTTATGTTTTGCTGTGTATATGTTTTCTTCCCTTACATCTCAGTTCTCCTCTCTGGTGATATTTTAAGTCCTGAATTGACTGATGCTGCAGATGGAGAATATTAGTTACCTTCCATGACCACTCTGACCACAATGACTTCCTTTGCTTGACAAGCTGATTAATTTGTCAAGGTGAATGTCTAAGTCTGTCTGAAGTATCTCTGTGTATCTTGTGCAAGATTGCAGTTGCAAGTTCGTTCCTTATTGGACATGCTGTTTCTCCAGACACAGAATACCTTTGAGGGGCTTTTCTTCCCCCACTTCCCTACTGAGAGTGATGCTCCTGCAGTTTATACCAGTGATCATATCCTGCATGTCGCCTAGAAGAGGGTAGACAGCAGGTGCAGCATGGAAGCCATAGCATCAGCAGTGCTTTCAGATTGTCCAGTGGAGGTAACTGAGGGAAAACAGCAAAACTCAAGTAAATTAAATGCATTTTGTAGCAGTTCTTGAAGGAGAACAGATTGCATTGTTTGTGAGCTTCAATCCAGGTCAAGCAGGCCGGATCTTCCACAGAGAAGTTGCTGACTTTGGCCCCAAAATATCATTGTTAAGATAAGAAAAATATCCAAATTTCTCTTAATTTTCCTAGTTGGTACCTTATAAAGGCATTCAGACCACTATAGACATAAGAATTCAGGAAACAACACTAAGCAACACAAAGAACAAAAACCAGTAGGTACTTCCTGAGAAGACTGGAAAACTGAATCCTGTGCCACTGAATGCTTAGGGAGAGTAAGTCCTAATAGCTACAGTAGCCACATGTCACCTGGGACCAGAGTGTGAATGATTCTTTTGTAATATTACTTAGTGAATGTCTCAACATCTTGAGCTCATTGCAGAAGAGAAAAGAAAAACTGGCCAGTGTTATTTTCTGGTGGTACTGGAACATTAATTTCTCTAACCCTCTGTGGTGGTATCCAACTGTCTTGGATATCTGAGCGGGCAGGTCAAAGGAAAGCAATGTGTAGACTTGATTTTTGAAAGCACCTTTTTCCAATAAGTGTGAACTTCATTTTCTTTTAGGAATAATATTTTTTCCTGGCATATTGTACCAAAAATAATAAAATAAACAAATGCATGGTATACTTGTAGGATGAACCTCAGAGCTGTATTGTCTACAGGCAAACCAGTTCTGGGCGCAATGTAAGCATTGAGGTCAGGTGCAGGGCTGTTCTTTTCCTTGCCAGATGTTGTCCTGGGACTTCTCACAGGATTCCATAGTGAGACCTTAGTGAAGAGCAGAGACAGAGCTTCTCTTGTGTCACAGCAGACATGCAAATGTAAGGATGTGCTGGGGCACCTCTATATCGACCCACCTCTATTTTTTATTATTTTTTTTTTTCCTTGGTGTTTGTGGAAAGGAGAAAAAGCACCTTTTGCTGTCCAGGTTTATGACATTCCTGCTCCCCTTGGGTGGAAAGAAAAGGGAGGTCTTCCCTCTCCCTATGAGGGAAGCACTGACTATTGGAGTGATAGGCAAGAAGCTGTCTCAGGGCAGACCTTCTTCTCCTCAGGGACCTGCACCCCAGCCACTCCCTGCTCTGGGCTAGTGTGCTGGGATGCCCTGGCCTGTCCCCTCCCGGGCTCCCCTCTGTTCTGTAGCTCTGAGCCCCACCACTTTTTGTCCTTGGAAAGGCAGAGGTGGTGCAGCAGGCTCCCAGCAGCTACAGAGGAGCAGAGTCTCCATCGGGGTATCTCCTTGCAGGAGATGGAGAAGACACCTTTGCTATAGGGGCTGCAGGCTGGGGCAGTCGCAGGCTTTCCTCTGCAGCCAGCAGCACTCTGCTTTTTCCCATCATTTATTATCTGATGTCTGTTTTCATCTGTTTTGTGCTGGCACTTGGGACACCTCCTCCTTGTGGGCTGCCAAGGATGGTGGCAGTGTCCCAACACCAAGGGTATTGGCCCCGGCCGTGGGCACAAACCATCCATCCCCACTATTCGCCTGACCCTCCCCTTGAGACCTACTTTTGCTGGGACAAGCAAGGTAACCTCGCCACTGAAAATAGCTGGGACGACAGCCAGTGGAGATTAATGGCATCATTAACGTTCCCAGTTTATTTATAGGCTTAAAAATGCCTCAGACCTGCAAACTGAGCAGAGTTGTTCTGTGTAACACAGGGACTGACAGGTCTCCTGCTTCTGCCTTTCCCCTTCCTACTATTTCATTCTGATTGCTGGGACTGTAAAACCTCCGGAGCAGAGACTGTCTCTCTTTGTGAACCTACTCTGTAAACCTTCCTAACTGGGGGGATACACACAGAAACTTTTTTTTTTTTCCCAAGAATGCTGTATTTGTCTGGTCTCCTTCCTCCACCAACTTCTTCTGTGCACACTGTGTACTGTGGCCTTCTTTGGGAAAATTATCTTTTTGATGAATTCCTGAGGCACAAGCTGAGCAGTTGTCACAGGAACTAGTGATTTTCTGCCTTGGGTTTTAAATTATGAGCTCTGTAGGAGGAGGACTGAGATTATCATAGCTGTGGAGAGCACCTGGGATATGTAGGACCCTAGTGAGACACGCAGATGCAGTTAATGATCGTAGAGATCTTTCAACGGGAGCCAGCAGATCCAGCCCAGGTCCCCCAGGAACCTCATGGGACTGTCAAGAAAAGAAAAAAACACCCCGGGTGTGTTGGCCCCAGAAGAGGAATTTTCAGCATGTAACGTGTTGCTGCACTGCCTGGCCTGTTTCCCAGCACTCAGTGAAAGGTAACTGAGAAAGGAGACTTGTTGTCAGCAGGCACAAATACAAGGGATCGGCTGTGTGACTGGTAGATGGCTTCATGGGTGGGGAAAAAAAAAGTGAAAATGTCAGTAGGGAGCTCTCCCACCCAGAAACACAGAGCACCAGCATGGCAGCTCATGGAGGTGATGTGGCTTCAGAGGGCAGCCACTCTGCCCTTTGATGTTGGGTTTCTGTTGTATCAATCTGAGATAAACTCCTGTGTCAGTCTCTCCTTGGCATTTTTCGTCTAGGGGCTGAAATAAAGAACTGGCAGAGAACCACTCAAACCACTGTTGTCTGTTTTTTCCCTCTGGGCAATGAGAATAGTTCAGAGCGGAGTGAAGGAGCACAAAATGGTGGAAGGAGGATTTCTCTGCCATGGACACAACAGGTGAAGCCACAACCCTGAAAAGCCCTGACCCACCAGTATCTGGTGGGTTTGAGGTGTCTCAGGGTCTTGCTTTCCCCTTCCCAGCTTTCCCACTTGGCTTTTTGGCTCCAGATCTCTTCCATTCCCCCTTGGCCATGCCCCAGCTCTCCCATCCTATGGGGAAGACAGTACCTGCTCAGCATCTTACTTTCAATGGCTATTAAATGGGACCATGACGTGTTCAAGTGCTCGAGGCCAGGTTGGATGGGGCTCTGAGCAACCTGGTCTGGTGGAAGGTGTCCCTGCCCATGGCAGGGAGATTGGAACTGGATGATCTTTAAGGTCTCTTCCAACCAAACCGTTCTGTGATTCTGTATAGTCCTTTGAAAGAAAAAAGCATAATTGCAGTTATTCAGCCATCCAAAGATCCTAACTGGGAGAGTATTTTCATGTCTGATATACATGAGATCCTGTATAATTTTAAAGGATTCAAGGAAAAGTCAGGTCATGTGAAACATCTGAGACAAAGGGGGGAAAAGGTAATGTTTAACTGTATTTATTTATTCTAGGAAAGATATACATCTTATATAGTTGTTTCTCATCTAAACTTCTGAGCACCTAACCAGAAAAGTCAGCACAACTTTCTCACTTACACTGATGTTAGACTAGGGGAGTGAGTCTTGTGACAAGAAAATCCATCTGCATCTCAAACTGATTACCTGCTTTGAAAAGTGAATATACAAAGCGGTAGGCCTCATTTCAGCTCTGGGACACCTATCTCCTGGAAGTCAATGCTACACAGTTTCTGTGGAATTACTCACCCCTGATACAGAAATCAAGAGCTGGGATTTTTTTTCCTGTTTCAATGGGTTACACCCAGTTGTAACCATATTTAACCTTCCTTTTTCTTTCTGCCAACACTGGGTGGCACTAAGTAACTCTTTCTGACGTTTTACAAAATTGACTCTAAAAACTTGAATCACACTGACTTGCCTCCGCTCTGTCCTGACAGCAAATGGTTTTGTGTGAGAAACTTTGGATCATATGGTTGTTGCATGGAAACGTCTGACTTGTATGGCACATTTTGTACTTCCCTAGTTTGTTAAGATGTTAAAACCCCTCCGAATCTCTGACCTCACAGTCAGGTAAAGGTTCAATGTGCTGTTGGCCTTGAAAGCCACATTTCCTGTACTGAATTGAGAATTGATGGAATACTTTAAAATAACTGTGCTTTAATGACAGAGGTTAAAGTAAATCTCACTGAATGGTTGAGGTTGTAAAGCACCTCTGGAGATTGCCTAGGCCAAGATTGCCTCTGCTCGAGCAGGGTCAGCCAAAGCAGGTTAACCCAGGTGGTCCCCAAAGAGTTCGAGGAGTCCCTCACCAGCCCCAGAGTCTTCTCATCCTGGACACTGCCATGTCTGCTGGCCACCACTGCCAGCTGGACACTGTAAAAGTCCTGTTAAAATAAATCAGCTTTAAAAGAAGCACACCTACAAACACGTGGCTGTCACCCCCACTGGCTGTGCTCAACCTACAAGTGCCAAGGCTGCCATTTTAACAGCCTGTTATGGCTCCAGGGGGCTTTGGGGGACCCTGGTGACTGATGCTGGTGCCTATGGTGATGGAGGTGGGAAAAAATCAGGGCCAAGTAGTTTGTCCTCAGAGGACATCCCAGGTCTCTGAGCAACCTAGTCTAGTGGTTGGCATCCATGCCTGTGATGGGGGTTTGGAACTAGATGATCTTTAAGGTCCCTTACAACTCAAGCCATTCTATGATTCTGTGACTTGTGGCCATTCTCAACTAAGCCACCTGTGAAGACCCACTGCCATATCCTGGTAACAACCATTAACATTACTGTGTTTGTACTTGTCCCTAGGAAGGTGTTTAAAACATAAAAGACAACAGATGGCATAACCTAATGGGATCGTAAAGATTTGTGTCCTGAAGACAAGGGCGTAGAAACACCAATGATAGTAGCTAAAAATCCTCAATATGGAAATTAAGTAACCAAATTTTGACTTGGCCAGGCTTAGGGCAGCAGAAGAGGTGTGGCTGAGGAAGAAGCTGCCCACAGTGAGAGACGAAGACTGCTGATGATCCTTGGTGTCTCCAAGCAGAAGAGCAGGCAGAGGGTAAGACCAGCTGGTGGCTACATTAGAGCCAGAGCAGAGCTGATCATACATGAAGCCCTACCCACAGCTTC
Source organism: Myiotriccus ornatus (assembly GCA_036023395.1). Classification (NCBI taxonomy): domain Eukaryota; kingdom Metazoa; phylum Chordata; class Aves; order Passeriformes; family Tyrannidae; genus Myiotriccus; species Myiotriccus ornatus. Next base: position 47,840,570 of record JAYRBT010000001.1, read on the forward strand.
CCTTCCCGTTCTTATCGCAGTGGGAAGGGGGTACAAGTAGATCAAATGTTTTCTGAAGAACACTCTATTCACTGAAAAACACAATTTCTGTTTGAGCAAAGTTATCTGACAATTGGTGTGCAATCCATTCATCAGAATTAGCCCAGAATATCAAAAACATCAAAATGGCTTGCTTTTCTTTTTTTTTTAACCTTTTGGAGTGAGGATTTACCTGACGTGCTACGTCTTCAGGCTGTGGGACAGCCTGCAACAGGGCTCTTCTAATCCTCTTGCTTGGGATATAATGTTGTCTAAATTATTTACACTGTTTATTGGACCAGATAGAGCAGGAATATCTGTGAGGCTAAACTGCCTGACCCAGAGAGCTGCCCTGGGATCTAGGAGGTAGTGGATTAGAGTAGTTGTGTCAGAGTAGAGTTGGCTGCTCAGGGCCAGCCAACATGAAGTAGGTTGGCCCTGACTGCATGACATGGCACTTGACTCCAGCTTAGCTTGGCCCTGTGTGTTGTGCCTATGGACCTAAGAGAAAACTAATATTTTTTTAGGTTTGGTGTTTTCTTGTCCCAGCATAAAATGCCCAGGATAATGAAGACAATGCTATAGCTCACCAGTGTTGGGATTCCACAGGGTGTGTTGCATGTCCTGAACTGAGGAATGAGAGCATTCAGGAGAGCTGGAGGATGGAAAGGCTGAAGGGACCATGCTGGAGGAGCATCATGAGGGAAGGGAGATAGAGCTTGTCCATGTCACTCATGAAAGCTGTCCCTGGAGTAGCTATGCCCAGAGCAGTGCTGCTTGGCGGATGGAGGGCGCTGCTTGTCCAGGTCCAGAGAACAACACAGGTATGTGCTAACCAACATGGTGGGAACAATCAAGGATCAGGGCCCACGAGTCATGTGGGGAGTTGTTTCTGACATTGTAGGTGCATCTGACAGGCATATCTACATCACCAGCAAGGAAGAGATGAACTCCAGCCCTTGACTTATTCTCTGCTGGGCTCTCTGCTAATTCTAAGCTCTGGTTTGGATCACTACAAATAGCTGCTTCCAAGACAAATTTTATCCTCAGGAAGTAAGCTCTAGGCATGATGCCTGTGAGCTCAGCAGTGCCATTCTGCCCTGGCCTGCTTGTACTGATCAGCATAGGCATGGCCAGGCTAAGCCGGTCTCCTGCCTTGCTCTCCTCTCTCTCAACATGCCTCAGGTGCTGCCTGGCACACTGGGTGTGATACTGCTTCTAGGAAACATTTTTAAAATACTTTTCCATATGAGAAACAGAAGGGGGGTGAATTTGCATCCTATGCTCTGAGCCTATGTTGTAGGCAGTGGGTTATAATGGATGATAGCTTCTCTTCATAGGCCTTGGGGATGAGGACAAAGTCTCCTTGGGAATCTGCCCTTCCATTCCTGTGAGGGCTTTGGCGTTGACCTGTATCATGCATTTTTAGCTTTTAGTTTGACTACCAAACAGAAAATCAATTATTGCCAGATCTGCCTTGTCAAATAGACAAAGGCCTAGAGAGGCAGAAGCTCTTTGGAGAGAGGCCCTGGCTTTTCAGGGATCATGAGGCTTTGGGCAGAATTCAGACAGAGGACAAACCTCACTATCGAAGAGGATAACTTGAGGAAAGGGAGTTGCACAGGATTTTTCCATTGCTGTAGGAACCTTTACTGTAATTCAGCTCATGTTGATTAACCCTGGATGCTAGATTCTTAAAAAGTGATTAGTGAGATCATGCTGGAAATAGAAACAGATGTGCCATCTGTTACGCAGTGTATGAGGTTTAGAGGGAGGTTTTTCTGAAACACAGTTGATCCCAGCACTGAAATGAGACTTCATTGCTGTCACCTTCCCGTTACGTTCCCAGAAGCTAGACATCCCTTTGAACGTATGAAGTGAGCTGGTGGGATTTGCTGTCAGTGGACTGGTTCTGTAGTTCTGGCCAGTGACAAGGTTGAGAGCTGAGGTATGGCGGCATCTCAGCCTTTAGAGAAAGCCGTGGTGTAGGACTTTGCACAAGAGACACTTTCCAAGCACCTGAAATCCTATATGGGGAAATCTGGGCTTCACTCTGAACTTGTGCTTTTGCCTCAGGCCATCTTTTCCCTCAGTGAAATATAAACACTGAAAGGTTATAGGTGGGGTTTTTTTCAATCCTTCTGCAGAGTTGTTCCTGTGCTCTATCCCTGACCCCAAATACTATCCCTTCATACTGTAGTCATTCACTGCAGGTCTCAAGGATTATCAGAAGCACTAAGCAGCTCTCAGACAGCAATTGCAATTATGCTTCTACAGCTGTGATTGTCCACAGCCGTGCTTTCTGTCTTCCTCCGGAGCAATGGAGGGAGGCTGAAGAAGGCAACACATCCATATGTGCTTTCCTAAATCTAATCTGGCATCCTTCTGGCTTTCCTAGCCTCTGAAGAGCAAAGTGCACATTTGTGCTGTTCATAGCACTGCTGCCTGATAACTAATATCTGCTCTAATAGGGGAAGCATTGCAGCACCTGGGGAGAACAGGAGCGGCTTCCCTTTGATCTGCAGGGCACCTCTTTCAGCACAGCTGCGCAGCCAGGTAAAAAGCTGTCAGGATTCTTGTTTTCTTCTTTTTTTCAAAGTAAATCTCAGGTCTCATACTCATGGCCTCTGGCAGGCCTCCATGTACAAATATAATTACTATTTATTATTTATACAGGAACAGAGAAAGGCCATTGCTTTTATGACAGTGTAATAAAATGGGTCACTGCTCCCTGTAGGCTTTGAAGCCCAGGACGTGATCCAGTGGAGGTAGAAAATAGGACTCCAGGCACTGAAAAGGGATTGCTATAGTGGATCCCTTCGCAAAGACCAGACTGAAATGCACTGAAACACACCTACAAAGCACAGGTACAACTTTACAGGGGGAAGGAGTTCGACTGCCTCTCTCCAACAGTGGTGTTACAGGAGAAGCTGAGCACTGCTCCACCAACACCTGTGGGGATCCACTGACTGGGGAATCTGCTGGTATAGCACTGATTTTACCTAGGTAAAGCCAGCTGCCCCTTAAAACAAATTACTTACCTGCCCCCTTATTGCTCCTCTTGTCCCACCTCTACCCACTATTATCTGTCCTTGTCCAGGGACAGATAGGTGATGTGCAGAAGGTGATGTGCCATGAGGAGAAGGATGACTAGGTGGATTCAGCACTAAGTTGTTCTTTACGTTTCCAGCATGTCATCTCAGCTCCCACTGCCATCCTCAGCTCCAGTACTTCATGGCCACCCCCACAGCTTGTTCCCCAGGATGCTGGGAGTTGCTCAGTTTGGAATGCAGTGGGGGAGAGGGGACAGCCTGGAGAAGGCACTGAGACCTCCTTGAGGCCAGAGGACATCTAGGGGCAGGTAGAGGCTTCAACACCTGAGCCACTATCTCCTCCCAACACCATCTGTATGGCAAGGAACCTGGGTGCATGCCATCAGCTCCATTCACTCCAACAGGGATTAGGGGACAGAAAGCAAGGTGCTAACAAAGCCTGTGGAGCAGCCAGCAACCCCACCAACATATCTTTTCCCCCTTCAGTGGCAGAAACCCTTTGTCTCCCATCCCAAATGTAGCAGCCCCCCAGCAAGCCCAGCTGTCCTTCAAGGATGACACAGCTCTTCCGGGCTCCTGCTTGTTCACGCAAGGCTGATTCAAAAAACATGTTGGCAGAAGATGTTACGAACCTTTCAAAATCTGTGTTCATACTCCGGCACTTCCTCCTCTCCATCCTCAGACAGGAATCACACAGGTCTGGACCACATTCCCCAGCCTTGGAGCCCCAGTAAGCAGAAGCCAGTGCCTAGCAGCAAGTCGTCCAAATTACTTCTTCTGCAAACACTTTCACCGAGTAATTGATTAATTCTACAAAGTGCTCACCCCGAGCACTGTGTGACATGTACAAGGATCGTGCACCCACCGCCCAGGGAGAGGATGAGGTCTGGGCTCCTCCTGCGAGCCCTAATGGCTGAGGGGAGAAGGGACATTATCAGGAAGGGCAATGCTTATCCTGGGGAAAAAAGTCACATGATATAATTCTCTTCCATCTAGATTCCTCATACTCAAGCCACAGAAACAGAAATACATTCTTACGCTCTTTTTCTGTGGAATTTTCATCAGAAAAATGGAAAGCATGTTAAAAAAAATTTGGAAGGATGTGGGGAATCTTACCAAAGATGCCTGAAATCTCTGAGCATGCCTTACCAGCTGTGTTAGCACACCAACTGCCTGGACCCTGTGCCCTGGAGCTCAAGGGAAAAGGCTGCTGCACCCAGGGCAGGTTTTTCTCTGGTCAGTGTTCACACAGCTGAAGCAAGGACACAAGAGGAAGTGCTGGTGGTCCTGAATGCTTTGTCTGAGCAGCTGCAAGAAGAAATGTTTTCTCCCACAGTATTTTGGAATAGCATCAGAGTAGTGTGGATGCCAGCGCAGCCACAAGGTCCCCACTCAGTGATGAAGGTCTGCATCCAAGTGCGCACTGGAGCACACTCTGACATGGCAATCCATCCTCCTCTGGGACAGAAAGCACTCAGTGCTGGACCTACAACCACCCACAACAACCTTGGCACTGCTCCTTGGGCCTGCCTGCCCAAATAATTCAGTAGTAACTCCCGCCTCCACATACCCCACTATAACCATGTATTTTTCCCAAGTGTTTAGCAAATGTAACCTCTGCGTTTTAAACCTTTCAGTAATTGATCAAACTGATGTGTTTCTCTTTTGGACAAATAGTCATTACATCTGAAAGTTTATGGCTGGGCTTTGAAGTTAATGTTCTCTGAGATGAAGGAGAAAGTTCACACTTCTTCTATTGCTTCCAGTCCCTCTGGCTGCAGACCAGATAAGACAGCGATGCCTTCAATTTAAAAGTGAGGAGTATTAGTGCAGGCAGAAAAGCCAAAATACTTCTTAATGTAATAATGGCTTGAATAGTACTGTAGTGCTCAGCAAAATGCTGGAAAAGGAGGGAAATGAATCCAGGAAACCTATGGGTGCCTCAGACCTGTTATTTCTCTGTTTACTGTCAAAGTTTCCTGTGAGGCTGTATTTCCTTTCCTCTACTTTTGCTGTTGTTGCAGCCACATTGACTCAGGTTGTTCACAAGCCCTTATTTTCTGCCAGCAACCTGTGGGGAAGAACAGCCTCTGCAGACAAAGAGTTTTTTCCGGGTATTAACAGGTCCCTCCCTCTAATTCTCCTTGAATAGGTAAAGAAAGTGCTGTTTTACAGCACACTCCATTAACAGCCAAGAAAAAGGTTTTAAGCTGGAGAGTGTTAAGGCATCCAGTTCCTTCACACTGGTTTGAAAATTGCAGCCTTGGTGTGACCTTTTCAAGCCTCCTCCTTATCCTTCTCCCTCGCTCAGTATCAGCTAAGCCCAAGTGAGCTGGGTCCTCCGGCCTTCACTGGGAGGAGGCTTTCAGCATCTCTGCCTGAGGGCATTTCAAGAGTCACTCTGTACAGAATGCGCAGAGCCAGAGTATCACTGCCTGCAAGCTCCAGTGGGAGTAAGCAAGACTTTGGAGAGGGATGGGGTTTTCCAGAGCCTCATCCAGCCAACTTTGGGAACTTTCCAAAGATGGCAGAGCCACCACCTGAGTAGATGTGCCTGTGCTTGCCTACATCCTGCTCCCCTGCCCACCATATCCCTCTGGGCCTCTTAACTCAGAAGTGGCTTTTCCATTTGACCCCGCCAGTCATGGGACTGGCCAAAAAAAGAGATGCCAGGAAGATCTATGTGTGCATCTCAGCTGGGCTTATCTGAACCCATGCTAGGGAGATGTGAAATGTAGTTATGACAGGAAATCCTGCAGAGCGTGCATGGGTATCACTAGCACTTTGATACTGCTAACAAGTGGGTGTTTGTATAAATAAAATACCTTCTGAAATGTGATTTACAAAATGAAAAAACTTTTAATAATTTAGAACTGAATTACATTCCTGGTGTAGTATGTTAGAGGAAGGATCAGTGTACTGCAGCTCACAGCTGGGCAGCTAAACCCACTTCTCCCATTCATTTAACTGTCTTTGATTTGTTTCTTCTAAATATTCAGCTGAAATTCATCTGACTGGCATCGGCCATGTTCAGATCAGTAAGGTATCATAGGATGAATGCAGTCCTCTTTGTAAAGTGGAATTTGGTACCTAACTGGAGGCACCACAAGCCCCCTGCAGCAAATCCTGGTTTTCCTCCTATTGCAGAGGACAACTGCTGCTGAGGACTGACAGCCGAGCAACACAGTGCTCTCAAGCCTCCCTGGCACAACCACAAGGATCAGTCAGAAAATCCCTCCCAGGAGGTGATGAAAAACACCAGGGTGCCACCAGCATCCCCCAGACCAACTGAGGGTCCCTCCATCACTGCAGACCTGCAGCGTCCTCTGCCAAAAGCAGTAGTTTCCTTTCATTGACACCTCTGCTGCTCATTTGCCTCTGTCAGCATGACCAAGTGACTGGATGGGCTCTGGGGGATTTCTGTTGATCCTCTTCCATGTCTTGGCAATGGGATCTGCCATTCTGAACTCTCAAGAAACTTCTGCCTCCTTAATTTTACTCCATTGAATCCTTTGCTAAATAAAATCTACTTATTGTTAATTGTGCTGCCCAACAGCAGTGCTTATGTTTGCTGCTAGTTTAGTTTCCAGGTAATTTAAATAAACAACTGAACCATAAGGAGAAACTATTAAACATCCTTTTCCCCTGGACATCATGATACGCCAGGCCATTAATATTTTTTTATCACTGCAAACTTTGAGGCTCAAAATCCGTGCCTTGGATTGTCAAACAGGATAATTATGAAACATTTTTAACTACTGAGCTAATGAGCACTAAATCTTGCGTTGTGGTGAATGCAATGTTGTGCGAGTTTCCTTGGGAAATTTGGGCCTGCAATTAAGCAGCAAAGTATTTCATCTTCTAAGGTGACATCAGCCACTCTTATCCTGGCATTAAAAGGCAGCCAAATGTCCCTTCCAGCTTTCCCAGGCAATCAGCAGACAGAAAATTGGTGCTGTGCTTGGAAATATCAGCATCAGGAGGTGCAAATGTGGTTGTCCTACAACTGGTGTCAGGGCTAACTTCTGGGAACAAGCCCCTGTGTAACACCCTCTCTATGTCGGTGAATACCCAGTCTTTCATTCAGGAGCACCTACAAGCACTTGGCAATGCAGTGCCGCACTGGGGGCATGATGGATTCATCTCCCCTCTCAGGGGAACTTGGGGGTTGGAAGCCAGATTAGGGGCTTTGATGCTTTTCTCTCCTTCCTCTAGGGAAGGCAGGACCAGCAGGAGGAGGGACTGGATACCAGCGGCACTGGAGCATCCCTTGGGGTATCCGTGGCACCAGGACATCCCATGGTGTGGCTTCTGCTTGGCTTGTCCTGCCTGCTTACTCTCATTTTCAGAGGGTGGCGTAGCTGAAAACAAAGCTCTGTACTCCTCAGAGGAGGCACTCTGGAGAACACCAGCATGTTCCCCAACTCCACTGCAAAGTAATTTTGTTTCACCATAAAAAAAATCTTACTGCCCGACACGGAGAAGGTTTGGAACAGCCCCTGAGAAGTGCAGGGCTCTGCATCCCATTAGGGCTGCCCGGAGGAAGCTAGACAGAATTTTTATTAAATCAAGTTCAGTCGATGCTTAAAGAAGGGCTTTTTTGAACTAGGAGCTGAACCTCATGTTTGGTGCCCTGCCAAGCTCAGGATAGTGCGAGGAGGAAAAGGAGATGTATTTTTGGACTGCATGTCTGCGAACAGGCTGTTAGATAAAATTAAAGAGGCTGTTTATAAAGAATCTGCTAGTGCTGAAGCAGATGTGGAGGCCCTAGTTTATGACAAGATGTATTTCTGGAGTTGGCATGAACAATCAATTTCATTCAGGAGTTTCCTCATGCTGTAATGATTTGTTGGTTTGGGTTTGAATTTTTTTTTTTTTTCATTTCATTATTTTAACTGAAGCTGGCACAATGCCCTCATTACTTGTGATAAACTTGTTTGTTTACTTATGTCGTGGTAACCAGAGAGCTGGACTCAGGCTCTGCTTCCTTGGATGCTGTTTGTTTCCTACCAGAGCATTTGGGGCTGTTTGACACTGGCAGCAAAGCAGAAATAAAGCATTTCCTTATTTTCTTGCCATGTTGCTTGTGGATGATGAACACTTTGGCTCCCCCAGGCTCCTGAGCAGGCAGCCATAAGACCTTCTCCTACTGAAACCCCCCAGCACAAGGACTCCCAGACCTGCTCGTGCCTGGCAGGCACAAAGGCAAAATAACTTTGCAGAAGTCAACAGAGCTACTACTTCCTAGAATCACAGAATGGTTTGGGTTGGAAAGGACCTCTAAAGGCCATCTAGTCCAAACCCCTGGCAATGAGCAGGGCCCTTGAATGTCTGCAGGGATGGGGCATCTACCACCTCCTTGGGCAGATCCCAGAGCAAACGTCTGAGGTTTTTTCTGAAGTGATGTTATTCTTTACTAAGCTATGTTTACCATCCAAGAAAATGCTTTGGTTTGTGATTAATGTTACATGAATACATGGAATGTGTTTAATAGTTACTCTTACAATGTTTTAAAAACATGCTGCTTTCCTCAGCATTGCAGGGAGCAAAGGCATCGCTAGGCTTTTATGACAAAAATCAGGAGTGCAAGAGCATGTTTTAAGTGAAGGCACATTGTCAATAATTACGCATGGTTTGAGTTTGTGCTGTCTTGCCGCTCCTCCTTGGAACCTACACCAAGTCCTGACTTTCTTATGGCACAGATAGTAACTTAAAAGAATGAAGCCCAACAGAATTGCTGTGATCTGTATTTACAGCATCACACATGGAAGACATAATATTTGATGGTAAATTTTTGCTTTGACATTATAGTAGAATTTAAGGGAAAAGGTGTCATCCTTGGCCTAGAGTTTCGTGAGTGCCACAGGCAGATGGACTCTTTTAAACCTTCTTCTCCTCTTCAAAAGGAGAAGTTCACAATCTGGACTCAATTGAACCTTAAAGCCATAAAATTCCAGGTTCAAATAAATCTTCATTTTATAAAAACACATCCAGCATATATCATAACAGAAATGGTAAAAGAAATTAAACATGTGTGGGTCACATACTCTGTTGGATGCTCCTTAATAGTTTTGCAAAATCAGTGGAATAACGAGGTGCAGTTTTGCTCTATGAAGTTTTGATACCTCCCTGCAGCGCTGTTCGGCTGCCCAGGGTGCCCACCCAGAACATAAGCAAACACATGAGGAAGGGGCTGGCAGCTCCACTCCCACGTCCTCTCCATCCTTTCCCAGTGCAGATAAGCTGGGCTGCAGCCAGCACCCCCAAAGGCCCAATCCCTGTGCTTGGCCGAGGACTTCAGACGCTGGAGCGATGGGCTGCTCCATGTGGCCCAGTGGGCATCCCACACATCTTTCCTTTGGGCGGCCCCGCAAAGTGGGCACTTGCTCCACCAACCACAGTGAGTGGCAAGGCCATGGTGAACAAAACCTCTGTAAAATCAAAGGAAGGGAAAAGTAAAGCAATATCTGGGGGGAGGATATCCCTGCCTGTTCCCGTAAAGTGGAAATGCAAAGCAAAACCGAAAGGAGCTGGGATCACGCTGCAGAGACACAGACTTTAACAAGGTCTTTTTCAGGGCTTTAAAAAAATTATTCATGTGATGTAATCTTGACATTTCCTGTCTCACTGGTGAGTTCCTCGGATCAAACACCTGAAATGATGGCAGCTTGTCACCACCTCGTGCAGCTCCTATTACCCGCGGCATCCCAGGGGACACAGGAGGAGAGAGGCGCAGGAGTCTGGGTCAGCAGGCAGCACCCTTCACCCCTCTCCCTGTGCTCCTCCTCGCCCTGGCTGGGTGATACACTGAGCACACACCTTCCTTTTTAGAAATTCCCCTTAATACTGAGGGTTGAGGTTTAAGGCTTCCTGCCAGGGGTCCTGCATCCAGAAGCCTTGGCAAGGAGACTAAAGCCTGTGAGGGACCCTGGCAGGGACAGACCCTCAAACTTTGTAACAATATATAATCTATTTTTTTCAATCTATTGTATAATGGCAATTATATAAAACCCATGTGAGTTGCTGGAATAGTCATGACCAAGTCCAAAAGCAAGCAAAGCTCTATAAACTTTGGGAATCTTCTCAACATGAAGATTCATCAAGGTTCTGCTAGTGGAAGCTGAAACTAGAAAGTTAGGTGGGAAAGGGAAAAAAAAATCCAGCACACTTTATTAGCATTTTTCAAGCATTGGAACAGGCTTCCCAGGGAAGCAGTGGAGTTGCCAACCCTGGAGGTATTTAAAAGATGTGTGTTGTGGCATTTTAATGGTGGATTTGGCAGTTCTGGGTTAACAGTTGGACTCAATGATCTTAAAGGTCCTTTCCAAATGAAGTGATTCTATGATCCTATGATTTTATGGAAGTATTTCAGTACAAATTCAGAGCTCATTTAACATCTTCTTACTCTCTTGAATTCAAGAGGCCTCAGGGAAAATGCCTGTAAGAGCAATGGGATGTCTGTCCAGGAGGTCCAAAACTGTGGGTCCCAGCAGCATTTCCTAGCAGTGGAATGTGACAAGACTGACATGAAATCTCAATACCAGGATGAGCAGCAGGCAGGTAGGCAGTGCATGCTGAGTTTCCAAAAGGAGCCCCATGGATGCCAAAAGCCCCGCTCAACACCTGCCACTCACGGGGATGGGGGGACAATGGGGCCATGTTGATGATGGACCCGTCGGGCCGGCAGGGATGCAGTGGGCAGGTCATCTTGTACCATTATCTCATTGCAGTTCTCAGAACATCCAGCACCACAAACATCCCTGCATTTTCCATCAACACCTGGAAATGGAATACATTAAATCTGGCAGCTCAGTTACAACAACAAAATATGAAAGCAAAGTCCTACTTATGCCCCGCTCTGACCACTCCCCCCAGCAGTGCTGCTGACGTGGGTAACATTTTGCAGTTCCTGGTCTCAGAGTACCTGCTTCAAGTCACAGAATCACAGAACATGTTGAGCTGGAAGTGACCTACCAGGAACATTGAGTCCAACTCCTGGCCCTGCACAGAACCATCCCCAAGAGTCACACCATGTGCCTGAGAGTATAGTCCAAACACTTGAACTCTGTCAGGCTTGGATCTGTGACTACTTCCCTAGGGAGCCTGTTCCAGTGCCCAGCCATCCTCTGGGTGAAGAACCTTTTTCTAATATCCAACCTAAACCTGCCCTGACACTTCAAGCCATTCCCTTGGGTTCTGTCACTGGTCCCCACAGAGATCAGTGCCTGCCCCTCCTTCCTTCAGAGGAAATTGTAGCTGTAACGAGGTCTCCCTTCAGTCTCCTCCAGGCTCAACCGACCAAGTGGCCTCAGCCACTCCTCATACAGCTTTCCCTCAAGGCCCTTCACCATCTTCGTTGCCCTCCTTTGGATGGTCTCTAAGACCTTCATATCTTTCTTATATTGTGGTGCCCAAAACTGCACACAATATTCAAGGTGAGGCCGCACCAGTGCAGAGTCAGCTCCGTTGCCATCACAGCTCCTCCCTCCCTCACAGCAACTCGCTGGCATGTGATGAAAATCATTTGTGTAGAATGTAAGTCTTCTTGAAGGCGTGGAGGGGTTTTTTATAGGGATGAACTATTGAGTCAACCTCAGTATTTCACTGCCCTGAGGAACTGCAGGTTTTTGGAAAATCATCCTTTTAGCCACGTTTGCTGTTGGCTGCATTGGCAGTGTGTGGTTCAGTCAGCCAGTGCCACACAGATTCCGTGATCTCCCAAGGCTGTCAGTGTGCACATCCTCATGGGAAAATGCTGGCACAGAACCAGTCTCTCCAGCTCAGGGGGTGCCACAGCCACAGGGGACCCAGCAGGTCACACGGCAACCCCCCATCCTGACTTGAGATTCCTCCAACATCTACTGTAGTGGGTAGAAGGATTGAAAACACAGACTCTTCCCAGAATTTGTTCTCTGGATCTCCAAAGACTGTCCAAATTTGGGTTGCTCAGGAGCTCTCTGTTATTAATTACCCTAAAATAAATAGGCAAGCAATGAAGGACCTTTCTGGGAAGCATTCATACTGTGATGAGAGACTGCAGACAGCTCTTCCCCACCTTCTCTTCCTCACCACGGACCACTGGCAAATCAAACTTCTGGAGATGAGTCACCTGGAGGATGCAAGTGCCAGGAGATTGGGGTGGTGGGTCCTGCAGGGGTCACCCTTCTTGTCCTGGCCAGGATGGACCTGGCAGGCTCAGGCTGGCTGCACCTTTGCTGTGTGTAAACAGGGGAGTTGCAGCTGAGAGGTTAATGCAATTACCCTCTTAGAAAGTATTTCAAAAGGGCATTTAAAAGGGTATCACTGACTAGTTTAATGCAGCATCAGCATAGCTCTAGAGGTAGTATTAAAAAAATTTAATTCTATTATTAAAAAGAATACATATTTTATAACGACTTCCATGCAAACAGGGTAAATAATTGATGGAGGATGTTGCAACCCATCCAGTGCAGCCCTGCACAGCAGAAAGAGAAAGTGAAACAAATCCCTCAGTGCAAGCTGTAAAGCCTTCAGGCAAGCAGGGAGACAGCAAGGCCAGGAGCCTTTGGCAGTGCTCCTGCTCCTGCCTGCCGGCTGCCTGCTCCCTGCCCGCTGCCTGCCCCGGCCGCCAAGGCTGGGTAGCAGGGTTATAGCAGGGATTAGTGAAGCAACATCGCCGCTTGGGTTTCCTAGACTTGTATTCACATAATCCTCCAAGTCTTGTATTAGCACACATCGGTTGGGTTTGGTTCTTAGCTTAATTATATCACATGTTCTGGCTTTTTATATTCACTTAAGAGACATACCGTGGTATTTTCAGACTTGAGTCACTTCAATTTTATTATTGCAGGTGGCCCAAATAAATTTTCACTAACTTTTTCATGTGTGCTTTCTAAAGAGAACTGTAAAAAGAACAGTTTAGAACTTTGTTGGAGTTTTTGAATAAAGATAAGGAGCAGCTTCCCAATCAGTTTTACAGCTATGTTCTTCACTTCACTTCAAACCTCACATTAAATGCATCATTCCAAGGCCAGAAAAATCAACTTACCTGACCGGTGCAGATATTTGGATACAACTATTCAACTATTTATTACAGATACTTCAGGCAATTTGAGTTGTGTTATGCATCCTCATTTTCACATTTGTTTCTATGTAGGACTTCACTGAAGTCCTTCACAAAGCTGTGTATGCATGTAATCTGCATCACACAAGCAACTTCCCAAGGTTAATTTATTACCAATTAACTTGAGGTGCTCAACACCTTTGCAAAGACCGGGGTAAATGCTTAAAATCTACAGCTGAAAATCAAATACAGGTTTTACTGTATTAATCAATACTCTGATTAAAAAAAAAATAAATAAGGAACATGAGTAGTAATCTTTTGGTATTTGGATACCAACCCAAAAGCAAGTGGAAAAGGGAGCAAACCTAATGACAACATTAGGCTCCTTTTAGGAGGAAAGCTAGACAACGTGCAGCACAGTAGGTTCTCTCTGAAGCATTTTTTAAAGTCTTCGGTGGAAGAAAGGAGTTGTCCTGAACTTTTACTGGTTTAAAATTAATGTGGGAAAATGGGAAAATAGGGAGCTTCCTCTGCAAAAGTCATGGACCAGTGATTAAGCAAAGGGGATATCAACTTGAATTCAACTTTTGAGAGCACTGAACAGAGAAAAGTCCATGTAAAATTCCCAGTTTGCAAGTTTACCTTTGAAAAACCACCTGTGGAGTCTCCTCTGCCTTTTGCCCTTTTTCATTAAGTCCAGGTGGTTGTGGTGCTGCAAGATTTTTGCACGCTGCAGGCACGAGCCATTGCTTGGAGCAGCGCTCTGGGATGTGTAGTCTCCTTGTTTATATTTCAGTGCTACGCATGATTAATCCTCCATTTCATTCATTGTCTTTTTACTTCTCTGCTACTGGGAACAGTAAATAAGAGGGAAGTTGTAACAAGAGCCTCCCTTTTATTCAGAGACCTTCTGTTTCCTGCAGGCTGGCGGCTTCGAAAAAAATCACAGCTCCATTGTGCTCCAAAGTCATACTGAATGATTCAGATGGAAAGAAAAACCCACGTCAGTAGGAACAGGGGACTCAAAGACGAGTGTTGAGGCCAACAGACCAGAGGCATCAATCCCAGGCAGTAGCACATCCTGAGAATGTGATAGCACCGACGTTATGGTTTCCCCTTCTGTGCTGTGGGTGTGTGGAAGGCAGGTGCTGCTCCCGGTATTAAGGGTGTCCCTGAGCACCCCTGGCACCACAGGAATGGCACTGATTGCCTGGGGGTGGTGGGGCAGCAGGACAACACTCCTGTCCTACCTGGGGAGGGCAGATCCAGCCCCCAGCAGCTGGGGGGAGGTGAACTCACCACTTCCTCCTGGAGCAGGGCTGGCAGCAGTGGATGTCAGGCAGGGCAGGAGGAAGGGGCAGGGTCACCACTGGCTGACCCCCGGCAGAGGCAGAGCCTCGGTGCTCCTGCACGGAATCAGAGCATGAAATGCTAGAGATGGCGTTGCTGTCACTGAACATCTGGCACAAATGCTCCCCAAAAATGGATCATTTCCTTCTTTCACCTCAAAGGACACACTGTGGAAGGAGCCTCAGTCGTAGCCAGGCTGGTGCAAGGAGGGGTCCCTGCCATAGGCAGGTTTACGGGCAGCCTCGTACTGGGAGACTGTTACAGCTCCCGGCGTGTGACTCTCGGACCAGCCATCAGTCCCAGGCAGGATCCAAGGGGTTAGTCCTGTGAAATGCCCTGACACCCACGCAGGTGCTGTGCCTCTCAGCCCCCGCCCCTGAGCACAAACCCACTAGCACTTCGCCACCGGTGGGTGACATAGCAAACCCAAAGCCTTCAGTCCCAAAAACCTGCCGTTAAAGCTGCTCCTGTGCTGAGGGGCTCAGCCTGTGATCAGTCCTCACCTGTGTTTCCCAGTACCAGTGTTACATTACAGGGCTAGTTCACAGCACCTTCCTTATTGGCAGGCGTCAGTAGAAATGTGTGTCAACAAAACCAAAGCGAGCGTAAGCACCGCTGCAGACAAGTCTGATAATAAAACATGAGTCACTGTTATTCAATCATTTACCAGCGCACGTTTTGCAACAAAGTTCTCTCCTCTAGGATCACCACCATACAAATTTGAGAGGTTTTTTTAAAGAGCACTGTGATTTTACTTTGAACTGTGTAACTGAGTCTTCAGAGGGCTGCTGCCTGTTATCCCTGCTTGCAGCCTGGTGCTCTGCTCCCTGTGCCTCTGGCATTTTCAAGCCAGGTGTGAGGCACCAAACCCTGGCACGACCCATGACTTGTGCTCGGCATGGTGTGGCCGTGAGCAGGAACTCCACACTGTCCTTCCTCCTGGCAGTTTTCATGCCCAGCATCTCCCCAGTACCAGGAGCAAACTGGCAGCAAGGAGGGGGCAGCCAGGGCAACCCTCCACTCCAGTTGCCATCGGTGTCCCCGCACTGCTGCATGCCTGCATCATCTGTAGCACCGCTACAGGTGTTTAGGAGATAGGCATTTTCCTCCTGGCCCGGGATGGTTTTTAATTCTTGGTTACAAGTGCACTTGACAAACATCACAGCACCCATCCTTGGTTTTCCCTAATTTTTTAAATGGCATCTTGGAAAAAGCATTTAAATGGTGACCTCTTGCTGCTATAAGATATGCGGGAAGATGAGTCCTTTCCAGGCATTCAAGCTGTAGTGCTTGGTCTTTCCTGTTTTTACCAGGGAACTTTTGGGAGGTCAGAAATAAAGGAATTGAGGTTTTGCTGCCTTAACAGGTGAAAGGCTTCTTGGAAGCATGCGGATGAACTTCCTTTGTGCCAAATGACCGTCATTTAAGTTTTAACAATAGAAGCAAGATTTTAAAAGGTGTAGCTAACCCCCCCCCCCCCATTTGCTTGTCCTCCTTGCTCTGTGCTGCTGTGCCGTCTTGCTGCTTAGCTTGATCTTGAGCACTCCTGCTGCAGGGAAGGCTTGAGCTTCTGATGTGGCAAACAGGTAGACTAAGCTAATTTATCGCTTAAGTCTTTTATTCCATCATAAAGTGGGAAAAGGGAAGGCTCTTCTCTCTTGCAGGTCACCTCTAATAGCAATTGCTTCAGCAAGATGGATTTCAAAATTAGATGCTCTCGAAGCAGAAGCCACGCTGTATTTTTCAGCAGCACAAAGCAGCCGTAAGAGCAATATGACCTTCATTCTTCATAATAAATTCATTGGGGAAAAAAAAATCCATCTTTGTTTTTCAGCTTGAAGTACTGTCAAAAGAAAAGCCAGGGCACGACATATACAAAATAAAAAATACAAGACAACTTCAGCAAAATAAAAAACTCTGAGAGATTTACTTTTCCTGTTTCTTCTTATTTTGATATTGGAAGAAAATCTGACAGCTTGTCTACAAGTACATTATTTTGGAATAAAGGCTGGTGTTAATTTAAAGTGAATCTATTCTAGACTAAATTAATACCATCTCAAAAGTGGTTTTCAGATGTAGGGTGCAATCCAGCAGCAAAGTCTGGGGAAAACACATTCCCACATTTAGGTACCACATTGGATTGACACATTTGTAAAACGTCCCTTAATGTATTTCAGGTGCTAAAATAATGCCTACTGCAGCCTGACAATGGAAAATGGCACACTCTGTTATTTCCTTCTAAAGCAGCCCCAAAAAGATGTGATCTGTAGTCAAGGGCAGACCTGTAAGCTAAAGAATACCATAAAGCAATGTTGTTTGACAGTATTTGGCATTTTACTGTTATTAATGAAACAGTTGGTACATTTGAGTCCTAAAAGCCTGTAGCTAGTCAGCTGCTAATAGCACAGTGTGGAAACGGTGAAAATTAATCGTCTCTTGTATTAAATACTATCTTTGTATTTTGCCATGTCTCTCTTACAGACGCTGTATTGAATAACGCATTATAACCCAACACAGCACATTGCCTTTATTCCTTTAATCTCCTGTCAGGCATAGCTGGGAAGGCAGAATGGGAATGTTTATTCTAACTAGCAGGTCTAACCCTTAGGCTAGCAAGAATTAGGATAGGTTTTTTCCAAACTCGGCTTGCCATCCATCTAGAGAACCTAATGCTGTGGCTGCAGTCTGCCTGGCTCCTCTTCTGGAGGAGTCACTCAAATCCCTCTTCCCACTTTCTAGCAAGCCTAAAACCAGCTATTACTTGGCCTTTCTCATCCTTCATGATGGGCTGGTTATACTGATAAAAGCACCTGTAGAGACTCAGTGTGGGCAGTGCCAGTAGCACCCTAATTAGGCTGCAGAAATCAGCCACTTCATACCTCTTAGTTTAGCTTTGCGGGGGCCCATCGGCCTGGACAGAAATTTTTTGTGAAATTAGCTCAACTTTTTACTAGGGCTGGTGTGATTGCTGAAATCTTGGCAGAAGGGATGAACGCTGCCTCTGTGTTTAGTTAAACCGGTTTAAAGTTACAGAGCATACCTAGAAAGCAGGCGGCAGCAGCTGTATCTCCTTTCATGACCAACTTGAGATAAACGCCCATAAAATCATTCTGGCTCCATTTGACATTCAAGGTATCATTACTACCACTTATTAACATTCAAGTTCTCTCCAGACCAATACGTTTTTGTTGTTTAGAATAGGAAAAGCCTTTTTTCTCCTCTACATCAAGCATTTAGCATTTATGTGAAGGTTAAAGCCCTAGGAAATGCTTTTTTACTGTTTTGACAGTGATGCCAGTGCTGTCCAATTTCCTTGTAGGGAACCACTGCCTACACGATTGCAATTTCACTGCTCATTATTCCCCAGAAAGTGCTCACTTTTAAAGATCAAGGGGAGGCATACTCAAGCTCAAGTGTGAGAAGTAACTGACCTCAGATCAAGGAATCGTGGAATGGTCAAGTCTGACCTATCTGTGTCAAGAATCAGAGTTTTGACCAAGAGGATTATTTAAGTGCTGGTGCTGCTCCTACCCAACATCAGCCTCTGCAGCACGAGACGGGGTTCTAACATTTATAATTATTGTATTACCAACCCTCTTCAGCCTTTACACACTTTTATCAATGCTCTAACCCCAAAGACAAGGAATAGGCCGTGCCTGGCTGCCGGGTAAGCACTCGCTACTCATCTTTTAAGTTCAGCTGAATCCTCTAAGTTACTTCTGTCAACATCAAGCACTGAGAACAAAGGCACAAGATTATAGGGATCTCATTTAGTACGATTGTTCCAAGAACAAGAAATGTGTCTACTTTCCTCTGATGACTTGGGGAAACAAAAAAACCCTTCAGCACGGAAAATTTATTTGTCATCAGTTATGAGCATTTGAATGTGTAATATCCAGTCTAAGGAGAAAAAAAAGTCTGTCTGTCCTAAGCTTTCTGTATTGAGACCTTGCAAATAGCATCATTCTTCTGCTTGAAACAGAAAGCAGGGATGTACATATCTGAGAACACCAACACACAAAAAACCCCAAATCCTTAGGATATTAAGTGAGCCATTTAACTTAAGTATTTAAAACCTCTGCAATTATTAGTTTATTAGTATCATCCAGGATTTCAGATGTTCAATATTTCTCCTGAAGTTATACATAAATGCAAATTGAAATAAGAATCTGAAAGTCAAAATTGTATAACAAAACAATACTCCATCACAAAAGCGTGTAAAATTACAAGAATGCTTTTTTTTTTTTTTTTTAAAACACTGGCACTTAAGAGAACCATAATTTTGTAACCACAAAATTGCCAAATTGTCCCCCGAACTGGTAAGCAGGTATATGTGAAAATAGTTACAGCTGCCAGCACTTGAAGTTTTACTAAATATGCAAAAAACCCCTTAGCTTTGGTTTTGGAAGAGAACTGTATTTGACCAAATTAGACATTGTTGGTATACCATAAACATTTAACTTTTTAATGCAAAATTTAATAAAATGTACTTTTCCATACAACTATATTTAACTTAAAAATGGGCAAACATCAAGAGTGCGGTATAAAACCTAACAGGAAAAATACATCTTATCTCATTTTCAATTTGAGACAATATACAACTTTTTTTAAAGGGCTAAAACTAGAATTTCAAGAATACAAATATGAATTTACATAGATTTAACAAATAATAATGGTATCATTTATAGAAATCTTAGAAAGAAAATTCATTTCTTGTGGGCCATTTGCTACCAGGAGTTTCATGGTATAAAGCCCGTGGCCATCACCAGACCTGTCACCAAAAAATAATATGGTCATTTCATGCTTTTAACTTTACACATTTTAGGTACGCTCATCGCTCGTGGGTGTTCAGAGATTTACAAATACAACTTCCATTACATGGTAACGGAGTCACACGTGTAAATTTCTCTACACCGGATGGACATACACTCTTCCTATGGGTCCTTCTAGGACAAAATTTAACATTCCCTCCCTCCCCACCCCCCAAAGTATTTAATTTCTGTAAAATTGAATTCTGTACTTCTCAACTCTCCAAGACTGGTAAATTCATGCAACTCCATAGAATATTACATTTCACAAAAATCAGAACAAGTATCAGTTTGTTGAGATTGAATTTTTTTGTTTTGTTTCCAGTTATGGAAGTATATTCTTTTGTCATATGCCTATGTATTTCTTTTCTTACCCTATCATGATAATGCAGGGTATGCAGATCAAAGCTTTGTTTATCAGCTGGTTATATGAAAGATGAAAACTGTAATATTCCCGTGATCCCATATGGGCATTCAATAAAGCAAAAGATGACTTCCCCTCAAAAAAAAAAAAAAAAAAAAAAAAAGAGAGAAAAGAAAAAGTGTGATTCTCAAGGGCACCTATTAAAAGGACAACAATACTAATAAAAAAAATTGTATTTACTTAGAAGCATTCAGAATGTCAACAAAACAGCTGCAACTTTTTTTCTTCCTTTTTGCAATTACAGAGTGGTATTCAGTTAACAGAACAACAATTATTTTTATGATGCATCAGAGACAACTGAAGATGAGAAATGAACTACATCCCCGAATATAACTAATTTGTGCTGTGCACCAACAAGAACCTGCTTTATAACTCCCATGCCAATTTACAACCCCCACACTGTACCAGGCAAGGTTAGTGGCCATTGAAATACCACTAAGGACAGGGCTATCTAAAGACACATTCGGTAGTGTGTTAACTATACAAAAAAAGAGACACTGTACAGTTTAAAAACAAATCTTACACAGCCTTACATTTCAATTTTGTTTTCTTTAAAAGGAGTGAGTTGTGTACAGGGGGGTTAAATGCTTTATAGACAAGAAAGAAATTGCTCTAAAAGAGACTTATTCATCATCATCATCATCTTCATCCTCCTCTTCCTCCTCCTCTTCATCATCTTCATCCTCTTCGTCTTCATCCTCATCTTCCTCCTCCTCCTTCTTCTTCTTGCTCTTCTCAGCCTTGGCAACTACTTTTTTGCCTCCATCAACCTTCCCTTTGGCCCGGTATGCAGCAATATCCTTGGAGAGAAAAAGCAGGAAGAATCTCAAAGATTTAACCAGCCAAGCAGTCTGAGCCACTTTCCAAATCGTACTTGTGAAACCAGAGCAAGCCAAGTATCTCCCCTTTCTCCACATCCACTGGGGTAGGACTGGGAGCTGCAGCTTCAGTTACAAGGTGAACTGAAGCCCAGTGCCAAAGAGAGGGGAACCCTCTAACACAAAAAGAATAGTGGCACAAGAAAACACACTGCTTACGACTGCTAAGGAATCTCCACTGTTAGGCTTCCGCAAACAAGACGGAAAAGCTGCTGCCTCTGATGACAACGGCACAGCTGATTCCACTATCCCGTAAGGAAATGAAGTAGGGAGACCTCTTAAGGTCCCTTTCTAGCCCTACCTTCTGCAATGCCTAAAGAAATGCACAGGAAAACCCTTGTTTGAGGCACAAAACTGTAATTATCCACCCAGAACACACAGAATGACCCAACCTAACAGTTCCAGTGTTATGCCTCAGTGAAGAGCAGTTACACAGAACTCTGCCTAACAGAAATGTACAAAATAAAAGGTATAAGAACTTGATTAAAGGGTAGACAGTGCCACCTTCTGCACACAGTAAATTTATTCTACTAAGTTTATAACGCACAAAACTCAGTTCCTGTTACAGGGAAGTCAGAACCGTACCTGGAAGGCAAAGTCAGAAAAGCAGTTAAGAGTTCCTGACTTTGTGCCACAACAGTAAGAACAATTAGATAAGAGAATTGACCTACAAGAGTTAAACACACCAGCTACAGAGCAATGTCAACACATGTATGCAGATGGTACAAATCTTTAAATAGTTCCCACCTAATAAACACCACACCACTAATCTTACAGGTCCCTTGGTCTCCCTTGAAGCTCAGCATGAAATTTTGAGAAGATACAATAGCCACTAAGTCAAAGGCCAAGCAGTGAAATACTGAGATAAATCCACTTAAAACCCCATTTTTAAGTGTAAGAAGTAAAGACAATACTAGTGAAAATTAAAGTATCTCTGTATAAAGACTAATAATTCTACCATTTAAAGAAAATGTCTTATGAATTGCCTTGGCTGTATGCACAATTACCATGATACTGTACACAAAGCATCATGTGGGAAAGCTTCCAGACCTGCAACTCCTCTCCAGCATGTAATGAGGGCTCAAAGGTTCCACCTTGCTCACTACAGTGCTGAGATTTTAAAATGGATTTGTTTGCCAGCAGAAGCAGTACCCAGAGGAAGGCCATGGCACACAGGCAGACGTGTGTGCTATACATTAGCTATAGGTGGTCACTGACCCACTGTAAAGCATCATCAGGGGATTCTAATGTGCATTCCCTCCTCCCTTGGCTCCCGCATACTTGGGATGGGAATCTGCCTCTAGAAATAAAGCCACACACAGCACAACCCCGTGTGCACAGCAGAATTCTACAGCTCCAATTATATGATGACGGGATTTAGCTTTAATAATTAAAAAAACTGTATGACAAGCTGCTTTATATGTATAATTAACTAAGTTAATTACTAGAAAGGAGATGGACATGAAGTAGGTCTAGGAAAAACACGTGTCTAAAACTAGCATCTCCTTAATGTTTTGTCATTATCCCAAGAATAAATTTTAAAATGCATCCATGTGTATCAATTATCCTAATGTTCAGGGATGCTCATCACTACGGCCAAAATTAGGGAGAAACAGTTCATTCTTTACTAGTGTTACTTACTAGTCCCTTAACTCACATACCACTGTGACCTATGAATTTAATAACGATACAAACACCACGGCATCTATTAAGCCATCAGTGACAGCCCGAAATTACAGATGAATGCCAATAGTTCAGACAAAGGACTGCAATTTAGTGTTACGGCAACGAACCATACTCCCCCTTACGTGGTATTTTCCAACAAATAAAATGAAATCTGTAATTATGGATAATATTATGAATTTGCAACACCAGGTATCAAGAGTTCATGAGAAGGAAAAAAACTGTAGATTGAGGCTTGACCCCCCTCCCAACCATCTCCACAGATATCAATGTTACCTTTTCATACTTCTCCTTCAGCTTAGCAGCCTTTTTTTCATAAGGTTGTTTATCGTCTGCAGCAGTGTTGTTCCACATCTCTCCCAGTTTCTTTGCGACATCTCCAATAGACAGACCAGGATGCTCTCCTTTGATTTTTGGACGAAACTCAGAGCAAAACAAGAAAAAAGCCGAACTACAGAGGAAAATAAGAGAAGATTATTTTAACTTTAGACTTCACTACCACAGCAACTTTTGTGACCTTTGTTACTGTTCCTTAGGAGCATTTCGGAATAGCACCCAAAGTGAGAGAAATGTTGATTACAATGGAAGGTATTAGAACTGAAAGAGCTACTTTGTGAACTTATACACACTGTTGTCTGTTACGTAATGCCACTCATCTGGTCCCACTTTCGGCAGGACCCCCAGAGAAGCAAATTTTATATACCATACACAGAAAATCTTAAAAAGAAGGAATGAGTGAATAACACCAGGGAGCAAATATTATGTCAAAACTGTCAAAGGCTAAGAGGCTGCAGTATCTGTTCTGGAAGTTAAGATTTCCTAATGGCAGCATTAGCCCAAGTAAGAACGCTAGCTTGTAAAGGAATTTCCCCGTTCCCTTCAGCATTAGCTCCATTTCAAACACACACACAAAAACATATTTGTAGAAAGCATTGGTGTGTAGTAGTAGAAGAACCTGAAGCCAGTTGCCATTATGTAGTGGTTAAAATTTTAATTCTCCAAGCTGGTTTTGAGCAAGATCATCTCTCTAACCTGTTCAGTGTAAAAGTCTCTAATTTTAAACAGACTGTCAGTCAAAAATTCAGCTCAAACCAACAGGTGATGCCCACAATACTCTAATGCTATATTACACTAGAATTACTCTCTTTACAGAAATCAGAAATATCAGTCAGTATCACACATTTTCAATTTTTGCATTTACTT
Source organism: Myiotriccus ornatus (assembly GCA_036023395.1). Taxonomy (NCBI): domain Eukaryota; kingdom Metazoa; phylum Chordata; class Aves; order Passeriformes; family Tyrannidae; genus Myiotriccus; species Myiotriccus ornatus. The sequence continues at coordinate 47,864,029 of JAYRBT010000001.1, forward strand.
TTAAAGGCTGCCATTACTCCAACTTTGAGAGTGGGACAGTCTGCCTGAAAATAAAAGCCAAACATTCATAACTAATATTTCAACCTATCTTTAAACCACCATTCAGGAAAAACACGTAGTCTTGTATTTCTGAAGCTCCTAAACCTGGATAAAATTAGCATTTTATAGGTATAGACCAGTGTGATGGTCTTGAACAAGACAACCTAAAACTAGAGATCTACTCACGGAGGCCTCTTCGGTGCATTTGGGTCCTTGAACTTCTTTTTTGTTTCTCCCTTAGGTGGTACATAGTTTTTCATTTCTTTCTCATAACGAAGCTTGTCAGCCTTTGCCATATCTTCAAACTTCCCTTTCTCCTTAGAAGACATAGTCTGGAAGGTAATTAGAATCACAGAATATCTCAGAAGGGATACAGATGGGTCAAAACAGTATCTTAAGATTCAAAATTCAAAAACGTATTGAAGTCCACTCCAAAACTTCAGTTGGGGGAGCTAAAGGTAAGACAAGGACAATGGATAGTTACCACTAATCTTTCAACTGCACTTCATACTTACCTAAAACCTGAATTTCTAAATAAATCATTTACAATCTCAAATGGTATTTCACACAAACCAGTCATTTAAGGGTTCTTTTTAAGCAAGTATTCCTACCTTCCATCGTTCTGAGCATTTTTTTGAGAACTCTGAGAAGTTCACTGAAGCATCTGGATGTTTCTTCTTGTGCTCCTCCCGGCAGGTTTGCACAAAGAAGGCATATGAAGACATTTTACCTCTCGGCTTCTTAGGATCGCCTTTGCCCATGTTTGCTGATTTTCTGTAACAACGCAAGACAGACACCTTTAAAACTTGTACTTTCAACAAACCAAGGTGGGAAGTAAGTCGCAATGAAGGATCATGCCAAACAAGGCCTACTGGAGCAGTATTCCCAAATCATACAAGGGGAAGAAGTTTCCCTTCTGGAAAATTTACTGAAGATTTCTGTCATCCCTGTCTGAGGTGACCTGGATACAAGCAAACTGAAATCTCAAAGGGCCTTCAAAATGTCCAGTTACGGTCTCCTACAAACAAAAACTTTCCTTCTAACAAATCTGAAGGCAAGTACTGCAGTGGAGACTGCACACTATGGTTATTACCAGTGTATTAATCATGTGCTCAGGCAGAATAAATTCTATCAAGAGGAGGGAAAAAGTACACAAGTATCCTGTCCCAGCTGGCCTTCTGGGTTACTAAATTCTTTCCTTCTACAGCCCATGTTTCTACACCCCTGTAGGCCTTGGGTGCTCACTTACAAAATATATATTTTTTACTATTTTGTATGTTTTATGTGCCATATATTATCACTCTCCTTTATGTGTACCGCAAAAACCTACTCTCTCTTTGTATATAGAAGAAATACAGTAATGAAACACCACACGTGGTCAAACTTGTTATAACCTAGGCAGGGAAAAGTATGACATTTACATACAGCCAGCAAAGCTGTGCTCAGCACGAGGACTATCTGATTCTTTCAGGGACTGAAAAATACCTTCCTGGAACTTTCACACCCAAGTCAGACATCCAGACTATTTCTCCACAGCTCCCTGGAAAAAGTCACTTGCACCCTGACAATCTCTGCTCTTCAGCAGGAATTAAAAGAAGAAGGAAAAAAAAATAAAGGACACGCAGTGTCTGCCCGTACTGCCACAGAAGCTGCATTTCCTATCGGTTTGGCGGATAGACAGAAACAGATTTCTTCTCTGTGACTAAACACGTCCGGTTTGAAGTTTCTATCAAGTAAACAAGAAGGCTGAGGAACCAGGAGCCGCTCCTGCCTGCCATGGAGACGCTTCCAGCGCCAGACGGCACCGGGGCTCGGCCGGGCCGGGGCACTCCCAGCTGGCCGCGGGGGAGGCGGAGAGGGCAGGGGGGTCTCAGGGCGCGGAGGGGCCGCGGGGAGCACTGGGCACCGCGGCCCAAGGGCTGGCGTTTAAAAGCCTCCTCCTTCCCGCCATTTTGGACGCTTCCCTGTGAGGGGGCAGAGGGAAACTTCAGAAGTCCCTCAAGAGACCTGCTGGGGGTGAGAGGGAAGGAGGGGGGAAAAAAAAATAAAGAAGAGGGGAAAAAAAAAAAGAGTCCCGTTATTAGGGAAAAGCTGTGGAAGTTTTATTTCGTGTTCAGGCGAGGGCTCGCAGCAGGCCGGCGGGCGGCGAGCACATGCCCGGGCGCCGGACACCCACCGGGGTGCGGATGCCCGCGGGCGGCGACCCCCAGCCCCGGCGGGACAAAGCGCTCTCCCGCCGCCGCCCTCGTCCCCCCGAGGCGGGGGGGACATCCCCATGCCCAGCCCTGCCCGCTCCGGCCGCCATGAGGCGAGGCAGCCCCGGCCTGCGCTCCCTCCCTCCCTGCCGGCCGCGACGCCGCAGCGGCGGTGTCGGCGGGAGCGGCCGCCATGGCGCAGGCTCCTGGCGGAGGAGGTCACCCGCCGCCGAGCCTCCTTCCATTTTGTGCGCTGAGGAGCAGAGCCGGCCGCTCCCCACCCCCCCCGCCGCCACCACCCCCCCCGCGGCCGGGCGGGGCGGCGAGCCGGGGCCGCGGGACCCCCGGCGAGAGGGGCCGCGGCGAG
>JAYRBT010000001.1:47866729-47910451 GCA_036023395.1 Myiotriccus ornatus
CCTTGGGAGGGGCAGAGGAGGGACAGGCACTGAGCTCTGCTCTGGGGGGAAACAGTGACAGGACCCGAGGGAATGGCCTGGAGTTGTGTCAGGGGAGGTTTAGGTTGGATATTAGAAACACGTTCTTTCCCCTGAGGGTGGTTGGGCACTGAACAGGCTCCCCAGGGCAGTGGTCACGGCCCCAAGCCTGACAGAGCCCAAGGAGTGTTTGGATGATACTCTCAGGGAGATGGGGTGACTCTTGGGGATGGTCCTGTGCAGGGCCAGGAGCTGGACTTTATGATCCTTGTGGGTCCCTTCCAACTCAACATATTCTGTAATTCTGTGAAAAAGGAACCCCAGACTCAAATGGAGGGAAGAACTGCACTTGCAGACTAAGTAGCAAATAAAGCGGGAGAAATAGCTAGCAAAGAGGGGTCTGAGTAGTAATTAACAAAAAAGTTATGTAATTTGTAACCAATGAATGCTGATACCTTTCTTTGTTAAAATGTACAAACAGCGTAAAGTTTTGGTGATTGGTGTGTAGACTTCTGCGGGTTAACACCCAGACCCCTATTTTGATCAAACGAGAGTAAGAAATAGAAATACCTCGCCTCGGTGTGTAAATTGGCGCAGCGCACCGGGGAACGACCCTACGGAGGGGACAACAGCCCTGTCCCTGATGATCCTGCCCTTGTCTTGTCCCTCCTTGTTCGTGTCCCTACCCTTGTTCTTGTTCCTGTCTCTTCATGTGCTCCTGTCCCTTACCCTTGTCCCCGTCCTTTCCGTGACCCCATCCCTGTCCCTACCTTACACCTGCCCTTGTCCCGGTTCTCTTCGCCCGTCTCTCTCTCCCTCTCGCTCCCAGCCTCCCGCCGCCCCGCTCTCCCGAAGTCGCCCGCCGCCCCCGCCCCACCCCGGCCGGGGGGCTCGCCGCCCGGGAAAGGATCTCCCGGGCACAGCCCCGCTCGCCTTTGTGTGCGGGCGCCCGAGCCGGCGCTGCCCCGCGCTCCGCGGTCAGGCAGCGGCGGCGGCACGACGGCCAGCGCCGGCTCACCGCCCGGCTGCGAGCGGGCGGGCGAGCGCGCCCGGCCGGCCCGGCGGCCCTCGGCGCGTACTCACCCGCGTCAGACAGAGTCGGCACGCAGCCCTAGCTCGGCCCCGAGCCCCAGAGACGCTCCCGCGGCCGCCCGCCCGGCCCCAGCGCTGGCTGGGTCGCTGTGCAGCCCGGTGCACCGCAATGGCTGAGCGCGGGATCGATACGCAGCCTCCTCACACTCGCGGCGCTGGTAACATTACTCTCAGCACAGCCCCGCGCCCATTGGCCGCCGCCAAGCCGAGCGCCGCGCCCATTGGCCGAGGCGCTCCCATTGTCCTGACCAGAGCGCGGCGCGGGTTGGGCGCGGCGCGGGACACGTCACGGAGCAGGGAAAGGGCGCGCAAATATAAAAGTGAGCGCAGGGAGCCGGGCGGCGGCGGGGCCCGAGCGTGGCGGGGCCGGCCGGCACCGCGCTGCCAACTGCGAGGGCCGCGGACCCCGCGCCCGCCCCGCCGGGGGGAGCGAGGCGCCGCCGCCGCGGGCGCTCCCGCGCCGCCGCCCCCCCCCCGCAAACACGCCGTGCGGCCGCGCCGCTCCGCCGCGGAAACCGGGGCCCAGCCGGGGCTCGGGAGCCGCGCCGAGCCCGCGTGTTCCTGCTCCTCTCGCCCGGCTCCAGCCGGCACACGGCGCTGTCCTGCGCTGCCGCGGCGGCGTCCGCGGCGCTGCCCCCTCCTCGACCTTGGCGGGGGGGGCGGGGGGGATGAGTATGTTTTGTTTTGTTGTTTGGGAGTTCATCAGATTTTTTTCTTTTTATTTTTCTTTTTTTCCCTAGAAATCGGTAAATCACCTGTAAGAACAAGAACCGGCAGGTACTGGGTTTGTTTTCTTTCACCCCTGGGTGACAAGGAGCACGCCGGAGTGGGCAGGTAGCGCCCCCCCCTCTGAGTTCTCAGCGGTCCCGCAGGGATGGTTCTCGGGCATCCCGGCGCAGAGCCGGGCTGAGCCACATCTCACCTGTCCTTCGCTGCCGCTCCTCTCACTGTTCTTTTAACTGTCACTTGCACCGCACGAGTCAACCGCAGAGGACAAGCGAACAGGAGAAATACCCCTTTTCGTGAGCTTCGCTGTTTACATCTGCTTTATTGATGCAAAAAACTCTGGGAGGAGTGCTGCTGTGAAAAACCCAAATCCACTGCTCTGCCCCGAAAGGCATTTTCACACCCTTACTGTAAGAACAGAAACTCGAGTGAAAAGAGGTGTACGTTGGTCACAAATGTTCATGCATAAATAGTTGATTTCAACAACGCTCTCTCAAAATCTTCTATCTATGAAGTTTTGGAAGGGTCTGTGATCTGACACACAAGGATTTGTCCTATTTTCATGTTTAGGTGGCCTAAAAGACTTAAGGATCATACAGACCAACTCTTAATCTCACCTGTTACTCATATTGCCAGTGTAAAAACAGTTTCAAGGTAAGAATGGTTTTTAAGATGTATTCATCTAATCCCCTTATTTAACCTGAAGTCCAATAATTTCTGTTCTAGACCCAGTGCCCAAGGCCACCTTTCTCCTCCATGAGCTGACACTTCTTTCAAGATATTGCTGGTGAGAAGGCAAACAAATTCCAAATCTTCTATCACAATCATCAGTCTTTTGGCAAGGCACAGTGCTTTATGGAATGGTGCACCAGTAATGACCCTAATTCTAAACTGCCTCATTTGTGAAGAAGTGCCAATGGACACAGGAAGACAGTAGTTCCGCTACTTGAAATTCTGCAAAAATACATGAACAGTAAGGAACACTAACATTTGTCTAAAGGAAAGCTTTTAGGTGTTTTGGTTTTGTTTTGTTTTTCTGATTTGTGTCTTGAAGTTTAAAACCTTTATACAAAATATGGAGCAGAAGAAAACTGTAAAAATCACTAGCACTTATATAGCCTAGTGTGCAGAAGCTGATAGCTTTGCACATATTGAACTTTAAAGTTTCCTCTGTGAAAACCAAACCTGAAAGGAAGGCAAAGAAATGCTTTTATTCCCAGCTGGTCTAGAGCAAAACCTTTAGTAAAAGGCAAGCGATGAGGAGGTTCGGATTACATGACATACTCCTGTAAAGGTTTTCCTTCATCTCTGCTGATTATATGCTAAGGCCTGTACAGGTTTGCATATCCCGGTGGGTTTCATCAGCAGCCCTTGATGACACACCAAAAAAACCCCAATTTACTCATTGGTTGCAGACAGGAGCAGTTTTAAGGAAGCAGTACATGTTTCTTCTCTTGTTCATGCTGTGCCACATCCCTTCTGATACTTTGCATACATGCCTTCTTCTGCAAACCTCACTGAAGTTCAAATCTGTTTCAGATTACACTTCACAAGACAGGAGCTGTCACTGAGATCACTTGGATAACACAAGACACCTTTGACTTCATGCACAAAGGCTTTGCCCACAGAATATCTGGGTCATAACAGCCCAGTACAACTGCTCCAGGAAAAAAAAAAAGTACGCATCTGCACAGGAAGTTTCAAAACCTCTATTTAGTAATTTTTGTGTTTTGCAAACTAGAGTATACTTTGGGAAAAGTCACACAGATTGTATGTCGTATTGCAAAGCAAGAGTAAGACTATGATCTCAATTTAGATAAATGTTTTAAAATACTTCAAGTTTTAAGATATCCTTTGTAGCTACTCACTTGGAAACTAGTGGAAATATTGTAAGGAGCCTTTTGGTTCAACTCATTTTCCATGCAAGGCAAGCTCAACTTGGATGGAAACATCAGCTACACACTGTCATCCTTTTCTTAAAGCATCTTTTTGTTTTCCATTTTTCTTAAGAATTAACAGAGAAAGGCATCTCTAAAGACAGAACTGTTCTTCTTAACAACATATTGCTAAGTAGGAACAGAAAAGTTCCAACTAAATGATGAAAATGGTTTTATTTTATTAAAATTATCCTCTCACTTCGGATCATCCCCCATGTAGCTCTCTAGCAAAGACAAATACGGATGCAGAATCCCAAGTACAGACTACCTGGCTGGCAGTAAAGCCTGATCCAGAGAGATGCAGACTGGGAATCTCATTCTCCCCTTCTCCCAAAATAACCGTGAAACATCTTGGTGAGACTACTCCAGCAGAATTTTTGAGGAAGTCATAGTATATAAAGAACCTTAAAAGTTTCTGCCCACTTTAGTGCTGTGATTGCTGATAGAAGTGGGGAAATGCACTTGCATCAATTCCAGGAGACACAGGATACGGGGCAGCACACCTCCCATGCCCCCCCACCTTCTCTTGCGAAGTGTGCCATCTGTGAAGGACTCTGCTTACTCTCCAGTAGTTTTGGCTGGAAGGCAGGTGATTTCATAACTTGCTTTGACAAAGAAGAGATTCAGTGTCATCACGGGACCTCCAGATTTTGTCACTCTGTCCTCCCTCCCAAGGAATGAGATCATTGTTTCTTTGGGTCAAAATTAAGAGACTATTACAGGCAAAATGGCACAATAACAACTAGCTTGTCAGTCAAATCCAAAGCTCCCATTAGGCTATTTTTAACGAGATCTGAAAGCCTTTTTCAACAAAAATGTTACATTTTCAGCTCAAACCGGGAGCAAAACATCTGCAGAGACAGGGCACCTGGGCACACATACTTATGATGGAACTGCTGGTAATTTGGATTGTCACTGCTGCTTCCAAACACTTCCAGCCACACAGTCGATAAGTTGTCCACAGCATGTTTGAAGAAAAGCACTGACCATATTTGCCCTTTTCCTGAGGCTGCAGTGCCAGCCTGTAGACAGCCCAAATGAACACAGTTCTCAGTTGCTTATTAGATGTAGACTTGCAACCAATATTTTCCTCTGGTGTCTTATTTGAAAATTTTGGGAGATACTTTAAATGTTTCCTTAAAATCATTTCTGGGAGAGAAAGACTCCACTCAAAGAAATGAGACTTGGAGTGTTTGCAAACAGTAACAATGTATGGAATCTGCTTTGTTTTACCTTTTTGTCTGGATTTGCTCACATTGTGTCAGGAAATCTGTATATCCAGCTGTCTCTCTTCTGTTAACCAACAGGGTTTCAGAAGGCCATTTGTCCACCCACCGCAGATCAGTGGCTGGCTAGTGGCGTGCCAGTGAGTGGTAACTGTGGAGGACTGGCAGACACACAAGGCAACTTCGGCTGACTAAAGGAAGCGGTCTGGAAAAGGCAGGCAGGGAGCAGGGATGGCACTGGTGCCGCTGCAGTGATTTCCTCGCCAAGCTTCATGTGTGAACCAGCTGATTTTTGTTGACATGTGAGCCCTGCAGACAATTCCATCGTTTCTAGAGCTGATACATTCTTAAATCAGGGTCAGTAGTTACACAGTGCTTTTATCCACAAAATGAGTAACATGAAGATTTGCACGCTTCTTGAGGAATGAACAGATATACAGTAAAGTATCCAAGCAAACAGATTTTCATAGCAAAAGTGTATACTCACACTGTTCACCTTAGGAAGTGGGCAAAATGATGAAGATACATCAGTATGGACTTTTCTTCTGATGATCAGTACTATCACGAACATTTTTTACAGTGAATATGTGTATAGAAAGTACTGATTTCATGGTAAGGTTAAGAGCTTTACTACTACGAAATATGATACCTTTAGCATCTTATTGCTTATGCATAAGTACATAACTTCTTTAAGTGCTTCTGTGAAGCTCTTGATGTGGAGTTTCAGACAGATGGGAACTCTGTTCAGCTTCAACAGCAGAAAGGATTTCAAAAAATGTTCTTTCAGGACTGCACTATTTCTGAAATCGCTGACCTGCTGAGATGTTTGCTTTGCTGAGAGCACAACATGCAGTGCAACATTCACTTATCTCTTCAACTTTCTGGAAACGTGGCATCAAATATTCAATTCCCTCCAAAATCTCCAGATCATTTATGTATTGTACACTCAAGCCTACCACTGAGATAAGAGTTAACAGCTGCTTCTAAATAAACCCCAAATGCTACTGTCCACCTTCATAAACACTCCTCTAAAGGTGTCAGTACTGTCTCCCTCACTCCAGTCAAGAGACAATTAAGCTTCTGATGCTGACACCACTATTAGACTTCTACACCTGAACAGACAGGATCCAACCAGGCCTAAGGAGATGAAAAATACCGGAGAATCTCTTCATATCTATGTTATCCAGCCCAAAAGATTCAACAAGATATGTTCCCTCACATCCAGGACTCCTTTAGATAGACCTCAGTGCTACATGTCAAATCGGAAAGATTTGCTGAGCCATGTATAGTGCTGGGACAGAGCTACTATTCCCTTATCTATATGTTTTCTGAAAATACACAATATACAAACATCACCTGACCTCTACTCTGATCCTTTATACAAGACTCTATCTCTTTCTGCAACACAGGCTAAACCATCTGCTTCTGAATATGAAGATGACACCTCAACACCAACATATTAGAAAGCCTACCACAGACTTATATCCACAAAACAGGAAAATAATGTGAACTTATGGGATGTTGATATCCAAAAAAAACAGGGGATGCAGCACACATCACTATTTAGTATCTACACAGCGTCTACTGTGATGTAGACTGCACACAGTTACAGGAACTGCTGGAGGAAACAACCATTTGCTAACAGCTTCAAAAAAAGGAACTTGCATATTTTGACAGGACAGTCTTACCCTTTTGCTGAGCACAGCCAAGTGTACGTGGCTGTCACTAAGTAGTGTCTGCCTCATCCCTCACAAGGAGTGCTACACAATAGAGTGTTTCTCATTCAGCCAAGGAGTTGTCCACGTACTCAGAAACTTCATGAACTTGCTAACTTCCCAATGAGATACGGTGCTCAAGGAAGATTACAAGTACTACAACTTATCAGAGTAACCACTTAGGAGGGCAAGGAACATATCCTGGAAGAGCACAAGAAGCCTCAAGAAGCTGCTATCCTTTCTCCATCTCCCTCCTTTCTCTCCCCTTTCTCTTCTCTTCTCTTCTCCACATTCCTGTGCAAATGTAAGATGAAAAATGAACTGTGGCAGGTGTACCTGCTCACCAAATACTCCTTAGTAGCATTATTTAATGGGAAAGTAATTTCTAGCTACAACCCCTCTCCCCCCACTTCCAGAATAGTTATCCAGTATATATTGCGCTGCTTTGGATGCTGCATTGGTCAAATACCTACCACTATACGCACCCATCCCAATCTATTACTGGTTTAGGAAGGAGGATCACCTCTTAAATGTCTGTTCAGAGAAATGAAGTCACACTAGTATTCTCAGAGAGACTGTCTCCAGCTTATATCATAATCATCCTGTTTCTTTTACTACCTTCTTTCCCAGTACTGTCATCTCCCTGTATTTAATGATTCTGTTCCAGGATTTGGGAGACTCAGGAGAAGAAACTGAGGCAACCTAGGATGTAAGAAATTATATACTCTATATTGATTAAGCCTGTGATACCAGAAGGCACTCAAGGGAATGCCCACTTCTCTCATCTTTTTCCAACAGCAAATAGTTGTTTTGAAAAGGGCTCTGTAAGTTCATCATCGCAGGGGGCAACTTCTACCCACTGCTACTGAAATCTGAGTAATAACTTTTTCATTAACTCACATACACAAACTTGTAGTCTAAATTTATTTATCTTAGCACTTTTTAAACTAGAGGCCATTTACCTTTCTATTCAGTCCTTATTCACCTTTACTTCTTTTCCAGGGTTTTTAGAAGATTTTAAGTGTTTTACATTGTTTTAATTCTCATTTTTCCTCATTTACCATGTTTTCACAAACTTTCATTTTGCTGTACCATATGAAGTCCTTTACTGAATATGCCCCAAGTTTCACGGAGGGAAGGAATGTTACCATAACAGAAAGACATACTCCCTCTGAAGTCAAAAAGCAAGTCAATCTGGACAGAAAGACCTCAAATTTTTGTGAGACACAACAATAGACAAACTTGCATTAAGCTGATGAGCAGCACTGAGAGTTTAAACAGTCTGTAGTTCAATTTAATGAAAATCTGATAGTTTCCAGGAGGAGTAAGTGTGGGGCTGGGAGTGCAGATTCAATTCAGATGCTGATATGCATGATATGCATAGAAGCAATTGGGTAAGCTGCGATGCACTGACCAGGCAGGCATCTGATTAGTCTCCTTCACGTAAATTTAACTCAACCTTGTCTTCAAGTATGAATAAAAATAAAAATGAATAGCCACTCCTTTGGAAAGAAGTACTGAAGCAGTAAAACTTTCAAGAGCCTCTTTGAAGCTGCGGATTTTAACTGTTTGAACTCTTATATAACTTAATGGTGACAGCTTTTGCAACAGAAGAAATTCTCAATACTGTTATTTCTTCTATTACAGCATAACAGACCACATAACTATTCTTGGGTTTCCAAATACAAGCAAGTAGCTACTTACAGGATGTAAAGGACATCCATTCAGTCTCTATTTCCAGTGGCCTGCAACAGTCTGTTACGAAAAAATGTGTTAAACATAGCAATTAAGTTTTGATGTATTACTGTTGCTTTACAATTATTATTTTTATTTCACTTCTATCTCCTTAAAAACCTCACACAAATATTTTTGCAACCCTTCCTGCACACCCCCTCTTGCTCTTCCTCATTTTTGGATCATTTTAAAATACTGAAAAACATTTAAATGTTTTTAAAACGATCCATCCTTTTCTGTCCTCTAATAATTAAACTTACACATGTAGAAGTCATATCAGGTAGTTATTTTATCTGACCTTGCAAAAACATCAATTTCTAACCATACTAACACAAGAGTAACCAGAGAAGTAATTTTACTTGTGTGTATGTGACTAGTAAAATACAGTTTTATGTCTCCTTCTTTAAAAGAAAAAATAGAGAATGGATAGAAAAGAGCCACAAAAATCATCTGACAATGAGGAAAAAAATATTAAGAACCGTAAAACCTCAATCTGTTTAGCTTTTTTTAAAAAAAAAAAATTAAAAAAAAAATTAGAGAAGTAACTTGATTACAGGGTAAAAGCACCTTCCTGGGGAGAAAACAGTGAGTCCTAAAGAGCTCTTTAATCCATCAGAGAAGGCATAACATGAATCAATGGCTGGAAGCTGAAGGCAAACAAATGCAAATGAAATAAGGTAGAAAATTTTTAGCAGCAGGCATGATTACTACTTGTATTATCCTAGTACCTGGAAGCCAAGTCATGGATCAGGGCTCCAGTAGGTGCTGGTAAAAAAAAAAACTCAACCCAACCCACCCATTCCTCTCCAAAAAAGACCCCCAACGCCAAAACCAAGAGGAAAAAAAAAAAAAAAAAACAAAACCCAAAAAAACCAAACAGAAAAAAACCCCATCACTGCTAAAAGGTTACAAAAAATACGGAAGATGAAGTAACATAATAAATCATTGACAATATTATCTGATATGACAGGCAGCAGTTTCAGGCCATGGTTTCACGATACAAAGTGTTGACTTGAGATACTGGCCTAAGGTGATTCTGTTCTATCAAGACTGTTTCATCCTGCTCCCACAATTACTATACAGCTGTGAAATGATGAAAACTGACACTTATTAAAAAAACAGTGTTAAAAGCAGGGGTTTAATTTTTTCTTCGCAACAAAATGATAGTGGAACTGATACACTTTTGCAAGTATTTTGATTTTCACGAATTGCAGTGAATGGGTTGAACAGACTTTCCCTAACAGGATCCCCACCTGAGCTGTTTACAGGACATCTGAATTTGCTGAGGGGAAAGACTGCATATCCTAGGGAAAAGCATGCAGAAGCCAAGTATGAGATTGTTCTGTTTTCCTCATAGCAAATCACTAGCTTGGTGACCAAATCTGAAGTGCCATCCACAAATAAGGTAGACATTAACAAAAAACTGAAACCTAGCCCATGGTCCGGCAAGATTTCTCTGAAAAAAAACCTATCACCCTAATGAAGTCTAACATAAAAAACAGAGAGATGAACTTGTGATTCACAACAAGACTGCTCTGGCACTGGAGCCTACACACCTTGATAGCTTAGAAACACAGCAGGCCACTACGTTTTGACTGGGAAGAAGACTAAACGGGCAAGTCAAAAGCAGTATTTTCTATTAGCAAAGTTTTTGCTGTCTATTTGTGAAATCAAGGATCACATGGGTCGCCCCTGAAATTCACTGGGGAAAGAACTGTGAGACTCTGGGAGCATCTCCTCTTATTTTCCAACAGATGAACACAGGAGAAAAGCCCACCTTTGATTTCCGTTTCTTCATTTTAACTATTAGCAGACTGCAGGAACACCCCCAATGTCTACAGCACTGAGCAATTCTGAAGGAGCCAGTTTCTTTAGCTGGGAATGCTGAATAGAAAACAAAAGCTAAAAAGCTAGGGTCAGTGCCACACAAATATTCCCTGAGACCCAAAAGCAAACTCAGTATATCCATAGCATTTACTACCCAGCCTTCTTCCTTCCCTTCCTCCCTGGAGGTGGCCAGCCTCCTCCCACCGGCTGATGTTCTGTATTTCACTGAGCTGGATATTCACGTCCACATGCCAGACAGGGAAACTGTTACAACCAGTTCTAAAAGCCTTCATTTTTCCCTTGTTCCTTGTTAAAAATACTTGAAGCTATATCTATAATAAGCTACATCAAAGGAACACCACTTCATTGCAAAGTTTAAATACTTAACAGCCTTAGTATTCCGCCTCATATGCTCTGCTGAATTTTTCCACAGGACCGTGGCCGCCCTGTGTGTGCAGGACATGCAGCTCAGGAAATGAATCAGGGTTGTGTATCAAATTAGATTATTTATAGGTTGGTATATGTTTTTGCTCTAGGAGTTATGCAGAGAACAAGACAGACAACTACAGGAAGAGAGCGATGGGCATGTGGTTAAGGCAGTTGAATGCCACACAGGAACACTCAGTTCTGCCTTTCCCATCGGCTTCTGTGAGCAAGGAGCAAGTCAGACCAAGCACCTTGGCAGATGGCCACCAACCTTGTCTTCCTCATTTTCTGGGAGTCCAAACCGAAACACCTTGGGCCTTTCACACAGAAATGCAAAACAGATGATGATAATGGAAGATTTGGCTCTTGAGGGAGAAATGGAGCTAGAGGCAAAAGGTTAAAAGGCAGGAGAATCCAATTAATATCATTGACTTTACTACTGACTGAACGAGTGGCTCAGTTTTCTCCTTGGTCAAACAGGACAGCAGTGCTTTTCTGTTGTTCTGGGAATATGCAAAAATTCATCAAATACTGTGAAGATCTTAGCTTACAGTGCTTACAGAAGCACTGTAATAAACCAACAAAACAAAAAAGGTTTTTCTCATTCTCTATATACAGAGAAAGTTTTGATCTTTTAATATGTTAATTATCATATATTGCTATGGATTTGCTTTTAAAAAAATATTAAAAACTAAATACTAACACGCATAGAGATGAAACAGATCTGTTTTCCCTCTCAAGCTCTTTTAATGTGATTTTGCAAAGTCCTTTCTAGCTTCTATCAGGGCTATAACTTCAGTACTCAGTGAAACTGCAAGACGGTCATACAGAACAGATAGGGAACAGCACTCAGTGTAATCAAAAGATATTCACTGGCTCACAAAAAAATAAAAATATCCTCACTCTCAGCTGTATGTCATGTAATCACAGCCACAGAAATAGAAAAGCAACAGGAGATCTAGTAAAAGTTAATGCCTTTTCCTACTTATTTTATTGATCTGCATTAGAGTATCATCATATTGAAAGCTTTCAGTAATAACAGGCTACTAAGTTTGCAAAATAAAATAAAATAGATATAATCTGTGTCCACCAAGGAAAAAACAAATCTAAAAGTTCAGAATAGTTTAAACAGTTACTCTGACTTAAAAATCTGAGTTAAAAGAAATATCACAATGATTGAAAACACAGGTGATGATCTCCATTTTAGATAGGAAGACACTAAATATAAAAATATAACATAATAATGAGAGCAATCATGAGATATTGGCACATGACAGAACATAAATATTTTAACAGTGTCTGACAACATCCCAAGCACGCAGCGTCTGAGTGCTACTAAAGTGATGTGCATAAGACTCAAATACAATACTGTTTTTTGGATAATTTTCATCAATTAGAAGCAAATAGACAGGGGAAGGAAATAAAAATTTAGGTTCAGGCCTACAATCAGATCTTCAGAGTAGGAACTCGCAGTCATCCAGGAGTCCCATCAACTCAGTCAGGCCCCATGGCTATCAAGGTCCATTTGAACAAATCCAGTGGCAGGATTAGGGCCTAAATATGTAAACAAAAAGAGGATGAAATCAGGTAACACCGTGCACAGCTCTAATTAAACAGACATCAAACCAGTCACAGAAAAATAATCTGAGTGCCTAGACCATGACAAGATCTACGTTTTTATCAGAAAATGCTGCAGCTACGAGAAAGGCTACAGTGATATCTTAAAACAAGAGGCTCATACAGCATTAATTGGTCACAGTGTATTTCCCTTCAGGCAAACATCAGTACCTGTGGTGTGTTTACTCACTTCCTGCGTGCTGCTGCTTTTTCATAGTTATATATAATTTGTTTTATTACTTTTCATAAAAGAGAGTAGCCTAAAATCATTAGAGGTGATAGATTTATCTTCATCAATTCATTTCTAGACATGTAGATTTTCAGCCTCTTAGTAACATGGCAGCAAAAACTAACATGAGATAATCTCCCCATATTTTAAAACACTGTAGAACTCACAGAAAGTAATAACATTTCTGTAAAAAGTGTCATAGTTATGCCTATCTGAAGGTTGTGAGAAGATCTAGCTTGGCAGTGTTTCTCCCTAACGTTCCAAGAAAACCCCATGGTAGCATGCACCTAGTATCATACAACTGCCAATGAAGAAATATACTGTCTCAAAAAAATGTCTTCCTTATAATGAGGTCTGCCCACTGAAATACAGACTGTAGTGCAACAGGAAGGTGTGACAGCAGCAGCGAAGACACTACAGGAGTATCAGGTTTATGGTGCATCAAGCACAGAGACTCACAGGCTACACTGCGGAGCATCACAACATCCAAATGTCAACACCAGCTCTTTTCATCCACCCCAGGAAAGGGTCCATGCTTTTACTCTAGCTATGACCTTCCCATGGCTATCTCTCAGCTCAGGAGGGGGTAACAGCCAATTAATCATGCCTGTAAATGTTGCTGCACCTTGCACCTTTCACTGGTACAACATCCTTGAGACAGCCAGATCAAAGACAGAATGAGGTCCAGGAGTATGATACCATTCTTCCCATTACTACACTAGAGTTATGCCTTCAGAGACCAGCATGTAACCAGATAAATCAGTATGAACACACTTTCGACATAGAAAAAACATTCAGGACTATCAACTATCTCTGATTACTTTTGTATCTCCTGTAGGATGGCTTAAGATGCAGCAAGATCCTTTGTATAAAATAAATTAATAAGCATAAAAATCATCTGAAGATACATGTGGACATGAACACATGAAATTCAGTGAGACGTTGGTTTGCCTATAGCACTGATTGAGAGGTAAGGACTCAAACTGCTATTATTTCTAATGGACATTTAGAAGCCCTTTTTGCCAAGATGAGAAACTGACTTTACTGAAAGTATTTATGTATAAGGAAACTCATAGGTATGCAAGGCAGATGAGATCTCCAAAATTTGTGAAGAAAGGTAATGGTTTTGTCTTCTTAGGGTTGGTGCTAGCTCAGGATAGATATCAAAATCTTTATTTCCATTTTAATGTTGAATTCCCACTTACATACCACATGCATGTCCGAAACTGGTACATGGTAAAGCACCTATAACACTGTGCTAATGGTGCCAGATTTTGGTTATTTTATCTCAAAAGACTTACAGACTCAAACCTGGCTGTTGCTCTGTAAGCATACTACGGTTGAAGAGCTGAGCATGCCAGCAGGGCACATTTGCTCACAAATTTACGATTTCACAAATTTTTAGCAGGCAAAGAGTCATTTACTGCCTTACCACTATCCCTGTTCTCTCTCTGAATAACCTGAAACTATTGATGGGCTATTATCAATTTCCTTCCCAGAGTTACATTTCTGAGGAAAGGCAATTTTTAATGTCTTTTCCCTGAGCATACTACAAGTTTTAACTTTATAATCTGGACACCTAACAACTAGATGCCTAAGACAACCTTTCTTCTTGCTCTTGAAAAAGTTGAAAAAATGCATTAACAGTTTAGATTTCCACACCTGGTGGAAATGTATCTATTATAAAAATAACAAGAAAGAAAACAAAAAGCTGATTTTTTTTTTCTTCAGATTATGCCTCCTTGATACTAAAGTTTCCTCATCTCTGGTTTAAGTGAAAAATACCTAGAAGCAATCTAATTCATACCTGTTTTCTATCACACCCATATGACTACGTGCCAGTGGAAAATTAGCCAAGAACAGATGTTATTTCCTCTGTCCTTTCTCAACCTATCAGTTCTGGGACATACTGAAGGGGGAAACAAAAGATGACTGTGACTGGTATGGAACCTGACTATAAAAGCTTCAAGCAAACTGAAAGCTTCCTCCTCTTGGGGAGAATTCTTACATCATCAGGCAGTATCAGGATAAGGAAAAGAATCAATTACCTATTACTGAAATACTACAGAGTATAGTTATTACAAGACTTAACTTCATAATTTAATTATAAAGAAATTACTGTATCCAGTGTTCACTATTACTATAAACCAAATGAAAAGATCAGTGCGTTCCAAGCAAATGCAAAACACATCTTTTCATTCTAGGCACCCCACCATGACATTACAAATCAAACTCAACAATTAATGTCCAACCCTTTGTGGCAAGTAGGGATATATTCTAAGCAATATTATGTGGGAAGCAATTGCAGGAGTGAAGAACTTAATAATAAATAATACAGGTATATCTGAGGACAGATCTATACAGTTTCCATATGAATGACTTAATCGGTGGTGATGCACACCAACATCCTGTCTATTGCTCAGTCATGTAACTCTAGTATCACCTTAGATCCCAAATATACTCCAAATCCCAAGATTCATATTCATAATTTGCAGATGCTTTCAGTGCAACATTTCCAAGATGGTATTTTTCTTAACTCTTCCAAAGAGCTAAAGTATTCAGTCAGGTTAATTATCATCATCATTTGATTCGGCAACATATTTTCCCTCTGCCTTTAAGAAACACAGCCTAATATTGCATGCATTCACTCAGAAAACTGCTGCAAAGACCCTTTTCCTAGTTGACTGCTTGGAGAACACATCAGTCTCCACAGCTCTCCCTGGCTACTTCTGCAGTATCTATTGCTTGTCTTCAGGTTCAAGGCCCATCCATGCTTATCACCACCACACCTATTGCTCCTTAATCTTCGTCAGGAAGACCAGCTGTGGTTTGCTACCATCTGAAGCTGGGACAATTTTCATGAAACATAAAGCTTAGAAGACCATTACATCATACCGTCTAATTTGATTATTATTTTGTGTTTGGCTAAAACACTTTCAAAACCCCCACTTTCTACTGGTAAAAAAATAAAACTCAGAGATGCTTCTTGCATCAGGAGTCCAGTTCCCAGCTCCTCTCTCACCCACACACTGTATTTTCACACAAACTTCTTATGCTTTTTTCTGTTTTGTGCCTTACACTTTATGGAAACTCCCTTAAATATTTGAAAACATATTGCATTGCTGTTGTTCAAAGCTTTCGCTGAAATTCAGCTTACTAACATGACCCTACAGCCCCTACGAGCAAAACTTGTGAGAAGCAGTTATATACACATCACGTATTTTTAAGCGTCTAAAGTAAGCAAGAGTGAGATGTAGGAGATGTATCCTACTATACAGTAAATGGAGAGGCTCCTGTTGAGAGTGATTTGGTTGAAAGAACTCCTGAAGCATTCCAAAATGTGTAAGTCTCTGTATAAGCTGCAGAAATGGCCTAAGCCGATCAGTCTTTTGATTTAGGTACTGGAGTTGGATCCCTAAAGTACAAATGTTCCCCCTAACTACAAGCATTTCCCTTCTCATCTGCATTTTATATATTTTATTATTACATTTATTAATGTATATTTTCTATTTTCAACTGTACTATATTTACATTGCCAGCACTTAAAATTGCAGATCATCTTTTGAGCCCATGTCTGTGTGGTGCCTAAAAATCATAGGAACTAATAATTTACAATTACACAAACCAGTATTTTATTAAACAGTACCTGATCACGTAATTATCATAGAATTACACACATACACCTCGTAGATGATGCACAGCTATGTGCATCAACTTCAACTTTGGTATTTCCTAAATTCCTCAATCCTATAACAAAGAGCTAGGATGTGTTCATGGCTGGCACCAGCTATTTTCTACTCAGTCTGAACAATGGGCAAATCCTCAAGACAATTCAACACAGCAAAAGAAGAGAAGGGAGAATAAGAGTGATGGGAAGGTATGGGTGGATCCAGGACACATACAGGATTTTTGGCAGAAAAAGCAGAGTGGAGGAAACAAACTATGGAAACCCTTGTCATGTGCGTGACACATGTCATAAGCTATTTTGTTAAACAATTGATGAGAAAATGGTAAAATGTAGGACTGGTAAAAGCAAAAGTAAGAAATGGAATGAGTCCCTTCATATATGTGAAGAGTTCATGCCCCACAATGTACGATTCTCCCAGTTAAACTTACTGAACTTGAAATCTACCCTATTAAAAAAGAGATTTCAGTAACATAAGAAGGTCCCTAAAGCCCAAAATAACAAAGCAAACCCCACTGACATATCTTATATGCTAAGAAATTCTCAGGGTCTCCAAAAACATGCTTATTGCTGGGAAAAGGATAATAAAACATTATGAAGAAACAATGAGCTTCAAGAAATTAGCTGAATAATCAAATAGGAGTCCCACACAAATTTAGAAATCTAATCCTAACACAAACAATAAGCAAAAGCCAAACTAGGCATCATGTAAAAAAGAAACAGAATAGAACAATTACGGCTGACAATAATCTAGTTCTTGCTACAGATCTAGTGATCTAGATAACAGAAAAGTTCTTTCAAAGCCCAAAGTAGGAGGAGAATGCATCCTGAAGCAAACAAACAAAAAAATGAGGACACCCGCAATCACAAATCAAAACCTGATCAAAATCTAAACAGGGAAAAATACTGGATTAAATGATTGAGTTCATTATAATAGATTTCTTTAATAGCAAATAGTTAACTACAAAGAGTATTAAAAAAAAAATGTGTTTGGTCCTATGTTATGCTATAGTGACAGGATTGCCTCTGTTTAATGGAAGTTGTCCGTTAGGTCAGTTATGCCATACTGGGAAAGTACACCAGTTGCTTTGGCCTCAGGAAGGAACCAGGGCCCACTTCAGCAGTTTAGTGAAAATCTCTGTTCAACACCACACTACAATCAAAATAAGAGTAATAAAACAGGCAGCTTAAACAATGGAAGAGAATGAGAAGAAAGCCAATGTAAGAGGATTATAAAAATCAATGCTCTGATCTTACCAGAAAATCTCACAGGAGGTCACCCCTTCTCCAAAAGGGTACTAAAAAACTGGATAGGGTTCAAATGTGGACCATAATAAACGTGGAAAATTCCTAGGAAGAAAAATTAGGAAGTTTAAAATCTGGAGTCTTATGCATGGACATGTAAAATAATCATTGCTGTAAAGAGGTCAGATCTGACATTTCTATGCTTGCTATCTTACAACACAAGAAAACAATACAAAGAATCATCCAAAGTATGGAAAATTCAAAACTGGTAAGAAGAAATGTTTTGTCACATCATATGTAATCCATTCATATTGACTGTCATGGAAAATCAGTTATTAATCTAAATACAATGTTGCTATCAATGATATTATAGATCAAATCAGTTACTACAGTTTGCATTAAATGCAATTAATAGCTCATTAACAACAGTTTAGTCATACCTAGAAGATTTTGAAACAACTAAAGTTTGGACACCTTAAGCTTTTATGTAAGCAATAAAGGCAAATACATGATAAAATGAAAAACAGCACGACTATAAACTCATATTCTCCCTCACTGCAGGTTCTACCTAAAATGCAATTTTTCCTGATTTACAATCACAGCCAGCTTCTTAGAAGTTTGTCTATTCTTCGAAGGCATGACAATGAACAGTTTTTTCCCTTTACCACTTTTTTAAAGGATTATTTTAACAAGCATTCTCATCACAGATCTTGCTAACAGGCACCCAAAAAGTGACTGCTTACTGATCACCCACTAACAAGGCAGCTAGAATTAGCTTAAGCACTAAATCCTTAGTATGCCACCACTCCACTGCCCAGTTATCTTGATTAGATCATCCTGGTTTAGTTTGAAATGCATATTGTCACTGGACATACTAAAAACCATACTGTCCTGTTGTATTAGTCACTACAAAAACATGGAAAAAATTGTAATTTTCTCAAAGAGCAGTGAGTCCTAATTTTACTAGGATACGCATTGGTAAAAACGAAAGAGAGTGTAAGGATGTGGCTTCATATATTTTATTTGATTTTTCCCACTGTATCTGGGAAGGTGAAGAGAACATTATATTTTCTGAAGGTGGTGGAACATGAGAGGCTGCCAGCACTGTCACTGGGAGGTTGGCACTTCCTGGGGATAGGGCAGGTAAACAGGGCGGAAGTAAATGGCTGAAGCATCACACAGTACAGTAGAAGGTAAAAATGAAGACTCAAAACATCAATAATACAGAGCACACAGAACCAAAAAGACTGCCTGGGAACTCTTTCTTGGATAGAGAGTATACAGGTTGTACTAGGACACACGAAACGGAGAAATTTAAAGAGCTACATGAACTTCATGTGATGATACTTGAATGTAGGCATGGGTACTGGTTCTGGCAGAGAAGGGAATTCAGCCAGTGGGCAGCTATGAGTCTAGGAAGACCTTACTGCCTGTAATGACAGAAAAACTGCCTGAAATAAAAGCAAGCTAACAGGTTGCACAAAGGCAATATAAAATTTCTGAACCCAAAAGGCACCATACCTTTCCGTCTATGTCCTGAAAGCAGCAGACCATTCACCACCAGGATATTGGAACATAAAAATTATTCTCCTTGTGTAACTTACTCTGTTTTGCTGTTTTCACAGGCTGCATATTTAAGTGAAAGAACTATGACTTCGCAGATTTGCCTTTCAGTTGCATAGCTTTTGCCTGCAAACATTTTAATAACACACCCCACTGAGAAATACTGATCACTTTCTAAGGTAAAGGGAACATTTTGCTTTTCTAAAGACATTATATGCTCGATAGGATGTTTTGAATGTACCTAACTTGAAATACACTTCATTGTACATTTACCTGCAAAGTTGGCCCACGCTTTTTTTCCCCCGTTTTAAGTGAACGGTAGGTAATAGCAATAAACTAAATTCATGGGGGCGAAGGTGTAAACTAACTTCATTTAGGTGTGAAGGAATTTCTTGTTAAGGGCACTTCTTTGCTCATTCCAACAGTATCAAAGCTATTTATTTGGTAATAAAGGTTCCTGGACTGAAACAGACATTTCTGAACTTGTTGATGATTAATATACAGTTTAAGAGAGCCATTACTTTGTGACAGGCACTATAGAAGCCAAGTGTCAGATAATATATCAGCTTCTGCTCCACTTTAATTCAATGTTCAGAACTCTTATTTTTAACATCTTGTTTTAAATATTAAACGGTAAAGAGTTCAGCAGGACACGCAGTAGTTGGGAGTGAAAGTAGAACACCTGCCTTGCAGTGTTAATATCATGTAGACATTAAACGGGATGTACTTTAACATTAGCCAAGGCAGGTTTTTGAACACGAACGCTTTGCCACAATCCACTGTGTAACCACTAAAGGAAGATTTAAGTTTATGCCACACAGGCGCGGAAGAAAACTGACACGATGGCAGCGCGGAGCGGGCGCGGCGCCCGCCCCGGGCACCGGCTGGGGCGGCGGGCAAAGGTCCCTCGGCCGCGGCCCCGGCCGGCTGCTGCTCCCCGGGCCGCCGGGAGGGAGGGAAAAGGCAGGGAGGAAGAAGCCGCCGGGTCCTAATGCCGCCGAGCCCGGGCAGGAGCCTCCCAAGCGACGCCCTGAGCATCCCCAGGGAGAGCCTCTGACCGCGCTGGTTCGATCGGTGATCTCGCGGAGAAACCCCCTGAACGTGCTCAAGCGCAAAACCTCCGTGTGCTCGGAGACTGGCAGAGCTGAGCACAGCCACGGGCGAAAACAGCACCCCGGGGAAAAAGCACTGAAGGATTCCACAGGAAAAGGAAGAGGTACCGGCAGCCCCTGACATCGATGCACCACCTCTGTGCTTGGAAGAAATCCCGATTTGTTCCTCAGAACTCAGCACCTAAACTTTGCCTTGAAGCTGCTCATCTTTATCACACAGTACAGGAACAGAAAAAAACGCTCTGAAACAGGTTGGAAAGTGAGAGAGCAGGACTAAAACTGTACATGCTGTAGCAGACACAAGCAAGATTCCAGGATCTCTCTAGCAAACCAAGAAAGGCTCTTGACAAGCCAAAGAATCAGAACAGGTAAGACTGCAAGAAGTACAGTCTGGTGAGGCAGCTTTTAAACCTGTGCATGTGGAATGTACCAGCATGTCTGCTTTCTGCCTTGCTCTTGCTACTTGGGTTTATTACAAGAAAATACAGCTATACAGGAGGCAGCAGGAATACCACCTTATGCACCTCCACTCCATCCTCTCAAACACATCTGCCTGGCCAGAGCAGTTATTTCTGATGTATTTTCACTTTGCTACCTCCTTCCTCTCCTTGCCTATACTTCAACATCACTTCAAGATTAAACAGTAGCATTGTTACATCTTTATACGTTTTATAACATTTTAGTGAGACACTTCAGTGACCCGAGATGACTTGATCTGGAGTGCTAGAATTAGAAACAGGATTGAAATGCTTACTAATTATTACCTTCCAGTGCTTCCTGTGGAAATCGTGATAAAATTTGTTAATAGTTACATATAGTTTTTATTAATGTGCCTATGGTCTTAAAGCCTAAACCTGACAAGGGATGGGGTAGACAAGCTCCACATTAATGAACATAGAGTTAGGTAAGCAATCACAACCTCCTCCTGAAAATAAACAGGGACATAAATAGGAAAAGTCACACCCAATGTACGGCCATGAGTAGTGTTAAGTGAGAAATTTATGTTAAAGAGTGGTCTTCCCATGAATGTATCTGTTCACTTTGGCATAAACTCCTTCGCGACATACAATGTATGGTAGAACAAGACCATTATTTAAAAGCCAGAATACCTGACTTGTGATATGTTGTATCTATCCTGTCACAGCAATGTTTTACTCTTACCAAAACCACAGCTCTGTCACCTAGAAAACAAAAATTCTGGAGCCATGCACATATTTTCAACGTATGAATCAATTCAAGCTTAGAGTTAATATTACATGGCAGATGAAAAACCCCCAAAGTCCTAAGGATTCAGAACAATCAGAAAAATTTTACTTCATGTATGCTTCAAAACTTTTCCTCTTATCTCACTGCTGTGAGTGTGCATCTCTCCCCCTCTTACACATACTAAAGAACCTTCTTGCAACATTCTGGTGCTAAGCTTCTACAATGTAAGTGGTAATTTAAATGACGTTATCAATAGGTAAGTCTGGTTTGTCTTTCACATCCTTACAGGACAATGAAAAATTAAATTGGTAAGAAAGCCAAGATTCAAGGAGAGCTAAGATAACCAAGGGCCAAATGGTTCAATCTAATACTAATTAGTGTTTTTACAATGTGGAGAGCATTAGATCTGTGCTATCGACTTCCCAAATAGAACAATTTCTGAATCTGTCTAAATACTTTAAAAATACACAGGTGGCAATGCAAATCAGCTACTTCTATAGTCTCTCATCAAATAGTCCAGAAATGAATATACTGAAACTGTGACACTTTATTAAAAAAAAATAAAAATCACTATTTTTCAGTTCCACCTTATGCTCACACGACAGATGTAGCTTACAAACTCAGCAAGTTGTGTGAAAAAGAGCAATCAGACATTGTAAAGCACAGCTTTTTGAAAGAATGTATATTGAGTAATTGCTACCCCACATGTCCAAAGTGCACAAAGCTTCTCAAGGATTCAAATGGGAATGAGAGCATCTTCCACGTTTTTATGTGTGATGGCATCAGGTTTCACTGTGGGTTGCAATAGTGAGGGCATGCCTTGAGGCTGGCATGTTCATTTAACATATGAGTCATTCAGTGTGGAAACAACATAACAAATATCCACAAACTAATGAATTGTGAAAGAACTATAACATTTTCCCCCTCAGGCTTGCACCTACTAAAGTGTCACAAATTAAGTCAATATCACAGAAATGATTCAGCAAAAGAGGAATTAAGCATTAAATTACAGTCAACTCGTTTACAAGTCAATCACTTAACTGGTTTTACTTGAAAGAATACCAGGCAGTACAGTCATCTCAGAAAAGATCAACAGAAAAAGACACTCCAGACTTGACTTTATAAATACTGCAACTAAGGTAAGATACCTCTATGACATGGAAGTGGCAAACTAGGTTTTTCTTCATTGATATCATCCTTCAGAATTTGAGGGGAATTAAGAAGATATAATTCCCTTTTCCCCCCTAGATGTTGGTTTAAAATGTAGGAAGATAAAATAACTACCAAACACTTGCTGTGCAATGAACCTGAATGAAAAGATTAGCCTGGAAAAAAAAGAAAAGAAAAAAAAAAAGTTGTAAGCAGCCTAACTTCCTCATCCCAAGTTACTATATTAGCCTACAGAATTACAGCAGTTTAAAAACCCACTTATAAATACACAGAAACAGGTATCTAAGCTTATATTCATATATCTAACATGCATATTTGTACAGTGCAGCTGAAGGAACCTAGTATGCCCTAAAATTACAGTTGCTGATTTGTGTTTTGCATTTTGGCTCTGGAATGAGTAAACAGCACTTTGAGGACCAGATTTTTATCTCCCTCCCAGCTAGAAAGTAAAAATGAAAAGCTGAGAATTACAGAAAGGGATATTAAATAGAAGTCACTATTAGTCACCTTCCATGCCCACCTAATTTCAAATAAGGAGACTGCTTACATTAATCTTTTCAGGTCTAACTTACGTACCTATATCAGACCTTTGGAGTCTGGCACAGACCTCTCAGGAACTCCTTCACCAGGCATTCCCTGTACTTCCTCTCCCAGTATTTTACTGAGGATACTCTGTTTTAATTAACGCTGCCTTAGGTGCCCGTTATGATCCATGTCCACACTGTGCAACTGAGCACAGTGCAGCTCCCTCTGTCAGCTTAGCTGGTACTCTGCTCCCCCCTCCCGCCCCGAGGATACACTACTGTTTTCCTGCTCTCATCCAGTGCCCATGGGAAGTATCTGTGTTGGCTCAAGGATTCATCCGAGCTCCTTAACCTTGCCTTTCAACAGGGCTAAGGCCTCTGACAGGCACGCACTGGACCAAATGCTGTTATCAGTCTCAGACATTAACCACCACCCCTCTGACCAACACACTCTATCAGATTAATGCCTAATCTGCTTGTGAATCAACTCCTGAGCCACCACAGCTTTCTGCATGGCATGAGAAAATTAGAGTTCTTGAGGTGTGTCAAAACCCCAATGTCACTGGCAGTAGCACTCTGCTGGAACAGCTGTATCAGCTATGAAACTAGTTCATCAGAAGAGCACTCAGTGTCTGTGCTGCTCATTACTACATAGCATATACATATCCAGCACTTCGAAATACCCTTACAAAGAAGCTTTAAGAACTGCCAGCTGCTACCAGATCAGTTCCACAGCAACATCAACCACCAGTGGGAATTCGAAGAGTAGGAAGAAAAAGAGGCAGATTTTTGTAGATTTCAACAAGTCAATATATACACAGGTATGAATATACTTGGCTCTGGTGAAAACAAGAATTTTTCCTTAAAGAACTGTCGGCCTAAGTTATTTCAAATACTAAATTAAAAGGAATCACTTCTACTACAGTACAGTTACAATAGCACTTTCACTGGTGTTTCTATTTGCATTTTCTAATTGTGTACATTACTTAAATACTGTGAAACTTCCAACAAAGTAGTATCAGCATAGTAATTTAGCATGCTGCCATTATATGTGTTTTAACCTATACGAGGATTAAACGTTTCCAGCTTTGATTAGTTTGTCAATAATTACGTGTCTCTTATCTCCTGCAAATTTGGATGCAATGCCTGTTAGACGTTACATGTGTAGTGGTGAAATATGCCACCAGGGGTTAGTTATAACATACTCCGAGTGAAAAAAGAAAAAGCTGGGGTTTTTTTTAAATAACAGTTCAAAAATATTCAGTTCTAAATATTCAGAGAAACAGGCTCACAAACAGTGAGCCATAAATGGCCACTAACTGCCTCTCTAAAATAACTTACTTTTCTAAAAAGATACTTTCACTGTTTTTATATGCAAGAAGTCACTGCTAAGTAAAGTTGTTGTATGCTGCTTCAGAATTTAAAATACTGCATGATATAGAGCAATCCTCCGACTTTTCACATTTTAAAAGAAATATTCGTCAGACAAATCTTCAGAGAGATACACAAACACATTTTACTGAGAATTATCAAGTACTGTTTAATAAATTAGATGCAAATTCTTACCAGAATGCCACTGCTTTTGAAGAAGCTGTATCCATTGTTATCCTTAAGATATCCATTTATATTCATCATTAGTACCCTGCTTGGTTCACACTCTAGCTTCGGAATGGATTTCTGACAAGCAACCCACACCTACCAAAATGGTTTCTAGAAAGCAAATTATATAGCTGTAAGACATGGAAAACCAAACAGCAATTTGCAAGCCACTGCAAGTGCAATGCAAACATAGTCAATATAAAATTAATCCTGAAATGTTCATAATTTTGTGCTGGACACTAATATAACCAGAGTCGTAACATTATACTTTTAAATCACCAGTTCACCTATAGAAAAACTGCAAGAGCAAAATTCCTTTCACCCCATGAAATCTCATATACCTCATCTCATTAAGGGTGGTTATTTGCCTATAAATGATTTTTTAATAAAAGAGCAGAATAAAGGAACATTATTCTTAATCATTGTTAAGATCCTCTAAGGATTAATGAAAACTGAAGTTTCATTATGCTGGATAGTGTATAGACACAGAACAGCAAAAGCTCCCTGAGCATATTAAAAACAACAGTCCAAACAGGGGGAAAAGTTCAGACAGAGCACAAACAGCAGCACCATAGTAAACGTAACAGTAGTTCTGCTTTGTCGGTGGCTTTTGCTTGCAAACAAAACAGGAGATCCAGGGTAAGGTGGGCAGACTGGATGAGGGGAAGCATATGTAGTATGCAGGAACGAATCGGAAGTAAAGAAGTAGAATGGACGGGAAGAAGGTGGAAGAAACAGTCAATAAGCATAGGACAGACAGCAGCTAATTAAAGCTAGTGAACGTTCTCTGAATGGTCAAAGGTCCCCGAGCTTTTGGCTCTTTCTGTTCCTGTGAGTTAGTCTCTGACAAGGTTCTTTCTTTACTGCTCCTAGGCTTACAGCAGAGGGTTATACTGATTTTCAGTCTTTTCCCCATCACAATCCCCTCCCCACCTTTCAACATGGGATCAAAGATCTTTCCCTCATCTGTAGCTTTAAAAAAGAGATCATCTGAATCTGCTCAACAATATCTTTATAGAACTAGCACATGCAGATCAGCCTTATTCGCATGTAATCTGAGTTCTGATATTCTGACTTCAACATTCCTGATTCTTTCTTAGGTAACACATACTGGACAAGATTCATTTATGCAGCAGAAAAGTGAGGCAAGACACTGATATGTAAAACAGCAGTTGAAAGTTGGTAAGAGTACGTAAGACATTGTGTTCCACACTGATTAACAGTTTTTAGGATTTGGGTTGGGGATAGCTGCTCCACAGACTCTGGTGCAAGCAGCCAGATGAAAATATTCTAATCTTCACAGTAAACTGTGCTTGTTCTAGTATTAATTAAACAGATTAGGCTTATATCAGAAAGAAAGATGCAGCATTTTCATTGTCAAAACACTCACCATTTATATCCTCTAGCATAAATGGAGATAAGTCAGTATCAGTATAAAGAGCAAGTCTGCCCACAAAGACAAATCAAATCTACGAAACTGAAGTGGTGTAAATTTTTATGGGGCTGTATGGATAAGGGTAAATAAATTAGAACAAAGTCACTTTCATCTGGTGTAAGGTCTCCAATACAAATAGTTTATACAGGCATAGCAACTGCAACATAATTAAAAACAATTTCTGGAATTGGGCCAGCCCTCCTAGGTTGTTTCCTTCCATGCGGAAATAAGCTGCCAGTATATACAGTTTTATACTGATACAGCTCTATTCACACTACAGGGAAAGGTGGCTGATACTTTAATTATGCCAGTACAGATAAAGTAGAAAAATGTGTGATAGAGAACTTAGTGTCTCAGATATAGTCCATTTACCTCTTGCAAGATAGCAACAATATTCCTAGCGCAGGCAAAGCTTTGGAGTACTAATTCTTAACTTAAAAAATAATCCCTTCTGTGTAATTCCCAGAACATCACCAACCTTTGAAATGTTAATGGAATTACTAGAGACAAACCAGACTTTGAATTTCTGCCAGATTATGTCAGGAGTTCAGCTGACAAGAGTTTTCTGTGTGCCACTCAGGTGTCACCATTCTTTTCATAATACTTTTTTTTTTTTTTTTTTGTAAATGAACTGGTTTTTTTCAGCAACAATGCTGTGGTAATTTTAAATCTTCATAAAAACACTGGTAAAAGCAAAGTGTGTGTTTTGGATTGAAAAATACACATAAAAGCAAATACTCCTCTGCCAGACTATGGCTTTGGAAATTACTTCTGACTTGCCAATGACAATAAGAGGCAATTAATTATCCAGTAAAATCCCTTTATTTCAGCTGGACTATATTAATTCCACCAATATCTATACTTTATTTGGTTGTTTGAAACAGCATCTGCGAATTCAGGCTGTTCTATTAAAAACAAGCCATCTTTTTTGCTTCTGAAGGAACAAACTTCTCCAAGTATTCCTTAAATGAGGAAAAGAAACAAACAAAAAACAATGTTTTAACAAGTGTGTTCTTGGGACAACTATCAATGGTAACTCCCAGATAACTGAGTTGAGACATCCAAATCACTTGATAGAACAAGAACGCATTTTCCTCCTTACTTATGACTTGTTTTACAATAGCTTCCAAACCAGACTCAAGATAAATGCATACGTGCATTGGTTTTGTCTCCCTAACTCCATCTCCCCTGAAAATAAGACCCCTGCTCTCAGGAATCTTTAACTGCAACTGTAACTTTGTTATCAAAAGTGAACTGTATTGACCATAACCTAGCTAGCACATAGAATGTACAGGTAGGTATATTAGTTATTAAAAAGAAGCAATTTTTTTTTAGAGCTTAAACTTGGTCTCACAGATGGATCTGTGTTGCAAACTGAAGTTACTTTAAAGTTCGTGGTTTTTTTGTTTGCTAGTTGGTCAACCTCAGTAAGAACAAAAAAAAGGAAAATAAAAATCAACAATACAATCCTCATAACAGTAGCATCCTGCCATAAATTAATAGGAAGGACGTACTTATATAGAAAATTTTGTTAGATAAATAGAAGGGACATACTTGTGTAGAAAATCTTGTTAAGTAAACATATCTCTCTTTAGAAAAATTATCTCATTGCAAATAATTAACAGAGCACTTTAAAGACCTGCCAATAAATGTAGTCCATTATATACAGAAATTGGAATTTCTCAATGGTATGAAATTCTGTAACAAATTAAAATACTTTTTACATACAGAAAGCATTGTGAAGGATGCAATACTCTAAGTTATTACTTATAAGTCAACTTCACTGCTCTTTTTGACACATGAAGAATTTTCTAACGGTGGGATAGAAGAGAACAGAATAGAAATTTAAAAATTCCCATCAGGGGGAAAACTGAGGAAAATCATTCTTTTTCCTGAAGATTCCAAAGCTTTTTTTCCCCCAAATCCCTCAGCCAAGATCCTTTTTCCAAATCTTCAGAGGTCCTCCTTTTGTTGTTACTGAGATTAATCTTGGATATGTATTCTGCTGAATAAAACATGATTAGGAAATTCACTCCACATAGCACTTGCCTCTGGCCCCATGTTGTGCCCCAAGAGGTATAAGTATTTATTCATTACCCTTTATTGTGTGAAGCATAGGCAGATAAACAAGGTTGGAGGGTGGGAACATATATGACTGGTGTCTCCAGCACTAAATGATGTAGTAGGAAGTTAGTCCACAGCAAGTTGCACTGAAAGACAATGTCTCTAAAAATGGAGTAGAGAAAAAAACAGTCGCAGAAACAGGTAAGACTCTAAAGTAAACACCCTCACATGGTGTTCGGAAGCAGAAGGCTGTGCCAAAACAGACATTGCTTAAAGAATCATCATCTTCTTCACCAATGAGACAGAGAGTAAATCAATTCCGGAAGTAGTTGTGAAAACAACGGGTAGATATGAGCAAGAAGTTAAGTCTCTAACCGCAGTCTTTAACTCAGCCAAAGCAGAGGGCACTTCACCCATCTGCAAGGTGAAGAACTTAGCCCCTTAATTTAAGAGTGGCTTAAAATGATCCACTGTCCTTTTAAAGCATCTGGAGTCCCAAAGCCAGGTCTCTAAATGAGTGCTGTATTCACAGTGCTACAGAAACTGGAATTCAAGTCACTGACTCTCCCTCTCTGATGTACTGATTGGACTCCCCATTTGATAACAAGTACAGTATTTGTATCCTGTAAGATGGTATTCCATAACATACATAATAACCCATTCCACAGTATGATAATGAAGCTAATCTTCCCAGCACTACCCAGGCTTCATCACCTCTTCTTGGTGAGCATGTCAGGAATGAGATATCCTCTCTTGGAAGACCCTGGAACTCCCATAGCTGTACTGCAGATAAGGAAAAGAGTCTTCTCATTCACAAACGTAACCAACCAGCTCAATTTTGACAACACTAAAACGGTGTGATCCAAGAGGAGAGTATTTAAGCTGGATATTGATGACCACGATAACAAATTTCTGGGCCTGCTCTCAAAAGAATGTCATGATGCTGGGAACCAAAACCAGCATAGCATGTTGGGTGCTGCCAACAGTCCTGCATTTGTTATTAAGTCCTAAGGTAACCTATACATCAGCTTGCACAGCCAATGAGTCCTCCCTCAGGCATTCTTGGAACCCAAGTCCCAAGAACAAGTTAAGATACGTCTTTCTGAGGGGGCCAAAAGCTAACTGTTTTCCAAGGAGGAATGGAATGGAACTAAGGTATTCCATAAAACTAATCCATCCATGTGTTAGCCACAGAGAGAGCTCAGAGCTTATATATTGCTCAGATACTTCTATTTTAAAGTGCTAATGGTGTATACTCAGCTACAGTGATAGGAACTGTCTCTTAAAGTACATCACTTTTCTAAGATTGAATGTGCTGTCTGCTATGTGACATTTTTTAATAATAAAAAACTCTTAAGTTACTGTTGCTCTGATTTTCTATAACTTTACAAATTCAAGGGGTGCATGAATTTGACCCCAATCCTTTAGTATCTCCCATGGCAAGAACGACAAGGATTACTGATTTCTATAGGGTGGGGAAAAAAAAAATCTGCGTTTTTCATCATCAGGAACATGGAACTTATTAAAAGCATGCAATACTTCCTCCACTTGATTAGAAAGCTACCATAAAACCACTTGTATTTTAATAGTTTTTTTTAACCAATTGCTTGGCAGGAATAGTTGCTTACTTTCTTAAACCAGATGATCTACTTCAGATGGATCTGTTTCTCTCACATTCTGTATTGCCTATAGAACTGAGCACAGAAAATCCAAAACGTATCTCATTGATGTTAATGGCTCATTGAAGTTAAATGTCTAAAAAGGTAATACATGTATTTCTTTGATTTGTTGTAATCTTTTATCTTAAAATACTCTCCATTTTTATCCTTGATCTTGATCTCAAAACACTGATCTTTTATAGTATCTGATTTTGAAGAAGGCAAGGAAGTAAGTCTATAGCTGAAACTGGGTAAGTCTTAAAAACAAGTCCCCAAATCTTTAATGTTTTCTCTTTGACACACTATCACATAGAATAAGAACTTTTTGGTTTTTAACCAGGAAAATTTATTGCTCTTTCTCTAACAATTACAGAACAATTTTCTACTTTTTCCTTCTAGTCTCCCCCAAAAAACAGAGAGTGAAGGAGGACCCTGGGTGATTAACTAGGACAGGTTACTGGAGATGGACATAACAGTTCCCGTTGCCATTGTTCCTCTCCACGTTTCCTGCCTCCGTTACTGAGGTAGCCGTACATGCTACACCCCTGTACTTTGCAAGTTCCGGGAGACCTTAAAGCTCTAGGTTACAAACTATACTGAGCTGCCACAACACAGACCACTGAGCTACCCAATCCCTGTCCATGGAGAAAGTGGGGACCAGCTGGAGCAGGAAACAAACAAAGTTAATCCCATGATCTGAACAGAGCCCCTAACGCTCTCCAATATAAAAGTTGTTATTTCTAAATTATGCCTGCATTACCAAAAGACATCTCTGTCTTCACAAAATGGAAACTGCAATAGTTAAACTAGCTACATGTTGGAAACAAAATAAAAATGTGGTTGGAATTAGCACTAGACATTCATGTTCTGTGTCAGTATAGAAGTACTCCTGAAACGTTAAATTACTATATCATGCTCAAACTGCAACTAACAAATCCTCTCACAAATATAGGCATATCTATTTTAAATGTTAAATGGAAAGTATTTATAGTTTAAGTTGCACCCTTTGCTACTTAATTATCATAATTTTGAAAAGAAGAAACCTTTAATTTCCTCCTCCAAAGAAGATATTTACCTGAACTGTAGCTCTGGAGTCCCCAGTAGTCTGTTCCGAGATTCTCATCCCACTGAATGTCAGAGACCCGGCATTTCAAGGATGGGATTTCAACATCAGTTATTAACAACTTAACTTTGTCTCACTAAAGATAAACTAACCTTTATTCCCACTCAGGTCAACTCATTGATTTCACAGAAAACACATCTAGAAAGCAGAGCTGAATACTTTCAGAAATTCCACCCGTTAGATTAAAAAGGAAAAAAAAACAACCAAAAACCAGAAATTGATATAAAACATTTAAGATTTCTTGATGCATGATAAATCAAGTATTTTTGTGTATTTGCATGCATTACAAGTAACTGAAATTACTGTTAACAGCTTGCTGAAATAATATAATCTCAAATACTTTACCTTCTTACTCTTCAAGTACAGGAATACTGATCTATGAAGAAAACCCAGTTTTGTCAATGTACCAGAGGTGAAACAATAACAGCTCTGCTAAAAGAGTAAAAAAAAAAAACCCTTGCTACTCTCAATATCTGTATTATAGACATTGTAAGCATTATTATGAATAACACTGAACTTGGTTTCTGTTTTGCTCTTGTCCTACTTTGGGTTCTGTGGAATGGTGTTCAATAAAAGTTTGACTTCATGTACAGCAAGAACACTTTCTCACCAAAAGGAAAGCCTAATAAGCTTCAAAATACAATACTGTTCTTCAACTATATTAAAAATAAAGTCAAAGCTCTCAGTTTTTATAACTGTAGCATTTACAAAAAGGCATTTAAAATTGTACCTGGTGGACATTATTCATAACATTCATACTGTAAAATAAGACCAGAAAATTTAAGCATTATCTCCAGAATGAATTCTGTTCTGTGAATTCTGTGGTTTGTGATTTTATTGAAATGCATTTCAACTTTTAGAAGTTCACTGAAGCAAAAGCCTCCTCTTCACTTCTGCTGTTCCTGTTCAGAGTACGTTAACAGTTCAAAAGCTTTTCTTAACTAGTTTCTGATTTTCAGCTATCCACTACATTTATAAAGCATATCTTCCTGCTTTCTCTAAGTATACTCCAAAGATAATAAGTGGTGCTAAAATTATTTTCCAGACAACAATTTCCCTCCATGCATCTCATAAGTATGTGTGCTACTGCATGTGCCTTTTCATTTCAAGATACTTCACATGTCAAATGAGCAACACAAAGGGTCTGACAGGACACTGCATATACGCTAATTTGAATGAAATGCCAGCATACTGAACTCAAATAAGGATAATTTAAGAAAACTTACCTGAACTTCAGAAAGCACCTCTTAGCTGCATCGGTGCTAATTCCCAAATGAAGACTCTTCCTTGCAAATAAGTGAGCTTTCTTCAGATTATTATTCTGTGGCACAGGCTCCTCCAAATGGCAGAATGAATGTATTGCCATTATTGAAAATTTACAGATAATTTGAAGGAATTGAACTGAAAGCAAGAAATACAGCAGCTTTATTTTCTGTAAACTTACTGAAAATACTTTAGTTAGTTTTCAAGAACTTGTTGCTTATCAATAGCATTTAAGACCACAGGAAGGGTATGCATATGCAGTGATCGATAAAGTATAAAGGAATTAAGGAAACCAGATGGACAATTCATTTGAGGAGAAATGCCCAGATAAAGAACTTCCATTTAATGGTACTGCAGAGCACCATTTTAATAAATTTTAGGGCTGTCTCTCTTCAAAGAAGTTTTCATAAGGGTATCTAAAATGATACATGTATTTTTGCAGAATGTTTACTTGCAATATAGAATTATCTTACAAGCAGTTCAAGTTATTCCTTCCAGTTTGAATTATTTTATAACTACAAATATTGAATCACATCTACCACTGTTTTGCTAACATAGCCAGCTTTAGAAGGCTGCCCTCAAGTTCCTCACAACTTTCTCCCGTTTTACAGAATGTATGCAGCATTTTACTTTGGATGCTTGTTTGAGGACAAGATGAACCACATCTAAGACACATTTCAGAGGCATAATTTGATGAGCATCTATTCTGGTAAAATGCCAGTTCAAACAGAGATGACCCTCATGGTGCTTATTCTTGTCCTTGTGCCATGATCATCTTTGTGCGGATGGATCTGCTGTTGGAGCCACCTGCGACACTGTATTGAGGAACTGACTTGGGTTAAAAATTGCTGCTTGCCATAGACTCCTCACGATCGATATTCTGACTCAAGTCACTGCATGACAGCACAAATGACTGTGCTAATACAATTAGAGGGAAAGTGAGCAAACAGGACCACATAGCTAATTGCAGCTACAAGTGCCAGCACTTAAGAAAGTACTGTTGTCACCTAAGTGTAAATTATAAACTAAATCACAGCTTTGCCACTTTTCAGTTCTATCTCTGCATCACAGTTCATTATCCCCACAATGGCACCAAAAACAAGCGCTTGTAGGGCCACACCAAAACTGCTTGGGTTACAGTTTCCTGCCGTAGGCCATACCTTTGGCAGTTTAAGGTGGGATGAACTACACACAGTGTGTGAGTGTATGAATGCATGGATGCATCTCTGTCTTTTCCACTAACAACACAAGCAACTTATTTCATTGTTTAGATTGCTAATCACAGAAGAAATTTCTGCTGTTTAACATGTCTGCTTAGGTTCGGCCATACCTTTTCTAACTTTTGAATCCACCATCTGATTTCAACGTTTGTCAAAGACAAAAATTGAAAAGTCATTTACATTTTATTGAGAATTCAGAATTCCAAGTACTGGGCAGGTGGACAGAGAAGACCAACACAGACATTGACCAAATTGAAGTACAGACTGGAACATATGCCCATGCTCTTAGGGAACAAGCACATAGGTAAGAGACACACCTTACAACTACCCCAGCTGCAGCTGGTATTTTTCATTCCCTCTAAGATACAACTACACAGGAAGCTAGTGGCTGTTGGATCTTGTGCTCACAGAACTACTTGACTATCCATGCAAAATTCAAATCTACTTAAGTGGCATTAAAATAAGAGTCCTTGGTCTGCAAATTCCAGCTCTGCTCCTTGTGCTCGGTTTAAAAGTACAGTTTGCACAACACTTGATAGCTTCTGGTCCTCTGGCACAGCATCTCATCCTAACGAGATGCATTCTGCTTAGCAGATCAGCCACTTCATCCTTTAGAATGAGTAAATGAATGAACAGCATCAAGTCTTTATGACTTAGAAGTCTTTAGCACTTTATTCTAGCATTCAGTCTTTTGATTCTCTAATCCCATAATCAGATAACTTCCCATCAATATTATTTGAAAAGAATAAAATGTATATGACATCTCTGTGGTGAAGAGTAGCATAAAGAAACAACTCCTTCCTAGCACCTATGGCTCCTTTTAATTGTTTTCTATACTCCCTGAAAGTCCATGACATGTCAAGTCCTTCAAATAATACTTGCAGTGTTACCATCCTCCTTGTAATTTTAAATAAAAGCATACAACCAAACGTTTCCCTGAAATACACTGCTATCAATAAGACATGACAACTATATCCACACTGCTACCAATAAGACATGACAAATATATCTTGTTACTGAGATTAATTTACATATTTGGAAGGGTTAAAATGTTACATAAAAACATTTCTGATCACGTGCATGTGAATGTGATTGGTCCTTTACTTGCTTATATACAGGCATTAATTTTGAGATTTCCTCTTTTATCACCAACTTCTCACTTAAAAGCAAATAATTAACAACACTAAATGAGAACAGTTAGAGAGGTATCAATTGGAAGCAAATGTTATCCAAAAAGAGGAAGGAAATTCATATGAATTCCCTGCACATAAGAAGGATCATACTATTGTTAATCAAAATACAACCTCTTAGATAAAAATACTGTCCATCTTAATATTCAATTAACATTTATTATTTATTAAACTCAACCAGTTGTATCTCAACATCTATGTATACTCAGAATCTACATAGTATATTCTAACAGTAGTGGGTTTTGTTGGGTATTTTTTGGGGTGGTGTTGGGTTTGGAATTTTTTTTTTTTTAATATAGGAATGCGCTTTCACACTCAGAGTCCTTGCTTTGGAAAGTTTGGAAAGGCCTTAAGCCTTTCTTAGGCTGCTAAACTGCACTGATGGTTTTGTTACTGTAGTCTTGACAGAAGTGGTACCTGAATTAGGCAAAATAAGCTTAAGCCCATTCATACAGTTCAACTGCACATAAAGCATCATTTTCGGCACTCTACTCTGGACTAGTTCCAGTACTGGAACCAAGTCAACTGTACGCTAGGAAGGAGTAGTTGTACAAGGAATTCAAACTGACATAAAACTGTATACAAGGAATTTGAAGTAATACACAAAAAGGCATGGGTGTATTTTCTTACTGTTTTAAATCTTAAACTTGGGTGAAATTTGCAACTCCATGCTATAACATGATGCAATAAGTAAAATAACGGCAATGATTTGGTAGAGCTTCACTTATTCAGTTAATTATTTTTTTACAAATTTGCATAATACAAGTGTGATAATCAAAAAATCATTCCAGTTGGAACAGACCCCAGAGGTCATCTAGTTCAACCTCCTGCTCAAAGCAGCATTAATATGTGAATACTCATTAATGATCCAAGTTGTACTCCTAACCTTGCAGACCACTAATCGCATGTCATGGTTAATCAAATGCACTCAACTGCCTTTGATAGCAATACGTATCTGCAGAAGGGTTTGTGGGACCAGTTACTTGCCTAAGCATGGAACATTACAGTACCTCCTAGCTACACCCGTAACACCAGCACCATGCTTCCATTTCATTTTAAATGTCTTTTAAGTAGGTACTATTGTGAGAGCAATTTTCAATGGGGGCCCTGCAGTACAGGGGTAGATCAAAAGACAGATGTACAGGGGTATCAAAAGATAGATGAGAAAAGGATGGAGTGAAGTAGGTGGTAATAAACCACTAAGTGAGGCAGAAGCACAGAGCCAGGTCCTGGTTTCAGGTGCGTTTCACAGGTTGATGAATGTAGCATAGAGGTCCTGCTCTGAGAGATACCTATAAAACCAGAGAAATCAACATCACGGGCACCAACAGTCCTGTAGTGATCAACGGCAGTGACCAAACTTCAGCAGACTAAGTTTGGGAACCTCTACTTTAGTCCTGCCATCTTGTTTTGTTCCTCCAGTTTTGCTCTGATAAGGACCTCCATTTTGCATCTCTGTTTAAGTTTATACCTTTGTTTCATGCATGAAGAAGTGATTTAATATGGTACAGCATTACTAATTAAAAAAAAATCACAAACAATCCACAGGGAAAAAAAAAAAAGTTGAAAAGTTTTATAAAACCACGATGAGTCAATCACACAAGCTGAATTACAAAATAAATTTGCCTATTAGCTCAGTAAAGTCTTCTGTGCTGAAGCAAGAAATACAGTAATATTTTATCTATCCTGTGTGGCAATATATGAACTCTGCCCCACAATTTAAACAGAGGAAAAAAACCCCTTATTTTCTAAAACATGATTTTATTTAAACATTTACTACCTGCTATTGTAAGTGACTGCAAATATTAATACTGTGGACACTTTACTGGAAACATATAAATACTATTAAAGTGGTAACAACAGCAACAAGAAATAAACAGCGTGAGGTTATACAGAAAAAAAGAAATTTACTTTATCAGCTTTGATAAGCCTGGTCTTAGGCCAATCAGAAAGGCATTTTAAAATACTAGGCTCTGGGATTTTTTAAATACACTGAAAACCTTTTCAGTTCTGCAGTTCTAGTCATTATTTACATGCCTTTTCCAAGCATTCATTAACAATCACTGATGTATGCTAGGTTGCATAGGCCTGTCCCTATTTGACCTGATATACCAGCTCTTAAAGTACAGGGTACTTCAACAATTTTCTCTTAACTATACACAAAAAGAGTTAAATTTAGACCTCTCAGCAAACTTTCCCACCGGCGTATAAGTGGCAGAAATTAGGTCAGGTGATGGTGCACCCACATCAACCACAGGCCCATGAAAGAAAGGGACATGGTTGAAAGATGCATGTAGGAAGAAGCTAGAGATAGGAATCAAGCAAGCAATTCTAAACTCATAAATGAGAGATCAGACAGATCCCCAAACTGACAGGACATCTTCACCAGCAAATTTCTACTTTAGGTATCTTTATTTTATACTTGTGTCAAGAACCTTTAATACTTTGTCTGATTAACCAAGCTGAATCATCCATTCTACTAAATATTTAAGTTCTCTTTTAACACCAAACTATATTGCTTTTGTATTTTAGACAGTAACATTTTCCGAGAGAATAGTTGTTTTCGACAAAACTAACTGCATTTCCACGTTTGCAACTTTTTATAGGAGTATAGTATTCAGCATTCTAGTTGAGGCAGAAGGTTCAATACCTGACTACCAACTAATAAGTCACTGCGCTGGCACCTTGTCTGAGGGAAGAGCAAACAAATTGCAAGGAGATGCTCTCATGACATCCTACCAAGTCAGATGTGTCCACACCTTGCTAGGTGCTGCTGCCATATAAAAGCAGATGATTGGTTTTGAGTTTTCGTCAAGGTGTGAAACTACTTTCCTGATGACTTTCAATAGAAAACAAGCAAAAAAGAAAAGGAAAAAAAAAAAAAGAGAGAGAAAAAGAAAGCATTGTTAGTGTCAATTATATTGTATTGTTTACAGAAAATGACATCAGCCTAAAAGTTCTGTATTAGCACACCACAGGTTATATGAAAATTGCCAGTGTGGCTAATTAATAACATTTCTGATATAAGGAAAAAGCACTGTCAGACCAAAAAGGACAATTACAGCCATTCCTCTCTGTTTTAAAGGCAGAGGCAGAAATGATGCTTTATTTAGAACAATTACTGAACATTATGACAGCTTTGAAATATATTATCTCTAATTTTAAAGTATAAAGGAAGGTTGAGAGATTGACAGGGAAGAGGACAATTAGATGCATTTAACAGGCCAATAACTTGCAACACCTGAGAATGAGAGGGGTGATAAAGTTGCATCAGCAAACAAGAAGTTAGTAATATCTGGTTTCAGCTAGAGGTTGAACTATTGATATGTTAGGCTCCAGGGAAAAATGTAATAGTTTTTTTGTAACCACCATCATCCCCCCCCTTAACTGCCCACATCCCTCACCAACACAGGATCCGAGAATTACAGCAAAATGCTCTAAAAATAGTTTGAGGATTTTTAAAAATCATTTATTTAGAGAAGGGTAGTGGTCTCCAGGCCCAAAATACTTGCTTTTTGAGGGTGAAGAATCACATGTATTCTTACAGCAATTAGCACAACAAAACTTAATCATGATGTGTTTCAGCACCACAAAACAAAACCTGTCATATAAAAATAATATATAATATAAAAATATAAAACCATCTATGTTCTATTTCATAAATATAAATTATTTTCTTTCATTATCCCTATCTAAGAAATTTATTCATATAATTGGATTTACTAGCTGTTTCACAAATACATTCACAAATACATTCACAAATATATTAACACCAAGCCTGATACTACATTTTTCAGACATTAAAAAAACCCATCAAAGGATAATTCAGAAACAGGAAAGATTTTGCAAGGGCTTTAAGTTCACACAGAATTAGTCCCACCAAGTTTAACAAACTATTTAGACTCATGCAATTCTGTGAAAAATCAAGTAAGTATGTAATATATTGGCAATTCAAAAAAGAGGAGATAGGACAGGTACCTTTTAACTCTTCAGAATAGGCATTAGCATTTCTTTGCCTTTACACAGCACATATTAGAAAGAGATGCCAGAAACTGGAGCCTCTGGTCATGCATAGTGTTAGTGGCTGTAACAGTACTGGCATCCTTACACAGGACAGATGTTTCCCCAAATGGGACTGTGGAAAGCAAAAACGTGCAAGACTAAATAAGAAAAGAACCACAAGCCAATAGAGATAAAATTTAGCTCAAGTGCTGTAAGTACCGGAGGGGAAAGTTTCTAATTGGTAGGTAACGCTATAAGCATAACTAGGTAAGAATGGATAATCTGTCATTTTAAAACTTCATGAAATGTATCATTGCTCCTTCTTCTTTCTCAGTGTGGATGGACGCCTTGGCAACTTAGAATCAGGTTGCTTGAAGAGACCCCTTCCTTTTACACTGTAATACATGAAAATTGTCTTGAAGCATGTTATGGAGCCAAATAAGAACTGTCTAATTTCTTGGACAGCGAGTGTCTTACTTAATCTTCTTTGTTCTGCAAATACAGGAACCAGGTTTTGCAGTCAAGATATCTAGAATTTTTTTTTCCAAGAGTCACAAGGGTTCAACTCTAATTACTATGTTTGATTACCATTTATTTTCAAGAAAACAAAATAGCCTTCAAAGTTACTTTGAAAACAGAATGAAACAATTAAGATTCTTTTTTAAAGTGTCATGTGTTATACCAAATATTGTTTATTTGCATAGTTATAATTTGGCATTAATTTCCCTTTCAGAAGTACAAAATAGAGATAGGAAAATTGGGATGGTGTAGAATGTGCTAAGCCCTGTAAAACACTGCCTTCAGCTGCTATTGCTGAAAACCAAGATTCTCAAAACAAATAAATCACCTTATTGATAACATGTCTTTGAATTCTGATGTAAGCCAGTTAAAACTAAAAACCACCATAGAAATCTCAGACCTTCATCCAGGGGAAGGGAAAACCAGCATAAAGGCCAAACAAAAAGGAGAGTGAAAGAGCCTTAAAAGAGCAACACCAATTAACATAGGAAACCAGAAACCAACATATGATATCTGGGCAAATGCTACCTATTTGTTCACTTAATTTCAAAACACTTGTCTTGCTCTAATCCTTTTTATTTTCTATGCCTTTTAACCAATGCAACTCCAAATTTCCACATCAGCTTTTCAAGTCCTTAATATCAAGCTAGCCAATATGTTTGCCATTACAGAGACATGAATTTTGTTTGACTGTTGTTATATTACCTCATGTTGAGTCCCATTCAATTTCTTCCATCGACATTTCATCGTTGATATTTTCCCACTAGAAATATTCCTGAAAATAATTCATTTATGGAAACACAAGAGCTACTAAGTTAAGTCTTGGCTATTGTTCCCTACTGGAATGGGGTCAGAAGCCTACAGGCTGTAGGAAAGAGAGGTAAAATAACTGAAATAACAGAATGAAAATTAAGAAAAAGTATTTTGAAGGCCAGCTGAAACTCCCAAATGGAAATCTTTGCAGTGATTTCTGAGAACACTATGTCAGGTCTAAAGTGTTCAGTTTGTCTCTTTGCTACAGGGCAAAGAATATGCTCCTGTTAAGGATGACAAAATAAGAGGCACTCTTATGAGATCCAAAAAGAAAAAACAAGTCTACCTTTAACTCATAGCACTATATAGATTTCTTATGCTCTGGCAAGGCTACAAATACCATAGTAAGGAAAAAGTGTAGCCCCTATTTTCAAAAGTACAGGGAAAAAAAGGCGTAAAAATATAAGAGGTTTTTAATTCAGAAAAAAAGAGAAGGGTTTAAATGGATAGCAGTTGACAAAAAAGAACCTGGCCTCTTATTTTAGCTACTGATTTTATAACCTCTGTCTCAAAAAAGATGTCCCTCCCTCTGGTTAAAATACTGCGATGCAATAGCCAAAAGATACTACGTGTACAGATTAAAATCAGTAACAGTAGTAGGCTGTTGGCTTAAAAATAGTTATGAAATACAAGAAAGTTTACAATCACAGTCACCTTGACTTTATATACACAGAAGTTATCAAAGTGAGATGATGGTGACTAAGCTTTCTTGTGATCCGCATTTGACAACAGAACATCAATAACGTATTTAAGCATTAAACAGGGAAAAAGAGATATACTTACTTTTACCTTTCAAAAATGGCACTTTGCAAATTTAAATTTTAATGTTCTTATGTTAGTTTTTGGAAAAAGAGGAAGGAAAATCAAGCAAGCGTAAAACCCAAGAAACAAAAGCTTGAGAGCAAAAGTTTTCAGCTGGTACCTCCTACTCCATATTCAGTTTCTCAGGGACCATCATGCAGCAACAATCTGGTTAGAAGCAAGCAGCCAACGGGTGTGTAATTTGCATGTGAAAATATTTTTAGAAGACACACACTAATAGCATATGTTCTCAGCCCGAGTACAATTTTCTAAATATATGCCCTGAATGTTATTTCGCCAATATTCCTAAGTATGTTCTAGACAATGTTTTCCTGTACAGATATGTTGCTCTTTGAAGCAACATATATATATCAAGCCTTAAACAAATTAAACTCATTAAACTCATTTCAGAGTTCATCTTGGGGGGGCCTGGGAGGAGCCTCTATGAGTCTTTACTGTCAATGTAATGACTAAGTTGGCAAATTATGCTTGAACAGAGTGCAACAAGAGGATGATACCCTGATTCAGAAAGTTAAATCAGGTATGTTTGTTCGTTCACTTGCCTGAATCAAAGCAGTTTCAAAAATTGTATCTTAAAACGCTTCTACTCTATGTTAAGGAAAAATAGTTTCAAAAGGTAAAGATAGAAATCAGTAAAACGAGAAATAAGCCATGTGCTCATACATTGTTAGTTAAATCTAAACCAAATTGACACAACATGCCAGAAAAAACTACAT
Organism: Myiotriccus ornatus; assembly: GCA_036023395.1. Taxonomy (NCBI): domain Eukaryota; kingdom Metazoa; phylum Chordata; class Aves; order Passeriformes; family Tyrannidae; genus Myiotriccus; species Myiotriccus ornatus. The sequence goes on from JAYRBT010000001.1 coordinate 47,908,206, forward strand.
TTAAGCAAACAGCAGTCTAACTAGATCCCAAGGTCATTACCAGTCCACATCTGGAACACTCAAATCAATTCCTGGTGACTGCGGGGTTGGCATAATGTAGTAATTATTACTTTAGGACTGTTTTGTTCGGGACAACTGAATTTCCATTGTATCGTGAGATGAAAAACGTCAGTTTCTTTTCTTTGCCAACATAAATTCTCTTTCTCAAGCATATGGAAAAACTCAGGTCTGGATTCTTTCTTTGGCACAAGGTTTTTCTTTATCCAACTGGAATATCAGGGAGGGAAAAAGAAATACCAGTAAATCCTACTGTGGTACTTAAAGGTATATAGAAAAATAACTGAAATCATAGTATAGTTTGGGTTGGAAGGGACGTTTAGAGGTCATCTAGTCCAACTATCCTTCAATAAGCAGGGACATGTTCAATGAGAGATCAGGTTGCTCAGAGCCCTCACCAAAACGACCTTGATTATTTCCAGGGACAGGGCATCCACCACCTCTCTGGGCAACCTGTGCCAATATTTCACCACCCTCACTGCAAAGCATTTCTTCCTTATATCCAGTTTGAACACACCCCCTTTTAGATTAAAAGCACTGCTCCATGTGCTATTGCCACAAACCCTGTTAAAAAGTCTGTCCCCAAATGTAAGTTAATTTACCAATGGATCCTAGACACTTCCAGGAAAACTAAGAAATTACACTGCAATGAAAAGAAACTAAACTGTAAGTATTACTAGGGCTGAACCCACAGTATTCTGATAGTCCTAAAATGCCTTGAGAAAAATTACTGCATACATACAACTACCTAATGAAACTATTAAACAACATTATTCAGTGTATTGCGTTATGTGACCAGTTTTAACAGTTAAATAGAGCCACTGGAAAAAGAGATTAAATACTTATCAAATGCAGTGTGTGTCTGTAGAAAGACCCATCTCAGTGGCTGTAGAGCAAATTAGTTCCTTCTCCTACTTAACATACCCAAAAGTCCTTTGCACTCCTGATGAAAAGTACTCAGGAAAAACACATTCTCCACAAGGAAAGCACTAATGAACCAAACCACAAGATCAATATTAAAAACGTCTTCTCCCAAAATTATTAGCAAGTTTCTTTACAATCTTTCTCCGGTCAGGCAAACAGCTTCCTCCAATAGAGCAAAATACCCTCAAACCCTTCAATCTTCAAAACACTGCCGTAAAAATTACAGGAATAACTACCGCAAAAAGCTAGATTTATGGATGTTACAATGGACCCATCATACTGACGTATCATTTCACGATGTAAATCACACAGTGCTAAACGCTTTTTAAAAAGGCATCCAGGGTTAACGTGTCAAGAAAGCAGAGGCACGAAAGCAGAGGCAGGCAGTAAGAGACAAGGCATTTTTTGTGCTATCACCAGAACCATTCCCTGACTCACTCCCTCCAGCCCCGGGGAGCAGGCTGGCTTGGTCCACACTGACAGCTTTCTTGACGTAAGAGAAGCAGAGCACTGACCTAAATGCCGAAGCTGATGAGCTCCTTGCAGCTCACGCCCGAGGAAAAGGGGCCAACATGGACTCAAGTGCCAGCTACTGCAGCCCGAGGCTGCTGCTGCTGCTGCTGCTGCAAAAATACTCGCCGAGACCGAGAGCCCAACATCATCTCGACCTCTGGAGCCTCAAACCTCCAAAAACGACTGTAAAGCGAAGTCTAGGCTGAGATTAAGAGCAGAGATTTTCAACGGGGCGCTGCACATCCCCGCGGCGCTTCGGTAGCAGCAGAACAGGCAGCACCAGGGTCTCGGGCAGAACGGCAAAAACCCGAGGTACCGAAACCTCGGACAAGGTTATACCACGCCCTGGCCGCGACTTCAGCCCGGTCGGTATTCAGGGAACGGCAGGCTAACCGTGAACTCCGCGCCCCGAGCAAGGCGCGGAGCGGCGGCGGGGCCGCCCCTCCCGTCACCGGGGCCGCCCCTCCCGCCCGGCAGCGGCGGCTGCGGCGCCTCACCCGCCGGGCCGCGGGGCGGGCGGGGGGAGCAGGTGCGGGACCCTCCCCTCTCCGGCGTCCGGGCAGGCGGCGGCCGAGGACCGGCCCCCACGGCCGCCCCTCCCAGCGTGGGGCGCGGCGGGAGGGAGCGGAAAGTGCCCCGGGGGCGCTCGCAGCGCCCGTCCCGCCCGGCGGCGGCTGCGCCCCCGCTGCCTGCCGGGAGCGGGGCGGGCGGGCCCGCATGGCGGCGGGAGCGCGCCGGAAGCTGCGCGGCGG
>JAYRBT010000001.1:47911231-47928731 GCA_036023395.1 Myiotriccus ornatus
GCCGGAAGCTGCGCGGCGGCGGCCGGGCGGGCTGAGGCGGCCACGCGCGGCGGGGGCCGGGGCTGCGCGGGCAGGCGGGGGCGCCGGGAACCGGGAGCGGCGGGAGCCGGCAGGTGAGAGCGGGGCTGGAGCCGCGTCCCCCACGGGCCGGGTGGGGGCTGTGGCCGGTGGAGAGCGGCGGCCCCGGCCTGTCCCGGGCCCTTCGGTTGCGGGTGCGGCGGCGGGCGGGGAGGTGTCCCGGGTTCCGAAATGCCGACTGAGTATTTCATGTCAGTAGCTGCGCGGGGACGGGGCGCGGCCCCTCCGCTCCCCGCTAACCAGGGGCGCGCTCGGCGCGGTGCCGCGTGTGCCCGTGCACACCCGCCCCTTGCACGGCTTCCCGTGTCCCAGCGATTAACTCTGCAAACGCCTTTTTCCTCTGCAGCCTTCCCATAATAGCGTATGGACCACTCTGGATGTGGATTAAGAACTGAGGAGGCAGTTTAACCATAGGTTTATCTGAAAGAGCTGGGCACGCTGCGGTGTGGAAGGGCTGGACCAGCTGCCTGCCATCCATTCATCCATCCACCCTTAGCCCCTCATTTCCACTGCCGTGGGAATGAGACTAGGCCTCTGCCTGCACCAAGTCCCTTCCCGAAGTCTTGCATTTCTTAGCTGCAGCTGTAATAAACGCCATAGTTTAAACCATATTAAACCACTGACTTTTTTTTTTTTTCCAGAAAAACTAAACGTTTTGTCAGCAAAACACATAGCCTCTGTCGCTTGTCATACACCCATAAAAGCATTTAGGATGAGGATGTTTAAGACAAGTTTGACTGAAGAAGAAACTTTCAGAACTTTCTAAACTTGCACCCCAGTTTATTTTGAAACTTCATCAGTTTTATCTTAATTTGCTTAGTCTGTGTTAGGCTTCTTTCAGGAAAGAAATTTGTGTTTGCTCCCTCACCATGAAGATTTGCAATTCTGCCCAGCACTTACAGGCTGTGATGTAGAGAGAGTTGCTTTCAGGTCCCTCTGAATGTCACCTCCTCCATCCAGCCTGTCAGTCGCACCGCTTGCCTTGGTGTCATCCACAAACTCAGTGAGTGAGGAAGCACCCGATCCCACTGTCTGTGTCCCATTGCTAAAGACAGTAAATAGTATTGGTCCCAAAACAGGCCCTTGAAGGATATCACTCATTACTGGGTTTTGCTTTGGGCATAGAGCTTCGACTCTTTGGATGTGGCCATCCAGCCAATTCCTTAGCCATCTAACACTTCATCCATCAAACCATATCTCTCTCTGCAGTCCTTCACTTTTTCCTTGTTTTCTGTCTTCTACCTTCTCAGCTTTGTAGGTCATTGGAGTTTTCATAGGCCAATTTAATTCACTGGAATAGCAGAAAAACTTGTGCTTTACTGAGTTTCTGCTTTCCTGTGAGTTCAGTTATCTCGTGGAAAGTCTGATGAGTATGTGAGCTGTCAGGGAAGGTGAGGGGAGCGAAATAGAAGAGAGGACTCTCCCCCATTCTGCAGTGAACTGTTAGATCACCTCATGTACTCAAGGAAGCATAACCATAGCATAATTACGCCATGTCCACAGCATATTTAGCGTTACATTTTTCAGTATTCAGACTAAAAGAAGGAAAGTAGCATAAATGCTTTAGAACGTGACCCAGTAAGTGTGAAAGTCCATTCGTGTGTACTTTCCCGTCTGTAATGCAGTTATTGCACATGGCTGCAATGGGTTGTTTCAGTACTTGGTGCAGCAGTCTTTTACGTTGTTGTTTTTTTGGCAGCTTTGTTGAGCTGATGCCAAATTTTCATACATTGTGCAAAGATCACAAATAACTTCCTGCAACGCTACAAGCTTTTTGAAAAGTATAGGCAGGCCACTTAGTACCACTCTGCATATCTAGTACTACCAGACCTGTTTTATTTGCTTTTTGTGTTTATGTGTTTGAACTGAAAGGATAATTAATCTTTTTTTAAAAGTTACTATATTCACAAGAGGAATAAAATGTCTTTACTCCAGTACTGTAGTACTACTGCTGGGTGATTATAGCTGGGGGGAGGTATTGTACATCTCAGAACAATATTTAAGCTTTAAAAAGAGCAGAAGTGACAGAGACTGAACATAACTGAAAAAAAAAACCAACTTGCTTTCCTTTTGAGAAGGCTGATAGGGAAAACAGGGACTTGCAAAGGAATTAGAAGGAAAAACCTGCAGCTTACTAGTGTTACTAACCTTTTAACGTGTATTTTATTTATGTGGTGAGAAATTTCTTGGAGAATTCCTGTCATGTGAGCTATTTTTTATTTACAGTGGAGAGCTGAGACTGCTTCAGGCCAAGGAATTGACTAAAAGTCCCTTGAAGAGTAAAGTTATGTGTTGTAGGGTGTTACCTGATATAACCTATGATATAGGTTGATATCTGTACAACTTGTAATTGTATAAAAAAAATCAGCTTCCTGGCTAGACTAAATATACGATAATATAGTTGAGTTGCAGTGTGATAGTGCTGTTGCCACTGGGTGAAAAACTAAGAGTGCTTGCTTTTCCTTTATAGTCAAACAAGTGTGCATACTTTTAGCTAATTCATTAATTTTCACCTTGCCTGAGCCCAGGACTGTACTTTTTCTTGTGCACCTTCTAGCATTACTTTCAAAGCTAAACATGTGCTCTAAGGCATGTGGGTTGATATTTTTGTGCTCTTGCCTTCTATTACAGCCATTAGTTTTATAAGTCAGGGTATACTGTCTCTACATGCTGCAGCCTGGTAATTCTGAGAAGTGCTGCTGAACACATTGAAAGTGTCAATGTGACACACCATCATCTCATTTTGACCTGCTCTTAAGTTGCCATTGGGGTCTGATTTGAAATGAGGGGTTGCATTGTTCTGCTGTGCTGTTTTTAATTCATGCTCTGTTGGTTTTTAGCATTCTGTGCAGTTCTGTAGGGTCTCTCCTTGACAAATATTATAAATGCATTTAGGTTGAACTGGTATTGGCACTGTCTCAAAGAACGCCTTGAGAAATTTCCCTCTTTGGAAGGAACTAGAATCTGAGTTGGTGCTGTACTGTATGAAAGGGTCAAAAGGACATCATGGTGTGAGAGAGGATGCTTTTCAGTGGAAGTACTGGAAAGGGAACAGTTGTGGCTGAAGGAAAGATATTACATTGATGACTTTGCAATTCAGCTTACCTTAACTTCCTCATGCATCTTGAAGAGATACATATTATTCTAGTTAGTTCCACTGGAAGTCAGCAGGAGCAGAATTGGATCCCTGTAGTTCTACCCCCCTGTTTTGCTGGCTAATTCAAGGTGTAGTTAACCCCAGTCCCAGTGAAAGAATGGATTTAGGGAGCTGCCTTCTGATGTGCACCTCAGTCGTACTGAAGTGGTGCTCCACAACTGAGCCTGTGTGTATGTGTGATAGGTGAGAAAATAAGATTTTGACTCTGAATTTGAGAGTCGTTTGAAATAGAAGATTCAGTGTCTATTGTAAAATATGCAGTGGAGTTACACAGTCATGAATACTGCGGAAGAGCTTTAGTTTGCTAGGAAGACTGTAACCTTGTTAAATTAACATTAGGAGAAATTTCCAGAAGTGACAGTAGCAGCAAAATGCCCTTCTGTAGTTAAAAATTGTTATGTTTGCAAGACAAACTTCTGGCAGTTTATTATGCAATAAATTCACTGTTTTGAAAGATGCAACATTGGTGGTTTCTTTAATGTTCCTCAGCATCAACCTGTAGCCCCATGGGATCTTACTGTGGCCATTTTTAAAGTTCATTCTTTCTGAGGGTTAGATGCAGTAAGGTGAGATGCCCAGCAAGACTTCTGCATTTCTTCAAAGTATAAGACATCTACATTTCTGCACTTGGAAAATATGTGAGACCTTGTAGGGCAAAGAATAGATAAGCTTGCAAATTCAAGACTTAAAGCTGTTAAATATATTATGTGACTTAAAGTTTTGAGTTCATAATCTGCACTGGAAAAAAAAAAAGTATTTTCCATTAAGTAAATACTCTTCTGAATTAATTTCCACAAATTATACAAGCTGCATTATTGTTGGTATTTTTTTTTCCCAAACTTCAGCCTAATTTTTTTTTAATTGTTTTATTTACTTCTTATTTTTCAGGAGTCTTTGAAAAATCCTTAGTGGTCATGACATTGTTACAAGTGACATAAGTTAGCCAGTGGCTCAGAATGATGGATACCCAGAAGACTACAAATGGTTTGCAAGTGATTGGAGAAGGGACTGGTATAGGGAAATCGACACTCCACATGGTGGGGTATTTGGGAAAAGTCAGTTGAAACTTGTTTTACATATGTGCAAAGTTCATATTTTTCTCTGTTTTGAGAGATTTTTAATTGGTCCTAATTTTACAAAAAAAATTCCCTAAATTATTTTCCACGGAAATCTATAACAATGGCGAAAGATTATTCTAAGTAAATCAATGCCTCTGATTTTTTTTTTACTGGCACTATTTTTAGAATTGTTTGCATTCTTATGAAAATTGATTTGTCTTAAAAAGATCTGAGCTTGTGTTCTCTGGCAATAAGTGCCCTGTGGTTTAGTTCAAGTAATAAAATAAAATGTGCGTAACTCCGTTGTTAAAGATGCCTTATTTTAATATTTAAATAAAAATACAAATTTATTTAGAACATGCTACCATACAAATATATAAATACTAAAAAAGAAACCAATGGAGTTTACTTTTTTATACTGTATGGTATTATTTAAAAGTTGCACATTGTTTTTTTTATCCTGATATGTATGTCTTACCTTTGGAGAATATAAGAAATGCATACATTTATGCTGCTTTATCTTTCTTGGTTTATCTTCATTTTAGAACTGTAATCCTGTGGAAACAACTGCCCATGAGTATTGTCCAGTCTGCAAAGAGAAGGGTCAGATCCAAGCTTTACGGACTTACCGCATTAATTTTCAAGAGTCCATTTTTCTTTGTGAAAATCCTCAGGTATTACACTAATAAACAATTTTATTTGGCAGTGCAGAGGCTTTTACCTTCAGTGGTTTCGCATCTCTAAATTCATGATTTTGGTGGTGGTAAGCAGACTATTGAAATAGGACCCCTTTCAGTCTGTATGCTTGAGTATATTTGCCTGTATATAGAAAAAACTCCATAATTAACCTTTGTACAGTGTTTAGGCATAGGTACTTTGAAGAATTAAAAGAGTAAATTAAAATGAATAAAGGAGGGATTTGCTTATGTAACAAGGGAACACAAGTGGTACTAAATGAATCTTTGTACAAGTCAGAATAGAAGGTGAAAATTTGATGGTCCATATAACTAATTCATTAACTAATTCATGATTCTTGCAGATGTGAGTGTCCCATTTTTCCTTCTTTAAGTCTGGGAAATGCAAATGGGTTTATAATTATAATTACAATGTTTTTCTTTTATTTTTTTCCTTTCCTTTTTATGTTTAACCTTAACTGGATTTCTGTACTGCTTGATACTTGAGTTTTGTGGTTTTGTTGCGTCTCTCTTCACTGCTTCACGTATGTGGGGAGGGTATAGCAATCCCAAATGCACTGGTGCCCTTAAATTAGTAGAGACTAGACTAGATACTGGTCTCTGAGATGCTCTTTCCATCCCTTCCTGCTTTTAACTAATTATAGTGTAGTTCTGGAGATTGGTAACAGCAACTTGTCTGTATTCTGGTTGCAAAATAGCTGTATGTATATACGACTTTACCAATACCTGGTCTAAGGCATCGGGGTAGCCTGAGAGGATACCTTGCCAGTTTGGGCACCAGTAGTCTCTCAGGCATGAGATGATCATTGCAAATCTGTATCCTAAAGGAATGCATTTAGCACAAAATAACACAAGAAGATGCTCCTTAGCAAAATGAGATTGTTTTCAGCAGTTGGAAAAATTTACTGGAAAAGTAGTGTTGAATTATCACTACTGATACATTTACTTCACAATTGCTTATAAGGCAATGGTTGAGTAAAAGACACTTCCTGTCGTATATATGTTGAATATATGTATTGACTTAATTACAATATCACTTTACAGAAGTCCTTAAGACCAGGTTGGATGGAGCTTTGAGCAACCTGGTCTTGTGAAAGGTGTTTCTACCCATGGCAGGGGCATTAGAACTAGATGGTTTGTAGGGTCCCTTTGAACCCAAGCCATTTTATGATTCTACATTCCATTTTAACATTGTGTTTTGTACCTGTTTTTAGCTCTTGTTCTCCTGAAATTGCTTTGTAGATTTCACTGTAACTTACTTTCTTTCCTTTAGTGTATCTACCCACTTGGTTATAAACCATTAGACAGCATAATTACTTCCGCTGGTTCAGAAAATCATCAAGCTCCATCTACTCATAAGAAAAGAAAATTGTGTGATACCAGTGACTTTTCTCCTGTTGAATCAGATCCAAAAAAAGCAAGAACTAATCATCTGGTAAATGCTGAGCACACTATTAATACAGACCCTATTGTTAAATGCTATCAGAATAGCTTATGTATTCCTAAGTCAAGCCTACCTGATGTATTACAAAATGACCAGCAGAAACCTAGCAACAATGTGGAGTCTTGCATACAGAAGGTGGATTTTGAAGCCACCACCAAGACCGATAACTATCAAGAAAGTCCACCCAAGACTTCGAGTCCCAGAATACAACTCTTGCCAAATTCTGAACTTTTATCAACATCTGAAATTTCGCTGAAAGAGGATAAAGGTTCCACTAATAACACAGATTTCTGTCTTCAGTGGAGAAACACACATAATCTTTGTTGGTTAGACTGCATTTTGTCAGCACTGGTACACCTAGAAACATTAAAGCTTGCCCTAGCAGAAGAATGTAACAATGGAAAATGTTTACTTCAGAAACTCCTAACAAAATATAGTCAAGCAACTATGCTCCTGAATACCTGTAAAAGGAGTAAAGTACAAGGTGAGTAAATTTAGCTGCTGTTTCTTCTGGCCATGAACATGTGGAATTTAGTACAGTGCACTTAAATATGCCTCCGTTCTATTTCAAGATCACAAAAGAATGAATTACAATTCATTGCCATGAATTTGCAGAGTAGTGTGCTTAATATAGCAGAATCCTAGTAACCTCTGAAATTGTTTTTCTTGGGGCAATCATGCACTCTTTGAAGGCATCAAACACTGAGCATCTCTTGAATTGTTTTGTCATGTCAAATGAAGATTTTGTGAATTATTTATGTAATTAAGCCTTTGTTCCCTCCCCCTTGTTGGTTAGTATGTTAGGATGCTGTTCTAATATTAATCTTCAAATTAATTTCTGTTGTGGTTTATATCATTGTTTAAATAGGCAGTAGTTGCCTTATAACACCAAAACAGTAAAGCTGGGAACATATGTTCTTTCCTGGCTCCAGCTGTGCTCATTGAAGGAATGTTTCCCCTGGGGTCTGCAGGCTGCAGTGTAGATGACAGTGCTTCCTAACCTGTCTCAGTCAAAAGTAGTCAAACATATTAACCTCGTTCTTGTGTCTGGGAAGGTTAATAGGGGGTTACAGGTCAGGTCAGCTTAACAGGTTTGAGGACTGTAACCTCTGAGCACAGGGGCTGTGATGGGCAGCTCAGGGCAACCTTCCAGCAGCACAGCTGGACTCAGAGGAGGATGTGTCACTGTAATCTGCTGGTGTGGTCTTTGATCATTTTCTGTTCAGTGGATTCAGTTTAAAATTCTTAAACTGAGATCATGGTTTTTTTAGTCCTCTTGAACTGGACCATTGGTGTCATAAGTCTAAACTTCTAAGACAAGGTAATTAAAGAGCTCCCTGGTTAGGCAGTACCTTTCATGCATTTCCAAAGACGTCCCATTGGAATATCTGTGTTTGAACATAGAGACTGTAGTCCCAGAACAGCCTTAGGTAACTTGAAGAATGTCATGTCTTTCTGGGGAAAAAATTAGAGGTGTATCAAAAATGGTTTAATTCATGTTACAGAGGTGGGTGGGCAGGGGGGGAACCAAAATACTCTGAAGTAGTTCATATACTCTGCTTGCCAGAAAGTCAGGGTGCTTGAGTCAAGGTTTTCAGCTATTACTGGGAACCCCTCTATCTTTGTAGAACCTGTCTGAGATGTTTTTCCTTCCTCTTTGATGGACCATTTGCAAAGGAGCTCTGGTGTGCAATAACCTTTAAATGGGAATGTTAACTATTGGAATATAGTGGTGTTTGAGAGAACTTAAACGTTTTCATTTCCAGGAATTGCTCCGAAACTATGTTTGGGTTAAAGTGGAGAGGGGATTGGATGAAGAGTATTGTTGTGGAAAAGAGGTGTAGAATTTTTTCTGCCTTTCTGTGTAGTTTTTCATCATCTCTTTCATTCAGCTGCCTTTAAAAACAATAGAAAGCAATATAGCTGCAAGAAACTCTTTTCCTTTTTTCTGTGCACAGAGTTTATATGTAATAAACACTTTCAACAGCTATTCTAAATACATCCTTTAATTTCTGCAAGTTATGATCATGATTGTGTAGTAGAAGTTATGTTCTTGCTTGTGCTTAAAGAGTGTGTCTGTGTGGAAATATACAAATTGGCAAAATTAAAATACATAAGATGCATGACGAAAAAATATTTTTAAGTTTAAAATTATTTTTACTGTTTTAAAGGCTCACTTAGGAAGTTAGTATTTAATCTGAAACAGTACATTTAAATGTTTTATTACTGTATAACATTAGAAAGTATGTAAGCAAATTTTTCGGCTTTTGTTCTTAATGTTTAGGTTTTAAAGTCTGCTCTTAATCTCTGAATCTTCAGGATTTGTAATATATGGTCAGAGTATCCTTAAAAATTGTTACTATCTGGCGATTAATGTGCGCTCTTAGCCATAATTAAATCAGATCAAGTAGTTTTTAGTTAGCACACTGTAGTAAAATGTGAGCAACTCGTGTAAATTCTTCTCTAATTTTCAAATCAATTAATACCAAGAATTGACTCTTTTACCAAGTTTCAGGCAAGTATGGGTCAATATGAAAGGAATCAGTTTGCAGAGAAAGAGTGCATGTTAGGGGTTACATAAGTGTGTGAAAAATTGGGAGTGTCACACAAAGCCGTAAATACACAAAGCCATATTTTTTTCTGTAGATGCTCTTCCAGAAGCAGAATCCCATCTCAATGAAGTCAGAAATGTAATGTTTACAGAGCTTCAGCCTCGGCTTAGGTGTGAATTGGGTAAGTACTTAGTGCAGCATCTCAGTATTTACTTACAGGAAACTCTATATGTAAAGCCTTTTATGTCAGTTCGTAAAAGTGTGTGTATACATATGCATGCAAGACAGTCTGGAAATACATTTGCTTGAATTGGCAACATACACATACTTTATAGTATAATCAGCTGTTTTGTCCCTTGCCTGTTCTGACTTTTTAGAGAGCATATTCCCATATTTGTAATTATGCTGTAGTGATGAAACTGTCATTGATAACAACATAACATGGATCAATCCCTTTGCTGTGAGGATTAGAAACAGAGCCTTGAAATGATAACTGAAGTTTAAATCCTAGCAATAAACTTATCTCCTTCCTTTTTGAAGTACTAAAAGGTGATTTCAAATATTCACTGACTGTTTTTTCTGCCCCATCTTTGAAGGTAATATGGAGAATCCAGTGTTTGCACTCCATCTACTCTTACAGTTGGATCAACAAGCTGAGAAACTATTCTTGCATTCATTTTCATGGAAGTTTCAATGTGTATATTGTGGCTACAAATACCAGAACCGGTGAGATTTTTAAGTAGCTTCTATATGGTTGTTCTACCCCACTTTTTAAAATCCATATATGATAGTTGGCTTTCTTCAGATTTGCAGTTTTTTTTAAAGCTTATGCTTGTTGGTGGAGTTGTACGTGATCCACTTTTTTAGATTAGCATTTGCAAATAGTTTACTACTATTTTGTGTCTTAAGAAACCACATTATCAATTAAGAAAGAAATAATAGGTAACACTGCAAGTCCGTGGCCACACTTGCTCTGGTATTTTGCTGAGAGTATTCAAGTTGTTGTGATTCTAAAGAATATATGCCTAATACACTTTTCCTATTGAAGAATACCTGTAATATTCATTTCGATTACAAAGAATCAGAGATTCTCTAACATAATTTATCTATTTTAAAATAGTATTACAGGGAAGTAATTTTTTGAGAATTGATTTATTTCTGTGTAGCTGCAGGTACAAGCTAGTAATTTGGGCTCCTTTTAGAGTTAGCAGAAGAAGAGACACCTTCAGAAGACAGCTCACTTTATTTCAAAAACATCCGTTTCTCTCCACTGTCTTAGGTTTATACAATAAAATTCTAGATTCCCAAGTGAAATGAGATTAATGCTGTCTGTTACTCTGACAATTAATAGGTAGCCCTGGTTAATAGGATGTGCTCAATAGCCTTGGTTACATACTGTGCTTTTTTAAAAGTTGAAAAATTTAGGTTAGGTTGAATATAATGGAAGTCCTTTCTGTGGCTAATGAATGAATACACTATGTTACTTCACTTTAATATCCCGTACATTGTATTTTTGTACAATATAACCTCTGCTATGAATGTACTGTTTTTAAAAACAAGACCTTGTATAACATGGGTTCTGAGGTAATTTGTTACCGCTTTCTTCTCCTCTTGAGATTCCGTATTAGCTAGTAAATTATGTGGATCCTGGTACAAGCTCTGTCCTATGTTGGAAAGGAAATGAAGATAACATGGAAAGGTAAAAAGAGCAGATAATCAAATAATGTGAAAGTGAAGGCCACAGAGCTGCTGAAAACAAATTGTGACTGATACTGTTTGGGAGAGCTGAATTCAGTGCTGACTTGGATGTGATGCAGTCACAGTGAATTTCACAGAAATGACCCAAACATTAATAGAATTTGGCTTTTATATAGCATTTGTTTTTATAACTTTTTTCTCGTGGTAAAGTATGTATATTTATTGTTTTCTGATCTGCAACTCAGCTTACTCTTATTTCTTTCTGTGTGTCCAGATTTGAGAAAACAATAACAACATTTGCAAATACAATCCCTGATTGGCATCCACTTAACGCTGTTCATATTGGACCATGTAATAACTGTGGTGATAGATCTCAAAGACGACAGATGATTTTGGAAAAGTAAGTTTGAATATGCGAACTTGAAAATAAAATACATACAATTCTGACACTTCATTTACTGAATTTATGACTTTCAAAACCAAACTGTTATTTGGGTTTACAGAGATTCTAAACTTTAAAATCTGATAAATACTCACTTTTTAATATTTTAGATCATTCTTAAATGCTGAAATGGCAAATAGCATTTAATAAACATGAAACACAGAACAGTGTTTAACATGCTGACCAGCACATGTGTTTGTTTGATGTAAATACTTACATCAAGGAGTATAGACAGAAAAATGATATCCAGTGTCAGCCTTTCCATAACCCCTACCATTGGTGAATAAAACTGTTGTTTGATCATTTGTTTAATAGTTTGACTCGGGAACAAGATCTTTCCTACTGAGATTATGCCACAGTTCTCTCTTTTTTTTTTTTTATTCCCCTCCCCCCAGTTTTTCCTCACTCCCCAAATCCCATCTTTGGTAGTGTTTTTTCCCCCTAATCTATAACAAAATGGAATATCCAGTTGGGATGTTCTTTTCCCTTAACTACTGTGCAATCTGAAGAGTCCTGTGAGGAAGTAGAATAATAAGGGCAGAACCACATACTCTTAGAGACGCCTTACTTATTCATTAGGAACTTTTGCCACTGTTTTATTGTAATAAACTGGTTCTTTATTGTTTCTTTGTCAGAGTACCTTCAATATTAATGTTACATTTCGTGGAAGGCTTGCCCCATAACAACTTGAAGAAATACTCGTTTCAATTTGAGGAAGACACTTACCAAATAACATCTATTATTCAATATCAGACAGATAAGAAGCACTTCATAGCCTGGTGTTTGAATCCTGATGGTAAGAATCACAGAATGGGTAAGGTTGGAAGGGACCACAGTGGGTCATCTGGTCCAATGTCGCTGCTCAAGCAGGGCCATCATAGAGCACATAGAGCAAATAGCACAGACTTGTGCCCAGATGGTTCCTGAATATCTCCAGTGAGGTTATTGAATATCTCCAGTGAGGGAGGCTCCACAATCTCTCTGGGCAACCTGTTCCAGTCCTCGGTCACCCACACAGTAAAGAAGTTCTGCCTCATACTCAGATGGAACTTCCTGTGCATCAGTTGGTGCCCTTTGCCTCTTGTCCTATTGCTCAGCACCACTGAGGAGAGCCTGGCCCCACCCTCCTTGATACTCTCCCTTCAGATACTTACAGACATTGATGAGGTCCCCTGTCAGTCATCTCCTCAAGGCTGAATAGGCCCAGCTCCCTCAGCCTGTCCTCGTAAGAGATAGGCAAGTAGAGTTTATAGTTCTTATCTTCATAATACTTCATAAATCTACATGCAGTACTGTTTTATGGGTTACTGCAGTAGTCTCAACAGTCGATATATAATAACAAAGATTTGTCTGCATCCTAAACTTCATATTAAAATGTGACTAACTGGGGGAACTTGTTACTCAAAGTGAAGGTTTAGGTTTGATTTAACTGATTTGTTCAGCACCCTGCAGTGCACTCACTAGCAAAAGTAATTTGGCTAGGGTTTTTTCCGCTCATAACTTTGTAAAAGTTAAAAGATTCAATCTGACCATGACTGTGGGACAAATAGTATTGGTTATTTTGAAACCAGAGATTCTTCCATTCTTGGCTGGAAGCAAGGGCACCTATGGAACTATGAGCATTAATGAAGTTTCTTTTTATTTCTGAACTTTACGGAACCTGAGGAGTGGGAGACACAAATCCATGTTAGAAACTTTACTAATGCTAAGATGGATGGAAGCTCCATAATCAGAGAAGGTGAAAAGTTGATATTTTGATACTTATGCTTCTGTAGAGAGAATGGAGTACAGTCTTATGAAGTGTTGTGACAACATGAAAATTGTCTAAATCATACTGCCAAAGTTTAAGAAATAAAAGAGGAAGCAGCTGGGAAATGCGTAGTTAAGAGCCTCCTATACATCATACATGTCTATTTTTAAGTTCTTAAAGCTGTAAAAAATTTGTTCATGATCCATGAACAATTTGCAGATGATGAGACAAGAGTATTAAAATGAGCAGTTTCTCTTAAACCCCCACGCTTCCCACCAGGCAATGTAAAGGTCTAACAGAGGAACTTAATTTGAGAGGTGGTTCTTACCTCAGTCCTGTGAGGGTATTTTCAGACGAGATGTCTCGGCCAAAAATCCCTTAGCTTTGTTTTATGTTTGACCTACTCTGACTTGTAATAATACTGCTGCAAGTTCTGCTTGTGTTTGATCTTTTTACAGTGGAAGTCTCCCAGTTTTCTCTTTAGAAAAACCCTCCATTTTTTGCTTGTCAGGGGAATGGGTTAATAAAAGTACTTGACAAGTGTGAGGATAGCGACTTCTACTTTAAAAGTCTCTGAGTCTCTGCACTGGTTGCTGTTCATTTTTCAGGAACTTGGCTTGAATGTGATGATTTAAAGGGGCCATATTGCAAGAGACATAAAAGATTTGAAGTTCCTTCTTCGGAGATTCATATTGCTATCTGGGAAAAGAAAACATCCCATGTGCCAGAAGAACTGAATTCACAGTTCCAGAGTAAAAATATTGAAGATTTTCCTCTTAATAACATACAGTCAAATTCCGTGGTGTTGCACTGTGGTTTTGATAACACTGTAGGCAAAACATCTGCAGAACACTGCAAAGAGGATTCTGTGAGAACCCCAGAGAAGAAACAGCAGCAAGTAGCTGAGGGTGAAAGTATCGTTCATGATGGTTTAGAAAATCTGGCACGCGATGATCTCGTAACACTGACACTTGAAGAAGTTCAAATTGGCTCGGAAGGTAAATCGCTGCCAAATGGACAGGGGGTGGGAAATAGCTTTATTGTTGAAATGGGCACACTGCAACAGCAGGAACCAGCTTTCTCACTTAACACTCCATATACAGGAGAGTTTCCTAGAACCAGTCTAGCTATGAACAATAAATGCACGTTATATGAAAATTCCAACATTTGCTTACCTCTAGAAGAGTTGAACCCAGCAAATATTACTCCTCCTGTTGCTAAAAAACATGTCCCTGACTCATCTGACTCATCACTTGCTCAAAGAACAGATGACAGAACTAATTTAGCTAACAGAGAACATGGATTAAATTCAGAACTACAGCTAAACAAGAAATTGTCAGCGGTAGAGAATACTATACAAAAATCACCTGACTTGAGATATGCAAGCAAAACTGTCATTGATTCCCAAGTTGGCAGTTCTTCTGCTGCGAATGATTCTGTTCAGCCTTCACACAAAGACCAAAAAAGAGGATTTGTAGGAAGCTGGGTAAAGAAATTATTAAGCAAGAATACTTCCTTTATGCCTTCAAGTGCCTCAGCTCTCAAGAATGAGAGAAGTTGCAAAACTCCCTCAATGCAAAAAGTAAGTGAAGTGCGGCTGCCAGTTAAGGGTGCAAGTAACTTTGGTGGATTTCAAAGCAGAGGTACAAACAAAACAACTGAGATCCCAAAGTCATTGGCTCCTCAGAGTAATAATAGCCATCCTTTATCAAATTACAAAGGATTTTCTCAAAGTACTCGTCTTCCAACAGCAAGTCATACCACTATTGCAGGTCCAACTTGGAGGAAGTCAGGAAGTACATTGGGTACCTCAGGTAAAGTGACGCAGTGCCATTCACTTGACTGTAACTCTGGGAAGGCAGAAGAGTCAGATAGTGACAAAACAAAAAAACTTCGCCTGAAACTGTTAAAAAAACTGAATGCTAAAAAGAAGAAGTTGGCTTCACTGGATAGACTAGCAGTGGAACAGAAGAAACAGGAAAAACCTGTGAATGGCAACATAAGCACCCCATCACAGATTGAATCTCAAAATGACAGTGAAATATTGCAGAGCTTTTTAAGGGAACTTCAGTATCAGATTGATGCCACAAATAATGAGTCTGGATTTAATGCAAACTCTGTGTCAGGGTGCATTGCCCATAGTAACACTGATGAAATACTGGCAGAGTTACTGTCCCCTGCTTCAACTGTTGCTTCCTTAGAGGCTCTAAAAAGCGAGGACGAATGTATGTATATGGAGATGGTGGATAGCAGTGTTGCAACAACAGGGTCTGATGAGAAGACCAGTGTGCCACATGCAGCAGTGACAAGTGAGGACCACAATTACTACAGTCCTGTAGAAGACACTAACTTGGAACTTGATGCAATAAACAAACCCAGTGGGAAAAAACTTACTTTTGAAAGTCCTACAAGGGAAGATATCCTTGAAGACCTGTTCTCCATTTCAGCACCAAGCTCAATGGCAGGCGACATAGATTTACCTCATTTTGATGAAACCCTGTTTGAAACTTGGTAAATATTCGGTTTCTCGGTTTTAAGTGTTTTTTTCAGTATTATGTATATTTTGAAACAAAGCACTACTAAGTTATATTTTCTAGTTAGTTTAATTGCACACTGGCTGTCCTTGAACAATTTACATCTGATGTATTTTTTTCTTAAAATTTTACTGTAACAAGCAAATCAGGTTTTAATGAATTTCATTGTTCTGAGAAGCAGTTATTTTAGCTGTCAGATATGATGATTTTTAATTAGAAGCTCCTATGAGTCTTAATTTTTGCTGCTTTTAATATGGAAAACATCCATACTCTAGTGAGTTTAAGAAATAATAAACTTCAGTAGTCTTAATGATGCAATGGTGTAAGAAATATTATTTATGTAGTATTGATTTATTTTACAGGATCACTTCTGAATATCTGACATTAAAAATTTAAATACCTTCTGCAGTCAGGGAATTTTGCATCCTTTGATATGAAGACTGTTTGTAACATTC
Source organism: Myiotriccus ornatus (assembly GCA_036023395.1). Lineage (NCBI taxonomy): Eukaryota > Metazoa > Chordata > Aves > Passeriformes > Tyrannidae > Myiotriccus > Myiotriccus ornatus. Next base: position 47,927,095 of record JAYRBT010000001.1, read on the forward strand.
TAAACTCGAAGCTGGCATTCGGTTAGGCTGGCATTCAGCTCTTTACAGAATTACTGTTCTACAAGCTCATGGTGATGTATATATCCCTTGGATCCAAGGAAGGATGGATACATGATAGAAGTTTTCATATTTAAAGTTACAGCACGTACTGAGATTTCATCCTGGCTAACTGCAAATGTAATTTGGCAGAATATGCTTCTGAGCCAGGTTACTTTTTTAGGTAAAATTAGTAACATTCAGTCCAGAGTTTACATCACTAAGAAAGAATAACAGATGTACCTTTTAGTTGTTCGTAGCTGCAAAATCATTAATAAAGATTTCTGAGAACTAGTTTAACTGCAAGTTAATACCTATAACCATTGACACTAGGATTGTGTCATGACTAGAGCAGTGCACCCCTGTCCATATGTGAGAGTGCCAAGGAGAGGCAAGGTCAATAGGAAGAAAGTAATGGGAAATGTAGCAAAACAGCAGTGACTAAACAGAGGGATTCACACCTCGGTGTTTCTGGATTTGTATAGATTTGGTTTTGCTACATGGGAGTATTTTAAACGCAGAGACACAGAGCTGAGGGTATTATATGCCAAGTTAAAATAGCTGCATATTTTTTTTGTTCTCAGAAATAACAAAGATTTTACCACTAAGTCTTTGTATCAGCCATTTTTAGAGGTGTTCTTCATTTTTTCATTGGTTTAGATTCCAAGTTCAAAACATTAAGTCCTCAGTCTTTTCCGATAGGTGCCATAGAACATAATTGTTACTACCAGGCATGGCTGAAGATTTTAATGGTCTTAGATTGTTTGAACTAGGTTCAAAAAGTGTTTGAAAAAAACTGTCAGTGGCCCTAAACTTGCCATGTCAAGTTATTTCTGCTGCAGTTGCGTACGTTGTAATCAAACTGGTACTTCAGGCAGTGAATGGTTTAATTCTTGAAATGCAAGTCTGTGAAGAACTTGAGCTTTGTTTTAAATACTGTATTTGGTAATGGTACAATAGAAAACAAATCAATGGATTCTGAATGTTAAGTGCCGGTGCACTGCTGGTGAAATGTTTGCCTGCTTGTGAATTCTTTGATCAAAAAAAAGCTGACCAAAATTAGAGTTTGATTTATACAATAACAAAATAGGTGTCTCTGCAAGACTTGAGGAACATGATGGCATTTCCGTGTGGAGTTTTCCAAGCAGTGATGTATGCAAACCACTAAACGGCAGCATCTTTCCCAGCCCCAACTGTTTGTCCTGGAGCAGTGGGGAGCTGCCTTCAAGTGTTGGTACCATCAGGGACTGACTGGGTTGCAGCGACCTGCAACTGTGCAGTGGGAGCTCCTTCACCGCTGGCTCAGGACATGACACAGAGCCAGGGGTGAGTAAAGCAGCAAGCCTGGGGTTGGCGATGCAGAATGCATAGGGCAACAGGAGGAAAACACCCTGAGGGAGGACAAGAAAGTCCTGGTGGTAAGGATTATAATGAGGTTAACAGCAGAGGAAGGGGGCTTTGGGGATACACCTGCTGTGAAGATACACCTAGGCAGAGGCAAGGTCCTCTGGTCACCACTGGCAGCCCCTCTGCAAACTGACTTTGGTCTGCAGCTGCGTGGGATTCAGTGTGGGTACACATATATATAGAAGCTCCAAGAA
>JAYRBT010000001.1:47933731-47996607 GCA_036023395.1 Myiotriccus ornatus
AGTCTGTTCTAGGTGGCCCTGCTTGAGCAGGTGGTTGGACCAGAAGCTCCTTCCAACCTTAACCCTTCTGTGTGATTCTGTGAATTTCATCCTGTGACGGGGTGGGTGGTTGTCAGGGCTGTCTGGTATCACAATGGCTGCTTAAGAAGCTGCTTCTTGGGAGCAAGGGAGGGAAGGACAACAGAGAGAATATCCCTGTGAAGTGGTTTTGCCACTCACTGGGCACTGTTCAAACCCCACTAATCCATAGCTTCCTGGAAAATCAGAGGGCTTTGCCTTAGAGGCCTCAGAAGGGGCTGTCCTGGCTTTGCTCAATTCAGTCCCTTGCTAGCAAAGAAAATAACAACCCACAGCTGTGCCCATGTTGGAGGTGCCTTTCCAGCAACCTGTTGGAGGGGCTTGGATTCAAACTGGTCTCGCTACATTGCAGCAAGTCTCCAGGCTCAAACCACTGAGATTTAATAAAGATAAACAAGCCCAATTACCTGCGCTGAGGAAGGCGATCCCACTGCATGGTGCTCGCTGGTGAGGCAGGAGCGCTGTGGAAGGGGACCCTAGTTGTGAAGTGCAGCCACAGGGATGTCACTGAGCAGTGTGGTGCTCATGCAAACAGGAAGACAAGAGCAGGGTGTGAGTGTGCTGGTTTTGAGTAGAGCCAGCTTTCTTCACAGGAGCTGGTATGGGGCTGTATTCTGGATTTGTGCTGGAAACAATGTTGATCACAAAGGGATATTTTAGTCACTGCTGAGCAGTGCTTACACAGACTTGGGGCCTTTTCTGCCTCTCACATCACCCTGACAGCAAGTGGGTTGGGGGTGCACAAGAAGTTGGGAGGGGACACAGCCAGGACTGACACCAGCTGATCCAAGGATTATGCCATACCATGTGGCATCATGCTCAGCATATAAAGCTGGGGGAAGAAGAAGGAAAGGGGGGGAAGTTTGGAGTGATGGTGTTTCTCTTACTAAGTTACCACTATGCAAGATGGAGCCTGGCTTTCCTGGAAATGGCTGAACACCTGCCTGCCTGTGGGAAGCAGTGAATTAATTCCTGGTTTTGTTTTGCTTGCATGCATAGCTTTTGCTTCCTTTGTCTCACTTTTACCCTTCTGATTCTCTTCCCCCATCCCTGTGGTGGGGATGCAAGTGGCTGCATGAGGCTGAGTTGCCGATTTGGGTTAAACCAGAACAATGAGACACAGAGGGTGAGGAGGAGGAAGCTGTGCCAGAGGGCCCAAAGGGACTACAGACTCTGTCTTCCAGCTCTGTGTTTCAAGCTGAATTTGTACAAATCAAATATGAAGACAGCAGGTGAAAGAAAAAAGTCTGGAAAATGGAGAGAAGGAGGGGTTTCCAAGGTGGTGGTCTGGCTGCTCCCACAGTGTCATTTTCCTGGCTGTGCAAAATGAAGACAGCATTTTAAAAACTGCAGCATTGCCCCTTTCTTCATGTTCCACTTCACATTTCCAGCTCTGTTCACGCGCTCCACTGGGGCTTTGTCAGGCTTCAACGAGGATGCGACGCTGAAGCAGACTAAGTGACGGCAGGTAGTCACCCACACATGTGTATGTACTGTATTTGATGGTGCTGTGGCACTTTAGGTTTGTAAAACACAGTGCTAATATTAATCAGCCAGTCTAAGGGGCTTGTGTCTCACTGCATTTATGATAAAGCATGATGGCTGTGTATCACCTGGCATTTATACAGAGGAGTTTCATATGAGAAGCTTTTATTTTATCAAGAGAGACACTTTCACTGGAGTCCTTGCAGCTGAGTGCTGATCAGAGTGCATGAGAGGAGAGATGAACAACCCAAAAGATATTTATAGATCTGTGTTCCCAGTCCTTTCCTCTTCACTATGAAAGCAATTCTACAAAAGGATTATTTTGACTGGCTGTTCAAGATTTCAGAGGAGGAGATTAATGTGCTGGAAGCCTCACAGCGCAACTGAAAAAGCTCGCTGGCTTTGCACATTTTCGTGAGCTGCATGGCTCGCTGTGTCAAGGTTATCTTCCTCAGACAGGACAATGTGGATGTCAAACAGCAATGCAGCAAGCAAAAGGGCTGGGATCTGACAGCAGCTACTGAAGCACGGAATTACCTGTGCCTGGAGAGGTCTGACCACAGCTGGGGTTATAGAGGGTGCAGGCTCTGTTCCCCGAGGTGTGTATCCCTCCCCCCTTTTTAATTTTTCCTACTTCAGAAAATCACGTATTTCAAATGGCCAACTGAGATATGATGGAGGGTCTTGCAGTGATCTTTTTCCCAGCTGGACAGGGTTTTTCAGTGGTGCCAGCTTTACCTGACCTAGGCAGTGATCCTGTGTATATGTTAAGGTCTCAGGGAGAAGGAACTATTCAATGTGCAGATGCGGTTTGCAGAGTCCTTTTTAGCCCCATCTTAGCTCTCCCTTGCCAAGGCAATTCCCCAAACTGGAAAAAAGTTGCCAGAACCTCCCTCTATCCTGCAGCTATTCCAGTGCTAAGGGGTATGAAAAAATAAAGTTCTCCCCACAAGGGGTTTCTGCTCTACCTGACAGTACAATGGACTTGACATGGTAAAGGGGCAGGACTTCTTTGATGTCTCTCATACTATCTTGATTTCCTTGGCTTTTCCTCAAGCAGAGCCCATAGAGTGATGCTGCACTTGAAAAAAACACCCAAAAACCCAACAAAACTAAACCCCTGCAGTTCATATTTTAAGGCAGCCATATCAATAGATTCTTGTTGGCAAAGTTTTTTTTCCCTGCACATACAGAAATCATCATAGCAAGCCCTGGAACTGATGTCATAGGTTTTTTTATTGCAGGAAGGACTGTGAAACCATGTTTTCCTCCACACATACATGTGGGATGGCTTTGGAGGAAACCTTGGCAAGAGGAGGAAACAGGCTGCACTTCCAGCAAAGTGCCAGGAATGCCAAGCGCCAAAATGCCAAAGCGTCCTGGAATGCCAAGAAGTTCCAGGGGACGGGTGGAAATCAGAAGGGACAGAGCAGAAGAGCAAAGTGGTCATGAGGCTGTGGTGAGAGGCACTGAAAGGCAGCAAAGCAAAGAGCTGGAAAACAAAGTGTGAGACAAGGAGAAAGCAAAGGCACCAACAGCTCAGCTCTTGTGACCTGGCCATCCCACAGGGTGAGGGCTCGGAGCTTGGGTCAGCCAGCTGGAAAAGCATAAACACATGGTATGTTGCATGGGTTTTGGCGTTATGGCAACTTCAAAGCTCAGCAGCCTCATTCCTAGTCCCTTTTACAGGACACTTCTGCTGAATAGAAGTCACCTTTGGGAAGTCTTTGATAGTGGGGAAGCGTGTGTGTTTTCTTGGCAAGCTGGAGCAGGCTCATGTGCTTGTACTGCCACTTGTAAATCAAAAAGCAAGCTGGAAGCTGCCTGGTAGGTTTGCACCAGCATAAAACAGGCAGAAGAAAGAGAAAACTCAGTGCCTGCTGTGGAAGGATGACTGGGAGTCGTCCTGGCGCAGATGCCCTGAGGACCTATGCTGTCCCCTTTTCCCTCTTCTGTTTGCAGCTCCCTCCTCCCACCACACCCGCTTCCCCCCACCCTGCTCCTTTCTTTACAGTCATAACCTTGGTCTCTGCTTAGACAATATTCCTTTTTTGACTTAACTCCATAGCCTCTTTTAGTTGATGGGTTTTTCTTCTCAGAAGGTTAGTAGATGCTTAGCATTAAATATCATCCCTAAATACCAGCTACATTCAGGAGACCACAAAACATAAACTTTGATGTTCAGTTAAAAAAGATCATTTTCTGAGGAAAAAGCGAAAAAGAGAACTTCAGCCTGAATAAAAGCATTCTCAAAGACCTACTGTGGTTCTCTTTTTGTTCTTGGATTTGTTTTTTTTTCCTGAAGTAAATTTGCCAAGTGATAAAAATCTAAGAAAAATATCATAGGCCAAATCTAAACCTAGATGATCATTGTGGCCTTGCTTCTCACACAGTCATGTCTGTGTGGATTGTAGAGAAGGTCTCCCAAAAGGACATTCTTTTCCTATTAGGATAACAGTAGGTCACAGCTCACAGTGTTAATCACCTACCTATCAGGCAGTTCATTTCTGTATATTTGCTTGTTCTCAAAGTACCTGAGAGTTTTCCATATCTAATAGTACAGATTATAAAAGTTTGCATGATACAGAGGCTGGATAAAAGCACCATTGTAGGTAAATGTATCCCCATTGAACAAGATGGATTTTGCAGCTTGGCTCCTGCTGGGAGCTCCTACCTGGCTGTGTCCCATCCAGAGAGAGGTAACCAGTTGTCTGGCCACAGTTTGGATGCTAGGCAGCACTCAGACCTCTTGAGCAGCATGCAGTAGAGACAGACAGAGAGATGGGGCAAAAACTGTACAAGGCGAAGTCCAGTGGAAATATTGCTTTTTATTAGTGTTAAATTCCTACTAAAGGTAAGCGTTTTATTATGAGACCTTTCCCAATCAGAATATGGGCAAAAGGGAACAGAGTAGTTAGGGTCAGTGAGTGATGTGCATTTTGGATGAGGATGCTTTCCAGCAATCTGACAGAAACTATGGGACTTTCTGCAGCTGTCTGTATTTAGTTTGCTTTGCAAGGTTTCGGTAGCAGAGAGCTACCTGGGGTAGCTTCTGTGAGAATCTGTCAGAAGGTTCCCCTATGTCCAACAAAGCTAATGCCAGCTGGCTCCAAGGAGACTCACTGCTGGTGGAAGCCAAGCCCATCAGCAATGAGGGTAGCACCTCTAGGATAAGATTTAAGAAGTGGAGAAGGTCCCTACACAGAAGAAAATTGCAGCTGGAGGGAGGAGTGAGACTATGTGAGAGTAACAGCTCATCAGACATCGAGATGGGAGACCCATGCTGGAGAAGTTAATGAAGAACTGCAGCCCCTGGAAACGATTCTTGTTAGACAAGTTCATGGAGTGTCTCCTGTGGGAGGGACCCCATGCTGAAGCAGTGGAAGTGTGTGAGGAGTCTTACTTCTAAAGAGGAAGGTGTGGCAGAGACAATGAGTGATGAACTGTCTGTAACCCCTGTTCCTCATTTCCCTGTGCTGCTGGGGAAGGAGGGAGAGAAATTGCAAATTAAGTTAAACATGGGGAGAAGGGCGGTGGGGGCGGAGGCATTCAAAGATAGAGTTTTGCTTCATCATCATGCTCTTATATCATTGGCAATAAATTCAGTGAATTTCCCCAAGTTGAGTATGTTTTGCCCATGACAGTAATTGGGGAATGATCTCTCCCTGTTCTTATTTCAACCCATGAGCTTTTTGTTATATTTTTTCTCCCCTGTCCCACTGAGGAGGGCAGAGATGGAGTGACTTTGGAGGGCACCCAGTGTTCAGCCAAGGTCAACCCACCACACTTCCAACACCACAGCCTGTGTTCCTCTACCATCTTCATCAACAGACCAGAGCCAAGCTGTGAACACGTTGCAGCAATTGTATTCAGCCATACTGGGCTTCAAGTACTAAAACTGGGGCACAACTGTGAAGTCTGGGCCAGTAAAACACCAAGTGCTCATAGCTGTCACTGACTTCTAGGGAGTTATTTGTATGGGGGAAGGACACCGGATCCATGCCTGGTAATGAAAGATATATTTTTGTGCTCACTTGCAATGCTCACGGCATTAATATACTGCCATCCAGTGTGCCAGGTTCATCAGGAGCTTTTGCTTCTGACCTATAGAACTCTGGGGTCTCTTCACTGGTGAGGCTGATGGAGACGAAACCAGGGAGGGCACCTGTCTGAGAGCAACAGTGTTACTGAGACTCACCGACATTATTTCTCCTCCCAGCTACTCATGGGGTGGTCGGACTCTTGCTGACAATGCTGTGATAGCCTGGCTGGTTTATTCCAGCCTTCTGCTGTTCCACACAGCTAGCCAAATGTTCAAACATACTTCAGATGTCAAGGCTGGTATTTTGCTGCTGTGTAGGAAGGGCAATAGATGCCTTTCCACGTTGTATATCCTCTTAGATCACGGACATATAATCTCTTATTTCTCTGGGCTTCATTTGTATATGATGAGTGCACTTGGTCTTACATGCACCAGAGCTCAGGGTGCTGACACTCCTGTGAAGCCATAGGAAGTGTTTCATGATTCAAGATAAGACCTTCACTTCCTCCTTCTGTGCTTGTAGGGCTGAGCTACCACTGAGGCTGCACCATCCACCCTGACATCCCGCTCACAAAATGGACCAGGAGACCCTGGGAAGCATTGTCCTGCTTGCCATTGTCACCTTGTTAAGTGTTGTCCAGAATGGTAAGACAAAAATAAGCATTTATTTAAGGTCTGAAGGGGAGCTGAGGAAAGTTCAGGATGATGTATGCTGAGCTGACCTTTGGATAGATAATCTCTGGTTATAAGTACATGTGTGGTTAGTGCTTAGGCATGGCTTTAGCTTTAGAAATGGTCTTCAAAGCATAGCATTTTGTGTGCCATTGTGGCAGTATCCTGGCAGTTGCTTGGTCCTACTCTGTGATATTCTGGAATGAGTTTGTTATACGTGTCAGCTAGTGAAAGGACTAATATGCTGGGATACCCTGTGGCAACATGCATTTTGAATTGGTGACTGAGGTCTCCTTTCCTGGCCTAGGTCCCTGCCATGGTCAGCCAGAGCTGCTCTCATGCAGCTGCTGCCGTGGGCAGGGACGGGTCCCCAGGGGGGTGCAATGGATCAGACCTTTGCATGGAGCTGGGTGAAGGGGAGGGAACTGCACTGCCTCATTGGAGGAGTCTGTGTGGGCTATTTGTGGGCAGATAGCTTTCCTGCTTTCCTGTATCTCCAAGTCCTACAGTATAAGTAATATCAATTAACTGTGGTCCCAAGAACACTGCGCATTTCCTGCAATGGTGAAGTTTCCTCTTCTAGCACTTATTCACACTTCCTATAATTGCTACTATTCTTTGGGATTTTTTAAATAAATCAAGTTTCTCTCCTGTGCAAATTTGATTTTAACGTGATCATCATTCTTTATAAATGCTTAATCATTTTAGCAGGAAATTCTGCCCAGAATACAAAGAAAGGAATGAGTTTTGCCCCAGCTGCACTGAGTTTGCCCAGATTCAAGGGGAGTCAGCATTGGGATGGGGGGCTGGTGCAAATTCCAGAAATCTTTAGTTAAGGCTTCTCATTATGAGTGGGAGATTGCCACTGAACACAAACTCCACATTCAGTCCCACATTCAGTCCTAGGAAATGGGCTATTCTTGGGCTGCTGCAGAGAGGGGAAGTGGTGGAAGCCCAGCTGCTAGAGAGAAAAAAAAAAAAAAAGGAGATGCAGACTGGTTTAGTTTCAACATAGGCATTAATCATTTAGCCCAATGTTGTTTTCCAGTAAATGCACAGTGTGTGACATCACCAGAATATGGCATGTTGAGATCAGAGCATACCGTCATTAAGAAAATGTGTCAAATATACATTTCTTGCTATTTAAACATATGACTTTATACACACGGCTTTTTCTTCTCACTTGGAACTTGTCAGCTTTCCATTCTGACATTCACTTTTATCTCATGGAAATCTGTCTGTGAGATTATTGACCCAACTGCCACAAAGGGGAAGAGGGACACTTGGCAGAAGACTTAGTGTGCCAAGCATGTGAGTCAGACAGCCCTAAACCATGATTTCGAGCCTTACATTTTCTGATTTCCTCTTCCCAGGCTTTCTGTCTAGAAAGACCAGACCTGAAATGAAGTCTTCCAAGGGACGCAATAATTAAGGCAGTAGAAATGCTTGTCAAGGGCTATCAGTTATACTGTGCTCTTGTTGTGGCTTTCATTCAGCAAGGCACTTGGGCATCTGCTTAACTGGCTCTAAGTATGAAAATGAAATCAGTATCATGTAAATTTGTGATTATGTGCTTCTCTGCATCTGGTGCAGAATTAGAGAACATCTTGGATGAATGCTGTTATTCCTAAAGATGGAGGTGATGCTACCCCTGTCTGATGTCCATTTACATAATGTTCATGTTGGAAATCTCCATATGCTACAGAATGACTCGTGTGGCCAGATACCACTGAGTCACACATGCAGCTCTAAGTTTTGTTCTTTTGTCAGAGAGTTGTTGCAATCCAGCAGCTTTCAGGATGAAAATCAGTGGTCACTGCTGAGAAGATTGGGATGGAGGAAAAAAGTGAAATTGAGAGAAAGAAGGGGCACGTTTGCCAGCGCTGGGTAGGTTGGATCTTCAGCTCATGGTTTGTGTTGGCATGGACTTCTGAAACAACCAGGCTTACACTGAACTCTTGCACATTAAATTGACCAGAGTGGGACTGCCACAGTTCAGGCTCTGGGCAGTCTGTGCAGCCCTGCAGCCTCAGGGCATTATCTCCTGGAACGGAACAGCTAAGCTGAATTAAACCTCTCTGTTCCAGTCTTGCTCCATTCACTCATCTCATGCTGGCTTGTGAAACCACCCTCTTGCCTCTGGGCATTGCAAAGCCTCTCTGTGGCAGCATGCTGACATTTAGGAAGTGGCAGCGCCTACAGCAGTGGAGAGGGAGATAAATAGCTTATTTGGCTTGTTTAGAAGCTGTGGTATCTTCTAGTGATTTCACACACATGCTAAAAGGAAAGGAGGATGTGCGTTACCAGTAAGCCCACACAGTCCCAGACCTGCAAGAAGTGTTTTCCCATCACTGCAGCTTTGCACTGGACAAAAAAATGCTGATCAACCTAGTCCTCTTCAATTTTAGGTCCTCGTAGTTACTGTAGGCAGGTTAATAGCCTCTTGCCAAAGGCTGGGCTGGTGAGTGGATGGAGATGCTGGGAACTCTTGGTGGCTGTGACACCAGATGGTATCTGGTCTGGGTCCTTCAGGAGTGGCCAGTGCACTGTGCTGGAGGCAGTGGGAAGGTCTGCAGCCTGGCTCAGTGTAGGGATGCTGGCTTAAAGCACTATGGGTTTTTCTGGGGAAGGGCTGTATGTACTCAGGGAATCACACAATACTGGAAAGTGAAAAACTCAGTAGCTTTTAGTGAAGACAATGGAAGTACCAAAGACCTATTTACAGCACCCATGAGGGGGGAAAAAGGGGCAGCTCTTCGTATTGCAGGGATGAAATCCTTCAGTTTATCTATTTACACTCCTATTGTTATAATAATGTATTCCTGATGGGTTATCCTTTATGTGTATATTTGACTAATATTCTAAGCCGTAGCATGATTTGGATGCACTGAGATGGGGTGCATGACAACACAATGTTTGCAGCTTGTAGCCTGCCAGGGTTTCTCTGGTGTATTTAGACACATGATTGACGGTCTCTGGTTTAGTGTCATCAGATAAAACGTGTTTGTCAAGTACATGATACATTATCTTGAGGTGCTGCATTTTTGCAGCAGCTAACACTGTGACAAAATGCTGTTGCTTAAAAGGAGGATGCACACAAGATGGACACATACAGATCAGCTATCAGGATGAGGTTTACAATGGGCCCTTCTGGGAAAAGAACCAGCCCTGCAGGATGTCCCTGGTTTGGCAGATGGGTTTCACTAAAAGAGAATAGGCCTCCTTGTCTCCCTGCTCTGTTGGAAAGCAAGATTTGGGGTTGGCAGCTCTGACTGGAAAGCTCTTTTCCCACTGGGGGCTCAAAGGACCGGGTCAGGGCAGTGCTTCTGCAGAAGAGGTGCAGGCTGCCAGAAGTGCAGTGTGGGGATGAAACAGGCACAGAGGAGAGTGCCTGCTACCGGTCACATAAGGACATGTGCAGATGCCTGAGGCTGCGTTGCACTGCACTCTTGCACAGGGGGTTTGATTGACCTCTGGGTGACGTGACAGAGCAAGCTCGCTGGCCACATCTTACCCCTCCATGCACTTGTGTTTTCTTCTGCTGTCTGTCCAGCCTGGATGCTCATGAGAACAGAGCTGAGCTCACAGATCCCAGCTTCTGCAGTGCCTCCAAATTATATCTCAGACTGAATACTTTATGGTTTTTTAACAGCTTTTTTTGCTAACAAACTGGAGCATGAAAGCAAACACTGCAATGGCAAGGGGTTCCAGCGGCAGGGATCATCCTGCTTCGACCGCGTCTACACTGCCAAGTGAGTAGACAAGATCCGAGGAGCAGTGAGGGCAGAGTGGGGTTCATTGTATTCTTCATTAGGGTTTAATCCAAACCCTTTTGGGGCCCAGAGGTGGGTTTCAAATGCCCTCAGTTGAAGGCTTTATACATAAACCTTTGCTGTGCACGTTGTGACAGTGTTCAGACCTTTGGTTCTCCAATATGTTTGCTGGATGAATCCAGCACCCTTCCGGACTCTATGTGCTGCATCTGTATAGGTCTTGCAGCCATTACGAGTACCATGTCCCTTCATTTGGGAACCAGTCCACCCTTCTGTGATGGAAGTGTGACAAGCCCAGCTAGAGTCCCAAGGGCACTGTCGTTCAAAGCGAAAGAGCCAGGAGAGAGACACCAGCTTGCTGAGGAGCAAGTAGGTGGCAAAACTTGTATAAACTCTTTGGTTCCTGGCACCTCCCTTGGGACACAGATGTCCACTTCCCCACTTCTCTGCCACACAGAATCATAGAATACTTTGGGCTGGAAGGGACATTTAAAGCTCATCTAGTCCAACCCTTCCATAAGCAGGGATATCTTCAACTGATGGTTATTTAGAGTTCTGTCCCACCTGAGCTTGAATGTTTCTGAATGTTTTGACGGATGGGGCATCCTTGGTCAACCCATTCCAGTATACCTTCGTAGCTCTTGTCTTTGAGATCACTTCAGAGAGTCCAGAGGAAAAATTAATTCTAAATCAGAAAAGAACATAAAATATTTTTTATTACCTCTGAAGTACTGTCAACAAGCTTGAAATTGGATGGGATGTCCAAGTGCTGCCCTTCACAGGTGTGCAACCTCTGCCAAGGGCAGAGTGCTTCCCCCTCAGAAAGCATTCCTAGCTCAAGGAGGCAGCTGGAAAGTATTCCTGTTCCCCTGCGAAGACACATGTTAACTCTGTGGGACACTCTTATCTGTGCTGCAATTCTGGTTTTGTAGGTTTCATTCAGTAGCTTGACTAATATGCCTCAATGACAAGGATTTTAAGCCAATAAAGCACACAGCATGTCTTATACATATGTCATGATCAAACAGCTTAGAGAGAAAGTGGCTTTCATAGGTACCAGACATGTGCATGGGATGGTTTCTTTTCCTCATCAGGCAGGACAAAGGCATCCATTATCTATGAGAGGAAAGAGGGAAGCAGACAAGTGGATGAGGGGCCGCCGTGTTCAGACACAAATACACCAACCAGCTCCTGGCAGGTCAGGGGCCTCCCACTGCTCTACCCCCAGTGGCATTAGTGCAGCCCAAATTCACACCACACCATTCTCTGCTGGTGAAACACATTGACTTTGTTTCTGTTTCCCTGTGTTCTGATTTCTTTCCTATAAATTCCATTCTAGCCAGAACTGCGGACACACGTACCCTACGTTTCTCGCTGTGCTTTGGTGTGCTGGCCTTCTCTGCAGTCAAGGTAACACTGGGGGCTATTTTGTATGTCCTTTCAAACTTGTACCACTTTCAGGAAGAGATGGCGAGTGCTTCAGAAGTTACACTTCCAGGGACCAACCCTCCAGTAGCAGGGGAACACATCTCACCCTCCTGTCCTGCTGTTTGAGTAGCAGCACACTCATGGCATGGTTTATGCCAACAGATGTGTTCTCAGACATGATTCAAGGTATTCCAGGCCAGGAACATTTCCCCTACTGGCATTATGGATGAGTTCCCTTTGTTTGGGGTGAAGGATTTAGTACTTAGTTGCTGGATGCCACATTATTCACTTTTGGGACTGGAAATGGGCTCATTTTAATAAACTGCCAGAACTGCCAGCCCTCCCCACTGCTGAGGGCAGCTCAGGAGTCTTTACCTGCATTTCTAAATATGGTTCAATACAATATTCAATACAACGTGAGTTTACCTAAAGTTGAGTACTTGCCTGGGGTCCATGGCTATTCTTTCTGGAAAAGGAAAAGGTTTCCTGACCAGGAGAAGAAGGGCTTTTGCCTGCAGTTGTGGGGAAAGGTAGAATTATGGGGGAAAGCCCCTTTTTATGAGCTCAGAAATTACTATTGGACTATAGTATAGTCCTCCACCTGCTCCTAGTGAAATGCATCTATCAGTTGCCTTTTATTTCTGGTGAGGACAGTGCCTGAGTTGGCACCCTTTTATCTGAGCCTAGTGTAACCCACATTGTGTTTTACAGAATCATTGAATGGTTTGAGTTGGAAAGATCTTAAAGATCATCTTGTTTCAGCTCCCTTGCCAAGGGTAGGGACACCTTCCACTAGACCAGGTTGCTCAAAGCCCTGTCCAGACTGGCCTTGAACACTTCCAAGGATGGGGCATCCACAACCTCTCTGTGAAACCTGTGCCAGTGCCTCATCACACTCATAGTGAAGAACTTCTTCCTTATATATAATCTAAACCTGCCCTCTTTCAGATTAATGCCATCCTCCCTTGTCCTATCATTTCATGCCCTTGTAAAAAGTCACTCTCCAGATTTCTTGTAGACTCCTTTTAGGTATTGGAATGAAGGTGACAAGTGTGTGCTCTATAGTGGGCACAGTTATGGGCAGAATTACACCCACAAAGTCTTCAGAAAAGCTGGAGCAAGGACAAGGCAAGTGCTCTGTTTCCCATGCACAGGTCTCCATCCCAGTTCCTGTGCTTGTCCCACAATCCAAGACTGCAGATTCCCATTTCCCAGTCCAGCCCAGGCAGCAGATGAGAACCGTAGATACAGTGAGACCTGAGCCGGTGTTTGTTTTACCTTGATTTACCTTGTTTTACCCTTTACTCAGCTCCTGCTGCCTTTGCTGGCCTGATGTACTTGTTTGTGCGGCAGAAGTACTTTGTGGGCTACCTTGGGGAGAGGACTCAGAGGTAAGGACTTGAGGAGCCATTTTACAGATGTGGCAGCTGGATGCTGCCACTTCCACAGACACAGCCTCTGGCTTGCGGTGCTGCCTGCAACTGCTGCTGGCATTGGGTAGCACAGGAAAGCCCCTCTCTTTTGGATGAGTGGGAGTAGCTGTGGAAGACATTGGAGATGCAATTGCACTGGGGTCAGGGGGGCTGCAGTTCCTGCTCACAGCCTCTGCAAACACACATTTGCATGTTTGTGCCACTAGTTGCACAAGATTGTAATTTGATTTTAATAAAGCCTGTTATGCACGTGTGGAATAAAGTTGTCCCACAGCCTGTGATGAATGAGAATACATCCAAGTCTCTCTGAATAGAGGCTTTTGTAAGCAGCAGCCTATGCTGAGAACAGTAGGCCAAATCCAGACCCAAATGGATCCTGAAAATGACATTTCATTCAAGACAGAACAGAAATTTGACCCCTCTGTCTCAGCCTCTGGACTCTGCTCCTGAGTCCAGCTGAAAAACCTCAAAGTCAGAGAGTTCTCACTGATGTGACACACTTTAATGAATTGTTTTACCCCATTTTTGTTTCCTCAGCACTCCTGGTTACTTGTTTGGAAAACGCATCATCTTGTTCCTGTTTCTCATGTCTGTGGCTGGAATACTCAACTACTATCTCATCTTCTTTTTTGGAAGTGACTTTGAAATACACATTAAAACGATAACAAGCGCGATCTCTCCGTTGCTGCTCATACCCTAACCCCCTGCAGCGCTGAGGGGGTCAGCACACTTAATATATCCATACCCAGAAGCTGCCATAATTCAACTGTTTAAGAAATGAACCCATAACCCAGTTAGATTGCTGTAAATCTCGTGCTTGATGGGCTTTGTAGTTTGATTTAACCTTGCTTTTTTCTTCAGAAAAAGATTTATCGTGAACACTTGGCATGCCCAAGGAATGGCAACAACTTTCTGTTAATTCTTCAGGATTTTTTTCCCAACAGTGCTGCTTGTGAGCTGATTGCATGACTGGAAGGAACTTTGTATGCTTGTTTCATATCTTTGTTGTACTGAGTTTTTGTCCCAAAACCCAGGAATCCTCTCGGTGTCTTTCCTGACTGATGGCTCCTACAATTATCCTCACATGAAAGCACAGACCTTCGCCAACATCTCACATACCCCTGCCCACACAAAGGAATGTACCAGCCTCTTCACCTACCCTTTCCCTCCCACTTGCTGATGACAGAGCTCCTGTTGTTGCAGGAGGTCGGCAAATTGGCCCCTCTCCTGTCTTCCTTGATAAATATTCATGTGTGTAACACTCACCACACTGATCTCATTTACACTTCAGCCTTTTTGTTCTCCCAGTGCTGGGGAAAGAAGTCTTGTGTAAATGAGGAGATGGTGTATTGCTGGTGGGGCTGGGTTTGGTGGTGTATTGCCAGTGGGGTTGGGTTTGTTTTGATTGGCTTTGTTTAATAAAACAGCCTAAACTGATTAAATCTGTTTGCTGCCATCTTCTTTGGCTGGTGCATGATCCCAAAGCTTTGTGGCTCAGCATCTGGCTGGTGAGCAAAGCAAGGGGAGTAGCTCCGGGCTCTTTGTGCGAGCTCCTGATCGCCCTGGGCACGCCCTCCTGAAAAGAACCCGATCTTAAGAACTCCCTCTCTATTAGCAAGTTCAGTGTTCTGCCTCCATCACTAACAGTGTGTCCCAAAAGTCCGTACTGAGGAGTGGTTTGAGTAGCGATGCGGAATTAGGTAGGCAAACAGGTCGGTGCAATCTTTTAAAAGATTGCTACCCTACAAATGTTTAAGCTCTTAAGCCTGCCTGATTGCTGCATGCAGGATGGATATAGCTGTATTTTATGACTCCTTCGGGAGGGAATGAGACTCCTTGCTATGTGAGAAGAGAGTTTGCGGAGCTGTTCACAAAAGCAGGTGCAGAAAGCTGCCTGCCTTTGTACCACAGCAAGGCTGGAGGGTTTTGGTGCTGTCTGATGGGGCAGAGGGGCTTGTGTACAGCTGCCCTCCTCTGCATCTGATCCTTCACAGTGCCTAAATAACATACAACTTTTTTTTTTTTTAATCTTCTACAGAAATTTTAGATGTGAAAGATTAGTAATAAACACATTCATTGCATGATGATTATAAATGTCCTCAGTGGTTAGAATAGGCAATTCAAAAAATATAATCGATCCTTCTAACCTGTAAGTGCTGAGACACCTTATTCCTTATGTTCCTTCCCTCCCCTTCTTCTTAGTTGACCATAACACACTCCAACTCCTCCTTCACACCATGATTTTCTGCCATAGCTCTCTCCATAGCTCATCACCAGCTGCCCATCCTTGCCCATCCACCACCTGTCTGCCACATGGGGTCAGTCCATCAAGGGATGGCAGCACCCAGGAGGAAAGGGGTAATCCCCATGGCCTGGAGTTACAGAGCTCTTCTGCATTGCTGCTATCAGCAAAAGCTCATGCTGCCACCACCTTTACCCGGTTCAAAGGAAGAGAAGCTTCACCAGCACCAGTCCCTGCTCTGCAACCTGTCTGGTCTCCATGAGATCTGAGACTTATTTATGGAAACCGTCACTTGTGTGTCCACCTTGCAGGTCTCCTCATATGGTTGAGTTTTCCCTGGTGCCTTTTTATCCTCTATATCAAGAAGCAGCTCACTTGATCTCCTCCTTTTTCAGTGCTAACATGAGAAGAGGCACTCCACAAGCCAGCTATAAAGGGCAGAGGATTCAGACGTCTATTTTGGGTCAAATAATCTATTCCAGCACTCTATGGTCTGGCTGTTGGACTTGATGATCATTGTGGGTCCCTTACAAGTCAGGATATTCTATGATTCTCTGTTGACACAATGGTTGGTTTTTACACATCTCAATTTAGGTGAGATTAGGTCATCTTCCAGGGGAACTAAGGCCTATCTTTTGCTGTAATAATTTATTTTGCAGGAATATCTCCTACTTGCTTCCTCAAAGCCTTTCTGATAACAAAAGGGATTAAAATGTAGGCAAAATTTATTTTCCATCCAGCTGTAAATGGAAGTAGTGATAGTATCAGACAAACAGGTGGTACATCAGTTGATCACTATGTAAATTCTTGGTGAATGTCACGCTGTGTTTTCCATGTTACAGACAAGCCTTGTGGTTGCATTTGCCTTCCTACGCTTTCTGTGAAAGAAGGCAACGTCAATAATATTTGGGCTTTCCCCACTGTGTTAGACAGCTCCATTTTTTGTTTTCAGCAGCAAAAGCACCCTGATCTTGTTAGTACAGTTGTCAGCACTTAGCACACCAGCTACTCAGAAAGCTGCACACACAGGCTCATTGAGGGGGGGTTGGACTAAATGACCTTTAAAGGTCCCTTCCAACCCAAACCATTCTGTGATTCTATAATCCTATAGATCCACGTGAATAATACGACCACCACTGTAAGAGATGCATGGACTCATACTGGGGTCACATACACGTGAACTTATGAGGACCTACAGAGCTGCACTGGACATGGGGACATGGTTGGTGACAGAAGTGGCAGTCCCCTCTGATGGCTCCTGCTTAAGGCTAGCTTGCAAGCTGCAGGGAACAGCACCCATGTTTGGTGCAATGCAGGGCATGGCAGCTCCCAACCCAGAGCTACAGCTGTATATAAACAGCTAACGCTTCCCAGTTCTGCTAATGAGCAACAGCATGGTCAGCAGGATCAGTGAACTGATCATCCCCCTCTAGTCAGCACTGATGAGGCACTGGAGACCTTATCACTCTCTAAAGCTACCTGAAAGGAGGTTGCAGCCTCTTCTACCAAGTAGCACGCACTAGGACAAGAGGAAATGGCCCCAAGTTGCACCAGGGGAGGTTTAGATTGGATAATAAGTAAAATTTCTTCACTGAAGGGGTTGTCAAACATTGGAACAGGCTGCCCAGACAGGTGGTGGAGTCATCATCCCTGAAGGTATTTAAAATACATTGTAGATGTGGCTCTGAGGGATATGGTTTAGTGGTGGCCCTGGCAGTGCTGCGTTAACGGCTGGACTGAATGACCTAAAAGGTTTCTCGAACCTAAATGATTCTGTGATTTTATCATTGTGTTGGTGTTGCTAATTGGCCCATTTGCTGTGCTGCCAGGCTGTGGGCTTTGCTTCACCAGTGGTGCGTGGCTCATTGCCATGCTGTGTCACTGCCGTGCTTGTGGCTGTTCATGCATCGGAATCCAAGGTACACAAATAAACATTCTGTCTGTGTGTGTATATGCATAGGCACAGTGTGTTTACTTACTGTATCTGTATCTCTGTATGTATATATATGTATTGTGGGTGCTGAGTCATGTGAATGCTGGAGGCTGTTCGGGGAAGGCAGGGAAGCAGGTTGCTCAGGCACCAGCCCTCTTGCAGCTTGCAGGCTGTGTACATCAGAGACTGCGGAGACTGCTGGAAGCCAGGATATCGCAGGATGCTTTTGATCTGCTGACAAAGGCCTGGAGTACATACAATATTTCTGCCACAGTAACCGCATCTGCTTCCATACAGCACTACAACCCTCTAGTGGAAACTCAGCCCTATCAGCACGCCAGTGCTGCTGGCCATGGAATGAGCTGTTCCTTCAAGGTTTGAAGCCTGACAGTGACACGACAGCACCCACATTTCTGAATAGATGCATTGTTGCTTTTGAATGCTATTTTTTATTATTCTGGCATATAGGAGACCCGGTTCTGAAGCAGGACCCCTAACCTACTCATGCTGAAGCAAGCAGTTCTGCTTAGCAAGTAGGTAACATCCAAGTGGGATAAGAAGTCTGTGTGCACCACCCACAAGAGTTTCCTGCGGTATTTCACTGATCCCCGGTTTCCCAGAGCTTGCAAAATCATCCTGTGCAGTATCAGCTTGGTCTAAGTCACATCTCTGCCAAGTTGAATTTCGGAATGAGTCTTGAGGACTGGGAAAACACTTCTGTTGGAACAAAAACTGGCCCTGGGCAGCTTCTTCATCTCTCACCTGCTCCGAGGTTGCTTTCTTCTAGCAGTGTAGCTGGTTTGACATCCACAGAAACCTTTACAATGCTCTGTTGGCATGGGATACTACAAGGCACTGAGTACTGTCCCAAGGCAGGGGTGTGCCTCTTGCAGATGGCAGTGGGAGCAGGATTAGACTGTGCTTGGAAATAGTCCACCCTTGATAAGTGAAAGGGCAGTAAAGAATAAGAATAGTGGTAAAACCATCCCCTATGTGATTCATTCTCTCTCACATCCCAGCTGGAGTGAACAGGATGAGCATTCCCACGGAAAAGCCCCTCAGTTAGGGGTCTGCAGAGCCCAGCAGAATCTATCAGCACCCTTGCAGAGGACTTGCTGACTCCTGAGAGCTGGAAGGACCTCGGATGCCATGATGTCTCTTTGGAGCACCTGGGGGACAGGTACAAGCTTCACAGTCTCTTTGGGTAATGAAAACTGCTGTCCCTGGAGCCTCCAGAGAGGGTGAAGGACATCTCATCTGCGGCTCCTATCAGAGCAGTTCAGTGACTCAAGGGGTAAGGATGGAGGAGCAGCATCTGCATTGATGTGGAGAAAAAGGTGATCTTAGCAGTGCTGTTGTGATCCCCAGGAAAATATCCCATGGAGAGGAACAGCTCAAGCCGGTGCCTGACCTCTGCCCCTCAGTGTACCTGACCTGGCAGAGGGAGGCTGTGGGAGGGAGAGCATCAGCACTGCTCTGTCCTGCCTGCCTGCCAGAGCATCTCACTGCTCCAAGCTGGCATGTAAAGACACAGAAGCTGGCAAAAGTGAGATTCCTCCCCCAAAGGACAAACAGCTTCCACAGTGAGATGTTTTTCCCCTTTAGAGGAGAAATAAATAACTTTTCAATTTCAGCTGAGAGGATCTTCACACTATGAGATGATTTCATCAGACAGAGGAGCTCCCGGGGCTTGGTGCTGGCTGCCTCCTGAACTGCTCAGATGCCATTCTCTGGGAACTTCCTGCTCATCCTTGGGGAAGGGAACCAGACACCAAAGGGGCAGCAGTGATGTGGGGTGCAGAGAGGAAATGGGGTGTGTTTTTTACCTAAAGAAATAAAGATGTGGTGGCATTGCAGTGGAGTTGAACTTGCAGTTATGGCATGTGGGAACTGGCAGGGATTGCTTGTGTGCAGTGAACTCTTGCAAGGCCAGGAGATGCTTTTGGGAGGCTTCAGAGAGGGACTGCTGCCTGCTGTGCTGCTATTTGCCACCACTTGTACAAGCGTAGGATTGATTCATTGTTCCTGTGTTTTCCCAAGGGAGTGCCACTGCTGCCTTCATCCCCAGACAATGTTTTCTGTGCTTTTGGCACAGGACTTCAGAGGGCATCAGCCTGATCCAGCAAGAGACCCCTTGGTGCTCTGGGATTAAACAGAACAGCACGATGTCTCCTGGCCAGCTGCTTCTTACTATTCGTTTTTCTGCAGCAAAGGAATTTCTTTTCAAGAAGCAGTGCCAGCCTTCCCACTGCCCTCAGCAGAGGGGAGGGGTTGGTGCACATCCGTGCCAGCAGCTGTGGGGCTGTGGCCCTGCTGGCTGCTGTGTCCCTGTGCTCTCCTGCCTCTGTGGGGACCGCGCACCTTTGCTGGTGGTCAGATGCTGGTGGACAGATTTACTTCCTCTCTCAACCTAGGCAGCTTCAGCCATAAATCAAAGCAGACAGTGATTTATCACAGTTGCAAAAAGTTGCAGCTCAGTCCTGAGCTAAGGTTAACAATAGTGAGATTTCTTGGAGCAGATCTTGCTCCACTTGCCTTCAGCAGGGGCACTGCTGAAGAGCAGAAAATAACAGCTTTCATGGCATGACCCCACTGCTCAGCTTGACTCTGACCTCATTCCCCAAATCCCATGTGCCCTCTCTCTCTGCTCCCATCAGGATGCTTCCCAAGCATTCCCCTTAGTGCCAGCCTCACTCATTTGTCCCTCTCCATGTTTATTGTCACATTTACATCTCTCCTTACAATCAATACACATATTGGTAGAGCAACCTGGTGAGCTGGTACAGGGATCTGATCTGGCTGAAAACAACCCTTTCTCTCCCCTTTATTAGCTTGTTTTTAACTCCCCAATCCCCACTGCTGCAGGTGGGAACCCCAACAGAAATACTTGTGAGGTTTGCGGGGTTTCCCCCTCTGCATGTCAATGCTGTGCTGATGTGTCGGTCTTGAGGCACTCCTACAAGGCTGAGGTCTCCCTCCTCTAGTTCACACCAAGTTACCACAGAGCCACCCGGAGGCCAACCTCCCCTTCTCTCACCTCATGCTATCCATAGGATTGACACAGCATCCCATGTAGCACAGAAAACATTGATTGTACCTGAGTTCTGCCCAGCTTGCAACCTCTGCTGCAGATCTCTGACAGCACAGACCCTACGCATGACATACCAGTGACACTGCTCACAAATGAGAAATAGCAGGAGGAAACTGTCCAAGCATGTTATGGGGACCAAAAACCCTGGTGATCATTGCTCATCCCACCCACAGTTGGCTTGGTTCCTGGGCGGTTGTATTTCAGAAAAGCACTTTTATTTCCCAAACAGAGGCTTTAGTTTGTAGGTTTGTGGGGGTTTCCTTCTGACTGAAATAGGAGGACGTAGCCCTTCTGACAAGGTTGGCAGCAGCACAGACTCAGCTCAGATTTAAAAAGGTTGCTAATAACACATTAGCTCCAACTTCCTGGCAAAAGTAGCTTTTCCTGTTCACACACAATTCACACTGCCTTGAAAACAGCCTGTTATGGCAGAAATGAAAAGCAGAAAGGTGGATAAACAGTGATACACTCCTACCTGTTCACAGCCCAGCCTCCCCAGCAAAGTGCCCTGAGCCAGCAGGGTGTTTGCTCCCATGAGGTGCCAACAAGTCCCCATCCCACTGGAACCAGCACGACCCTATGGGATTTCATACGACTCCCTGAGCCTGACAGTTCTCAGATGCTGCAAGCCCAGAGCTCAAAGCTTATCACGTTCGTACCTCAGTGACACCTAGCTGCAGTATTTAATTGTAAAATGTGTTTGGAAGAGGCTGCCCTGGCCTCCAAGGTGTTGAGTCTCCTGCATCACCACTAGCTCCGTGGTGAGCTCATCTGACAGGCTGAATCACCTATTGCCTCTCTTCCCTCTGCCCTCGCAGGTCCCCTGTGACACATTCTGGTTTTCCCCTGCACTGCGTGGTCTGAGAAGCTTCCAAATGACAGCATACTCAACATGCTAATTTAAAACAGCAGGATCCCACCAGGGCCGTGTTCCTAGGGCTCATCAGGCACTGGGCACAATGTTCATCCGTGTGGCCATGGGCATTCCAGACTCAGTGACAGCTGTGTGATGTGCAGGGCTGCCCCAGGATAAGATTTTGGGTTACACCCACTGAGTGGGTGTGAGCGGGTCTGGTTGAGTCTCCCAGGTGCTGACACCATGCAAATAATAAGTGCCAAGTGAAGGTTGATTGTGAGGGTGCACATCACCTAGCAAGGCTGTGGCTTCACACACCACTGAGCACATTTGATACCTTCCAGGCACTGGAAGGAGATGGTTCAAAGCTTCGTGTGCTTTTCCCAACCCTTGCTTTCCCAGCCCTGGTCCTGGTGTCTCATCCCCACCTTTGCTTCAGCTCTGAGCAGTTAGCAAACCTTTCCCTGAGCCACTCCACACCCTCAAATATTAGAAGACCACTCATTTCTGCAGGTTATAGCTGTCTTCAGGAAGAGTCTGAGAAGCCAGATCTTCTGCAAGATTAAATGCAGGGCAGGAAGTTGTGTTTGTCTGTAACTGTGAGGTGTGTTCAGCTTGGTGTAGCTGAGGTTGCACTTGAAGATGCCTGAGTAGTTATGGTGTTGAGATTAGTGCAGGCTCATCCTGTGCAGGCTCAATTGCTGCTTTTAAATGCAACCAGATTTAATAGGAGGCTTGGGAAGTGTCATTGTGCTTGCCCTGTGCTTATATCTTCGCAGGGATCTGCTCTAAGCCACCATCAGAGGTAGGATCATGTCAACATGTATTTTTTGGGTTGACTCAGTACAGCTGATCTTATGTTTTGATAAATTGCTGCTCCCAGCTAATTTTGCAGAGTACACCATGGCTGTCCAGCAAGGCAAGGAGGACAGAGCAGTGATGCATGATGCAATTTGATTAAGAGACACCCTACCAAATTTATTCCTTTTTCAAAAGATTCAGAAAATAACTACAGGATGGTACAAATGGGTTTTATTAGTGTAGCATGAAAAATTCAGAAGTGTAAATGAAAGAAAGATTAGTCCACAGGCCCTCAAGACCATAGTTGGGTAGGGCTTGTTCTCTCCCTCCACCATCTGATGACTATCAGTCACACACAAACTGCAAGCCTGGGTGGCACCAACCTGCTCCATGGCTTACAATGGAGCAGTAGCCCCCTCCTAACATTTCAGAGGGGAGGAGAACTCTCTGCTGGCCTGGGCATGGTATGGTTCTTGTGCTGAAGCTCCGCACAGCACCAGCCCCAGGGGCTGTAGCAGCATCCAGTGAACACTCTCTGTGAGGCTTGGGTGAGGAGACATGTCCTGGGACTCATAGTGATGCGAAGCAGCAGCCCACTGAGTAAGCATTCCATTGTCATCTGCATTCCCAATCTACCTGGAGAAGCTCACACAAGCAAAACCTGCCCTCATCTCCTGTATTGCTGTTACCTGAAAGCAATATGAAACAAAACCTCCAGGATGCATCTTGCCGTGTCCTAACTCACCCTGCTGTCAGAGATTGCCATCTTCCATCAACACTCCTCTTATCACTCTGTTCTCTGTGACACAGAAAGGCAATCACACACAGCAAACACCATTTCTCCCATCCTGAGGTCCCTCCACTGCTGCTGCATGTCACTGGTGGTGCTCAGCACCCTTTTCCTGGAGTTAGACCGCATGACACATGGTGCTGCCCCTCCAAGTCTTTGTTATCAATGAGAAAATTAGCAATGCAGCCATAGGCAGCAGCTCTGCTCTGAGTTTGTGGTTACAGGGAGCTGGAGTGAGTAGGAAGCCAAATCATGTCTGAACTGCCACTTGCAGGACCAGTGGCATGTGACAGCCACACTGCTGGTCCCACTGCAGCTTGCACAAGACACTGAGTGTGTGGGAGGGTGGCATTATGGAACCCCAATTTAGGGAAGAATTGGCATCCTGGGACTGATGTGCTGCCTTCACCCAGGGTTCTTTCATACAAGTATGGCAGGAGCAGGCCCGAGAGAGACATGCAGAAGGCATGAAATACAGGGTGCATGCATCCTGCAGTGCCACCCAAAGCACTGGAAGCCTGGACTGCCACACCCCCTGCATCCTGTGCTCTGCCTCATTCAGAAAAAATGCCACCAAATGCAGTCAGGCTCATGGCAGAGCCAGATGTATGCCTCCAGAAGAGCCAAAACAAATCCAGTGCCAGCAGCTGTGAAAGTGTGACTCGGGACAACATTTGGCAGGATCCTTAAAGCTTCCCTCCCTCCCTTCTGTCCTGAGAGAACACAGAGGATAATGTAGCAGTCATTTCCTCAGCACAGCCTGTATTCCAGCTCTTTGTTTTATAGTGGGGGTGTAGCAAGCCTAGGAAAGCTACACATCCCAGGAAACCTCTGCATATGAACAGCTTCCTAAACCTAGTTCAAACCAGTCTCCACTGGGCTTGGCAAGTGTCAGCTGGGCAACATTTCATAAAAGTTTCATTCTAAACATGGCAGTGATTTTACTGTTGCTGTGTGCAGGTTTCTAACCCAGATGGCAAATTCTAATTGTCTTTTTCCTATATTTGACTAGTGTACTATGTTTTTAACAAGGTATCTAAAGTTGATTGTTGGTCCTGTTTCTTGATCTTTTCTTATAAATTGCAGTAGAAATTTGTGGGAGGTGTGCTTAAGATATCCCTACCATAATTGTACAGTCATGGTACAGCACTGTGGAAACTATGCAAGGGTACATAACTCATTCTCTACATTAATCATCTATGCAGGTAAAGATAAAATTATGACATACATCCAAAGTTCTTGCACTGGTACTGTGCTCATTATGCCAGGAGACCCTTTTGACTTCATGATGGAGTTTATTACTTCACCCCTGGCAAGTGTCTAGTGACACAGAGATTTTGGGTACAAGGAGCCTTCCAGGATTAGGTGTGCCTTGGATGGAAGGTGCAGAAAGCACTGGAGTAAGGATCAGTTTCTAGCAAAGAACCTCTCTGTGCGGTAGCCAGGATGGAAACAACTGTATTCCCTGCTTCTGAACACCTGTCACCATTTGATGCCTCAAATACTGTAGTCTTGGGGCTAGGGTAGGATAAACTGAGCCATGCTAACTCACACACTCCTCTTCTGCCTCAGCACATATTATATCACTTAGGTCAATGCTCTTCCAACAGGTCTCAGGACTTAGTGCAGTTCATATTTGATCAGGCAGAGATCCCTGAGGAATCATTTGAATAGCAGAGGATATGAGTACAGAATATGAAGGGACCACCTGGGCCATTAAACACAGTCCCCTGTCATCCCTTGCAACCATATAATAGACATTTAATCCAGAAAGGCCCAACTACCTCCATTCCTCCTCCCCTGTGTGGCTGAAGCCTGTAACATGATATTAAAGCCATCACTGAAAGCACAGTTTTTGCTGCAAAAAGGCAGAGCTCCCAGAAAATGGAAAGTCTCTGGTGTCTTTGGCCATAATATATCGCTAGGAATAACACAGTTCCTAGCAATAGCAATTCACACAGAGCCAGACTTGGCATTTTCCCAAACACTTTCTCAGCCATTCTAGAGATTTATAACTAATAATTGCAGAGCTGGATAAATAATTAGGCTCTGAGGCTTTGTCTTAGCTTTTTTCTTATAAATAAATGCATTATTCACAAGCTATATTAAAACACCTGTCGGTAGTGTAACGTGCATTTCATATTGGTGACTCACTTATTTCCTGTCTGGGTACATTGATTTTATTTCCATTATCTGTACTTTATTTGTGCAGCTATCAGACTTGTCTTTCATGGAAAATACAGCTATTCCGTGTGTATAGGTGCATTTCACTATACTGGAGATGGTTCACATACACAAACTGCTGTGGTTTAACCCCAGCCAGCAACCAAGTACTGTGCAGCTGCTTGCTCACTCCCCCCCCACCCACATGGGATGGGGCGGAGAATTAAAGAAGGGGAAAAAAAAAACCCTGTGGGTTGAGATAAGGACAGTTAAGAATTGAAACAAAGTAAAATGTAATAATAATGAAAAACACCTGTAAAACTCAAGGGGAGAGAAGCCAACAAACAAATATGTGATGCACAATGCAATTGCTCATCACCTGCTGCTGACCAATGCCGAGCCCATCCTTGAATGGCTATCACTCTATTCCCCAGTCAACATTCTCCAGTTTATATACTGAACATGAAGTGCTATGGTACGGAATATCCCTTTGGCCAGTTCAGGTCAGCTGTCTGGCCGTGCTCTCTCCTGGCTTCCTGTGCAGCTCTGCTGACAGAGCATGGGAAACTGAAAAGTACTTGACTTAGGGTATGCACTACTTAGCAACAACCAAAACATCAGTGTATTACCAACATTATTCCCATGCTGAATAAAAAACACAGCGCTGTAGCAGCTACTAAGAAGAAAATGAACTCTATCCCTGACAAAACCAGAACAAAAACACACATACACGAAGAATAACAGAGAAGTGGATCAGCACAAGGCAGAAACCCATTGTGAAATGATTGACCCATTCTAAATAGCTTCTGATTGCCTTGAGTGAATGCTGAGATATGGCAGAGCTATGGCAGACCACGTTGTTCCACTGAAGAAGCATTCTGAAGGAAGAGCAATGACTCCCAACAACAAACTCAAACCTTGCAGAGGAAGTGTTGGTTAATGTCTAGAAGGTCCTCACAGGAAGGCAGAGAGAGATATTGCAGCGCTGTACTGTCATGGGACCTGGTGTTAGCAGGTATATATATTAAGCATCTAAGAAAATGAGGGATAACAAAAACACAAAGATCAGCATTAGCAACATTATTCACTTCTCAGAATTCTACACTGCTCCCATTTACTCTTGGTATGCCCAAATGTTGCACAGCTACATACAGTCAAGGACAGGAAAATACATATCAGGTTAGATTTACAAAAGGACAGGCACCCTCAGCACTGGAAATAGATGAGCACATCGCCTTTCATCAGCTGGAGGCAGAATTATGGGAAGGAGGATGTGGGAGGCTAACGAGGTTGTTGCTCTTCCCCCCGGCCCCGTCACTGAAGCCTAGTATGGCACGGGCTCTGCATCGTGTCAGTGGGGCTCTGCTGCGCCTCATCACTACTGCAGCCATATCTGGCCCCCTTTTAATTTCCCCTTCTGTCAATCTCTTGTGCAACTCTATCCCCCCTCCCTGTCTTCACTCTTCTCCCAGGTTGCTGAAATTTCTCTTCCAATTTAGAGGACATTGTTTGCAGCCCATGGGAATAAGAGCCTCCTTAGGGGAAGCGCTGTGGAAGCAAGCAAGGCAAAAGCTGTCTGGGAGCAGAGTGACTCCTATACAAACAGAAATGTAAATCAGAAGATCCAGAAGACCCAAAAGCCCGTGTTTTCTCTACACTTTATTCTCTTCCCACTGCATGCCAGCTGGGTGCTGTTGAGAGCTAAAGGCAATAATCTGCAGCAGGTGGGGCAGGGAAGACATGACCATTACTGAATCCCACAGCAAAGACTGGTTATAGCCAGTCCACCCGACATCTCTAGGAAAACTGGACTCACTTTTGTGTCAATAAACTTGATTTCATGGTTACATTGGGGTACAAGAGCAAGAAAAGACACTGGCTTCTGGCCCCATCATCTCATGCCTCAGTTTTGACCCTGGGCAACGGTGACAGATTATGCGCAAGATTTATTTTTTAATGACACTAATTTCTTTTTGTCCTCCTGAAGACCTTTAGCAGAACACCAGCAAGTACCCGTACTAAAGCAGGTAGATAAGCACTGCTTTTTCTATGTGTATTCTAAGGATGGGCGTATTTTGCATCACTCAGTTATAAAACCCCGGCTCTAATGTGTTGAGTCAGACAAAGGCAATCTGTAAGAACTCATTAATATTTCCTCGTAACCAAATTTTTCTTTACTCCATTGGGTCCAAGTCTTGCATCAAGGGCCATAAAAACACTTTTACAAATGCATAGGATATGATTCTGCTGGAATTCCACAGAAAGTGGAAGAGTTCCGAAGTCAGCGAGCCAGGCTTGGCCACACACCTCCACCTTCCCAGCACCCCAACCACACACTGGGCTTTATCCCCAGACCCCAGGAGACCTCCTTGGCATGGGCTCACATTGCTGAGGTCCAGGCCAGTTGCTCTCTGCACGTTTCACTCACACCCCATGCAGGGGTTGAGAGAAGCCCTGAGTGCTCTGCGAAGTTGGAAGTTTTAATGTTGCTGGCTGGCAGGAGGGTCACTTGCCCCTGGCTTTTGGCTTTTGCTGAGGTGCATTGGGAGCAGTCACCGCCCCAGAGCCAAAGCAGGGCTGTCAAGTGCTGAAGGTAGTTCGCTGGCTGCTGGAGGAGGGCCAGGAGTTTCAGGAAAGACATTAGTCATTCTATTTACTAGAAAAACTTTCAGTAACCACCAAGTGCTCTCCTGCTCCTATGAGGGTCTGTTTGGGTTTTTTTTTCCCCATTTCTTTGGCCTGTTGAGCTCTGGTTTTGCTATTACCTTGTGAAACTAAATGATTCTATGATTCTGTGAAACACCCCAGAGAACTTCTGTCCTTAGCAGCTGAACCTGTCATCTACCTCCCGAACTGGACAGCTGTCCCCACAGTCCTTCTGCGCTGCTGCACAGCCCTTAGAGAAGCATCCCCAAAGAGTATCCAGACACCACTGACACTGTCCTGAGCTCATCCACCCTCTTGGAAGGGCAGTGACATCATAAAAAAGTCAATCTATTCTTTATACCATTGGATGCCTTTACACCATTTGTGTGCCTTCACACTGTAGGTAGCAGAAAGTGAGGGGGGATGAACTCATCCATGTTTATCATAAACTTTCACATAGTTAGAGGGACTTTTTGAGTGGGGTCCATGCTGGCCCATGGAGACCTGTGCAGTAAGATATGGTCAGGGCAACATGGTGGGAACAGCCAAGCACTTCCCTGATGAGGTAACCTGTGGGACTGAAAGGCTGAAGCACACTCCATAGGGTACTACTGTGTCTGGAATTAGGGAATTTCACTGCACGACTCACACAGAAGGCATTCCTACTGATATTGAGCTATGTCCTCTCTGGGATGGGACAAAGATAGAGAAAGGACAGAAAGGACAACTAAAATGATAAAGGAATGAAATAGCTTCTAAGGAGAGACTAAAGTCTCTGGGGAGGAGAAGGCTGGGGGTTATGACTGACATTTGCAAATGGCAATGGATGAGGTGAATGGAGAATGGTTATTCATTACTAGAACTTGGGGAAGCATGATCAAACTAGTGGTAGATTAGTCTAAAACAGATAAAAGTGCTTCTACACATTTAGGATAGTAACCCTCCTCAGAGCCCTACCTGAGCTTTGTCATGGAAAGACATGGAAAGATGGACCAGATGCAAAACTGAATGAAGGAATGAGCCAGAAACAGAGCAGTGGATTGGTCAAGGAAGGTCAGGGTCCATTATCTCCTATTTTGTTTATCAATGTCATCATAACCATTGTGTACATGACTCTAGTGTATATTCATCGATACTTTTGATATGAGCCTTGCAGGTACTCATGTATTTGGCTTATTACAAGAACACATCCTCAGACTGTAATTCTCGCACAAAAAGCAAAATAAGAATTAAGAGCTGTGATTTACAAGAATGAGCAAGGCACTGTTTAACCTAACCAGCTAATTCTCCTTTAAATCTCTGCTGAAAGGCACAGGCAGACTTCCAGAATGTGAGTCTTTCTTCAGTAGTTCCTATAATCTGAACAAGATTTCAGCTAGAGTTCTAAATTACTGAGGGAAGCTGGCTGTCCTCCATCTGATTTCCACCAGTTCTGAAAAGATCACACAAAAATTGAAATGAACTTCCTAAAATTTCAAAATATGCTGTAGCCTATGGCAGTTAGTGGGAAACATTAGTGCAGTAACCTACCAGGTGGACAGCAAAAGAAACTGGACCTCTAGCTGCAATGTAACTTGAGCAGTGTGAGGAGCAACAACTGCTAGATCATGTATGAGGAAGAATTCCTTATCCACCCAAGCTAGCGGGAACCATGAAGAGAGGTGTGGGTACTTCACAACCTACATGGAAAGAAATCTGGAATTTGTCAAACCACCCCTCCACTCTAGGTCAAACACAAACTTTGGCAAGCCTAAAGGAAACATGTTTATTAGCTAGAAATTTTGGTGCTTCTACCCATGCACATTTCCAGTGAAAGGTCAAGAAACATCCCAGTGTAAGTATCCTGCCTTCTCAATATGCTAGTAGCTATTCCTGCACTTTGCAAGAAATTTGTTGTGGTTGAACTACTAGGCAGGGTGCATGGAGCTGGAAATGGAGCCTGGCAGAACTCAGAGGGGAGAAGGCAAACATGAAGAGAGCCCAATGGACACAACAAGAAATTGCTGTGCAGCTTGGGATGTTCAATGTAAGGGTTAATACCCAGATCACTTGGGACACAGGAGATTACAGGTTCAACTTAATGTGGAAACCCTTCACTCTGGAAATGTTTGGTGCATGTAGATTTGTTTAACAAACCTGTGGAGAAGGCTGAAGAGTGAACCTTTATCATGTCTCAGGGCTCCTCGTTCTGTAGGATTTACTTTTAACAGACAGACAATAAGGCAGAGCTTCGGGCAGTGAATGTGAATACTGAGCTGCTCTGGGCTTGGGAGAAAGAGAAGCGGAAATCTGAGTAGTTGCAGCCTTTGGAGATACAGCCATTTCATAGGCTGGTCCCAAACTTTTACAAATCTGGGTAGTGGCTACAGATTTCTGTTCTGCTGAAAGCCCTGATGACACAGGCAGGAATTTCTCACAGCAGCAGGGCAGATTTCAGCTGCCTCAGTGGGTGCTCTCCTACTCAGCTGTGCTGTATTCATGGGAGGATTCCAGGACAGATAGGTCCTGGAAACTTGCCCATCTTACTAATAATCTTATTTAAAAAAAAAAAAAAAAAAAAAGAAAAGAAAAAGAGGAGAGGATTATTCCTAGTCCATATTACTTTGCTTGTTTGGTCTGTAGTGCTGGTCCAGAAATGGCAGTTAATAAACATTCAGCTGTGGAATGACCATAAGCAAGTAGCAGCACAAGCTGCTGAAGCTGGCAGTGGTGCAAAGAGAAATGTTTGTAGACCCACAGCTTGAAAAATTAAAACTTTGGTCAGTACTTCAGGAAAGGACTTAAACTGATATACAGGTATATAGTTGCTGATATACAGCAACGAGGTAATGTAATAATGCAGACAAATAGTTTTGTGCCCACTATCCAATTTTTGAAACATGAGCACATCATTCTTGTCATTAAAACCAAAATAGTCCTTTCTCAGGAAATCTTAGATGGCATAACCAGGTCAAGGATTCTTCCAGCTCCCCATGAGATTTCAACCAACAGATGGCAGCAACCCTATTCATAATGGCACTACCACTACAATTTTTGTTCTCATCAAGGCCCATGGTTATCAGGTACCCTGGAATGCTCCCGACCTTATTGATAAGCGTATGGTCAGAAGGGCACCAGGAATGTCCCTGTAACAGTGCAAAAGGCTGTGAAACACAAAAAACCTCCACTGGCTGCACTCTCCATTGCCTTCTTGGTAACAGGATAGCTTAAATGAGTCTACAGATGCCCCAGAAAGCACACCGAACCCTGCCAGACATAATGAACCCCACAGCCCCACGAGATGACTGACAGCTGACATTCAGAATCACTGCTTTTTTGTACATGAATTCTGCATGGTTTATGTAACTCATTTTACTGCCTCCACCCTGTTTGCAAAGCAGCACTTGGCCCAAAGCACACGTGGGTGGTCCTTTTGGTCAAACACCACAGACACTTCTCACTTCTACTGGCTCTTTGCCGCTTGTCCTGTAAAAGCACTTGGCCATTCATAGACAGCCTCAGGCTTTTGCCTGTGACAAACCACTTGACAGTCAGTCTCCTGCATAAAGATTTTCTTTTTCAGCCAGCACTTACCTTTTACATACACTCTTTATTTTACATGTAAGGTTAAGTTGTCCATGCATATCAATGCTCTAAAATTATTTTTTGTGTGGTTGTCCAGCAGACTCCCCACCTATCTTGTACACGTTTTGCTGCATGTGCAACATATAGCCCCAGGGCTAGACAGCTTACCAAAAAATTTCCTTGTCCTGCTATACTACCTTGGAGAAGTGATTCAGTGGATTTGAGAAGCAGAAGAGAATTGGGTGCTGCAGGGCCAGCCCCACCTGGCTGAATTCACTTTCTTCTTCCCAATGCCACCATGATGGTCAGCTGCCTCTCCTGGGCACTGGTCACTAAACACTTCACAGTGCAAGGGGGAGAATGGGGATAAACAGGAAAAATGCCACTGAGAGATACTGAGGAGGAGAAGACAGGAGACATGGAAGAACGCAGTCATGAACTGACATCAAGTTAGGCTGATCAGTTCACTCCTAGTCTGAAGCAAGGCCTCAAGCAAATGAGCAGTGACTTCAGCGAGCAGAGAAAGGGAAAACTTTGAGAGAGACAGCCAGTTTACTGGCCATGTCCTAAGATTTGCATCCATCACTTGCACAGCAAAGTGAATGTGAATGTGAAGGATGCTGCAATAAAGTGGGTAAAAAATAGGGACAAGTGGCTTGCTTATGGGCACACAACTGGACAGTGATGAATCTGGCTCTTACTGGAGTACTGAAAGGTGCATCTTCTCTGGGTATTGCATTTCTTTGCCAAATTTCTGATACCTCTCCGTTCTGCTGTGAGACAGCTCAAGAAAAGGTTCAAATAAACTTGTGTGGTGGGGAAGTGTGTGTTCTCCATTCTCAAACATAAATAATCCAGTTTGACTCAATTTTTCCAAA
Organism: Myiotriccus ornatus; assembly: GCA_036023395.1. Lineage (NCBI taxonomy): Eukaryota > Metazoa > Chordata > Aves > Passeriformes > Tyrannidae > Myiotriccus > Myiotriccus ornatus. Next base: position 47,965,607 of record JAYRBT010000001.1, read on the forward strand.
CCCATTCATTTCTGGGGAACTTTAGCACTAAAGGTGAAAGATCTGGAAAACTGCAGTAATAGACTGAAAGCAAACCAGAATAGATATAAGTAATTTCTTAATACAACACTTCGGTTTAAATAGTTGCTACTTCACCAAAATAGTAGAAAAAAAAAAAAAGTAATTTCTTCAGGTAACTGGAAGAAGGTACACATTCACAGGCCCTAATCCTCAAGGGAGACTTTACCCAACCCAATTTCTGCTGCATGGGCAACACAGCAGGGCACAAACAGGATATCTCTGGAATATATTGACAATAACCTCCTGACACAGGTGACTGAAGAGACAACAAGGGAGATGATCTGCTGGACTTCAGGATCACAAACAAGGAAGAAATAGTCAGGGATATGAAGGCTGGGGTGGCCTTGGCTGCCACAACCACGAGATGGTGGCATTCAGAATCCTGAGTGGAGTGAGCAGGGGAAAAAGAGGGACTGCAACCCTGGACTTCAGAAGAGCAGACTTTAAACCTTTTCAAATGGCTGTTTAGAAGGATCCCACGGGTATGGTCCTGGAAAGAAGAGGGATCCAGAGGAGATGGTTAATTTTCAAGGATCACTCCCTGTAAGCTCAAGAGCAGTACATCTCCACAGGACACACAGGACATCAAGCAAAGGCATCAGGAAGCCTGCATGGATGTACAAAGAGGTCCTGACAAAACCCAAACACAAAAAAGAAGCACTCAAGAGGTGGAAGCAGGGTCAGGCACCCATGAGGAATACAGAGAGTATTGGAGTGTGCAGGAAAGGGGTTAGGAAAGTCAAAGCCCACCTGTAGTTGAATCTGGCAACAGATGTGAAGAACAGCATGAAGGGCTTCTACAGATTTATCAGCAACAAAAGGGAAACTGTGGGGCTGCTGCTGAAGGGGGAAGGGGACCTGGTGACAAAGGACATGGAATGTACCCAATGCCACCCTTGTCTCGGTCATTCCAGTACGGCCTACGTTCAGCAGTCCCAGGGGTCCTGAGACTCATCAGAACGTCTGGAGCAAGAGAGTTACTCTTCTGGAGGAGAATCAGTTTAGGGAACATTTAAACAAATTAGACATATAGAAGTCTGCGGGACCTGGTGGGAGTCACTCATGAGTGCTGAGGGAGCTGGCCAGTTGCAGCTAAAGGCCAACCTCAAATATCCTTGAAAGGTTGTGGTGATCAGGGGAAATACTAAAGGACAGGGATAAAGCAAGTAACACTCCTATCTTCAAGAAGAGCAAGAAAAAAGGTATTGGGAACTATAGGCTGGTCAGCCTCACCTTAATGCGTAGGAAGGTAATGGAGCAAGTAATTCTTGAAACCATTTCCAAATATATGAAGAAAAATATGACGACTACAAGAAGTCAGCACTGATTTATGATGGTTATGAAAGTAGAATTATGTTTGGCCAGCCCAATGGCCTTATAAGATGAGATGACTGGTGGATGAGGAGAGAGCAGTGGCCTTTGTTTACTTGGATTTTAGTCAAGTCTATTTCCACAGACAAACTGATGAAGTTCAGGCTAGATATATTAATGCTAAGGTGGACTGAAAACTAACTGAACTGCTGAGTTCAGAGGATTGTAACCAGTGACACAAAGTCCTGGTAGAGGCCAGGCCCTAGTGGAGTACCCCGGGGTTTATACTGGGACAAGTATGCTTAGCAACTTCATTAATGAACTTGATGATGGGACAGAGTGCACCCTCAGCAAGTTTGCAGAAGATGTAAAATGAGCAGGAGGGTTTGATGCACCAGCTGGGACCTCAGGAGCTGAAGAAAGGGATGGCAGGGATCTCATCAAGTTCAGCAAAGAGGAGTGTCCAGCTTTGCCCCTTGAGAGGAATAACAGTATGCACCAGAACACACTGGGGACCAGCCAGCTGGAAAGAGCTTTGCAAAGAAGGACTCGAGGGGCCTGGAGTACACCAAGCTGACCATAAGCCACAGGTGTACCATTGTGGCAGAGATGACCAGCCACGTCCTGGCTGGTGTCTGGGATCCCCAGTACAAGAGATATGTGGAGATACTGGACAGAGTCCCTTGAAGGATCCAGAAGATAATTAAGGGGTTTGAGCACTTGACATATAAGGAAATGTTGAGGGAGCTGGGACTGTTCATCCCGGAGAAGGCTCAGGGGGGTCTTATAAATGTATACCCAATGTTGAGAGACAGTAAAGAAGACAAAGCAAGACTTTTCTCATTTGTCCTACCTGGAAGATCAGGAGATAATGCGAATAACCGGAAATACAGGAAATACATTTTTTTTACAAGTGATCCAACGGTGGAACAGGTTGCTCTGAGAAGCTGTGTAGTCACCATCCCCTGAGGTTTTCAAAACCCATCTGGACATGGTCCTGGGCAGCCAGCTTTAGGTGGCTTTGCTTGAACAGAGGTTTGGGCTAGATAATCTCCAGGTGCCTTCCATCCTCAAACATTTTGTGATTGTTTTATTCTTTAAATAACCTTGTTTTCAATAAAAGTTAAATGAATATTTTTTCCTGAAGTGAGAGCTGAGGCCAAGAAATGACACACAAAGATGAATCAGTGAAATCTTATGATTTCAGAAAATGTTTTCAGTGATATCACTGTTCCTTAAAGTAATTGTGTGACTGAGCCTTGTTGATAACTTTATTTCTTGGAAACTGAAAGTCTGCTTAATTCCAATCCACATAAAAATCATCCCTGCCAATACCCTGGACACCAGACCAATAACGTTCCTCCTCCATCACTACTTGGGCTAAACAAAATACATTAGGCATCTTAATTAGGTACATGTTGTCATCTTGGAAAGCACATAGAAAATGACCTAATCCACGATTAGCTCACTGCGTCTGGATTCTGTGGGAATTTTCTTATGCTCTTGATTTTGCTGCATACATTAGTGTACCTCTTTGAAAAACCTCCAAGGCTGACAAGAATGCAAAAGCACACACATGACAGCACTGTCCTTGTCCCTCCGGTTTTACTGCTGGTCTGTTTTGTCCCTGTGGTGCCCCACAGCGGGAGCTCTCTGGAGCTCTGTTTGTGTGCATCCCAAGCACAGTGGGACCCTCTTGACTCTGTTGCATATAAATATGCCAAATTGCTGCTCTCCTTCTCATTTATGCAATCCCTGGGAGAGAGTAAGTGGTGCTTGTCTCAAAGGAAGAAGGATAAGAGAAAGCTTACCTTACCAATCCTCCCTCAAGGGTCAGGTACAGCTTCAGTCTCTGCACCGAGAAGAGGACAAGGCTCAATACCCATTGCAGAACCTGTCTTCCTAAACCTGGAGGGAGGGAGGCAGGGACATGAATAGCTGTGATGTTCACAAAGGAGGTGAGAGCAGGGGTCACAGTCACAGTACTCAAAGAGAAATGAGTACACATGTGCACTCATAGAAGATGTTTCATTTAGTTTTACTCTTTTGAGCATAAACAAGGCAAAAATAAACAAAAATAAACATTCCATCTTCTACAGGTTCACTGAGAAACAACCCAGCTGTAATAACAACAAATCATACACAGTGTATAGCTCATTTCCCCTTCTGTAGGTTAACCAGAGAAGGTCACAGCAATCGTGTTTAATAAAAGAAGGTTTCCCTTATTTTCTGGCACTGGCTTTGAGCAACTGGCCATAAGAGCTTCTTTCAAAATCACTCCCCCATTATTCTGTCTCTTTTCTGTTCAATATTCTACTTGCAGCCAAGTAGATTTTTTTTTTTAATGAAAAGATTATGTTAATTTAGCTCAGATTTCAACCAACACACATTATAAGTCTCCGCAGATTATATATTAGCATGGGAACTTTGAATACACAGTAATTGAAATATATTACATTCAAGCAAAGTCTCTAGAGGGAAGCTTCAAATGCTGGTTTAATTCTACTGTTTTTTTAAAAGTCTGTGCATGGTATGAAAATAAGTCACTGGAAGAGACTCTCCCTACACTGATGAACTATTTTACCACTTCCTTCTAATGGTACCTTTTTTAATTTGACAGCTAACCCTACCATTTGGTTTGATTATCAGCAGACCTTTCAGACTCTAATCCTGACTACTAAGTGGCCTATGTGTTGCAAACTGTCCTTATTTTATGCTATGCCCATCACCTAGCACACAGCCACTTCTTGGTACCTGTTGAGCCGTGTTACTTGTGGCTGCATCCATCCCTCCCAGAAGGAAAAATGCTGCCCACATACTCAGCCTAGCTGTGAACTCTCCTGCATTTCTGCTTGCAGGATGACCCTGCCAGAGCCTTCTCAGGATGGAAACAGGCTCTGCAGGCACCTTCTCATCTGGAAACCCTATCCTTTGGGTTGTCTTCAGCAGGGCTGGTGCTGTGCCAGGGCTAGGCAATGCCACCATGCATGCAGAGCCGAGCTAATGCCCACAGAGAACGACTCAGGCAGCACAGCTGTGACTGCTGCCTACCCAAGGAACTGAGAGCTATGGCAATGGAGAATGAGCCTGCAGCTTGTCCTAAAAACAGTGTTCACAGGGAGTGGGTGGTCATGGACATGCCACCATCATGGGTTTCTCAAGAGACCGACCATGCGTGAGCCTCAGCCATAAGTGACACTGTTCTCAGAGCAGCCTGTTTGTTGTTGGGTTAAGATACTGGACACAGAGGTGGCATCTGGAAAGGGAGGGAACCAGACAAGCATTTCCCAAGCTAGTATTGTACTAGTCACAGATGCCCTGCTGTGAAACCCACCTCAGGCTCCTCGCTAGCTGAGGGGCAGACACATGGGGCCCTACACCTTCCTGACACCCCCGACCTCCTACCAGCACAGGCCCTGGAACAGCAGAGTCTTCTAGCTCTCAGTGCCCTCTGTTCACTGGTACTGCTCCAGCTGAAAGTAGTCCACAGACCTGGGGGATTTCTGCTTCCCCTCCCTCAGCCCCTTTTCCCTGTCTAGTAATATAAAAAAACCTGCTCAACCGTATTTCAAGTCAGCTGCATGCAATGAGCTCTGAAAGCTGGATGCTCCCTTGGAGCCTCTGAGGGTATGGTGTGAGAAGAGGAAGACAATCCCTGATGTGCCTGTGCCTGCATTTCCCCCTCATAAGGCTGTATAGATCCCATGGACACCCTTCTTGATTGGAAGGTTTTAGGGGAAACTGTGATCCAGCAGCTTAAGTCCATAGAAATCAGCCTTTCTGTACTGCTGGTCTGCATCTCTCATCTCTGCTGCCTACACCCCAGCAGCTGAAGTTTCCACCCCAGCCTGCCCACATGTGGACCTCACTGCTTCTGACCCCAAACCAGTTCCCCTCCTGCCTACATTCAGATCAGTCACTCCTGTACCTCCAACAATCTCCTGCTCCAGCTTCTGTGGCTCACATGCTGTATCTTGCAAACAAACATCATCTGCAGCAGGAATTTTAGTAGAAATCAGGCAACAGAAGAGACTGAAGGATGCCTCACACTCTTCAGGCCTTAAGGAACTCTACAAAACCAAAATATTTCAGGAATTAATTAAATGCTTGTCCACTGTTCTTATCCCTAACATCAGGTTCACAAACCAAGATTTTAATCACCAAGATGTACTCTTTCACTGGTAAGCTCCAGCCAGAGGTGGAAAATGGCTACAGAGCAAGTGCTGAGGACTGTAGTACCCTATGAGCAGGAAGGCTCAAGACAGCACTGGGCCTCGGGAAAGGCAAGTCCCTACCCTCTCCAGGGCTTCTTGTATTCTCTTTGTCCTCCCCCACCCTCTCTGGGCCGAGGGGGCCCTGTACATGTCTGCAAACGTTTTCTCTCCTGCCTACCAGAGAGGGAGAGGGAGCTCACTCACAGCCTTCTCTGCAACTTTCTCTGAAATGCAGAAGGGAAAGGAAAACCAAAAACATCTAACCCTCTTGAGAGAGGCACTTTGCAGGCAGAAAGGTTTCCTGAGTGAAAACAAGTTCTAGTTCTAATTTTCCCCTTACAAATTCTTCCAGAAAAGGGTATCTATTCTTACAAGATGTCATTGCAATGCCTTCACTGTCAACTGGAAAAGAGGGAGCATGGCAACAAACCTTTTTAGGTGCATATCCCTCTGAAATCCCAGCACCCTCTGCAAGATGCTAAGCAAAGTGATAGAGCCCAAACTGCTAAAGGTTTCCGAGAAAGAATTTAAATATTCACGTAGGCACCAAAGCCTAGAAGGGAATAGGGTATTTCAGCTTATTAATTTTTGATGCTACAAAGTATTGTTGCTCTACTCCAAGCCACAACAGGACAGCTGAAATCCTTGTCTCCTACAACTCTTACTTTAAAGTGACAGTCTGGAGTGAAAATGCTGGCAATGTTCAGGTGTATGTTTTCCAAGATGTGCTAGTCAATCTATTTTTTCTCTACCACACAGAGATTTTGAAAGTAGGAGGAACCTTTCAGGATTTCTGGGCAGAGAATATAACTTTGAACTGATTCATCTGAATTTTTGGGATGTATGAACACAAGTAGGTTTGTGAAATAACAATTCCATTAATTCCAAAAGGATAGATTTTGATAAAATGAGGAGACTTAATTAATGTTTTTAACTATTAAAGGGCTTGCCTGTGGAAAAGACTGAGAGTATCTTTACTCCAAAAATATACAACATACATCACATACAAAAGTTTGTATGTTAACTTGATGAGTTTATGTCCTAAACAAAAGGAAGACCTTCATGGTCATTTGGATGGAAAATAATAATTAAAAAAAAAATATCTGGAGCAAGGAAAGAGCTTCCTGAGAGTGAAAGGCAGACATGAATAACAAAGCATGATGTTTCTTCTTAGTTAAGAAATACTGGGAAGAAGTAAGCATTGCCAAATATCAAACTGAGATAGAAACTGAACAACAAAACAAGAAAAATATAGCAAAAGGCTCTTAGAGCAAAGGAAGCTGCTTGCAGTCAGTACAGGGTAAAGATTAGAGATTACCCATGTATAGCCCCCAAAACTAATACCCACAGGTCTTTGCTGAGAAATTATCTGAAATACTGTGTACAATTCCCATAGATCAACTTCAGGGAATATCTGAAGTGAAACAAGAACAGAGTGTGAATACAAAGAGAGACAAGAGCTCTTCTAAATGGGAAACTGGCTGCAGATGAGTCCTGGCTGGATATCAGCTTCCAGGGCAGCTTCAGCTCATAGAGAAGAAGAATTCCGTAATAATTTTTCAGAAAAGGTAGTAAGAGCAAGTAGGTCAAGTCATTTTGAGCCTAGCTCGTGCAAATCTTTTCTAAGTACTCCTGAAGGTGGCATTGCTGTAGACGACATATTTCTGGTGCCTGCAAGGACAGAACACTGGCTGCAACAGACCAAGTGCTGTCATCAACACAGATAAACTTATACAAACAGATTGCAAGGAGGTTCATCTCCAATAAAAGAAACATTATATTCTCTCTTACATATTTCCACTACATGTCAAATAGGACTATCAGGTTGATTTTTTTTCCAAGCATTTTACAACCCGGGAAGTAGCATACAAGAAAATCTTGGACTCATGGAAGAGATGTTAAGTGATATCATTCACCAGTACAACCCAGTTACTGACTATCATGAAGATGACTTCTTGAATTTACAGAAAGCATTGCTTTGGTTTGATGAATTTCATAGCCAATCTCTTAACTGCAGTGATTTTTTAGTTCATATTTTCCCAAGATCCGTGTACACTAAGTACAAATGTTGCTAAGTTTTCAGTTCAAGTTTCCTGCTTTGTCCTCAGTAGATAATTTGCAACACTGTGAATTTAAAGTTGTTCTATTTCTCCAAACAGTTTTTTTTTCACTCATAATGGAAATACCTTGGACCTTTCCTTTGCATTATTATCAGAATAACCAAGAAAGAAGAGGGAAAAAACACAAGCAGAGCCCTATCTCAGCACCTAGGCTGTGTCCTGGATATTCCTAGGGTAAAGCCATCACAGAAAAGCCTGTCCCACGTGAATGGTGCCCTGTGCTTTTCTGTTCTCTGTGGGGCTGCTGAGCTTCATGGGCCATGGACTTGCCCAGGTTTCTCCTGGGCCTGGAACAGTAGATCTCGCAGTTATTCTTGCAGCTCCACACAGATAATACCACATGGTCTAGCAGGATAAATCTGATCCTGATTAAGAGTAAATACCCAGTTTGCCTTCTATTAGATTAGCACATCAGGATATTTGTTCCAACTCTGTGCTTCATCCAGTCTTCTGATGTGTTGCGGAAGGACAAGCGATGTCTTTTCTGGCATGCGATTACAACGGCTGACAGCAAACCCCATCAGGTGTGAAGCATGTGCTTTCACAAGGGTGGGTGAACACTGCCTGTATACCTTGTGTTATATGGCTGCAGCAGTTTCGACTCATTACTGGGTCATCTAAACGCAGATTTATGTCTCTTAGGCCTGCACCACTGCTCTAATTAATGCTGTGTGGGGCTGCATTTTTTCTCTCTCTCCACCAGCACAAAATTTTGACAGAAAGGAGGTTTCTCCCTCTCAGGGGTCTGATTAAAGACCAATTTTTTCTGACCCAGGAGGAACAGTGGGCTCTTTTCTGCCCTGAATTGTGCAGCACTTTCCCTGTGCTCCCCTCATTGCCCCGTGGCACTACTGGCAGTACCAGAGCAGAGCCCCATGTTGGCATCACAGGAATACTGGTGGAGGCAGTAATGAAGGGGAGGGCTCAGCTCTGCCTCAGCCACAGACCAGAAAGCCAGGTGGGCTGCACAGCAGAAAGGCAGGCTTGGGAGAAAGTCTGTCACACGTTTTCAGACTAATTTGGTTTGTCCTTGGTTGTCATTGCAATGTCTTCCACGCTCGTTTAAAAATACATTTCTGCAGGCTGAGCGGTGACTAAAGTGGAGCAGCGCGGTCTGATATGCTGTAGGAGGCAGGACAATAGCAGCATACTCAGTTTTAATTCTTTCTCAGAGGTGCTCCTGAAGCTGCAGTTTTGCTGTTGGCTGTCAGGACACAACCCCAGAGGTGCCAGCACTTTGGAGCTGAGCACACTCCAGCTTCCCTGTGCTTGGTGCCTCCAGCTGCTGCAGGGGCAGCCAGGGGCTTGCTGACAAACCACCTTGTCCTGCTCTTGACTCCATCTCATTCACGATTTGGTTGTCTTCAGTTAAAAACTGTACTTACCTAAGTAATACTAAAACCCATCTTTTCAAGGAGTTTTACTTCATTATGTCCTTAAGGTACTTTAGCTCTTAGAAAGAGTAGTTCATTGTATAAAACCACAATAGTTAAGTACTCCAGCCTTCAGCTTATGTATCACAAGTTCCTTAAAATCCAGCTAGGTTTAGAAATAAACCCTTCAGTTATTTAAAATTAGAAAGAAAAAAGTGGAAGCACCTTTTTTTTCCTGCATGAACAGTGTATGGATGTTGATTGGTGCTCGAAAACCTCTTCTGAATTGTTTAACGTGAATTCTTGGTGGTATTGTTTTATTTCTATCACATATGCTCCATCTGTAAGATTTGAATCATTCTTGAAGAAAACAGGAGGATCTCCATGGTGACAAACTCCTTTAGTCTGAAAAAAAATATGACAATATTTTGTCTATATCTTAATATTTTTATTTTGTGATTTTTTCCCTTCAAGATGAGTTTACAATGATAAACACGAGAGCATGGTTTGTAATATTCAATATAAACAAAATCTTCCTGAATGTTCAAAGAATCTGTCCTCTCTAATGTGAACCTGCAAAAAGCTGTCAGCATGCTCCTATGTGGTGAGAACTCTCCAGGAGGGACACTCACCCACGTAAGAGTTGCCAGAGCTGAAAAATGTTATTTCCTTAGCCTTCACTTATAAAAAATTAACACAGAAACATGTCTCTCATAGATACTACCAAGATGGGCATTGTAGCATTCTGTGTGTTTATACACCCCAGTGAGTGATGCCTGTAAGGCTGCTCTAAGCAAGCGGAGTAATTGGGATCCCCTTGAAGGGGGCCGGGGCTTTGTCTCCTGCTGTGATGACAGCAACACTCAGAGGTCCCTCTCCCACCGATGACCCGCTGTGCAAAGGTATATACAAGCCACCAGAGGAAACACCACATTTGTCCAAAGGGCTCACACTCATGGTTACGGAATTTGAGCTGGTTTTCCCAAATCATTGGAAATTGCAAAAGACTGAATATCCATCGAAGTTAATGGAAAAAAAGCCCAACCTCTTGTACTTCACACCAGCTTGGAATGGGTCAGTCTAAAAAATACCATGGGATTCAACTGTGATTTTAGCACAGACTCCACTCACATTATATAAGCAAAGTAATGCTAGCAGTTGCCTTGTTGTTGGTACATTGTACAATCTGTGTGAATAAAACTATTTGGGTGTTAAATGGAAGATTATATGGTGCAAAATGACGGGCAAAGAAAGTCCATTTATGTTTTGCTCTTTCAGTACTCTATATTCACGTTGATCCTGTTAAAAACAATACAGGACTTTCCAACCGCATGTAAGACAGCAGCCAGCTGAGTTTATACATTTTCCCATTGTTCCCAACACACTAAATAACAAGGTCATTTGTGTTAAAGCTTCTTGTAAAATATTTCAGATCACACTTTTCTCAGTAAATTGCTTTTCCTGTCAAGTTTTTTTTCAGTTTCTGTAATTATGGTAGGGTACTGGCACAACCAGTTCCCTAAGAAAATGGTCTTGGCTTCCTCTAACCTTATACAGGTTTATAACAGAATATTTGTTTTATTCAGTAGAGTAGCTCCTGATTTATACATACCATATGGTATGGGATATCCCTTGGGTCAGTTGGGATCAGCTCTCCCGGTTTTGTCCCCTCCCAACTCCTTGTGCACCCCCAGCCTACTCACTGGCAGATTGGGGTAAGGAACAGAAAAGACCTGGATACTGCGTAAGTCCTGCTCAGCAGTAACTAAAACATCTCTATGTTATCAAATCTGTTTCCAGCACAAAGCCAAAACTCAGCCCTGTATCAGCTACTGTGAAGAAAATTAACCCCAGCCAAGGTTGGCACAATAGGATAGGTTTTTTTAAACTTTGAATTCTGAAAAATAAAAAAATGCTGGCACAAATTAGCAATTTGTAAGCATGAAAATAAGAAACAGATAAAATGCATTTGTTGATGACAATCTGTCAAATTAATCCACATCTCTTCTGGATGATAGGTCTTATGAGTAAAGGAGAAAAAACAAAAGTTATACATCTAGAATTCAGCAAGATTTTTGTTGTGTTATGTGAAGCTTTCATTGGCAGAACAGGGGAACATGAACGAAATGAAACTGTGACTACAAGGTGCAAAAATAATTAGATCATCTACCCGACTGAAATGAACAAAGATTAACTCATCAAATGAGTGGATATATTGACCATAGGGCATCTGCTGTCTGTCCTGAACTGAAGTTTTTGTGTGCTTTCATTACTAACTCAACAGAGGCACCAAGCACTCATCCAAAAAATCTGCCTGGCACAAAGGGCAGGTTGCAATTGTTTGAAACCCATCCAGTGTGGCACTGGTACAGCTGATCCTGTCACACCTGAGGTGGGGGTACAAGCTCAACCTGCTCTTGGTAACCCTTTTTTAAGGGTTCTTTACCAATGCTTCTGTTCTCAGCAGCAAGTGCTGGTTGCATAAGTTCTTCTTTGCTTTTAGCTGTGGTGGTAAGAATTCAGCACTGGTGAGTACTACAGTGGTCACTGACTTCAAGGGGAGTGGTGGTGCTCTGCTCTTCTCACCACTGCTAGTGAGAATCCTGGGCTCAGTTCATTGGTCTACACAGGAGGTTCTTGGGGGGTATGAGATTTGTGGGGTTGGCACAGGTTACAGAGCACTCAAATCCTTCTGTATGAGCACCTAGACCTTAACTGGGATGTCCAGGGCATCTCAAGCAGCACTGGGTGCCTATACTGAGGCAACACATACAGTGGAGTCTTATCAGGCACCTCCATTTGGCCATTTGAATCACTGTCTAGACTATGCTGATGGTACCAGGTAATCTCCTTTGACTGTAACAAGAGCTGAGATTCTTGTCTCACATATAGACACCCACATTTTTCCTTAGTCAACAGTTGAATCAACTTCAGCCACATTTTATAGAGGTTTTGTTGGACATTCAGTAGTATAGCTCTAATAGCAAACCATTAAAGAGAATAAAAGTTTTTCCCTACTCTTCATAGACTGAGGAGACCTTCAAGTCTTGGGTACAAAAATCCTTCATTAGGTTCCTTTTATGGTTCTACTCTTTCTGAAAGATGGAGAACATTAGTTCCTATTACCTGCTTTCTCCCCACTATCACCAAGCACTTTATAGATGGGGGTAGGTAATCCTGCCTTTCTCCAGACACAGAAATAGAGACAACAGACTTGCTCCAAGATACATGGAAAATCAGCGCCAAACTGAGAACAAGACCAAATGATTCTTAGCATATCCACCCACCAAGTCTCGCTGACCTGTGACAAATTTTAACTGCAAATTGTCTTTTGCCTTATCTAATAGTATTATGCATTAAGTTTCCATGCAACAAAACACAGCAGCAATAAAGGAAAAAGGATGGAGAAAAAGAAGTTTTAACTTACTGCATGTGTATTCAAAGTATCATTGCTGTCTTACACTTGTCATCAGGAATTCTACATCAGAATGCTTCACTTGGGTATATTTGGGATCACATCATGTTAAACAGAAAAGACCTCGTGTTTCCTTTCTCTCTCACTACATAAGGTTTGATCACACTGTGAGAATGTTTGACCCCCGAAAGGAGCAGAATCAGGCAAGAAGAGAACAGTCCTTCTGACACGATTAAAGCATTTGTGTTCATTAGGATCACAGTAGGGGAAAAGTACAAAAATGGAGGCTTCCAGCCAAGCAAAATATATTATAGAATAGTGAGAAATTGTGAGTAATGAGATGTATGATCCGGCATCACTCAGCTTTCTCATTTCCAAATTGCAATGAGATCTGAAATTGCCCATTTTTTCATCATTTACCGAGGGTTAACAAAAAGACCCATTCTTTCTCACACTGTGCTCCCTAGAGAATTTCAAAATCATGTGATTTTGTCATTGTGTCCCTTTCTGCTTTCCAAAGTGTCTCTGGAAAAATGTCTATTGTCCCCAAATGCCTGTTAATTGTGCTCAGTTTACTATGAAATGATTGTTTTTTTCTTCTAATGGCTTATCCTGCAAATCAAACAGAGATCAGCTCATCCGTCTGAGCTCATGCTTTCTTGCACATTAACAACAGTGCAGAAGAAAGCTAAATTATGCCCATAGTTATTGCAGGCAGTCATGATCTTCCAGCTAATCTCAGAGTAATGTCACTGAAATCCCATTATCTTCAGCAGTAGAGATTAGGCTGATTTAAGCAGTTATTTTCCACCAAGTTCCTCCTCCACCATTTACTGAAGTTGCAGACTAACACAGAGTATTAACAATTTTCCAGCACAGCTTCAGTGAAGCATGGATTTTCTTGGCTACACTGACAGTGTACATGTGTGTTCAGAAAGTGGGGTGTTGAAGGCAACACAAGCAGAAAAAATTAATTTGCATCTGACTTCAGCGGTGTATAAGTATTTGGTTTAAAGATGGTAAATATAGGCAGGCCATCACTGAACAGATCAACACTGACTAATTTTGCCCCAGAGCACTCAATTTCCTCTTCTTTAGCTGCAAATTAAATTTCTACTCTCTAGAAGACCCACCAGGTGGTATAGCATTAGCTACAGTTTTACTCAAGGCACCTAACAGTTTGCTGAAGGCTCTTCTGAAGTTGTCTGCAACATCCTTAGTGCCAAGACATATCCAATAGCTCCATCAATCTATCAGTCTTAAGTACTGTGAAGTACTTAAGCATAAGTGGTTGGATGTTTCAAGAGGAGCCCTGACACTTCTGTATCTGAGTAAATATTGCCATAAGTTAGTTTTTCTGGAGTTCATATTTTTGTTGTTCATATTTCATATGAAAACACTGAAGTGTATTCTCAGTTTGAAACATCATTCCTGCTACTGCTACCATGGATCAAAATTGCCCTTGCTTGGATAGTACATGGGAAACCTCTGGCATCAGGGAGATCGTATGAAAGGGAAGAAAAAAACCTGAAAGTCTCCAAGGTGGCTGAAGTTTGTAAGGTGGGAAACCCATGTGTCATTAAGATGGTTTCTGTGAAAGCTCAGAAAGCGCCTTCTCAGATTAATTTTGCACACTTCCAGAGGTCAGTAATGGATGTGAACGCTGGATGTTTACTCTGGCAGCTGCAAGTAGAGGATCATGCATGAAGTCTTACTGGAGCCAGCTGTGGGCCATGTGGTCTAGCTGAGCAATTAAAATACCTGGATAATGCACTCAGTGCAACGTGTACAATTACTGCATCTTCTTACCACCTCATAATCTTGAGACTTTCCAACAACAGAACCTCTGTTCTGGCTTCTGAACACAAGCAAAAAGCAGCAATTCATTAGAAGACTTGTTAAGTTGCCTAGAATAGTTTCAGTGTTGCAGTATGGCTTTCACACTGAGAAATCAATGAAGCCTTTCCAAATAACCATAAATCACCTTGAAATATTTCTTAATAATTTAAACTCCTGCCCAACCCTGATGAAGTCAACAGCATTGAACAGACATAGGTTGTAAGACAGAGTTCAGCAAAGGACTCAGCTGAGGGGGAGAATTAGGAAAGGCAACAAGAGGTTTGAGAAGGGTTCGGGAGCTAAGCAGCGCATGGTGGCCCTAGGACACCTCCAGCAGAAAACCTCCTGCAGAAATCATTTTTAAAAGCTCACTTGAAATTTTACCAGTAGAGGGAAACAAAGCACCTCGGCTGCAACCTGCTCAGAGATGCAGGGCTGTCTCTGGCATCTTGAGTGTCCCTTTTCTTTGACGATGAGCTGTTCGCCTGGCTCTTCTCCTGATGACTGCCCAGGTTGATCACTTGTATCCCACAGCCCCACATTTGCATGCAGGATGCAGGCAGCCCCATGCCTGGGATCAGGTGAGGGCCCTGCACAGATCAGACCATCTGCTCAGGTCAGAGGACAAGCAATAACTTTTAACATCTTGCTGTCTAGGCTTGTCTCTTCCCAAAACTGGGATAGTTTGCCCTTACTATGTAAATGAAACCTCCAAAGTTGGTGTCATGACGTTAGGTTGCTAAATCTCCATTAAGGCACTTAAATACAAATAGCTTAATCTTCAAAGCTGTTACATACCTCTGACTTAATGGAATTTGTGGCTTCTTAGCACTTCTGAAAATCCAGCCCCTAAATGTGTACTTCATCACTCATGCTTGGCATAACGATCCTGGCTAGAGAGACAGAGTTGTTTGTAGAGGAGTAAGGTGATTTGTTTTCCCCAATCTGTTATGAAATATTTAAACACTTTTATATTAAACCTATAACTGCAATTTTTTTCATGCTCTTCAGACTGCTTTTTTCATAGATGTGACTGTGGTGTACAAGTTTAGGTAAAAAGACAGTATATCTATGTCTTGTGTGGTATGAACACAGCAGCAATTCCTTGAAAGCAGTGAGATCATAAAGTCTCAAAGGGAAAGATAATTCCTTGCTTTCCCTGGGATGGATCCTGTCTTTGGCAGTTGAATAGAAATAGTGTGATCAGAGATTTTCTACTCTTGCAGATGTGTGTGCAATTTGTGCTTCACCATCCATCCCAGCTTCCTCTTTTCTGTCCCATGCTCTATAGTGGCACATTCATGTTCTGAAAAATTGCTCCTGTTGGTAGTGGTAAAGGAGGGAAGTTGGCAGGCTGTATTTTAAATCTGCTATTACTAATACAGCAGTTATGCAGAGTTGTCAGGCTGGTCATTGTAACCTACAACAAGTTGTAAGTAACTTTTTAAATGGATTTCGTTTCCTAAGGTTACATGGCTGGGAGGAAGAGTGCTCTGACATCTGGGTCTCCCATCACCAAAGTCAGGTGAGGTACTGTTGTGCCTTTGGCCAGGACTCATTGTCAGGCAGCAGGACTCACTCCAGCATGGACCTGGGATGGGACTTGTAGCGAGCATCTGGGCCTGAAAGGCACTTCTGGATCCCGAAGCTGAGAGCATCCCTTGAATAGACCTAAACATGCAACACATTATCTGCACATACAAGGCAACAGCTTAAATTGATACTTTAGTTCCTGAAAGCCCCAATCTCACAGAAAAGTAGTCAAGAAAGAAAAAAAATGTTCTATTCCAAAGCAGTAGTTGATAGCAGTACTAATGATGTTTTGCTTTAATGAGCTCTAATGCTCACCGCCCATGGTGAGTATGAAGTCTACAGACAAAATCATCTTAAGCAAACCATTAGTACTCTTTACAAACATCTAAATTAAAAAAAAAAAAAAATTCCTGAAACAGTATGTATATTCTACTCTGTCTTTTTTCTCTTTGCATTTAAAAGTTTTCCAATCAAAAATAAAGAGTTCACCTGGTGCTACCTGTCCCAGTAAAACTGTGTTTGTTGATCATTTTGGCTGCAGTAATGTATCTCCCTCTAATGGTATTGTCATTTTCTGGTAGCTGTCGTGAATGCTGGCTGCTTGACCTGAAGTTATTTACACATATTTTGCTACCTATTTTTCACCTGTTCTCAAGATTTAAGCAAATAGTGACTCAAATTTGGAGATCCAAATAAAGTATAAAAATACACTTCATATTTCATTATATTGACTTACATTGGAAGATACACCTTCCTGTGGCAATAAGCTTCAACGAAAAAGTACTTTGCAGTGGCCAAGCAATAACTGTCTTGATATCTGTATCTCTTTAAATGTTGTCATACCCTTCTTAAGTGCTTTTAGCTCATAAATTATTCAGATGGAAACATTACGCTGCATATGATCACACTGAATAGCTGTGAAATGAAGAGTGGTGTACAGGGACTGAAGAGAAGTGTGTAGAAGAGACTTTGCAAGTAGCCTGTTATGTTCCTCAAAATCCCAAATCTGTGAGGACTCCTGATGTCTACAGGGTATTAAATTGCTCTTGAGTGCTTTACTTGATGGGGAGCACTCTCCTCACCTTGCCATGCCATTGCTTCTGCTGAAGCAGTACAGCAACACACAAATACAGTTCATAGTAGATGCTTCTGGGGTTTTGTGCTATTTAGCTATTTGTGCTTCATAACACTAGGAAGTTTAATATTGGACCAGTTTTCTTCTTTCCTACAGAGCCTCTACTGTCTTGCCTTGTTTTTATTTTGTTAATTCCTGGTAGCACCTAAGGCAGTGGAGTAATAAAGACTATCGAAGACAAAATAAAACACTTAGTATCACCTAGCTGTGATTCAGCTGTCTCTGGTAACTGGCTTCTGCGTGGACATGACATAAATTCCAGCCTATGGGAATGGAGCTTAGGACTGAAGAATTTCTGTCCTGCTTGCAGCTTTATGCATGCATTTCATGCTAACAACTTAATGTGGCAGTCACACAGAGCCTCCCTCCGCCTTCTCCCCCACTGCTGGTGTGTTAGGAGAAATAATTCTCACTCTATGGCTGCAATAGATAACGAAAAAATCCCTGTAATGCATAAACCAGGCACCCCCTCACCGATTCAAGCTCAGCTGTGCTGACGAGCCGTGCTACAAAATGGCCTCACATATGACCAGGAACACCACCTGCCATATGGACCACAGCTCCATTGAACAGTTTTGTAAGGATGCTCACAGGCATGATTTACGGGAGGCAAGGATTGTTAGTGTTCTGTCAGTTGTAATCTGTGCTCAAGTGTGTATCAGCAATGTTCGGATTTCTTTCTGTGCATTCTCGAGCCTGGAAGAAACAAGCTGTTTTCTGATTATAGGGATCTGAGCTACATGCATATTGTTCTCGGTAACACTGGGTGTTTGATTACTAACATTTTGGAAATCATCAACTCTTCTTCTGGCAAAACAGATTCTTTTCTGCAGTCTCACAGCATGAGCATTGTTGTCACTGAAAATGAGTTTTTCAGGATTGTGTTTTATACCACAGTTCTCTTCTTCCCTTAATTTAGTTTTCACCTGTGTTTTTCATAGATGCCGCTAGAGTACATGCTGGAAAGCACAAACCAGGTATCATTCTGTTGCTTTCAGTATTAATATGTTCCTGCTGATAGTACCTGCTGTGACAGGTGGGAGCCCAGATTCTGGAGCAGGTTCCCACTGAGCAAGTGACTCCACAAATGCAGGAAGTGATGAGCTACACCATGGGAATTTACAGCTGAGGTGTATGTAATAGGTATATATCAAGTACTCAGACCTCCATCCAACATGGCCAGGAACACTTCCAGGGATGGGGAATCCACAGCTTCTTTGGGAAACCTGTCTCAGTGCTTCATTAATCTCACAGTAAAAAATTCCTTTCTAATATCTAATCCAAACCTACCCTTTCACTTTGAAACCTTTACCCCTTGTCCTGTCACTACATGCTCTTTGAAACAGTCTCTCACTGTAAATGCATCAGAGAGTACAAGTGCTCAGCATCGTTTCAATCCTGCAAAGAGCTTCTGGAAAGGAAAAGTGTGATGAGCGCTGCAGTGTGCATCACTCAACTTCTAAATGTCTCTTCTGTGAATTGAATTTGGCAAAGAGGAGCCAGACAGCCAGACACAGAAGTGTCACTGGCAGTCTGGGAGAGCCTAGTTACCTCATAATGTGGGAAAAAAACATGGATTTGGCATGTTGAATTACATGGCTGGCTGTGGAAGGTAGAGTATCAACCAAAAACATATCCAAGTGGCTATGCAATTCAAACTTCAAATAGTCCTAGCTATTTGCTCTGCATTGAACATCTCTGATCTGGCAGAGAAATTAAACGGCTCATCTTCATAGCATGAGCTTTCCAGGCTGATGTTTGTTGCTCAGTCAAACCATTCCCAGATACTGACACGTGTCAGCCAGGCCACAAGCCAACTATGAACCCATCAAGTGTGGAGCTGAGGTAGAACTCTGCTTTTCCTAACTGAGCTCAACCTCCAAATGATGGAGGAGAAAATACAAGAATGTGTGGATGGGTAGGAGGTAACACTGAGAAAGAGAAGCTGGGATGCT
This sequence comes from Myiotriccus ornatus, assembly GCA_036023395.1. Lineage (NCBI taxonomy): Eukaryota > Metazoa > Chordata > Aves > Passeriformes > Tyrannidae > Myiotriccus > Myiotriccus ornatus. The sequence goes on from JAYRBT010000001.1 coordinate 47,984,562, forward strand.
GGAGCATTCCTCTTGTCCGAGGAAAAGAAAAGCTAATGGGATGTGAGACCTCTGGCAGCAGATGCAACTAGACAGGCATAGGATAAAGGATTAACTGGAGGAAATTCCTATCCATGAATGCTGCATCTTCTGAGTCAGGCTGTGTTTCTGAGAGATCACAGTGATGTGAACTGCTTCTTGGGAAATAACAATGATGAAGTTGTGTGCAGGACCTGAGTATGCATGGTGTGAATAACAGATTTCCATAAGCCCAATCACTCTGAATAAAAATATGCCATCTCTTTCATCGGTCAGTTATTTATTCACTTTCAAGAAAGCAGGATTGGGCAAGAGAGTGAAAGACTAGCAGCAGATATTTGTACTCAAGGGCAGAATTAGAATTTTAATCTATGTCTGCTGCTCAGGAGGCAAAATTCTCAATATAAATGCTAAGTACAGCATGCTCTTATTATGATGGTTGGATGAATATGCATTTCTGCTGCTGGTGTGGGGACACTGCCTTGTCAGCGTTTGACTTTGACACAGTCAGGGTGTGCCAGAAAGAGAGTTAAGGAGGGCAGCCAGCAACTCTACCTGAGGACATCAGCAAGAGAAGCCAAGGCTGGGATGGCTATAACATGAGGTTAAAATACAGTTAAAGTCAAGTTTGGCTGAGATCTCCCACTGCAGGGGAGATTTCTCTCCCTCCACATGCTCTGGGAAACATGAACCTGGGGTTCACTCATTTCCTCTCCCCTCCCATGCAGTAGTAGGGACAAAAAGGACCAATTTCTGGAGAAGACAGATAGAGATCCCCCTAACAAGAGCACTAGGTGGAGCTAACAGGGCTGGGCTTTGCAGTCAACTGGAGGTTCCTATACAACTCTGCCGGGAAAACTTCTGCCTCTGGAAAGAGAAGAGCTGAGCAGACTTGCGTCTCTTCCAGTATTGCTTCTCTTACCTCCAACTTTCCTCAACTCCCTTCCCAGAGGTTTCCTGTGTTTAATACAAAAGGGTCTGCTGTGATCAATCCATTTGCTGCTCTCATCCAGCTGCCTCTCCTGTAGGATCTATGCAGTGTCTGGCTCAGCATTTAGACCTTGGCTCTAGGCTGTTTGTACAGCGTTAATAGTACGACAGCGTGGCTCCGGATCAATCCCTGGCTGATGTCATCGGCAGTATGGGTGCTGGCAATGAAGCATCATCACTTACCATCTCAGGATCTTGTTAATTACTACTGCTCAAGGAGCTTATTTATGCAGTAAATTGATGTTGATGAAAGCAGCTCTGTGAAAATTTGAAACTGTTGTGTCTCATTCTGCTAAATGACTAACAGTGTGTGGAGCACTTGCAGCAAATACCATGTCTCCCTGCTCCGAAGAAAGGGAGGGGAAAATAGACAAAAGCACTTTCCTTGGATGACTGCAAAGGCCCAGAAAATATTTGCTTCTCCATAATCATATTCGATTTTATTGGGAGCTATATACATATTGAGGAGTGACTGCACACTGGAACAGATTACTCAGAGAGGTTGTGGAGTCTTCCTCACTGGAGTTATTCAAGAATCATCTGGACACAATTCTGTGCCACATGCTCCAGGATGGCCCTGCCTGAGCAGGGAGGTTGGACAAGATGGCCCACTGTGGTCCCTTCCAGTCTGACCCATTCCAAGATTCTTTAAGTGATAGTGAGCTCCCAGCAGATATCAAGAGAAGACAGTTAGCTTGCAGTGAGGAAACAGCAGTGGATTAAATATAGGATGCTCCCTTCAAAGCATTGAATTCTCATTGTTTTATTTAGGGAGTGTGCATAAATGGGATCTTGTTTGCATAAATACAGTAAATTGATTTAAGAAAATAATCTGAGAGGAAAAGAAGTGTCTGCTAATTAATCCAGACCTGCCCCTTCTGGAAACATGCACTCCAGGCGTTTGGACAGTGCACTGTACAGCATTACTGTGAGTGTGACTAACAGCATCATGGGTGACTTTCGTCTTCAACACTTGCTTTCTTCTGTTACTTTGCACCTTTGAAAAACAAATGACTCTTGAAGAATCTCGGTGGCTGAATTCTGTATTTCAGGTATGGCTTTGCCAGCGTAACTGTTTTCTCTGTAAGATCATGGGAACAAATGCTCAGAGCAGGCCAAGAGCCATGTTCCTGGTGACTGGATCCGCTGAGGCCGTCGGGACAGAGTCAATCCGCAAGAGGTGCGACCCATCAGTCAGAGGGATCTCCTTACCCAGCACGAGGTTTAGGTGGAGGGAGGAAAGGCTCCCCAGCACAGAGCAGTTGTCCAGCCTGTAGTTGCTGCAGCATGTGCGTTTTTCTGGAGATTAAAATACTTACTCTCTTTCAGCTCAATTTCCTGCTGTCTGGCTCTAGGGGAGGAAGTAGCACAGGAAGAGGAAGGGAAAAAGGAGCTGTGTTCCGAGATTAGACTCCATCTGCTTTTGGGAGCCTTTAACAGGGGAGACAAGAGCTGTCAGAAGGGAAAGTTCTTTTCTTCTGGAGGAAGAAACCTGGCACCCACCTAGAAAGGCAGCTGTAGGTTGGGCAGCCTACACAAAGGGGGCTGTGGCACTTTGCGGCACCTTTGCTCACCCTCCAAACTGTTTGTAATCAGGCAGCTAAATACACCATTTCTCCTGCTGCTGTTCACAAGTTGAGGGGCTGGAGTTGCACCAGGATGTTCTCCAAATGGCCACGGGTAGGGCGAAGCAAGGTTAATAGGGATCTCTGGCCTGTGCTCCCAGCTATGCCCCAGCTTGGGATGTTGGTCCAGCATATTTGCTTTTACTACACCCCGGATCCCCCACAAGCACAATCACATGACTCTTCCAGCTCCTCTCTGATTGGAGGGCGGAGTACAACATCTGCATAGCCCGCCCCCCATACCATAAAAGCCCGGGGGTTTTCCTTTGCAGCAGAGGTACAGTACCAGCTTCTACGTAGACTTTTTGTTTGCTGCAGTACTCTTTATTCTGCCAGTCGGTGCCTTTTGTGATCTCGACATGCGCAGTCTCGCCGACATATTCTTTCACGGCTCTAAAGCGGTGGCGGGCGACAAAATGGACGAATCCTTGCAGGTGGGGGGTGCCGGTGGTCTCTGCATTTTCATCTCCAGCGATTACGTAGATGATCTCCTTGTCAGGGTCCTCGGTTAATAAGCAGAGCTGATTCATGCGCAGATAGTCGTCTTCATCAGGGTTGTTAATGGTGAAGCACCATCTCTTTCCTGCATTCATCTTCAGTGATTTCAGCTCTGAGACTCACTATATAATAGTGTGTCACCGTGTCAGGCCCCTAAAGGTAATACTAAGGGCCTGACACACTTGCTTATATGCTCTCTAATTTGCATACTAGGATTGAGAAATGCCCTATCGCAGGCGAATACGTCATCGGCGGAGGCGAAAGTTCATTTGGCGGAGGCGTTATTGCAGCCGCGGACCTGGTAGAAGACTCTCCTGGATAAGGAAGAACGGCATTCTGTATCAAAGGTCGATCGTAAACTTTCAAATTAAGGCGGAATACACTGGAACCAATCCCACGTCAGTTGGTGGGTGGGCTGCTGTTCCACTCCCTGATTTAACCCTGAGATGGCTGTGGACTGGCAAAACCACAGCTAAACAAGCTTATTACATGTACGATTACTATCGAATTAGAAAAGTTGTTGTTAAATTCATTCCCCTGCACCACCCTATGAAAAATCCCACCTCTATTTTCAGCACTATTGTTGATTTAGATGGAGGGGAAAATTATGACAAGGGTGCGCTCTATGATGAAGACATATATCGTAACTTTTCTACTAAGAAAACTCACTATGTTAACTCGACTTCCACTCGTACATTCACTCCTAAACCTCACCTGGTTGCCACTGAACAGCTAAAACATAACCTCTTTTTCCAACCTAACTCTAAAAGACAACAGTGGTGGATTAACACTAAATTTGATGAAGTTCCACATGGAGGGTTGAGAATGTGTTGTTTAATACTTCCATATCAGCCCTCTGGTACTTATATGTGGAATGTTCAAATGCCATCTTCTGCTGTTCAGACAGGCTATCCAGACACATTATACCTTTCTCAGGATCAGGGAATGGATGACCAGGATGTCTCAATCCTATTCTATTACAATAGTCTTGATACTTTAAGCCTGAGCACCATCCAGGTAGATAGACTCTGGCCCATCAGAAAGGAGTGATGGAGGTCTCCACTTTGGAGGTGGCAAAAAGACCACTTTTGGGTATCCAGAAAAAATTGTCCCACAGTTGTACATGTAGGATCCATAATTTAACCTGATCCATAACATTTGTGAAGCACTTTTCTATAGAGTTTTCACAAGCTGCAGACTATGCTTTTCTCAACAATGCACTTCTAAGGAGATTGAAATTACCAGAATTTGCTTTGTACTGTGGAGAAAGCCCTGGACTTTTTTCCTGGCTTTTGTTTTCATTCATTATTCAACAATAATTATACCACTGTTTCCAGATATCTAAAAAGTAGCCAAACAGGTTTTCATTTTATTTAATAGTACAGACAGGCTGCAAAAAGCAAGGGGATTTAAGCACAGTTGCCATGATCTGCCGGAGACAGGTGACAGGATCCTTCCCAAGGTCCTAAGCCAGTGCAAAGCTAGATTTTCTCAGCTACTGGAATAATGAGCTCATGGTAGATCTAAGAAAATTACTGCATTTCTAGAGAGAATTTTCCAGAAGTTTAGGCTCCCATTAACACACTCAGTAATGAATGATTCTCAAACAAATCCAAAATAATCTTTCCCAGAAAAGTTTCTTCCATTCCCAGGAGCTGGAAAAAAAAGGGCTATAAATCAATGCAAGTTTAAGTGGATAATAAAGAGGTGCATGAGTCCACATAGCACAGTCGGTGACCTACAATTTTTAAAAGACTGAAAAGCAAGACCATTTTTTTCTAAAGCATAACTCTGTTCTGTGGACCTAATTCTCAAGACAGGAGATCCTATAACAGCCTTAAGATATTGTAGGCACTTTCTGAATTTCCCAGAATATCCTTAAACACAGAGTATTAGAAATTTAAAAATATTTAATATGGAAAAGCTATATTTTAAGCATACAGTTTCTCCCCATGTCCAGAATGGTTACTTGCTGATGCTTTTGGAATGCACAAGGGTGAGCTGTTAGACTTAAATAAAAACTGTAGGACTGTAGGATAGCTCTGCAAATAGAATTAAACAATATTTGGACCACATTCATGTTTGCTCAGTCATGGTAGGTATCATATTTTTTAAAAAAAACCACCATAATTGTATTAATATGATCCATACTTGGAAAAAAAAAGTTATTCCTAAAATTCTGATACCTGTCCAGAAACCAACATGGAAACAAAGCGTACAAAACCCTATTATTTCCAGCTGGGTAAAAATCTGCTATAAAAATAAAGCATTCTAATTCAATTACTCTTCACATAACATATTTGTCTCAAAGCTGTTTCATACACACTTTTCAGAGTCATAAGTAAGTTGAAAAACTTTTCATGAAAAAGTCTGCACTGCAACAGGAAGAATTTAGTGGGTGGGTGTGCATAGGGGACAGCTTTGAGGTCTTTCAATTTTTTTTTCAGACAAAAACAGGAATAAGAACTGCAGTCTCAGAAGCTCATAAAAAGGATTTTAGTCAAGGTTTACAGTATATTAGAGAGAAAGTATTAAATGAGATTCAAATTTTCACATTAAAATTCTTCTGTAAAATGCAGTTTTTCATTCTATTAGATGAGAGTTTGCTTGGAACAGGATCCGAGCTTACTTCTTGGGTTTTATACAAATTGAGCAAGATATTAAGAAAATTGTTTTAATATCCTAATCCTGCTCAAATGGACCCAAAGGCAGGATCCACATTGCTGCCCCTACTTCTCTCCCTGTGCAGCAATAAGCACATGCTGGTCACTTTATCAAAAACCACACAAGCCTCACCATGGCACTCCCAAATGCTGCCATGTATTGTGAAGACATGAGGCCAGGGTCAGTGCCACCATCAGAAGAGAGGGTTGTGGAATAATAGATTCATCAGTGGAATAATAGATTTGTCAGTGCTGTAAGTGACAAGCAAGGCGCATATCCCAGGTGGGATTTGGTGGCTCTTCGTTCTCCATTGTATTTAATAGGATGCTATCTACACTGTATTCACTCTGGTGGGGGTCACATGTTATTTGCCTTCAGTCCCTGCCAGGTGTCTGAGGTGAGCCCTCGGAGGCGTGAGAGGGCAGCCTCTGTGCAGAAACCAGACCTGACAGCAGCACTCTGTCTTCTCATGGAGTGTGGGGGTGGCAACGTCCTCACACGCTTTTTAGAAGTCCTTCAAGGAGAAGTATAAGTAGGTGTTGAATTTCACTGCTTCACAGATTCCTTCCAGGAAGAGGATGAATGGTTCCTGCTTGAATTGGATCCCTCTGGCCTTGACATCAATTAGAGTCACATGTGATGTTTCTCCATAATATGCTGTTGGATCATCATTGTCACTTTGTCTCTCTTCATTATAATCTTAATTTTATCACTCTACCCACATTATGTGGTGGGGTGTTTACTGGCCTAGAAGTCAGACATCAATGGTAACGTATGGGTGCGCCCTGCCCTTGATGGTGAGTGAACATGAAATGTAGCTAATGGCTTTCAAGGACCTGCCTCCGAAATATTTGGCACCAAGAAATGTTCAGTACAAATGGGGGGTGACAGTGATGGACAATGCTGTGCAGTCAGCAGCTTAGCCAGTGACCCCAACATTTCCTCATGTCTAGCCATTTCCTGCTTTCCCAGAGAAAGCCATCTGGCCTTCTGCTGGAGGAGTTTGGAGCCATTTGCCTGAGGAGAGCACAGGGTAAGTGGGTTTAATCCTGCTGTCTTTCGAGTGACAAAAAGCAGGGTTGGACCCAATGCAAGAAAATGTCTGCATTAACTACTGCGTGGTGTACCAAACAGCCGGCTGTTCCAATAAAATATTTATAACTCATCATTTTGTTAAATGAAACATGTACTTTATGGCACCTTCTATAATTAACAGGCCATGTTCCAGGTAATTTTGCACATGATGTTTCACAGTTTATTACCAGGTACTACAAGGATATGCAATAAGTACTTACAAATAACTGCCCATATTAAAATGTAGTATTGCAAACAAAAGCAATTAAGCTTAGTATTATTTGTTTGTAAACAAGTATAAGGGGAGGACCTTTGCCAAACAAAAGATTGGGTTAGTGGGATGATAAAGCAGTAAACCTTGCAATGCATGAACACATTACTGTGTAGCTACATGCATGGAGCAATGAGGATGTTTTAGCAGTTACTTTAATTTTGCTGACAAATAACATTTAAAGATACTGGCGTGGTTAAAATGTACTTAATGATGCATTAGATGACCTGAATGCTGGCATTAACATTGAAATAATAGCTCATTTGAGTAAGGTATTCTCAGTGGACTATGGTCACATTAACATATTCAACATTTACCATTGTCTAATTTGCAAATTATAGACTAAAATAAGACATTTGAGGGGTTTGTGCTGCAGTGAAACCTTGAACAACTGCCATTCATCTTGTCCTCAGTAAGTTGGAGGTTGTGAATACACAAAACTCTGAGAGATTCATTCTAACCTAGCCTGAGAGCAGAGATGTTGCATTCTTAGTTCACTGACTTGATCACAGCAATGCAGTGTGCTAAGTCGCCTCCTATTTTTTCCTGCTGTGTAAGCACAGGACAGCCACTACCACCATTTCTCGTGGTCACCTGGCAGGACAAACCTAGTCAGAACAGGACTGCTCACCATGCTTCATCTTGTTGTCAAAAGCTAGAGTAGGCTTAAAAGCAACTAAACCTTAACATTTCCATATTGCAGATGTGGTCTGGGGACACAGTTCCAAATGCTTATTGAAGCATCTTCTGAGGAAGAATTATCCCTTGGTTAAAGCCAACAAAATGGGTATCTTGCTCCTGTTATCTCTGCCTGGCAGACAAGCCAGGGTGTACAGCGAGAAAGCCTGGTCTGGTGCACCTGAGCAAGCCTTCCTGCATCAGTGCTTCCTAGCACAAACCCCGGCACACCCTGGGGAGGCACGGAGTGGGAAAATCCCCTGTGATGCACTTGGATGCCCTTCATCTCTCCCGAGCAGTTGTGTGCTGGCTTGGCCAATCCACGCTGTCCCCATGACAGGGGCACAAGGCACCTCACACCAGGGAGGCACCACTGCCACATGGGTCAAGCCAGAGAAGCACTGGGGACTCTGCATCCTCACCACCAAGGATGTGCCATAGTCTTGGGCCCCAGCACTGCAGGATTAGGCCTTTCTGTGAATTAACCAGAAATGTGGCGTTTTCTGTCTTACTCTGAATGCAAAAGGCTGGGGCTGTCTCTGCTGGTTATTTGGAATCTGGCAATTCTCACATATTTGTTACTTTTACTGGTGCTCTGGGTTCAATTTTTGCAAATTGCTGAACAGCTTTCCTAAGCTTATGTGTGTCTTCAGCTCTCACTGGCTTAATCACTGGTCCTTTGGTAACCAACAACTACTACGTGAATTAGCCATCTGTGAAACGCTGCCCAACTCTATTTGTGCCAAATCCTCACATCCTTATTGGAGATCAGGGACTGAGGGGGCACAAGAAGTCTACATACACAATTTTCTTGCAAAATATTTCCTAGCTGTTTCTATTTTTAAGGGCAGTGTCAATATTTTGCTCATGATCTTTGCAGAGGTAAGCATTTGTGTTTCAAATATGAGGCAAAGCCAGGTGAAAAATTAGAGTCCTTAATGATGTTCAGTTTGAAAAATGACAAAATTATTGTGAATTTTCACTGCATTTAACTTCCTTCTCTTTGTCCTATCTTACCTCCATTGGTCAGAAGAATAACTAATGTTCCCTAGGTGGTCTTGCTCTGCTTAGGCATACCTGTGCTGGTTGCTTTGTTTTGGTGTTGTTGGACCAGTTTCTTTGAGTTTGCCCTAAAACTGGAGGCAGAAGATCTGAAGAGACACTCAACTTGATGAAAAATTCCTGTCTTCCTTTTTCGTGCTGAAGCCAGCAGATGGTGCTTACTGCCTTTGCACACTTCTTGGAGAAAGCCTACATTATCTGGCAGTTAGTTTATGGTATTTACCAGGGAAAAGCTATAAGGCTCACAGCTGCTTGTCACTTTTCAGAGAGCTGAAGGATTGGGCTCTGAAAGCAGAACACATCCCACAATACTGAGAGCTTTAGGATTTCAAACCCCTACAAGTCTGGATGTTTTCATGAACTGTTTTCTGAAGATGCTGCTTTGCTACTACCACAATGATTGGTGGGGGTTTTGTTGCTTAAATTTGGAAGTAGGAGGAAGAGAGCAAGTTGTACCGTCTCTTTGGATGGATTTCAAAGGGAAGCCTACAGATATAGGCTGTAATATATAGGTTATGCCTCTGATAAGGGCTTGCTGAGGCCCAGGGGAGCTGGTTCGAGTTGGGATGATTTGCAGGGAATACTGAGCATCTTGCTCTTCCAGAAGGGATGCTCTGAGACCTCTTCAGCCTGAAGAAAAAGGTTGATAAGCTCTCAGAAAAGCATCTTCCCAATCCATTCCCAGCACTGTTAAAGAAGCACTATCCATCCCCACTGATGAGTGAAGAAAGCTGTTGGGTTCCCACATTTGCCTGCGGAGACCTTTACACCCTGAATATTTTCCCAGAACAACTACAGCTTTCTTTCTTCCAGTGTGACTTACATCTGATGGGAAGTGCACAGAGACAGAGTTACACAGATTAAAAAGAAATAAAAGTAATAAATAAATCAGAGCTGCTCTGTCATTTGGTGATGGAGAGTGTGAGCAGCAGAGTGCTGAGGATAAAAGGCTCAGCTATACATTTACATTAAGGTCCTGTGCAAAGAGCTTAACTTTTTCTTTTCTGTTTACCTATGTATTTCCTTTCTACAGACACAAAACCAGAACAGAAGCTTGCCCAGCAGACTGCACCTTCCTGTGAACATCTTTTATTCAATATTAATCTCATTCTCTTCTTCTTTGCAGCTGAATCATTTAATCTCCATTGGAGCAGCAATTTCTACCTCCAGCCACAAGCCAACAGCTTTAATGATAGGTAACAATTTTGCTTATCTTTAAAACAGGTAGGAATTCCTTTCAAGACAATGTGTGTCCAACAAGTTCTCCCTGCTTTCAGCCCTTGCACAGTCAGTGCTACCTGTATTCCTAGGAGCAGCATCAGGTTTAAACTTTTCCTTTGATGGTAGAAGCAGAAGCAGTATTGTCTTTTTGAATTTCTTTTTCTGTATGGATTTCCTGTTGTACAAGCACAGCTAGGTTTTCTGCATGGGAGGACAACTTCTAAACCCGAAAGGTTGTTTAGAAAAGGCAGCAGCCTGGCAGCTGAGCTGGACTAATTTCCTGGCTGCTCTTACCAGCTTTGGCAGCTAACCCAGGGGAGCAAGAGCTGCAGGGAAGCTGTGCTGCTTGATGCTCTGGACCTACATTCTCAGGTTTTCTCCAAATAACATTGTTTCCTCCTATCTGCATGTTTACAATGGAAACTCAGTGAAATTATAGAAATATTGGTGTTTGCCTGAGACCATCAGCTAGTTCTCTTCACCTCACTGGAAATAATGGAAGATAAAAATCTCTGATGATTAATATCTGTATGACTTGATCTTACGTGGGTAGTGTGAATCAAGAATTTTCTAAATAATATGGGAGAAGACTGTGTCTCTGCTTGGGCAGAGGAACCAGGCAGGATCTGTCCCAATGTTACTCCTTAATGAGGAACTGGTGTATTTCCAGTACCTGGAGCTGATATCAATGGCTTTAACACTTTGCATTAATCAAGATAGTAAGATAAAAGTAAACATATGGAATGAGTTTTTAGTTTTCAGCTGTGTCCAGGAGTGCTGAGCACCTGCCTTTTAATCTAGCATTCTATCGATGTCTTAGAAAATAAATACTGGAAACAAATGATAAGCGGTTACTGAGGTATTACTGAGCTACTCACTTTTGGTTTATGTCATGTGCAGGCTGACCAACTTTGTTCCTTAAATAGCCAATCTACAAGAAAAAGGCTTGCATATTCCGTTTTCTTTCTGTCCTAGTTCTGTCCTTGGTCTTGTTAGTGAAGGCAAATGTGCTGAGCAACTCCATGACCTCATTTCAGCAAAGAACAGGCAGCTGCCGAACACTGACCTCAGTGGGAGATGTGCAAATATGCTTCCTTACTTTGATGGACTGAAGACATAGGAAGGTCTCTAAAATCTGCTTTCCTCCCAAAGAAGTCAGTTGCAAAGCTCCCATTGATTTCAATGAGAAAAAAACAAACCACTATTTCAAGGGTAAGTAAATAAATTTATGTCACAAATGTAGAGGTCAGAGCTCACACAGCTTTGCAGTGTGAAGCACTGAGCACCTCTAGCATCATGGTGAGTGCTGTGCTGCCTTGCTATGGTGTGCTTTTTCACCCAGCCCAGACCTTCCCCCACTTAGGCTGTCTTCATCTGCCCACAGGAACAGAGTGAAAGGAGTCACGTCTCCTCCAGGTCACCTTGGGTTTCCATAGTGACTATTTGAATGCGATTGTCTTATCAATCACAACCTCCTTCACTCTCATAAGCAACTATAAAATCTCCTCTGGTTTCTATAGCAACCATGTTTAAAGCCATATATTTATTTCCTCTAGGCTTAACTGATTTGTTGAAAATAGTGCAAATTAACTGTGGGTGCAATATTTCTTGTATTTTTTTCCCCTTAAACTATCCTTTACCGTCATCAACATCAGAATAACAACAGTTAGGATGAAACTATTGTCCTTTTGTTTCAGTTACTTAGAGACCCTCCTTGCTGCCTAACCGCATTGCCTCTTAAAGATCATTGTTTTCATGAGAAGACTGAAAACCCAAGACCTCTGCAGTTCAGTCTTTCCCTTCCCAATTCAAACCCCTGTGTCCTTCCATCTCGAGGCACTTAGCAGAAAAAAGTGGTGCTGTTTTGATACCCCAAATGACTTCGTGTAGTAATATGCAGGAATAACACCTTCCCTCCAGTGACCTCAAAGCAAAGTACAGTTGT
>JAYRBT010000001.1:47996707-48025291 GCA_036023395.1 Myiotriccus ornatus
TACCCCAAATGACTTCGTGTAGTAATATGCAGGAATAACACCTTCCCTCCAGTGACCTCAAAGCAAAGTACAGTTGTTACTTATAAGAACATTGTTACTCAAATGTTATTATCGGTGTAGTATAAACAAAATGCACAAGGTTAACGGCCCATCTACACTGTAAACACAATAAATGTCAAGAATGTTGTGGGGTTTTTTTCAACGTAAATGCGGTAACTGCAGACAAGGCTGATACCGCATTGTCTATGATTTCCTTTCACCAGACAGCAGGCAGACGTAAAGTTGTCTATAGAGCTGGCACAATCACAACTACACCTTTACTTCATGATCCGACTATAGACACACACTGTTTAACTTGGGAGGCAGATCAAAGCCATACAGCCACTTGCTCCCCTCCTCAGCCCCCAGTGGGGGTGAGAATTGGGAGGGGAAAAAAGTACAGTTCATGGGTTGAGATAAAGACAGTCTAAGACAACAGAAAAGGAATAATAATAATAATACTAATAATATACAAATCAAGGGATGCACAATACAGCTGCTCACCACCCATAAGAATGTGCCTGATTCAAGGTTATAAAGTTATTAATAGACAATTGTTCTGCTCTGAAACTCTGTGGCAGCGTTGTCTGGGATCCTCTTGGTAGCAGCAAGTTGAAGACATACCAGATTTACTTCTCTGCAACTTCCAGGTTACACGGAAAGATAGAACAGGAAGAGAGGTGCTCAACTTCATCTAGTAGTGCTGGTTTCAAGCTGTCCTGAGCTTTTCTTATTCCTCTTCCTCTGTAGTAGGAAAACATTTGGTTTTGGAGCAAGATAAGAGAATTGTTCGCTTTTCTCTTAATTTCTAACTTTTCTTAGAAACTTTTGGTCCCTACACTGTGTCCCTCTGCTTCCCCTTGCCCAGAGCTGCTGAAGTGCTGTCACGAGGCAAGTTTATTCCTGTGCAATGGGATGAGCAGCCTTTGCAGAAACACTGGCAAAACTGCAGTCCGTCCACGTTGCGCCTTAGGAAAAGGGTTACTAACAAACTTCATTATGTTTAAGGAAAAGTGAAAAAAGAGCCAGGAGGCTGGGGTTGTGGTCACACAGTAGGAAAGAGAGAGAGAGTTTTGTGTCAGTTGGTGGGAAATTCAGTAACTGAAGTTTTATGGGTATAGAGGAGGAATACATCGAGATGATAAAAAAGAGAGGAATTATCTACTTCTAAAATTAAAAAAGAGGAATATGCAGTGACTCAGGATCACACTGCTGAGTTCACAAAAGGCGGTCGGTACTGCAGGGGCTTGGACCCCCCCCAGCTGCCTGGCTATGCTTAGGGAGGTTTCCCTGTTTTTCCAGGGTGCACCATTGATGGTCCTCACATTGAACTGTATGTGAAGGAGAGGAAGGGGCAGCAGGAAGCCTTGAGGCTTTCTATGAGAGCTCCTCCAAGGAGAGGTGGATGTGGCCAAACTGTATTCAGAACCCCCAGTGAAGTAAAACCATTTGGGTTCAGTAAGAAACACAACCTGCTTGTGACAGGAGGAGAGGACCAGGCAGTCCCTGACTTGCCCGGTCAGGGGCTGTGGTGTGCCAGCACAGAGCTGGGTGCAGAGCTAATGGTGTCCCAGCTGTCAGTGCGGGAGGGAGTCACTGGTGTCTTTGGTAAGTATGAGCTCAAGACCATGGCTTTGTTGCATTGCTTCAGATATGACCAGACACTCCAGAGCATGGCACTGCAGCTCATTGCTCTTAATACTGCCACCCCTTTGCTCATACAAACCTCAGAGCAAACTCACTTCTATAAAGAAGTGCTTTGCAGAAATTCAAACCCTTTTCAATAGGAGCTTGGCTGGAGCTGTTCTTCATCCCTAATCTTTTAACACACATTGTTTTTTTCCCACACAGATGCCCCCCCGAATCCACAGGGCTTTCAGCTCTCTGTGCAGGGTCCTGCAGCATCACTGTATGCTACCAAGGCTCTTGCAAACCTGGTTACAAATCTGCCAGGTACCAATCAGAGTGGGGATGCCATGGACCCAGGTGACTTAGATTCTGCGGGGGAGATGGCAGCAGGCAGAGAAAGGGCACAAGGAAGCCGTGGAGCAAGACTAACTAGCAGGAAGAGCTGCTTTCTTCAGGCAAACACTTGCAGGACCTCTGCCTTCCTTCAGTGAAGGGTTGCTACTGCTGGCTAAACCTTCCTGAGAAAACTCTGACAACTTCATTCTCCAAAACACAAGTGTTAATAGATTTGGGTCCATTGCATTAGACTTGACATAATAACAAACTCACAGGTTTATATAAAAACTGCTTAACATGAAGCTGTTCTTAGCTAAATTTCAGCCTATGTGAGGGAATGCTTAGAAGCCATACAGCACTGATCTTTTACCCTCACACATCTGAAGTTGCTAAAATCATATAATCATAGAATGATTATATAAATATATAAATATAATATTTTATATGCCTATTGTTGAGGTCTGTAGAAGCTACTGATATATATACTCTTTCTATGCAGATGTCCTGAAGTAGTCCAATATCTGAATGTGTAACTCATATATGATCTGTTAAAAATAAACACATGCCCTTTGCTAGCAGTAGAACATTTACAAATCTAAGTCAAATACTCAGGAACTGGGAAATGCCAGAGTTGAAACTGTCTCTGCAGTAGTATCTTGAAAACGCTGCAAAGAACAGAGCATTTCTTGCTCCACTTCCCACGTTCCTTCCTAGGCAAGCTGAGCTCCTGTTCCTTCTCTTTCCCCTGTGGACTTGGGTTGCTGAGGAGCAGACCTGGTGGTTTTTGGCTTGCTCTGTGCTTCCTTCTGTGTGACAGGAACACAAGCCATTTATGTTACTGTGGATACATTTGCTCTTACCTAAAATTGAGGAAAGGGGCAGCTGGGGAGAAGGGGTGAGAGAGGATGTTTTGCATCGTGTTTTTTTCCTGAAGCCTGTGGTCAGGTGGGTGTGAAGCCTGTGAGACCACAGCTCAGTATGGACAGCAGGAGTGCCATATCAGGGGCAGATAAGGAGCACATTTCTTGCAAGGACTAAAAGCCTCATTCCCCTTATCTCAATTTTCAGAGCCACTGAAGCCCTATGTCTTTTTCCTGTTTGACTAATGTATTGAGAAACCGATGCAGAGCAGCTACACATGTTCCTGTCTTCCCTGAGGCATGCACAGCATGGCCAGCAGTCTCTCTCTCTCTCTCCTTCCCTCCCTCCCTCAGGACTGTGGGGGATGCTGGCTGTGCATGTTTAACACTCCACTCTCTACACGGTATGTAGCTGCACATCCCAGTTGTCTTTTCAGCAGCTGCCCCCAGGAACATGACTTTGCTATTTATGCCGCTCCCTCTCCTGCTCCCACTCCCATCACACTGTGTGGGTCTCCAGCCCACGGTGGGTTTTCCCTCGGGTAAATGACTCAAGTGGCAATAAGACCCAGCAGCTGTGCTGGATACTGCCACAGCAGTTTCCACCAGATTAACCCTGCAAGACTGCCAGTAAGGCAGAGGGTTTGGCATGCTGATCACTGGGCTCTCATGTCCCTGCAAGGTGGCTTTAGTCCCTCACCCTGAGATCACTTGACTTCCAGCCTTCATCTGAAGCATCTGAGCAGCTCCCACAGAAATGGGAACAGTTTCTGTAGGAGGGACTGTAGGTAATGACTGGACATCAACTTAAACATGGCTAGCAACACCACCGTCTCCATCCCTCATTTGAAGAGGGTGGGATGTGCTACGAGCACTGGCACAGGGCAGGTCCTGCAAGTGATGTGGTGATTGTCCTTTCCTGTGACTCCCACCAGTGTGCAGAGTGACACAGCCCGGACCTGGGCAGCTGCCCACCCAGCAGTGGCTGCTTAAATGCAGCCTCTAGACACAGAGACCCAAGTTCATCCAAAGGGACTTTAAGTGCTAGAGCCCGTACAAACTTCTCTGGCCCCACTGTAGGATTGGTCAGGGACCAGAGATCTCAGTAAAGGTGAGCTAAGGACATGATGTTCGACAGAAAAGAAAGCTGTGGCAAAAAAGTGGAACAAGGGGTGGGAATTTAAGCAGGACCTTTGAGCTACTTTCTAAAGTTCAAACTTTTTAAAAAATTTTTCTTTAAAGACATGTGAAGTGTGGGATTTTGAAATATGAAAGCAATTATTTGAGCTCACCAGTGCTCACAGAGAAGCAGCAGTCACCTGTTCAACTCTAGACAGCAGTGGAAGAAGATACATTTCTTTTTATATTGGTTACACCTCTGTAGGCACTATTGCCTGTGCCTGCAGCAGAGAGGGCTGCATTTGAGTCCTGTGGTAGGCTGGCTACAGGAGAGATGGATGCCTGAAGAGAGGAAGTTATGGCAACAGGTGCTGAGTGCTCTGAAGAGGGATAAGAGGTTTGTAAATTTCTGGAAAACTCAAAAACAATTAAAGGACATAAATAAGAGTAGATTTTTTTTTTTCTTGCAGAAAGAAAGCGTGATGAGATCTGTGACTGCACCTATGCAGCGGCAAATAGGAGTAAGTAAAGTTTTCCCTGTCATTGTGTAAGTCTTGTCCCAGGGCCAGATGCATCTGGTGGGAGTTTATACTGCAAGTAACTGTGCTTTTCTGTGGGAAGTTCCTCCCCTGAGACATTCCTGAGGGATTAGTCAGATTTGTATGCCTCCAAAAGAAATGTGTACTATGGCTTCAGTAAAGAAAATAATAAAAATAATCCCAAGCAAAGCTGTAGTGCAAAGCAGATGGAGCTGCCCAGCCTGGCCAAGCAGGCTCAAGCTGTCATGGCCAGCTCTGCCTACCTGCAGAGTGTGTGCAAGTCAGATGGAGCTCTAAAAAAATATCTGTGCTGTTCAAGAGAAAACAAAACTGGGGCTTGAAGATGACAATGAGGTATGGGAAGTAAGTTTGCAGGCAGCACCAAGTTGGGCAGGAGTGCTGATCTGCTAGAGGTTAAGAAGGCTCTGTTGAGGGATCTGGACAGGCTGGATCGAAGGGCTGAGGCCGACTGGATGAGGTTTAATAGGACCAAGTGCTGAGGTCCTGCACTTAGGTCACAACAACTCCATGCAGCATCACAGCCTGAAGGAAGAGTTACTGGAAAGCTGCTTGGCAGAAAAGGGGGCTCCTGGTTGACAGCTGGCCTGAGGTGAACGTGAGCCAGCAGTGTGCCCAAGTGGCCAAGAAGGCCAGTGGTATCCTGGCCTGTATCAGCAATAGGCCAGCAGGACCAGGGCAGTGATCATCTCCCTGCACTCAGCACTGGTGAGGCCATATGTGAGTTCTTGTGTTCAGTTTTGGGCTCCTCACTACAAGAAAGACATTGAGCGCATCCAGAGAAGGGCAACAAGTATAAGCAGTGGCAGGGGCAATCTTATCACACTCTACAACTACCTTGAAAGGAGGGTGTAGCAAGGTTGGAGTTGGGTCTCTTCTCCCAGGCAACAAGTGACTGGACAAGGGGAAACAGCCTCAAGTTGTGACAGGGGAGGTTTAGGTTGCATATTAGGAAAAATTTCTTCACTGAAAGGGTAGTCAGGCTACACTGGAACATAACTGCTCAGGGAAGTGGTGGAATCACCACCCGTGGAAGTGTTCAAAAAACAGGTAGATGGGACATGTGGGGACATGGTTTAGTGGTGAACATGGTGTTGCTGAGTTAAGGGTTAGACTCGATGATCTAGGAGGTCTTTTCCAACCTTAATATTTCTATGATTCTATGAATTTGAGTGGAAAGTTTGAGGTAGTTTTCAAAATCCAAACTTTCTTTGTCTCTTTTTTTGTTTTCTTTTAAAGACAACTGAATTATTGCTATTTGTAGTCTTGAATCTCACACAAGTAAGAACCTTTTGCACTAAGCAGAGGACCAAGTGGATTAATAAAAGGTTCTGTAGTTTCCAAGAGGAATAATAATTCCAGAGTGGGAAATCATTACTACTCTGTCCCTTTGGAGACCAGTGGGTAAATTTGCTCATGTTTGAGTATTTGAACTAAGAGTATGCAAATACCACATCTCTTTCTAATTTTGGAAAAGTATGTTGATAAATCAAAGACATCCACAGGTGTGTCCTGAATGTTCTTCTGGATATATTGTGGCTGTTGGGTGGGACAGAAGAATAAATATGTGCTTTCTCAGTAGGAAGACTGCATCTGAAAGATATGATATGTTAGCCTAAAATAATGTGAAATTGTTTTGAATGAAAATCCAAATTCTGTATTTAGAGCTTGGTAAAAAATATAATTGAGCAAAAATCCCTTTGCCACCACTAGAACCTGCTGTTTGGGCTTGAAACCAAAACTGTACCCAAGATATATAAATCCTCAGGGGTCTTTCCACAAGGGAAGTGGTGTTACCATCTGCCCTCTCTGCCCCACTGGGAAACCACCCAGTTGCTTGTTTATGGGCTGACCTTGAGAGGTGAAGGCAATTTTATTGAGGTCATCTGGACTAATTAACTCAGAGAGCTGGGTGTGTCTGTACAAAGCCGCATTTGCCAGTGATCAGAAAAGCATGCAGCTGCCTTTTGTTGGGACCGAAACTGTGGTGGCAATAGATTTAAGACACAGAGATGAAACATGTTTGTTACTTATGCTGATCTGAAGGGCCTATTCCTTCCGACTGAGATCCAGGATTCCTTTTGGAGCTCCCAGGGAGGAACAAGCAGCCATCAACCACAAAAGATGTTTTGACCATTTTATCACTTGTTGAAACCACATGTATTGGCTTCAACAAATTTGGCAATGTTGGAAATGGGAGAGAATGAGAGGGAAAAAGATCTTGTAATACGCTGCTGGTTTATCTGGGACACTCCTCTTGCTTGCTCTCCAAAGAAAAAGTAGTTTTTTTAATCCAAATTGGGAGAAAAAAGCAACTTCTTTATCGTCTCTGAAGTGGATTTCCCGTTTTCTGGCCAGCTTCTTTTGCCAGTAGGGCCAAATTGCCTGCACAGGGATAACTTTCCTGTTCCCCAAGCATGGAGTGCGTGTCCAGGGCCAAGGAGGACAAACATCTTCTGGTGGAGTCCCAACCAGCCTCTCCCTTGGGCAAGGATTTGGTGGATGAGGTCCATTCATGCTCAGAAACCTCAGCCTTTTGGCAAAATGACATGATAAGGATCTTCCTCAGGTCTGTATTTCAAGCACATTATTTAATGAGAGCAGTAAGCTACTGCGTAGCGTAAATCAGCATTACACAACAGTTGAAAACTTGGTCTTGTTTTAATACAGGCAAATGAGATTCTTGCATTAAGCTGTTAATTTAATCTTAGCTTTGCATGATCCTCAGTCGCTGGTTTTCATATGGCCTAGAAGGAAAAGCCAGACAGAAATAATAAGAACTTGGGAAGGGCCGAGCAGTTAAAATGGCATGGTTGTGAACTGAGATGGGAGGTGGAAATCAGGTGCTGCAAGCTTGTAGCAGGGTCAGGTTTATGTGTGTGGTCTGACCAAGCCAAAGATCCTGCCAAAGAATGAAACGGGAGGATGAACAACACTCTTTGTGTTTTTATTTTGCTTCCATCCAGTGCTGTGGCTACAAAGCGTATATCCTCTGTGATAGCTGCTCTCCACCAACTCTCCTTGCCTCAGCTGGTCACAGAGGTGATACTCTGCTTTGGATCACGACCTCCAGCTGCAACTGCCACAAACTTCCCAGCTACTTCCCACTGACTGTGCTTAAGGAAAAGGCAAGTGCTGCTTGAGAAAACAATGAATATCACTCAGCTTTCAAAAATCTTTTCAAAAGAAACATCAGGAAAGTGTTTAAGATAGATTGAAATGGTTGGCCTTAATTTCTGTGAGGTTACTTCTGCCACATAATTATCTTACAAGATTATGAACATAACCTGAAGTGTATTTCTAAAAGAAAACAAAACTGGTTTTGTTCTGAAAATGCTAAAACAGGCTCTTCTACAGGCCTGCTGGACTTTACAAAGGTTTTGCCCCAAAGTAGAACCTTAGCAAAAGCCATCATTCATCAGACTGCTTTGCATTTCAGTAGACTCAGGTTTTCCAGCGTTAAATGTTTCCATCTTTCTTTGACCAGCTCTGTTGAAAGCTGTCAGTGGTGATGCCAACAGTGGCCTTATGAGGCTGTGAAGGGGAGCTCTAAGAAATGCTTATCAATGCATTACCACTGCTTCAGAACAAGGTTTATTACTATAACTTCAACACAGCAATGGGGACATCTTGCTGTGTCAACATGATGTGTTTTATTCATTTAATGTCATTTGTTAAAGAAAAGTAATTCCAAATTCTGTAAGTTGTGTAGTTCTTATTTTTTTTTTCACGGTTAAGGAGGCTTGCAGTGGACATACAAGTTTTTTATTTCCTTTTGCTTTCTAAGCTGCAGTCACAAGCAGTACCGAAGTGAAATTTCTACAGGTTTGTGTGGTTGGACTGGGGTCTTGAGCAGTAAATCTTATTTCCAGTGGACCTCATGGCAGAAGTTAACACCACATTGTTGCCCATGTCCAGCTTGTGTTGTAGGTCTGTGCTGTATGGGAAGGTTTTTTTTAATTTCTAAAATGTTGTGGTGGGGTTTTTTTTGTTGTTGTTTTTGGTTTTTGGTTTTTTTTTTTTTAAATACTATGCTTGCATGTTTTTCGAAAACTGTGAATTAGTTGTTTCTCAGTTTGCAGTAATAACTAACCTTCCCTCTCCCTCTGCTTTTAATCTGTGAGCATATAGATGCAGATTATTGATTTTTCAGCATCTTAAAGCAAATCCCTTAAATTGGTGACCTCTCCTGTGGAGTAAAATCTGCAGGGCCTCTGGCCCTGGCATGACAGAGTGATCCATCCTGAGGGAGGGCTCTGATTTTTCCCTGATAAAAGGATTTGCTCTAATATTTTTAAACTATTTAAAGGTTGAGAGTTTTTTCATTAAAAGTGGCTGTTTTATTGATCTCTTCCTTTTTTTTACATTAAAGTTTTGAATTAAAGTAGTAATTTGCTTAGAAGACAAATACCCAAAGAATTCTTGAGGTGAAGGGTAAAACTGACAGAGGCAGTGTGTTATGGATCTCTAGTAAATAAATATATTGTAAGCATGATGATCAGTGGAGGAAGATTTGAAATCTCTGCTTCTAACTCTAATTTCATCCCCTGTGTGTTCCCCTCCAAACAGACTCCTGTTCTGATATTCATGAGAAATGATTTTGCCATCACCATTTGTTCTTCTGCAGGTTCCTTCTACTCCTGGAGCCTGCTTGGCTCCACACCTCTCAGCTTGCCCAGTGACAAATTGCTGCAGGCATGCATCCACTTACCCTGGGTTTGCCCCGGGCTTCCACACGACACAGTGTATGTCCATTAAACAGCTCGTGCTGTGTTATCACAGACTGTAAATTACTGCTTGATCACACAGCTGGCCTGGATGTCCATCTCAGTCTGACCTCAGCTTCTCCATGCGACTGATGATGAAGGATGTGTGCATACCAACAGCACCAAGTATTATGTTCTTGGGAATCCAGAGCAGGAGCCACCACAACAAACATAATGTGACTTGTTCCAGCCTAGATAAATTGTTCGAGGGGTTGTATGTATGTGGGTGCACCTGAGCAAATATGATAAGAGAACATAAGTATTTAAATGAGCAATGTCCTGCCCTATATAACAACAAACCAAACAAATCAAAATCCCCTCTCCTCCCCCATGTTAATCTCTTTTCTCCTGTTTCTCATTCTCACAAATCTGTCCTTGGTATTTGCAGCAGCCTGTTTTCAGCATGGCAAAGTTTGCCCCTGTGTAGCATTTCAAGTAAAACAATTTAATGGCCCATTGGCTAAACGCTGACTAACCTACTTTGAATTCAGAGGGAGGTAAGGATGGAGCAAAATCTCAGCAAGGATTTTGGCATAGCATCCTGTAGCACTCACATCCTTGCAGTTTAGTGGGAGCTATTTACTCACATGGGGCTGTTTCAAGCTCTGCATGAAAACTGTTTTAACAAATTTTTTGCATTGAAACAGCGTTACTGAGGCACTTACTCAGCTTTCGTTTGTCAGGCTTTGCTCTTGGCCCTGCACAAAGTGGGACCTCTTCACGATGTCATTCAGTGACATGTTCTTCTCTGCTGACCTCTCTCTGTGTATAACTTTTAATTGTATGGGATATTACAGATTTATTCTTTATTTGGCTGTAGAGAGGTATCACTGGCAAGCATACATAAACACAGTTACGTAGTAAGTATGGTTCGCCACAGCGCACTTTGAGTTGTTGAAATATCCACAAAGCACACAGACCTATAGCCGGCTGCTTTTCAATGGCGACGTGATTAGGTTACTTAATTACCATCCCCCCCCCCCGGTAGCACGGGAAACCTCAGCTCTGACCTAGCAGCAGGCAGCGTGAGTGACGCTGTCACAGGTTTCCTGGTAGGTGCCTGTGCATCTACATTCTGTTCTACATTCTGTGCTTTGACAGATCAGAGGTGATGTGCAAAGGCAGAGTCCTGCTGTCCACATCTATGGATGGCACAGCTCATCCCTGGAGTCTGGCTGGAGAACACATGGGTAAGTAATGCTACTGGCTAAGCAAGCAAGTGGCTTACAGCCGATGCACAGGGAAGGAATACCTGCAGGAAGCCAGTGTGGCCTTTCTTAATCTCCCTACTGCTGAATCCACGGGTGGGTGAGCCCCTGTGGCTTAGATTCATGGACTGCATTTAGTGTTTAGACCTATACTTTTCTCTCTTGCCTCTTCTGTTTTAGTCTTCATCCGTATTTTAAATCACGGGGGTCTACACATGACAGGATGAGGTTTCGTTGTTCCACAGGGGACGCCTTTGGGCTTTTTCTATTTTTCCTGTACAACTTCCATTCTGAAGAAAAACATGGTCAAAAAATATTTGACTTCCTCCAGGCAGAAGAACTGCAGGCCATCTTATAAGACACTCCAAAATCTAAAACTGCAGTTCTTAAGAGGTTTTATTGTGGCTGTTAGGCTTTTTTAACAAAAACAAAAAGTGGAAATTTTATGCTTAAATCCTGTTTTCTTCTATGCAGTTTTATCTCCTTCACCCCTTATGAAAGTCGTCTGAAAGCTCTCTGAATTAACATTCATTGAAATCAATACCAGTTTGGGGGAATTGATTAAGGTTCATTCATGGAATAAACAAACATGTATCTATTTTTGGAATATTTTTCAAAGACCTGTGCTGTGACTTATTCACAGGGAGACGCAAAACATAAATATATGCATAGAACACAAATTTTATCTGTTGCAGAGCAGCAGACACCCTGGCAATCAGATGCTCAGCAGTAAAAGAAAAGCTAAAATCTCTACCCGGATTTAGTAACTCA
Source organism: Myiotriccus ornatus (assembly GCA_036023395.1). Classification (NCBI taxonomy): domain Eukaryota; kingdom Metazoa; phylum Chordata; class Aves; order Passeriformes; family Tyrannidae; genus Myiotriccus; species Myiotriccus ornatus. The sequence continues at coordinate 48,007,993 of JAYRBT010000001.1, forward strand.
TTTGTCAGTAGAGTATCCTTGTCTGCAGAGCTAACCAGTAGCCCCAAACATGAATAAAGGGCCAGGAGCCAAAGGTTAGTCACAGAAATGGTTCACGAGTTCCTCCTCCCTTTATAGCTTCTTTAAAACAGTGATACTTGTTTCTGTTTGAGCTTTCTGTTATGTGTATGCTGTGTTCTTGCTTTCTGCTCCTCCTCTGCCCAGAAGTTAACTGAAGATTTCCTACCAGCTTTGCCACTGGTATTATCCTGAGCTTTGAAGTGATTCCTCTAGTTAATTCCCTCTCTGCTTCACCCCTGCCCCAGGACCTCTGTCTGAGCTCAGCCTTGGGAGGTTTCCCACTGGTGCCTCCTGGAAAGACCCCTGGGTTCCCTATGGAACATCAACAGATCCTCAAAGGCTGCCCCTTCACCTAGTGCTGGACAGAGAATCTTCAGTCCTGCAGGTCCTCAGCTCAGACCAGCAATGCAAAGATCAGGGTTAGCCTGGGCCTGAGGCACAGGCAACAGCTTTTTCTTTTTGTGCAACAGGAAAGGTCTCCACTGCTGCATGCCAGTGGAACAAGTGATGGAAGCAAGATGGTGTGCTTAGGGCAGGTCTTCACATTTCCAAAATGATGAAGTTTATCATCAGATTCATTAGACTACAATCTGATAAACGAGAACATCATTACATGTGAAGAATATTTGGTACGCTAGAGAGATTAGCTTGTTTTGGCTCCATCACTTGCATCACATACATCCATGAAGAAGGTATATGTTCCCATATTACATAATGGGAACAGTAAATAATGAGAGGAACATTTCACTGAGGGGCGAAATACCTGACCGAATGTTGAAATGCGTCATTTGGACTTTTGTAGTAGTCAGTTTAGGTACTGTTAGTCCATCAAAACATTTTAAACCCGTATGAGAGAGGTTATACAGTAGATAAATTTTAAGATTTGACCCTTTTTATTACTTATTTTGTCCCTATCCTTTTGTGGTTCTAAGATCTTTGTGGTTAATTTTAAAAAATAATTTCTCAGACTGTGCATAATCTCACAATTCTTGGTTCCACTAAAGCTTTTGGAAAAAAACATAACAGCAAAGGAAAATACAACAGTTCTGATGAGTCTCACGTACTTTACATAAATTTAAGTAATCTAAGACTTAGAATTACAGGAAGATTGAATTCAAGGAAATTTGATGTGTTTTGTGAGCTTATAAACTTTATTTAAAAAACAGAGTTAACTCACAAGTCTGTTGGGAAGATAAAGGCAGTTAAGGAATATTTATATAAGTAACTAAGGTTTATAATGACTCAATAAGGCAATATGATTAAGTCCTTTTTGAGTGTTTTCCACTCACATCACCTTAAATATTTTTACTGGGGATTTGACTCTTGTATACTTCGCACAGATTTCTGGATAAGAAATAAATGCTTATATTTATTAGACACTTTCCTATGATATTTGAAAGGAGTGCCAAGAATCTCAGAACACAGCTTGAGAAAAGCCACACCTTAAAAATTAAAAATTAAAATTACAATTAAAATTAAAATACACTGAATACTGATGCAAATGCCACTATAGCAAAACATATGGTTGTAAAGACTTGGATAAAATTGGGAACTTCAAGAAGTACATTATATGTAAATGTAACAACACACACGATCAAAAGTCCATTATGAAAGAGTTGCAAAAGCTTGTTTTAGAGGAATCACATTGTGGGGCTTTTTTCCTTTGAAAAGAAGAGCCAAATGCTCATGCACTATTTAGTCAGTTAAGGCTAAATACACATTAAGGCCACTGCACTGCAGTGCCAGTGAAATTTAACTGCCCATTAACCTCTGCCTTGCAGAGGTAAGCATTCTCCTGGTATGTTGCAGCATGAAGGAAACTGCCATCCTGAACCTCCTCACTTCACTGTGACTGATGCAGAAATCAAAGTGAAACAGGCACATGTGATTTTCACATGTGTCTGGTAAAAGGTAAATTAGAAAGCCAGGTCATTAAACTTGGGGGAGGGGAGGGAAAAGCTGAATCACTGATTTAGTCTTTTCATTCTCACTCCCTCAGGGTAAAGCATAACCATTGTAAAAATTTAAATAAGCCACTTAGTCATAAGGGATTAATAACTTACCACACCATTAGCTGCTATGAAATAGTTAATGTTGCAGAAATCTGAAAATAAATCCATCCCAGATTTGCCTGTTATCAGTGCACTTTTTATGAAGGTTCATTAGAGGAAAATCAGAGCAGTACCTTCTATAGAGATAATTGAATACATGGCAATCCATCAGGGCCAGAAAAGCTGCTTTTTGTGGATTCAGGACTAGTTGTTCTGACAGAATTCTACTTCAAATGTCTCTACAAAATTCTTCTCTGATTAAGCTAAGCTTCCTGCTATGGCATCCTACCACTTTTCAGCATAAGTCCCTATCTTTTATGGTGCTAGAACCATAATTTTCATTTCAGCAGTAATCTAAGCAGACAGTAGTCTGTTAATAAAACTTAACCCTTGATGATACCACTCTACTGGTACCAACACAGAAGTACGCTTCCACACTTAAAACAGGGTTTTGAAGTTTGGTCTGACTTTCTATCCCTTAGCTCTAGGAAAAGGAAAGGGAAGGGAACAATCAAAATACTCCTGTTGTTGCTAACTGTATGCAGTTATCTAATGAATCAGCAGAACTGAAGAACAGGCAGCTCAAAGCAGCCAGTAACAGGGATCTGCATTTTGATAATCCAGTTGCTTATAGTCAATGCAGAAAACTGGGCACTACTGTGGGAAGCTGCACACACTGTAGCATTGCTCCTGCCCCTGGCTGTGAGAAAACCTAGGGTGATGCTAAAAAGTACCAACTAGAAGAAAAACATTTGCCTTGACTAGGATTAGCTTGCCGCAGAAAGCACCGGTCCCTCTCCCCTGTTCTTCCTCTTCAATAGTTTCAGTGGTACCAGTTGCTCTTTTCTCCCTTTGGTTTGGTTGTTCCAAGCAAAATACTGCTGTAGCAGTGATAGGTTCTTTCAAGTTTGTGCAGCCCTTGGGGCAACGACTCTTGAGGCACAACTGTTCTGTGCGAAGTGTGGGAGATTTAAAGCTTTTTTATGACTTGAGCACAGGAACACAAAGCAATGGCCTGTCAAACATGACAAGGGCAACACTTACAGCAGAAGTACTGAAAAAAGTTAAAAACAAGAGGCCAGGAGATACCAGTAAAATGAACTTTATTTCAAAGCTCATTAAAAAGCTTCACAATAACACTAACAGAATTAGCACTTCCTTCATTTTATGTATCCCACATGAAAAATGTATTGTTTAGCAAGAGATGAAACGTAAGCGTTTCTGCATGCTACTAACACATTTCACCATCTTATTACCTGATAAATACTTTGGACTGCAACAATCAAAAACCTTAGGACAGAAGGATTTCTTCTGGAAAGTCCTTATGAACGGGACAGACACTGGCTTTTTCTGACATACCCAATTAGATGTCCAGACAAAAGAAAACTACCTTGGCATCTACAAATGCCTACGAGTGTTTCAATTACAACCTTTTGAAGGAGCAGTACATTTCAGAATAAGGGCTTCTTTTCATCTTTAGTGATGCAAATGGTTAAATACTGCACAGAAGCTTAGTATGAACTCACAATTCCACAGGAATCTGGAAGTTACCAAGGCAATTTTCCTTTTAGGATAGTCATGACCAACACTATTACTATTCTTCCTCCTGTAACACAACATATCCCAGACAAGTCTTAAGAAAGAAATATAAATAGTTTCCAAAACAATGCATTCCCACCCCCATCACATATGAGAGCCAAAACATCTTCTGTCATGGGATGAAACAACTTGCTGCAAGTGCAGTGGTTTAGTCCAGGTCCATGCTAATGGTGTTTTGATCATTTGGATGACATTCGCCATTTTGCTGAGGCATTTCTGAATTTTTGTCATCTTCTCCCATGTCTTCAGTTTTATAATCACTCCGTTCATTTAATGGGTTTTCTTCCTTAGGAGAGTCAACTTTTGGTTTTGGTTGTGTCACAACAGGCTCACAGACATTGTTTAACTCCTAAAAGAAATGGAAAAGATGTGGTCAGAATATATATTAAGGAGCAACCAGCTTCACCAGTGTGAATAGTCCTGTGCCCAAAAGACTGTTTCAAACTTGCTTTCTGTATTTGTTTCCCCTGAGTCCAAACTGACAAGTACTTATTGTACCCTGAAATAAATTAACTGATGTTCCATGGGCAAAGTTCAACTTCATATTTTGGATTTCACATGGGTTTTTTTCAGTTCTGTTTTTGCCTACAAGAAAAACACTGAAAAACAACCTGAGTTCTTAAGGTGACTGAACAACATTAAGTATCAATTAACTCCATAGAATTGTACACAGTGTTCTGGAGCTCCTCTCCTTTCTGCTGAATCTCCGTACATTATCTCTGTACTTTCTACCTGTTAAGAACACTAGAGCAGTAAGATGAAACTAGGGGAGACAAAGGAGACAGATACCAGTCTAGCACCAACCTCTAATGATAGTTTCTTACAGTACTTACCTGTAGTTTTGCCTTAATTTCACTTGAGTGCACAGCTGGATCCTGATCTAAACTCTTCTTAGCCTGTGCACTCACAGCATTATTCATCCACTCTACCACTTCACTAACACACTTCTCTACTTTCATCATTTCCATTTCATCAATATGGATGTATTTCTCATCCTGCCCAAATACAAACATTTTATATTAGTTAATAATGTCATCAAGTTATGTCAACAAGGCTCTTACTTACAATTTATAAATCTTTACTGATTGTCAAAATCAATACATGTTAGCCACAAGCAAGATCTGTTACAGCAAGAGACAACAAGAAATTCAGATGTTAATGTAAGGCTTCCTTTGCCCAGTAAACAAGAATTGCAGTTCTCTGGAGTCATAGAAGCTTCATAAACATGTCATGCAATAGAATTTAACATTCTTAGCAAGGCTGATAACAAAAAACATCTCCTCCCCTCCTGGAGGGTCCACTTGGGCCCAAGGTACTTTAGACAGTGATTCTGATGTATGCGGAAAAGATCAAAGTTTTCAACTTCAGCATTCCCTACAGTGCGACAGCTACACAATTAACTGATATCAGAAGGACCTACCCAGCAACACAACCTATGAATCCATATTTAGAATTCTTAAATAAAACCGAGTTTTAAATGTACTCTTCTCAATAATGCTACTTATTTAAGGACTGTGCAACACTACTAATTTTTTCACCTAATACAACTTCATAATCTATAGCTGTGGGGACATAATTGTTTGCATTGAGATGCAACTCTCAATGACTGTTGTGAGCTGCCCTATTCAAATTCTTTAAGTTGAAACCCAAAGAGCAAATTTTCAGGCAGGAATGTTTATCAATAAAGTAATTTACAAGTACCATTGAGAACAAACCAAAATAACAACCCCCAAACACCCACATATTATAAAACTGGATCTTTTATTTTATCCACTAGTAGCTTTTACACTAATGCTTCTCACCATACAGTAATTCTCATTCCTGAGAGAACTGGAAGAGAAATACATTTCTAAAAAGAGTGAAATTAGCTTTTAAAAGGTCAAGAATCTGACCTAAGTCTAACCCTCACCCTTTATAAAATGTCCTCTTTAGCCTTAAAACACTCAAAAGTATCAAGCAACTGAAAATGACACGCTGTGTGAGATTTTTTGAGTACTGGGAAACATTTGTGATGCTGAATTTGTGACCTATATAAAGTAGGTTGCAGCTCATCTGAGAGTAAATTTGAAGCCTTTCCAGCCAGTGAGCCTCACTGTGAAACACTGTGGTCAAAAAAGTAGTCCAAGGCCACTTACTTTATTCCTGAATTCCCCAGCTATTGTAGCATAATACTGGAGCCTGTGTCCCAGTTCTTCTAATAGCTTTGGTCGTTCCTCTGCTTCTTGATAGCGCATTTCAATTGGAGTACCTAATTTCTAGAAAAAAGCAGTTCCTATGTGTTTATGTGATTCATTAACATTCCTTAATGTTGTTTTGTGCATTATTTTGGAAATTTTGCATTTTGGGCATATCAATAGACCTACCTTTAAATCCTCTAATTTTTCTATGTACACCTGCTTTGCTTCGTCCTCACCTTCTTCATACAGCCAGCCTTCTGTCTCCGTTAGGAGTGCAGAGAATCCCTGCAGATCCTATGTGTCAATATAATTTAAAACATCAAACATCAAAATACGCACCAATCAACTATGTTTGTCTTGCAATAGCAGGACACTTGGTAAATATACACATTAATTCTTAGCCTACAATATAAAAGTTACATTTCTACTGCATCTTTTGCTTAATTAAGTCACTTAAAGCGCATCAGCTTCTGAACAGAGAAACACAATCTACAACACAGGTATCATTTATAGCTTTCTGTCCTGCATTAGGCCAGTGCCTGGGCTGTGGTTCTAATTCATGGTTTTGGTTATGGAATCAGCAGCACAGCTTCCCCTTCTAGTCATCAATTTTATTTGAAAACATTACTCCATTTGTGGCAAAATTTATTTTCAGGTATATGTATTTGCTAAGTCTAAACCTAATTCTGGATCAGTCACTGCTGTCATTCAAACAAGTTCTGGTTTTGCACCTATTTCCAGGATGGCTTTGAGTAAGCTTGACCAAGGTATACAAAACGTATTTGGTATTAGTATTTTAAGGGAAGTTCCTGAAATCATAACCTACCTTTTCACAAACAAACTTTTCATATGGTCCAGACAGCTTGTCCCTGAACTCATAAACATATTCCTCCACTGCATTCTTTGCATCATTTCTTTCTTTCTCCAGTTTATCTTGCATAATCATCTTTCCCTGTATGACCACAAAAAATATTTTAATTAAAAAATACCAGTGTTCAAACAACATTCTACAAAGAACAGCTCCTTTAAAATCTCCCAGAGGCCTTGGCTCACCTAACTGCTGGAATTCGCATTGCTATGCAGTAGACCCATCTGAAGAAATTTTAACAACAGTTCATACCAATCTGTGACATCACTCATGGATCACTGCTCTGATACTAATTATTATAAAAAACACTTCAATCTTTCTGACAAACATTGTAAGTTGTGTGTTATAAGACTGTAGATTAGCTCACTGTAAACTGAGTTCACACTCCAGGGTTATAGTAAAAGAACAGAGGTTGTCTGGAAAAGCAGACAAATGATTCAAAACTGCACACAAGAAAGCAGTCCAAGCCACACTCTAACTCACCTCTGTTTCAATATACATATTGAGGAGATCTTTTCCTAACTGCCAAACCAAGTTAGCTTCAATGGGTAGTTCCACATTCTTCACTTTTATCTTGGGTTTTTTAGCTTCTGGGGGCTGATCACCTTTCTTCTCATTTGTCTGAGTTGGAAAGAAGAAAAATAAGATAATTTTCCTGACTTCCTTCTAATGAACTAGCACTATGAGGACAAACATTCAGAGGAAGAACACACAAAGGTTTTTCTGTGTTCCTTCAAAATATATTCATGAGGCCCTTTCCTTCTGGGGATTCTACCTCCTATGCTAGTCTCCTTACAGTCTGTTTCACAGACAGTAAGTACTGAGCTACAAGAAGGATGTTTCTCAGATGTTTGATATCATGTGTTTGCAGGTTTTCCAGAACTGTCCATCTGTAGCTTAGCACTTTGATGATGCTGACAGTGGTTAAGATTTTAACCCAAAACATTTTTCATCTTGTAGAGATGAAAAACAACAAACCATTAACAATAACATGCAGACATATGTTTTTCCCAGAGATTATTTCTTTTCAAGTGCATGAGTTCCTGATTCTAACTTTTCTCAGTAAGCCTAATAAGCTTGGCCTCTAATAGCTGTTAAACAAATTGAAAGTCTGCAACCCCAACTAACTAGATGCACAACACTGCAGGAAGATAGGGAAGTGGTAGAGAGATATTTCTTGCAGGAATCCTTTTGCAAACTCTGTACAAAATCATCACAAGATAGACATTTTTCACAGTAATAGATATGAAAAAGGTTCTGAGCACCAAGTTCCTTACTTTTTCCTGGAGTATGTTACCATTTTAAAAGCCACCATTATAGAGCATAACATTTTCAACAGAGTTAAAGGGTCACTCACTTTCTTGACATCTGGGATTTTGTTTTCTTCAGAGGGAGGTTCTGATGAAGGGGGAGACTGTGACGTTTGTTGACCATCAGTTTGTACCTGGGACTGTGTTCCAGCCTCACTGTTCTCTTGCTGGATATTTTTCTGAAATGAAAGCCCAGGCACAAAGGATGTAGAAGGCATGTGCACTTGCATTTAACTATAGGGCACTTCTCTTCTGATGCATATATTGTCCAAAGTGCCTTACAAAGCATTCTGTGCACACGTAGAAACACAAACGCTTTAACTAACGGAGATACAGACTAGGTGCAAGTTCAGAAGGACTTCATGAAAATGCTACCAGTACCAAGCTTGCAGCATGGTACTTGTGTGTGTGTGTGCACGTGCTACCACTTCCTCTTACAAAAAGTGGCTTTTAATTTATTGAGTCATAGCTTTTTTTAAGTTTTTTCCTCCTTCAGGAAACTTAAAACATCAAGTAAACTACAGCAGTGTGCATTATTCCCCAGTGTTCCCCTCTCCTTCAATGCTGTAGAAATCAATCCAGCTTTCCCTTTCGCAGAAAGTTTCAAAACACTTTACTAATATGAAGGATTACATACAAATCCTTTTAACACAAAGAGCACAGATAATTAACAATCCAAATCAAGTTTTCATATTTGGAACAGTTGGTTAACTATGGCGGTTGTAAGTAATCCCACCCTCAAGCAACCCACCTGCTGCTATTTGACACTTTGCCCAAAAACTGATTTTGAAATCCACACACTTTCAAGATAGCATAAATTGTCTCCTGTTCTTATAAAGACATATTTCCTGACAGCTATGCAAACCTTAAAACTAATCTTCTTTCACTTCCATAGAAGTATTTTTCTTCCAGAGTATGTAACAACAGAACACACTTAGCACAGTAAGGACATTCACACACACGAGAAGTCAACTTACATCACTTAAGTTGTCAACAGGCCTCTGCTCCTGAGATTCCACTTCAGTCTCAACACTGACATCTTCACACTCTTCACTTTTAACTGGTTCTACCATAGATGCAGTGGACACACTGAAAATGCCATGAGTATTGACACGGACTTTTACTTTGACTTTAGACTTCTCTCCATCTTTCTGGGCTGCCACATTCTGGATAACATACCTACCTAAAATCAAAAGAATCAATACTTACACAGTGGAACTAAATAGGTAATACTACAGAGCAAGGAAAACACCTTCCTTTTTCATAGACAATACATTTTCTAAATATTTGATGAAGCATCTGTGCTAATCTCATCGTCCCCAAACTGAAATAAATACTACCAGAAAAAAAAAAAGGCAACCAAAAAAACCCAAACCCAATCAAAACCAAAGTACACTGCTTTTCAGCCAACTTTGTGTTACAAATCAAAAGGGATTGTCATTTTCATGAGCTAGTATAGGTTCACTTGACACTACTAATTCAGAATAAATACAAAATTGGTTCTGTGTTACTAGTGAGCTGAAAGACAAAGACTTAGTTTAACACCAGTGTTTAGCAGTATTTTTTAAATACAAGTTACTGCCCAGCATAGAAACAGTATTTCTAGAAGTGCTCTTTTAAGCTGCTAACATCAATGCAAGTCTGCCAATACCTTTCTTCCCAAGGCAAAATCTAATTGTTCTGTAACTACTGTAATACTTCAAAGAAGTGTTGTGAAACTAAAAGACAGACAAGTAGTTTAAATAAAGAATCAGACACCCTGGACATTAACAGCAGACACTTTTCTGCCTACTACATGGTTATACACATATTGCCAAAACACTGACCTGGAGGCTACAATGCTTGTTTAGCTGCAAAGTATAAGTTCCCTGATTTCATCACAGGCCAGATATACACAGGCTGGCACACACCATTTCTTCAGCAACAGATCTAAACTACAGCATACAAGCTTTTCCCTGCTTATTTTACAGGCTAGGGAATACCATCCTCTGTCTTGTAAATCCAGTAATACTGGAGATGTGACTTGTCCTCCCTTTTGGTAGTCTCATGAGAACTATTAACTCACCCATTAGTACTACTAGTAATTCTGTTCTGAGTGAAGAATTAATCCGCAAGTGAGCTGAAACCAATCTGATCTTTACTTCTGTTCTTACAAGTTCTCAGAACAGCAGTTAAACAGCTTCTTGTTTGTTAAAGCCATATAAATTGAACACTCACAAATCCCACTATCAGTCTTAATGGTAAGAGTTAACACAAAAGGAAGTCTGCTATTTCTGTAACTTCAAAATATTGTCATAGAAGCATAGAACAGCCTGAGTTGCAAGGGACCTTGGAAGATCATATAGTTCCAACCCCCCCTGCCATGGGCAGGGACATCTTCCACTTAACCAGATTGTTCAGGGCACCAATCCAACCTGGTCTTCAACACCTAGAGAGATGGGGGCATCCACAACTTCTCTAGGAAACCTGTTCCAGTGCTTCACCACCCTCACAGTGAAAAATTTTTAACCAATACCTGATCTAAACCTGCCCTCTTGCAGTTTAAAGCCATTCCCCTTGTCTTGTCACTACTTGCTCTTGCAAAAAGTCCCTCTCTGTTGTGCTGGTTTCCAAAACATATGGTAAGCATATATACATACAACATTTATTGTACGTTTGGAACTCAAGAGCAAGTATTTAACTGGCCTGTCTTTACCATCACAGTCTTTTTCTAACCACATTATAAACTCTTTATAAGTGTCAACACTGTCAAGTATTGCAATTTGTCAGAAAGTATGAAAGAGCTGCTTAGAAATGTTACATAGACAAATCAATACTGTAGTTTTGCAGTTGCTGCTATTTCAGGCTGCCTTGATGAAAAATTATTCAGCATTACGTCAAGCCAAGAAGGTATAGGAAAAACTAATAACTAGTTATTCAAGACGTGTTTTTATATGCAGGAGATATTTTGTGATTATTCCTAGCTTGCTTCAGTGATAAGCAGAAAAGAAGATTAAAAAAGTTATAGAATTATCTTTTGCAGTGATAACCCCATTCTAGTCCTAGGCATTTGTTTATTGTTTTCCCTCATTTTTTTGTCATATAACCATACTGTAACACACCATAGTTAAAGAACTGATTTGAGATCAAACAGTAAGAGACAACACCATTTCCAGGACAATTACTTACCAATTTTTGACTCAGGATATGGTACTCCATTAGGATCAGAATAAAAAGCTTCTAACTCAAATGGACCTTTCCTATAGAACGTAAGAACCTTAGAGAAAGGTGCCGCATGATTTCTGCTGAAGACCTCGTGAACTCTGTAATTAAGGGACAAGTATGATTTTTAGCAGAGTATTTAAGCTGAAAGGCTTTGATATCGGGTCAGAACTCTTCAGAGGAACATCACCATGTTTTGACACATATGGCCTTCTGAACAATTTCAATAAAAATACTTCATTACTGTACCACAAGAGAAAAAGACTGCTGTTCTCAGCTGTGATGGGAAATTGTCCTATTCCACTAACCTTCCATCTCAGAGGCAAATAAGTTTAGATACAGTGACAGATTATCAGTAGATCTCCAAAATTTGTTTCCTGCAAAGACATTATTTTTAACTTGGAATAATGTAATTTGAATTGTAATTTGCACCCTTCCTCAGTCTCAAAAGGCTAATTATAGCCCCGTTAATTCCTTACTCATTTACTTTCCATGGTTTAATTGAGAACCCTGACACCAGATTATTATTCATTCCTCAATATGACAAAGACAAGCAGCATTACTTTCACATTCTTTCTCTAAGGTCTGTCCACTATTACGCCATCTAATTTCCAACTAAGTTTTGTCTCCTAACTGTGGAAAATCTCATCTAGTAACCTAAATGTGAGAAAGTGAGAACTTTACCTAGAATGTGAACCCGTAGGCTGCCCTCAAAAGTATCTGACAAAACAATTAGGTTCTGCATCTCCACAAAAAACAGACATGAAAAGAAAAGGCTGAATTACAAGGAACATGAGTAAAGTAAGAACAGGTCCCTCTAGAACTATAATTTTTCCAAAAGTTGAACTTGGAGGTCTTTACATCCTAGACAGCAACTGCATTTGCCACAGGCATGGCACAATTAATAGCAGAGAAATCAGTAAGACACTGCAACTGCAAGAAATTTCTCTTACAGAAGTTATATTCTTGCTAGGAGTTAAATTCTTGCATCAGCCAGATAAATAGCATCCACATAAGCTCACAATATTTACATAGCACGTAACATTATTACTAAAACAGGAATCTCAGATAGGTTTTGGGAACACCTTGCGTAAAAATAGAAAACCAGAAAAAAAAAGTGGGATCAGGATCCAATCATTGTTCTGGTTAATTTTGTATTCCAAAACCTGACAACTCAATAAAAGCAATACAAGACAACATATTAATTGGTACCTCATTTACTCACAATTTTTTAAAAAACCTTTATAATTTAACATATGAGGAACTACAGTTAAAATTTCCATTACGATGGAAATAAATTAATTAAATAAATTTTAAAAAAAAGTTAAATAAATAAATAAAATGTCTATACAACCTCCACTGTCAACCATCTTAGGTACATAGTCTATGAGTTTTCCGCATCACAAGGTCAAGATCCTAATTTAAATAAAAGCAAGAACATTATCCTTGAGTTATGAAGGTCAAAAGCTTCACAGCTTCAGAACTGTAGTCTGAGCTACCTACCCTTCAGTGTCCTCTGCTTCAGTGTTCCACAGCAGAGATATTGGAAAAGGCGTAGCATCTGTCACAGAGAATTCTCTCACTTTAAAAGCTGGAGAAAGAATGGCACACTAAAAAAAAAGACACGCAATAAAGTTGGTTAACTGGTCCACTCCACTAAGCCAACACAAGCAAGAGAACTATGTTGACTTTGCTAAAGCAGAACTAGGCAAACTGCTTGATTTCAATGCAGTATAAGAGACAGCAAACTCTTACCAAAGTGTTTATATTGTGTTAGTATGCCTTTTAGCCTCTTACTGTAGCTTGTGAACAAAGGTAACAGTCTAAGCAAATACCAGGACTGTAAAGAATGGAAATGCTGCATTGCTTAGTCCTAAAAGAAGCGGTGCTTATCTTAAGGATACTTCTTCCTTCCCTGAATACAACTGATTGCTAGTAATGGAAAGCAGTTAGAGAGATGGGGTAATGAAACAAGTCAAAGAAAAGAGGGTGAAATAAGACAATAGGTTAAAGGAGAAAAGAAAGAACACAATGAGTGGTTTGCTTCTAAAATGTAGTTCACTAATTGGAAATTGTAAAAATGGGAGTGCGACAGAATAAAAGTCTGTTTCACACTGATGGAAAGTTGGATACCAGAAAATTCCAACTTGCAGTAGTTTGGGATCTCCACAGATAAGTCTCATACTTTGTTGATTAAAAATATCTTTCAGCTTGACAACTTAAATTTTTTTGTATTAAAGATCAAAAGAACAGGATCTAGGGAAGAGCAGAGTGGGCCGCTTACAGAATACACCCAGCATCGGGACTTTCAATACAGTACTACATCAGAGGAGTACTCTGGACTTTTTAAACAGCACAGCCCCATAAAAAGACCTAGTGAACATATACGTTCCCTTGCATAATTTAAAATGGACCACTGCCACCATTTTTTATAACTGCTTCATTAATTCTTCTCAGAAGTGATCAAGAAATATAACTTAAGTTCATCAAGTGTTGCCAGTAGTATACCTGCAGAGCACAGCCCCTAGCTATGGCTTCATCTGCATTCAGTGTTGTACTGACATCCTTGCCAAAGAATTTAGCAATCCTCTCTTTGACAGCAGGAATGCGGGTTGCTCCTCCCACAATCTCTACAGCAGTTACATCTTCTGCTTTCAGTTGTGCTTGTTCCATTAATGAAACCAGAGGCATCTCTATCCTTTGCAGCAGGTCAGCACACAATTCTTCAAACTGTGACCTAAGGAAAAAAACATGGAATTAACTAAAGAATGCTTGTCCCACCACATTTCCTGGTATTCTTTTTTCCAAACTGATGCTCACTAGGTTTGTTGACCCCACTGCAAAGAGATTTAAAGCTGAACCCCTGTGAGGAGGCTGAAGTGGCAACTGTAGAGAAGGTAGTACATAAACAGTTGCTTTTCCTAAGCCACTATCAATGTAGTTATTTAAGATAAAGATATCATTTGGGCAGCTGCTCTATATATGCCTTTTAGCAGAGGTTACAGATAAGAAATCAGAAAACACTGATACTTCCTTTACAATGAAACCATTGCCTAAATATTGGTGGAAACTGAAAAAACAAACCCCACCACTCTTGGCAGTAGTTACAGAACTAACAAATGAAGTCATGCCTCATGAGCATGTGCAAGAGACAGACAGACATATTTCTTTTACTCTGGGGCCATAATTAAGTCATCTAAACACTGTTTCTGTCCTCTATTCCTCAAACCAATATCCACAATACAGTAACAACAGAAAAAAGGAACAAAGCTGCAATTACTGCTATCTTAAGAGCAGTATGGGATTTAGGTTACCTAAAATATGCAGAAGGCCTAAATATGCAGCCAACCACCCCAGTCTGCATGCACTAATTCATGGTTTAAGAACATGTCATTCTACAAAAAGAATCCAAGCTTCTTATGTTTGCATTATTGCACTGAAACATTACTCAGGTAGCTGAACATTCCATTTCACAGCCTTAGATATTGCAGCACTACAAAAATACTACAGACGTTCAGCACTTACACCTAATTTTAGCACAGTATATTTCTTTCTAACATGGAAAGAAACACTTGTTTAAAAAAATATGGCCATCAAAGCAAATGCCCATCTTGTACAGAACTCACCTGTTCATTTTTCCAGATACATCAGTATCATTCATGAAACACTCAATATTTAGGGGAATGTCTGTGCTATTTGAACTCATTAGTTTCTTCAGTTTCTCGCATTCCTGATACAGACGAAGAAGAGCTCGAACTTTGGATTTTGGATCTAGTTTGTACTTTGATTTTATTTCTGCACAGAAGTAATCTACAAGCTTTCCATCAAAGTTCCTCCCACCTAGGAAAGGGTCAAATGCTGTGCCAAGTACCTGGTTTGAAAGAACACAATTATTTAATCTTATACTCAGTAAAATCAAAAGGAATAGCAGTCTTCCAATATGAGTAAGCCTTTGCTTCAAAAAACTGTTGGGGACAGGTCTGCCTATCTTCCAAGGTACAAGCTTTAAGTACTTCATTCAACCACATCAGCCAAAAATCACTCTTCACTTTTATAGTGGGACTAAGACTAAGTAACTAGGTGACAATCCTAATTATTCAAAATTTTAATCCATACACACATTCATTTACATAAAACCCCCTAAATTATAGTAGTTGTATTATGTATCTTACATTTGTATATTGCAAGGAATTTACTAGCTCTCTTCGAAACCATCCTAATGAAATGAAGGACACTGATGAAAACCTTCATCTTTTGACTTGTTGACACTTGCCATGCATTACCTTATTTCAGAATCTAAAGAACAAGGCAGATTTGCAAGCTATTTAATTCTAATATCTTATAAATCCTTTTATTTTCATGTAATCTTACTACCTTCAGTTTGCTCTTGTTGAATGCACAGGCTGATACTTGAAACGCAGAATGTCCCATATCAACAAACACAACTATCCGTGGCTTCTCCTCAGGAGCTGGAAGGTCTTGTTTATAAATTCCATAATTTAGAGCCACTGCAAAAGATGTGTCAGATATTACCCATGCCATCTGTAGAGAGTTTCAAATCACATCCCTGTGAATATTAAGCTATAGGATCAAAAGCATCAAGACAAATTCAGACACACCCCTATGCAAAGCTTTACCTCCATGGAAGCTTTATTCCATTAAGTTGCAGGATCTGAGAAGCAGAACATTCTCCCTCAGTCATGTATTTGCTAAGTGTTTGTGTGTTTTTTTTGCTTTGCTTAGTAATCAAAAGCATAACACATTTTAACAAAACCCAAACTCAGTTTTGTATTTACAATCAGTATGTCCCAGACAGGAACGTTTTGTCTGAGAGTTGTATAAATGGTCAGCAGAGCTGCATGTGTGTCTTAAAACCACAGTTATACTGAAAAAGGCCTTGGAAATCATGAGGTGTCGATGCTTAATCAAGGAACTTCCTTTCAGAGTGCCTAAATCCCGCAACTGTGGATCTGGGCAGTAAACTAAATGAACAAGTACTCCAGGCATGTGCAGTGACTCCTAAATAAGTGCTCAGGGAGATAACTATCACTGAATTTTGATCTTGTCTACCCCTTCACACAGAAGACAATAAACTAAGAGAAGAGCAACAAGTTTTTCAAATGTTTTTGTCTCATGTTTGATTTTTCAAGTCAGCCCTTTTTCTTGGAGTAATCAAATGCATCCTCTACCCCACCAGTCATCTACAGAAATCGCTCTTTTACCCTACTTACCTGCTGTCATATCATTCATTAATCTAAGACAATTTAAGCCAACAATCTGAGCTGCATCTAGAAGGGACCTCCTTTCAGCATCTGTGAAAAATGATGGAACCTGAAAAGACCAGGTGAGAATAGGAAGTTACTTCCAGAAAATGAGACATCATACTGTTTATTTGAAAGCATTAATTTAAAAATGGTATCTATTCTTTCTCTTTGAGGAAGACACTTGCTCACTGCAAGCCTCTAAAATGCAACTATCATACCCAATTGAGACTTAAATATTCTGTTCAATTGAAGATGGAATTAAACAAGCATCAGCTAGTTTACATGAGCACACACTAGAAAGAAGCAAGTGAGGTGTTTGTATACAAATGCTAAGAACCTTAAGTACTAGGCCAATATTTGAAATTGGGTATTATTGAGACAGACATGGAATACCTTAATTAGAATTAGCAGCTGTACTCCTGTCCAAAAAAGCAAAGAGGAAGGTAAAAAAAATATACAGCAATATTACAGATGTGAGAGATGCAAAGAAATAAAAAATAAAGAGAATCTACTATTTTGGCTGAAATTACTTTAGGCGGGAAGTGGCAAGAAACTCTGAAGGAATATGTTGTTGAAAATTTTGTACACTTCTCTAGCATTGGCATTGGACAGTGACTTCTGATGTCCTCAGGGACACATGAGGAACTAACTTTCCAGGTATTGACTGGAGAATAAATGTTTCTAATAATAACAGAGCTAAATATTCCCAGATGCAACATGAGACAGACTTGTTCCAAAAGTCACTGAGAACAGAGCCAGGTGTCATTTC
>JAYRBT010000001.1:48029883-48050212 GCA_036023395.1 Myiotriccus ornatus
GACCCCTGCTAACTCCTGGGCAAAGATCCTTTTCCCCCTCTGAGACAGGTGTATCCCATCTGTTGTCAGCAGCTCTGCTGTCATGTAAACTGACCCACAATCAAAAACCTCAAACTCTGCCAGTGACACCAGGCTCAGAGCCAGATATTGGTCTGCTGGCTCTTCCTGTCTCTTCCCACATTTCCTGAAACTGGAAGGATAGAGGAAAACACATTATTACTTTTGTTCCTGATCCCTTAACCTGCTTTCCCAAGGCCCTGAAGTCTCTCCTGATTGCCCCTGGACTTCCGGATGCAATGGCACCACTTTCAACCTGAAGAAACAATAACGGATAATAATCTGAGGGCCATACCAGGGTAGGAACTTGGACTCCGGGGAGGCAGCAGACTTCCCTAAGAAGTGGTTCCAACCACCATATTAGGCCTTCTGTTCCCTTCAGAAGGGAGTCTCCTGTGCCAATGACCTCTCCTTTTTTTTTAGGGAAGCAGTTTTGACATAGACCAGCTTAACCTTGGAGACAGCTCCATGCAGGATGAACCACCATCCTTGTTATTGTTCAGTTCCACTTGCCATTAAGCCAGGGCACTTGGGGAGGTGGGGCATTCACAGAAGAGATGCGGCCAGGAACTTGTCACCACTGCCCCCATTCCTTTAAGTCAGTGCATTCAGACAGGTGGAGAGGAGGGTAAGGAATCCTCTCTATCATGTGTCCTGTCTGCCTCCCAGGCCTGTCCCAAGGCAGGGTGCAGTTTCAGTATTTCATCTCTCTTGTACTCTGATACATCTCAACTTACTTACCTCCTCCCGGAGCTCTGTCACTAAGTGGATGAGTTCCTCTATCTGGGTGCACTCCCACAGCTGTGCTCACAGCTTCCACCTGGTGCTGGCACAAGAGCAGGGCTCACCCTGCAGGTGGCACCTGGGTGACAGCAAGTTCTCGCCAGAGCTGTCTGGGCAGCTGTGTCAGTCGTGCTGGCTGTGGAGCTTAGCAAGGCCATGGCTTTCTGCCAGGAGGATACCGTTGCTCCCTGGTCGACCTGGCACTGCTCCAGCAGCCTTCTGTGCAAACTGCTGCACCACACCCTGGTCACAACTGCCCCCTAAGGGCTTATTTTATATTTGGGAGCTACTGCTGTTGTTGCTCCTGGCCCCACTTAGGTCCTATCAGCCATTGCTGCTCAAGCTGCATGCTCCTGGCAGCTCTTGGCTCCCTGTGAGGTTCCTCCACTCCAGGAAACCCCTTGCTGTGCACAGCACTGGAGCACTGTGCTGCTGATCGTGCCAGCAACCAGAGCCACTACCTTGGCAACAGAGGGACAGAATTTAGATGAAATTCAAATGATTCAGGATAGAAACTAGCTTCACAAGTAGTTGCAATGTTTGTAAATTGGCACTCCAACCCCAGCCACTGCACCTCCACTTCAAAACTCGTTTACATTAAGCGCAAACAAGTGCTTCTGTAGTTGTGAACTGTCAAGCTTAAGTGTTCCCATACATTTCAATACTTACTTTTTTCCTCCTCTTGCAGTACCTTTAAATCACATAATTTCCTTGTCTATGTTCACCTAGCAGCAACTCATTCTTGCATCAGACTGATGAAGAATATAGTGCATCGGCAACAGCAAAAAACTTGAAACTTTTTTTGGTAACAACATCAGCTTGAAGTATATGCTAAACTACAATGCAAGCTCCCCAAAGACACAAATGACCTAAAGAAGCATTTTTTATCAGGAATGCAAAGCACAACAGAAACTGGACAACTAGACCTGTCTAAAAGTGATACTGCAAGAATCTCATTGTAAATTAATCCTATTCTATTGCAGAGAAATTACAAAGTATATTGTTCTCTGCAGGACAGATTTAGGTAGGCACAGACTAGATAACAACAACTCAAAGGCTGATCATACCAAGGAAGATTTCTAGCATTCACTACCCTCAAATCAAAGCATCAATTCCTTGTTGCATGTAAAATTTTCCATCATGAAATGAAAGAATTTGAATTACATCTTATATTAGAAAACTATGCAACTAGGACAGTTCTCCTACAGAAAAGCTCCCTGACAAAAAAAAGGAGGCTGTACTCCTACTAACAAACAGTAACTTTCAAAATGTCACACTTGAATTCCCTACTGAGAATCATCCTTGGTTTATTCTAATCACCAAACAGTGCTCAGCAATTAATAGTAAGAGCACGAGTTAGGACAGGCGAAAAATCATGCCAGGAACTATTCCAGTACTTTAATGCAATCGAGTATTTAGGTTCCCTGTGATTGTTGCCCAGCATGTTTTCATTTATTTGTATACCCACAACTTCAGAGTACTTTAATGCTACGTAATTCACAGCTGTATTGCTGAAGACTGTAGAAACCAGAATTATTACCACGTAGTGGACAGAGAACCACAAACACTCTGGTAGCTTTTATAGCCTAATTTAGAATTAACCTGGAAGGCTTTTCTAAGAGAACAATCTTCGGATATTTTTAGAGTAATTGTATGCCATTAGGTCTGTAGCATGTTTTAATATCTTCCTGCTTAGTCACAATTAAGAAAGCTGAGAATTATGGTCTGTTAACTAACATACTGTTATCATCTCTGATGCTACCAGATTTAGCTAAAGGT
Organism: Myiotriccus ornatus; assembly: GCA_036023395.1. Classification (NCBI taxonomy): domain Eukaryota; kingdom Metazoa; phylum Chordata; class Aves; order Passeriformes; family Tyrannidae; genus Myiotriccus; species Myiotriccus ornatus. Next base: position 48,032,503 of record JAYRBT010000001.1, read on the forward strand.
AAGAAATGCTCTGAAAATTTGCTCCAGCAGCAGATGCTCAAATATTAAAGAGAGCATCTTTGAGCTCTCTCACACATAATCACATTATAGAAGTCAGTCAAAAACTCGGAGGTTTTTTCTTTTTTTTTTTTTGGTGGGATTTTTTTGTTAGTTTGCTTTGTTTTGATTGCCTTTTTTTTATCTAGGAAACTCATTCAAATGAAAAGCATCATTGTACTCCTTGATTTAAGTGGCAGCTATACCCTAGGACACCAAAAATGCATCTCTTCATTGTCCATGTAAAGAAACTTCTACATTTACAAAAGAAACACAATTTACATTTCATGTTATCAGCCAAACTAGACCACTTACAGCAAGAGAAATAATTGATCCATTATCTTTTATATTTTATATTTCTTTTCTTCTGGCAAAAGTGTTTACCTTCAACTGCTAACTGGACAACCAAGCATGAAAGAGTCAATACAGTAACAACATACAGGTTAGTCTGAAAGTAACTTAAGTCACAGGTGTTCATCACTGCAAATACGCACTTGTAAATGCAATCTGAGAGATGGAATCTACTTCACTTTCAGCTTGCTTCATGCTCTCCACAGCATTTACTGAAATAATTTAACAATACTGAAACATGCTCAAGAGTACATAGGTTCAGATCACTTGCCATTTTGAGTAGCAACTCATTTTTGTACACTGATGAATCATACTAGTTTCTAACATAACAGTGGAAGCAGTCAACTGAACAAAAGCAATGCTAAAATGAAACTTAATGAAAAAACACAAACATAGGTATTTACTTTATTACTGCAAATGTTAACCCATAACTGAGAGCATACATGTGTTTGTGAAGATGTAAACTATTTTATTTCCTCAGCTGTTCAAAATTAAGAGGAGAGATATTACAGTGGAAAAGAGCCTCCTTTAGTGCTCTCTCCATGGAAACCCACTGCAGTCCTTTTACCACATGAGAGATACGCACAGGCCAGTGGAGGCTGCATGCTTGATCTCCACCAGCAGCAGTTATGTAACAGCACAAAATACCTAAGGATTTATTTAACCACTACATTTCATTATTCTGAGACTTGTTCGAATCAAGCTCTCCTCCTAAACTGAAAATGTGCCTTTAATGAAGAATACATTCAATCTTTCAGAGCACCTCAATCAAAAAAAAAAAAACCACAAGAACAACCAACCCCTAAATATGACTTCAAAACCAGAGGCATTTACTGTACAGTGAATCTAAAGGTACCTAAATAGCTTTAAGAATCTGAGACAAACTGCTCCTTTTACAACTAGTTTTAAGAAACTATTTAAACATTTAAAACGTTACCCTTCGAGTGCAAGGAAATCCTACATACAACTGTTAAGAAAAGAAACCACATGACCTTAAGCTGTCAGGAAAGCAACATGTTCAACTGGAAAATATTAACATTAATGAAAGAGAGAGCAGTAACATTCTCGTATAAACATCCTACATTTTTCCAAAGAAAGCATAGCACCACAGTGAAGCATTTCTAAAATAAAAGGCTTGACAAGGAAAATGAAGTTGTTTGGTTTTAACTAGACCCAGCCAACTCTCTTTACACTGGTACTTCAACAGGAAATTACCCACCTGGTTTTTAGCCGCAACACCAATAGCTCTGTTTTTGGATCCAAACGAAACCACCGATCTGGAAAGAACAACAGGCTAATTAACTCAGTACTGACAATAAACATGACTGAGAACTGTCACAGATATATCTCCTATTACTTCAAATAAAACACCAAAGTCTTTCCATTGAAGTACCATTCCTCCAGCTTGCCGTAAAGAACTACAGCAGGACTTTTATTCATCTTAAAGCCTTGGCTCGAATCCACGACTTCTCACAACAGCTTACCAAAACGCTAAAACAGGATGATCACAATTCAGAGCTCACATCCAGGCTACACCCCACCCATCGGTGCACGGCTCCTTCTAACTTTGCAGCTAACTCCCGCTTTCGGCTCTCTGTACGCGACCTCTGACTAAAGGAGAGCTGCTCCGGAGCAGGTGGCAGAGTTCACCCGACCGCAGCGTGCGACCGCGTTCCCCCCACGTCTCATTCAACCCAGGCTGCCACAACGGGGACTCGCCGCCGGCGTTCCCAGCCCGCCGCACCGCGCCCCGAGCAGCCTCCGCACCGCCCTCCATCCCCGGGGCAGTGCCCAAGGGACCCGCTCCAGCCGCGGCCGCGGGCCGGGGGCACGCAGCGGGGACACAGGGGGATCGCCGCCCGGCCCCGCCGCCCTGCACCTGCCCCCCGGCAGCCCCCCGGGGGCCCGTGCGGAGGCGGCGAGCGCCGGGGAAGGCGCCAGCCCCCACACAGCGGGCAACCCCCCACCCCGCGCCGGGAAACTTCCAGCACCTTCCTCCGCCGCGGGCGCCCCGCCGGCCACGGACCGGCGCCCGCCCGGCCCCGCCAACCCCGGGCCCCCGCGCCCCTCACTACTCACGGCGTGCAGCGGTCGCTGAACTCGTTGGCCACGGTCTCGATGCCGCCGGCCCGCGCCACGGCGATGTAGCAGCTCTGGAAGCCCAGGTCAAATCCCACCACGGCCATGGCCCCGGCGCCAGGGGGAGGCCCCCGCTGTGCTCCCGGCTGGCTCCCGGCGCTGCTGCGGCCGCCGGCCCCGGCAGCGTGCGCGGGCGGGCGGGGAGGGGAGGCGGCAGCGCCGCCGCCGCTTTAAATATGACAATGAGGCGAAGTTTCCAGAAACTGCGGCAGCCACTCACCGGCTCCACGTGCGACTTCCGCTTCCGCCCTCGGCCGCCTTCTCGAACAATTCCCGCCAATCGGCGGCGCCGGCAGCGGTGACGAGCGGCCGTTCCCATGGCGACCGCGGACGCCGCCGGCCCCGCGGAGGCGGGGCCAGGCGGGAAGGGGCGTGTCCCGGCGGGGGCGGCGGGGGAGGAGAGGCTGGATGTGTGGGAGAACGGGAGATAAGCGGCTGTCGGTGGCAGTGCCCGTACTTTAGTGCACTGGGAACCTCTCCGTAGAGGAGGCTGTCGCGCTGTTATTGGTATCTCCCCGCCGTGCTACGTGGTAACAGCACAGGTTATTTTATTTGTTATGTTTATTATATTAACGCTACAGATCCCTTGTTCTCTTCAGAGGGCTTTTATCTCTGTGCCCAATACCACAATCCACTAGAATACAAATGTCGTGTTGCTTCCTAACTGTCCAGCTCTAGCTGTTTGTTCATGACCCCATTCCCTGCTATAAGTAGGCCTTAACCTCCTGCATTCCCTAGGGAGGTATGGCAGGTACACAGACCTTAATTTCAGTTGTCAGCAGTACATCTGTTGTGGAATGACAGAGTCAATTAGGCTGGAAAAGACCTCTGACATCATCAAGTCCAACCTATGACTGAACACCACCATGACGACTGGACCATGGCACTAAGGGCCACGTCCAGTCTTTCCTTAAACGCCTTCAGGGACAGTGACTCCACCACCTCCCTGGGCAGTCCAGTTCAATGTCTAATTACCCTATCTATGAAGAAATTCTTCCTAATGTCCAAACTAAACCTCCCCTGGCACAGCTTAAGTCTATGTCCTCTCTATGTGTTAGATGCTGTCTTTCAGGTTCTCGCTCTTACAAAGGGCAGGGAGAGGTGAAAGCATTGAGTCCTGAGTTTCCCTGTGTGGAAGAGGCAAAATATGAGTGTTTTTCCCCTACTCCCTTTCTAGGTACAGTGGTGCAGCAATTTCTGATAAAGCTTTGCTTCATAGTTGAGTAACATTCAGCTCTGTTTGATCTTGACCCCTCCTGAATGTATATGGGGAGGATTTGGTCTCCTGAAATAGTGTTTGCCTCTTTCAGAGGAACCACAGAGCTTAAAAATCCATTGATACCAGTATGACTAGCTCAAAATGCAGCTTCCAACTTCAGAATAAGCTGATAGGTTGGCCGAACACTAAGGTATGTGTGTGTGTAAGCTGATGAGGTTTCCCACCCCTACGTGACATGGTAAGTATTCCTGATAATGCATTTCCAATTTTAAATTAGGAGATAGACTTCTTCAAATATTTAGGTACTTAAATATTAAAGCTGCCTTTGTGAGCATCCAAAGTCCTTGCATCCTGGATAATATTTCTCTAGGACTTGAAGGTGAAAATCCAGCATCTTTATTACCAGTTCACTGGTAATAATATCAGCTGTCACCCTATCTGACAAGAAGTTGGGTGCCTAATATTTTCGGAGGTTGTTTAGAAAATTTGTGGCAAATTATGGACATACAGCATACCCAGTAGTGTAAGTGTTGGCATAGATGAAAGAAGTAGAAACCAAACATTCTTTTTGCTTTTTCTCTTTTGTGGTAAATTGTTTATCCTTGAATAGAAATAAGGAAAGCTTGACTGTTTGCCCAGATTTGCAGCTGCTCTCTAAAGGGAGAAAAAGCTCAGCAGCAAATTTGCAAGTTACTCTGCTGGCATAATCTGTCTGATGGTGCAGTGCAGTGTTTGAGCTATGGCTTCAGTGAACTGGAATCCCAGTATAGGAATAAAGTTTTTCTTACTTGGCCTAGAGCAGATGCACATGTTGATAGTGACTTGCTATCTGGGAGGAGAATTCCCACCGTGGAACTTAAATGATGTCAGGGAGGAGTAGAGAGGAGATAAGAACTGCTGAGGGAGATAATACTGGTAAGATGCTTGCTAGAGATGGTTCCTACATCTGGGCCTGAGGCAGCTGACACAGTTGTGAGGGCCATTCTGAACGGATAGGCTGGCGCTACACATTGCCAGTAATCTGTAGGCTGGAAACCTTGTGGCTGTGAGCAAAACCTGAGTACCACCAGGAAGTGCTCTGTGAAGGAACAAGTTTGCCTGTTATGATGGGAATAAGAACCCCCTGTTTTTTATCACCAATGAGAGCCAACAAATACAAGATCAAAGAGCCATCAAGAAATGATACAGCATTGCGTGGCTAAGGTTAACACATGGGTGAGGCCTAGAGAAGACTTGCATCTGTCTGTCCAGACTAATGCTTTGGATAAAGCCATCAGGATTGGAATAATTAAAACAGTGATCAAGGACTGTAAAGATGGTGAACTTTATTTTAAAAGTCTGGGAAACAATTCTGAAAACTCTTAGTTCTTTTTTCCAGTGATGTGGAGATTCTGAGTGCGTCTCCTTTCTGAATTAGAGGTAGGAAGGGTTATATACGGACTATTAACTGTGTTGTACAGACAGGTGGTGAAACACTGTAAGCTCTGCTGTTGTTCACTAGTGTTGGAAAGCTTGTGAGTTTAAGAACTGAGACTAATCGGTGTGCTACCCTTCTTTTTTACTGTCACATCAACCTTTATTGGATGACCATGTGGACAGACATGCTGGCCTGATGTGAAATTTCCATTAATCCTCTCCTTGATCAAGTAATCTGGGATTTTAATGCTGCTGGGAAGGGAAGAAAGTTCTGCTATTCCTGCTTTCTCGTTGTTCAGTGGGATATTGGATTCTTACATGTGGGTGCTATATTTTAACCACTGTGTTTTTGTAACACACCAACTATTGCAGCTTGTTACCAGAATATAATGATTGACCCATGTTTTTCAAAATTTTAAGGTTGCCTTTCACAGTTAGGATGAGTGTTGCTCAGTCTACCCAAATATTCTCTCCATTTCACTGTTTAGCTTATGATAAATAAAGAGTGCGTTTGGTGACAAAAAAAATTATCTCTTGTGGATTTCCCTTTACTCCTCAAGCATGTGCAGGGAGTTTAGCTCTTATTGGCTGTGATGTTAAGGGTTTCTATAAACATGTCCTCATTCTGATCTGGAGAAAAGAGCAATCTGACCTTTTTCAATGCAAGCAATGCTTTAAAATGGTAGCTGGTCAGGCCTTAAAAAGATTATTTTTATATTTGGTACTGCGGCCTCTACCAAAGCATTAATAAGGGTGTTGAGAAACTGAATTTGACATGGGAACAGCTGTTATCTGTTAAACCAGTCCTAATGTTGGTAAACTGCCATGGGGTGTGGAGGTAGAATGACATGAGTGTCTATACAGGGAATGTAACCATTATAAAGCATGACCTCAGTGAACTGAAGAGGATGGGCTAATGTCCCTGTGAAAGGCCAGGCATTACAGGACATAACATAGGAATCTATTGAGTACTTGACATTTCTGCTATGTTGCCAGAGGCCCAAACAGAGATGTACAGGAGCTCTGCTGGGACAGTGGAGGCAGCATTCTTTGTACATAAACTTCATATTTTATTTAAGACAGAAAACAGGAAAGCCCACGCCAGTATATGCAGGCAGCATCTAAACATTGCATTACAAGGTCTCTATCCTTTATCTAGGGATTTTATATACATTCTCACTTTCCATTTGGGGTTGAACTGCATTACCGCCCACCCATGCTATTGTTCTAATCTGTTTGGAAGTTGCCTGTGCCAGGTTTACTGCAGCTGCCACTCTGTAACTGTGAGAAGTTGGCTCTTAGGTTAGTACATGATGGGATGCTGGTCAGTCTTAGCTTCTGCACCATTTCTGTTTCTCATCATTTGAGAAGGTCTTTAATGCAACATAATGAGATTAGGGTTCATTTGTTCTTGGGTTCCCAGCTAAGTTTTAAAGGGTAAAGAGCATTTGAGGTCATTGCTTATTCCAAAGAAAGACTGACATTCCTATCAAGCCACGGTTCTCTGGAAATATGAATTAGTTCACTAGACAGCTCCAGGAGTCTCACCCTTGCTGTACAATCCTGTATTGCAGCTCTTGTTTTATATTGATTTTAATACCATTATGTTACCACTGTATGATATTTATTTTCATGTATATAAACATTTTGTAAATCGAGTGAAAAAGAGGATAGTGATAAGGAAAATAATATGAATTGCCAAACGTCTATCCAACTAGATGAAGCAATAGGTAACACATCGTGCTTGTATTTTCATTTAGCCTTTTTTTTTTTTTTTGGTCTCTACTGTACATGATAATGTTATAAAGTATCATCTTTTTTAATACCTCCATGCTTATTCTGGAGAAAGAGACAAAAATTGAAGAGGATATGTCACCAATGCAGTAGTGTAAGCAACCTGAAGCATAGCAACCAATGGGAACTCCTTTCTAAAGTTTGAAATCTGAGCTGCACTGTTCAGAGCATCCCTACTGTGGGGAATATTCCCTTTTAAAAAAAATGCACAGCCTCACGGGTAGGGCAGATAAACTTCACTTGACAGATTTTTGCATGTTTCCTGATAAAAGCCTCACACTTGGCAAATTACAATGTGACTCTTCATGCCTCTAGCCATGTATCAGCATACTTTAGCAAACAGCCTAGCATGGATCCAAATCCCAGAGTAACCAACAGGGTAATGCTTTATCTTCTTGACACTCTGAATAAGACTCTTAATCCAAAAGTAACTTTTCAATCTGAATACAAGGGTGTCATTTTCCTGTGATTTTTTTTTTTTTTTTTTATTTTGAAGCCTATTAATAGATCTGTGTGTTTATAAAACATGAGTTAAAATGGAGCAGACTTTGTTTTTGAGGTTAACATGCATTCATCAAAAGTTATTGCTGTGAATGTTTACTTTGATGGCTGGGAAACTACTATTACTGTCTGATATTGATTAAGCCTTATTTGGATTTAGAAAAACACAAATTAAAACTGAAACTAATGCAAAGGTGGAGAAGGTAATTTAAAAGTTATAGTGCCAAGGTTATTGTGAACTTCATAGTTCTATTCCTTTGGATGTGCAGATGTTTTCATCCTTTCACTTAAAAAACTGGATTGTCCCACTGGAAAATGTTAAGATTTTAGGAAAAAGAACATTTACACTTTATTTATTTTGTATATAATAGATTTATCACCGCAAGTCAAGTATACCATAAATGCTTTAAGATCCAAAATTATGGAGTTAGGAACGTTCAGATAACCCCAAAACCTGAAGTGTTCATGAATCTCAAATACTTTAATGTGAGTGATTATATGTTTATAGTTCCCTCGTAACCTTTTTTCCTGTTGCTTAGACACAAAATGTGTTTTAAATAAAAAAATCAGACAACAGGATTACGGTGCAAAACAAATTTAGCACAGGTGATGAGTTGCACATCATTAATTGGAAGAAGTGAAGACTTGGCTGTTTTTTAAGTAAATATGGAACTAGACTGTATAAACTCTCTGATGCAATTAATAAAATAAACATACTTATAAATCAGAAACATTGCAAATCCTCCCTAGGCCGACTAGATTTGAAAAAAATAAATCAGTAGGGTTTTGACTTTTTTGTATACGAAATGAAAGGAACTGAATGTTATTTTTAAGTAGACAAATGAAAATGAATAAAAGTGAAAATTAGGGAGGGGGGAATGGAGATAAATGAGCTAAGTTATTACTACTTGATCTGATAGCAAACCATCTGGCAATATGCTGCCAAATCATTATGTATCATTTATATGACTCAGTGCTAATTAGATGTGCACGGATTATGCAGGCTCCCCGTGCTTTCAACGTTGGTAGAATGTTTTAAAAATATCACTTGCAATATTAGTATGACATGTACTTGTTATGAATTTCTGACAGTAATCCAAGCCATTTTTTCACTCGAAAGTATCCCAAGCACTTCAAAGACTGTTCAAATTTTGACTTACTAAAAAACGAAACGAAACAAAAATCCCCAACAGACACTAAGAATTAGCTCAGCTGCTTAGAGCATGGTGCTAATAACACCAAGGTCACAGGTGTGTTGTAACAGGGAGACTACCAGGGTGAAACAATTAACAACGCTCAAAGTTTAACAAAACAGCATTTATTACAAATAAGTAGCAAACAAGATGAGACAAAGAGAAACAGGAAAAGGAAACAAGCCCCAAGACAACTCCCCATGCACTCAGGTGTTATTCACACAGTTGCAGTACATACTGACCCCAAAATGTTCAAGATTCTCAATATAATGAGCTTCTGCATTCTCGGGGCATCAGTAGGCTTAACAAGTTGGCAGACATCCCTGCGAGGAAAACATGGTCTCCAGTGTCAAGCATGCTGCCTCCCCCGAGAAAAAAACTGTCTGCTTTTTATGCAGTTAATCTGTGACGTCTACCTGGGCAAGTGTGGCCAGCACTGCCCAGTTAGAGGCCCTCAGTCCCTCCCTCCATTATGTAAGTGATACCCTCCTGCGCAAGTGTGCTGCACGTCGAGGGTCTTCCCTAATGAGGCTGGGGGCTTACTTCTGCTCCCTCCTCTTCACTTCCTCCTTCAACTGTCATGGAAGAGCCATCAGCCGATAGCCAGGCCCCAATTAAATTTCAGTTTACACAAGATGGTTCCTTCAAGGACGAAGTTCCTGTTTATCAGTTCTTGTTTTCTCATGACTTGGCAGGAAAAGAACAGATTCTCGCAGGTGGCTGGGCCAAGCAGAGACCAAAAACTAACAGCGTCTAGTTAAGCACCTGTAGATGCCATTCACTTAGCAGTTGGTCTCGATGATCCATGTGGGTCCCTTCCAAATCAGAATATTCTGTGAGTCTGTGAATTTTTTTTTTTCTCTTTTTCATTAACTTTCAAAAAATTTACTGACTGAGAAGTTAGGCCTGGACAGCATGAAAAGGTAACTACATAGATATATGCACACTACAGGTTAGAGTAAGCATGCTTTGAAAGAGCATGTAATAAAGTGTCCTGTGAAAGTGTGTGCATTCCACACTGTGCTTATATATAGACAAATCCAACACTTTTTTTTCTAAAAAGAAATGTAGGGATGTTATTTCCCCACTCTCGTTGTCATGAAGTCAACAATTCCCACAAATGAAGGACTATAAAATTTTCCAATGAATGTTTATAGCATCTTTATAGCTATACTTAGAATAAATTAACTATTATATATATATGCCTACCTTAAACATGCTGCCACATAAATCTGTTAATAAAATGTATTCTGAGACTTTAAAACTTCAAACTCTCTTCATATGAAAGCTGTAAAAATCTGTTGGATGGAATATCAGATACTGAGTTAAAAATCGACACAAAGGCTGCATAATCAATAGGTCAACTGACTTCAAAATTCTTTTCGAGAAATATCTCAAAAGTTACGTATCCAAAACTACAGAAATGAATTTTTTGAAGAACAAAAATTCAATATGCTTGTCTAAGAAATACTATGTGTATTCTGAAAATTTAGGGCCTCTGAAGAAGCTTGTTTGTTGTCATGTGACCTTAAGATTCAGTTATGAATATCATGAAAATAAGGCAGCATAAACTCATACTTGTATATAGGACCAGCAACTATGAAAAAAGAAGTAATATTTGAAAAAATATCAGAGCATTCTAATACAGGGATGTACATCTTAACACAATAATACTTTTTGTAGTATGGGTGCTTCTGTAAATATGCATGGCTTTCTGTGTGTAGTTTCCTGTATTTACATTTATAGATGATTTGGAAGAGTTGAAGACAGCTCAAAGAGCTGGCACAATGCTTTATAGTGTAGAACCCATGATCTCCAAAGTGGTATAAATAAACATTTACATTTACTTATAGAATTACTTACACAATAAAGAGGTATATGCTTATCAGAGCTTTTTTTTCATTATTATTTTAGACCTAGTCATGTAATGTCTCTCTAGGATTAGGGCAGAATTCAAACCAAAAGTGACATGTACACTTTTAACAGTGACTGTCATTAATGATTTCCTGGTGAATTTTTTCAATATGATAAACTTGTTGAAATTATTTATAGTTATAGGTGGTTGCCTTTCTAAAAAGTTACTGTACTTTGAACACAGGCTAGATTCAATCACGTATCAAAACTGGATTGTTGTGTAAGAGATTTCATTTTAGTACTGTAATAGTAAAGTCCATACACTGCTTGGAACATGCCAGAGACTGATCCCTATGAGAGGCCCCAGCTGCATGGGCCCCAAAAGTGAGAAACTAAAATGAGAACATTAAGAAAATGTTCAAGTGTTTTGACAGCTTGACTTGATTTACCTGTGTTGTGCTAATATCCGTTTTACAGGGAATTTAAGCTGAAACTAAAGAAACATGGAATATTTGCCTGTTTGGAAATTTACCACATCTGTTAACCTTAAGCCTGAGCCAAGCCTTGGCATAGAGTTACAATTATTAATTAGCATTAGATATGGTTTGTTGGGTTTGGGTTTTGGGGTTTTTTGCTCTTGCATCAATAAACAAGCTTATATATAACTTCTGGACATTGGGTGGCACTATTGCCTCATACAAGCCACCATATAGATGCCTTCTAGCTTAAGTATCGGAGTGTTGGCTAAGCTCTCCTCTTTTCCTTTAACGTAACTATATAAGGCAAGTCAGAAAGCAGAACTACTAGCTTTCTTCCCCCCCCCCTTTTTTTTTTAATTTGATCTTAAGTAATCATCTTGCTTTAAATAGTAACATGTTTTTGACCAAGGTCTGATGTTGCTCAGTTTAAGGAACTGGTGTTTTGATTTCAAGTGCTAAAATGGAAAGATATTCTGTACAGTCAAACTGCTTTCGTGTGTGAGTACCCTAGCCTGTGATGAAACTGTGCACTTTTGTAAAAAGCAGGAATATCACCTGTGTATTTTATTGTTTTAATAAAAGTTCGGTTTAAAATTATTTTTTTCATTAAGACCTACTTTTTGTCAGTGACACGACTGACACATCAGATACCATTATGTGTTTTTGTAACTGCAAGATCGCCACTAAGTTTACTTTTAATGTGTATTTAGGTCTGATCTCCTTGCTGGCAGGTATAAAGTTTGTTCCAGATCAGAAGACTGGTATAAAAACATACAGAAAATACACATATGGTGTTATCCTTCCCCAGAAGTTGAGTACCCCTCAGTTCAGGAAAGACATTGAGGTGCTGGAGCAGGTCCAGAGAAGAGCAACCAGGCTGGTGAAGGGGCTTGAGCACAAGTCCTATGAGGAGAGGCTGAGAGAGCTGGGGTTGTTTAGTCTGGAGAAGAGGAGGCTCAGGGGTGACCTCATCACTCTCTACAACTCCCTGAAAGGAGGTTGTAGCCGTATTGGGGTTGATCTCCTCCCAGGCAACTATCAGTAAGACAAGAGGGCATGGTATGAAGCTCTGCCAGGGGAGGTTTAGGTTGGATATTAGGAAGAAATTCTTTACAGAGAGTGTAATCAGGCATTGGAATGGGCTGCTCAGGGAAGTAGTGGATTCACCATCCCTGGAGGTTTTTAAGATGAGACTGGATGTGGCACTTAGTGCCAATATCTAGTAACTGTGGTGATAGTGGATCAAAGGTTGGACTTGATGATCTCAGAGGTCCTTTCCAACCCAGCTGATTATATGACTCTATAATTCTATGATATAGGCTGCTATGAAGGAAGTTAGCTCCATCCTGCCCAGACCTAGTATACCAAATCTTTACAGCTTTTTAGGTAAATTTCAACAAACTAGTTGTTTCCCATGCTGTCTGCACAAAGCTTGTAATTGAGGTTTGCTGTGTATGTCATGGGTTTTTTCTTAGGATGGGCTGTGTTTTCTGTAGAAACTTTTTACTGCTGTTAATGCCCAGTGTGCTATACTGCTTGGCCACAAAGCAGTTTTAACTGAGTTGTTTTGGTTTAGAACTGTGTATTTCAGGGGTTTGGAAAATATTTTTCTGTATGGTGTTGCAAACAACCTCCTAAATTTCTTTTGATTTTTGTATTTTCTCTGTGTCATGTTGACTTGATATTGCTGTATTTGAATAATTCTCTACCATATGTGGCTTTCTGTGGGTTTTTTTGATCCAGTTCTGTTTGACTTTCTATATCAAAAGCAGAATGAAATAGTCCTAAGGGCACAATTGGTAGTGGACATAATCTAAAATTGCTTCAAGGCTCATCAGGCTGTGATGAGTGCAGTTGCTCTGAAGTGACACCAGGCTGTAATGGCTCCTAAGGGCCATTTCACATCTGAAAATTTCTAGAATGAGGAGTGCTCTGGTTCCTATTGTCAGTTCTGATCAATAAGCTACTCATATGGCTAACTGTCTTAGCCCTTGTTTCCCCTTAAACCAGTCAGAAGGACAAGGCAGATGCCCACCTTTGAGTGAAGAAGATCAGAATGCAGAAGTCCCTTTCAGACATAAATAAATCTATTTTTATTGCGTTTTTGTGCTTTTGTTCATGTCAAGGGATGGTTGTTAGGTGACTAATTATAAGCAAAGATGGTCAGCAATCTCAGAATGGAATCATTTAATAATGACTGATCTAATGAATTTGAGCTGCTGTTTTGCCTAAGTCGGAGGCTTCAACAGGCAGCAAATACTGACTTCTACACTTGTAGTTAGTTTACATGCCCAAAATTGTACACTAATTTTGTCTGTAGGTATGTCAGAATACATACCATCTCAGAATAAGGGAATAATTTAGGCTGGGAAGGACATTTCAGGGTCATCTGGGCCAGCAGTCAACTCAAAGCTGCTTCTGAAGCGGCACAGTTTTCCAACTCTGCATGTTCAATTGCATGATTATTGTGCACACCCAAGGTTCACAAGAGAACTACTTCAGCTAAAGAAACTAGATGCCGTTATATTTCTGCCATTGCTTAGAGTGTTTGCATCTAAGTATAAACCTCCTGCATGTCTTGAGATTATTGGCACAAAAAGCTGTAAAACAGATGTGCCCCAAAGTGTTTGGTGTCACCATCTTACAAGATGAATTTTTCAAGGTTGTAAAATCTGGTTTGGATGTTGCATATTGTTTGAACATCTCTGGATGTTACTGTGACTACTTGTCTCTTCCACTTTCCAAGGGTTTTTTTTTTTTGGTTTTTTTTTTTTTTGGCTGCCAAATTGAGATGTCATAACAACTTTTGAGTTGGTTCCTGAACTGTCATAGTTTACAATGAAGCCATAATAAGGCAAAACAAAATATATGGAAGCTATTTATGAGACATAGGATATCTTGAGGCAGTAATCCCAGCAGCTGACGCAGGTTAGTCAATGCTTGAGTGATTGTATTATTTATAGCCCATCAAACATGGCCAGTAAGCTCTTTAAATATATGGAAGCATTTTGTTCCTTCATGGTTTTGCTCAGTTAAACCCCTTATTGTTCATCTATACTTTGACTTTTGGTTGACAAGGTAATATTTTAATACATTGATTAAAAAACACTATCAAGTAGTTTAGGACTAATGTTTTGTATTTTCAAATAGCTACACTTCAACAGGGAAAATATAAAGAGCTCGGATGTGCTTCATAGAGACAGTTCTGTGTCAGATGGAAGCAGCAGGAGACCAAACTGGAGAGAGCAGTGAGTTTGACAGTTCTTTAGGCAAGCTGTTCATTTGACCAGAGTGGGCAATATGCCCTTGGCTTATTATCAGTACTGGAAAGCTTCAGTCCTCTACATCTGCCTGTAGAAGTATTACCCTTGTTTCTCCTTGACTTTGTGCAGTACAATAGACAGGAGCATCTCACAATCTCATCACCAGAACCTTGCAAGAAATCAAAATAATACATTTTGATTCATGTTTGCTCACAAGGTTTTACACTCTTGATCTTTCTTCATTGGTCTGCAGCTCTGTTAGAGTCAAATTTACTGTCCAGAATGTCCACACTGACATTTACGCACGTTCGATATGCATAAATGCATCTGTGTTACCCCAAAACCCATTGTTTTGCGTCTCCATGTCTGCATTTCTTTAACCAAATACGGGTGAGGCATTGGCAGCTGTGGAGTCTCCAATGCCAAGGCTGTGCCCAGGGTCACATGCCTTTACCTCGTGTTGCACCCCGTGTCCCCGCTCCTGCTCACACAGGTAGTTAGGAAAGGCTGTCTGAAGGTGCCACGTGCTCTCACCGGTAAGGGTTTGTGAGGTCCTTTCAGAAATGAAGTAGGCCACTTGTTAGGGCGGACCAGGTTCCTGGGGCAACATTTCACAGAATCACAGAATCAATTCAGTTTGGGAAAGGCTTCTGAGATCACCGAGTCCAACCTGTGACCGAACACCGCCATGTCAACTAGACCACGGCACTGAGTGCCCGCCAGAGGGCGCCGCGGCCCCCGCTCCGCCTCCCGCTCCTGCCGGCGCTGGCGGCCGGTCCTGCCAGGGAGGAGGGAAGGGGAGGAGGGATGGGAAAGGGAGGAGGAGGAGAAGGGCGGGCTGGCGGCGGCGGCACCGCCACCAGCCGGAGGCCGCTCGCCGGCGCTCCTGCGGCGGAGGCGGGCGCTCAGTGCCCCGCGGCTCATCGGCCCCTGCCAGGATGTCTCGGGAGCCCGGCTGCTGCAGCCTCTGGCTCCTCTTCGCTGCCTGCGTCCACCTCTTCTTCCTTCTCCCGCCGCTCCGCAGCCGGGGTGAGTGGCGGGGGCCGGGCCGGGACGCCATGGCGAGGTGAAGGGAGGAGACCCGGGACGCTCGGCCCCTCCGCGGAGGTGATGAGCGGGAGGAGGGCACGGAGCGCTGGGGAGGCTGGAGGGGCGCCGGAGCCGCCGCCGCTTCCTCCCCGCTCCGTCCCGCCCCACGGAGGGAGGCGGGCGGGAGAGCGGAGGTGTCCCTTCCCCCGAAGTTTGTTGGGAAGGCGGTCTGGAGTGCGCCCTGGCAGCGCGGGGTCCCTGCGCGGCCCCGGGGCGGTGTGCGGGGCATGGGGCGGTGCGGGCAGGGGCAGCCCGCGCCGGGGAGCCGGCCCGCAGGTCGGGAACATCATCGTGGAGCAGCCGGGTGAACCCAGCGCGGAGTTGTGCTCGTGTTGGAGCAGCGCCGCGCTGAGACGGGGGGCTTTGCTGGGGGCAGGTGGGAAGGTAAAACCGCCCGGTTAAAAAGCCCAGCCGAGAGGAAAGCCAAATACTACAGTGTTTTGGAGACGTTTGTAATGTGTCCAGTGAGGTGGGAGAAGATTAAAGGAGAAGGGATACTGGTATGGGTTGCGGTTGGGTTGCTGGAGGCTCCTGGAGTTGGGAGCTTCTGCCATGAGTGTAAGAGGCGGAAATAAATGTTTTTATCTGTTTTGTTTCTTATTCTTTCGGTTCGTGAATGTTCGTTAGCATAGGCTTGTCAGTTTGTTGGAAGCCTTTGGATTTGTTTCTCCTCTCCTGCTATGGCTTGTCGACCAAAATCACGCAGGGGAAACCTGGCACTTATAAATCTCATTTTTAGCAAAGTAAAACTGATATTTTGCTTTTTCTTTTGCAAAACACTTTTCCTTTCACTGACACAACTTGGTTTTTGGGGAATCCTCGTACTTTACAGCTCTTCCTAAAGCTGCATTTCATTCTTTCCGGGATGAGTAGTTTTGCTTTTGTGCTTCAGCAAGGTACTGTAGCACTTGATAACCTCGAACAGATTGTAATAACAGAGAATAGCACCTTCAGTTTTTCCTCTGTGTGTATGTTTTTATTGTACATACATGCAGCTAGAAGGCAGAAATGGAAACACTTGTGTTCTTGTTTAGTAGGTCTTGATTAATACTTGTGTGAAATTTGTTCACCAGAAGCTTATTGAAGTATCATGGTTTTCTTTTTTTTAGAATATCCTTTTACATTAGAGTCCATCTTTCATAAATAACCCATGCTTTTGAGATGGTCTGGATAGTAAGTTTGCAAAACAGTGAGCTTTTTTCTTGGAAACTGGATAATTTGGATTGCCTTTCACAGAAGCAAACAGCTTGTCTGTCGGTAGTTAAGTAATTTCATAAATTCCAGCTTGCAGGTGGCAGCATACAGAATGGGAAAATGTATTCAGTTGATGTTGTATGGTCTAACTTCTAGACAATCATAAGGGATAATGATGATGCTATTTCTTTTACTGTTTTTCTTTGCTTTGCCTTTTATAAAGATACTGGTGTACACAGCACCCAGACGTTTCAGTGGTTCAGCTGCCCTCTTCCCATATGTGTAAGGAAATGTAATTAGTTGCTTTTATTTTATGAAAAGCTTCAGATGCTGTAAATTTGCTTGCATCACCCCTTCTTTCTCTTTTACCCTGTACTCTCCCCATTTTGTGTTGATAAATCTGTAAATCTTCATTTTTATCTGGCTAGATCACAATTCTTGATGCTGATAGAGTAGCAACAATGAAGAAATATTATAAAAGCTTTCATGTAAGTACATGAAACTAATTTATATTGCTTGCTAATGCTCACAGGCTGTCTCATCATGGAACATCCCATCTCTTTGACTGACAGCATCAGTGCAGATTTTCTCTGGAATCATGTAAATCCATAGAATCCTATGTTCTTTGAAAACTTGGGAGAGGGAGAAAACCCAGCCAACCCCCAACCAAAACAAAAATAGGCCTTTCATTAAATTATTATTAGAAGTATAAAGAAATTCTATTTTAAATGTTTTGTCTACTGTGTGCAATGTAATCACTGGCTTTGTTACTTGAAATGCTTATTATTAGCCATGATTTTGTCATACATTGCCATAGAATTGTAAGCTTCTTGTAGCTCATTTAAACTGACTCAGAGCCCAGCGAGGTGGCTGGAATGACTTTGGGGTCAGTCAACCTTGAATTAGACTGTAAAAAAGAAGATAAGAAGAGGTATTGCCTTTCTGTCTCACATGGGTTTATCTGTGAAAGAGTTGACTCCTCAGTTTTTAACATCCTTTGCACTTCAAGGACATATAACTGCAAATGTTTGGAAGTTGCTTATGCTTGAAAGGGTAGGGCTGAGGAAAAGATTGCTTCTATATTTAAAATGTGGTATTATATCGCTATATATATTCAGTGTATTTTAATACTGCAGTATTTATATCTGTTTTTCTAATAGTTTATTGGCACATATTACTGTG
>JAYRBT010000001.1:48050312-48088674 GCA_036023395.1 Myiotriccus ornatus
TATATATATTCAGTGTATTTTAATACTGCAGTATTTATATCTGTTTTTCTAATAGTTTATTGGCACATATTACTGTGTTTCAGCTGCTGCACAATGAAAATAAATGGTTGAGTTTTATTTTCTAATGTTATAAGCAAGTCTTTTCATCAGAATTTTAATGGAAATAATGGAACACTTGACAAAAATAATTAGGAATTGAAGCTGCTTCCATTACATTTTCGGATTACATTTCCAGGTTTTGAATCGATCCAGAAGTGTTGTCTAGCTTTTTCAATGAATTTTAGACCCATTCTCAAGAGAAATAAAGATAAGATTGATGATAATAAAGAGCTTTAAAGTCTTTCTAAAATTTCTTTTTTATCCTCAGTTCTCAGACATCTAAAAAAAGTAGGAGAGGACTAGCAATTGACATGATCTGCTTATACCAAAGGACGTGATTTTAATGCACAGTGTGTTAACAAGCTTCAGAATACACAATGTATTAAATAACGAAGTGACAATTACAAAATTACGGGTTGGATTTAAGATGGCGCCTTGCTGGCTTGCCTGTGTTTTTTTCTGCTTTAGGTAGCTTTGTTGGTGAGAAATCATACAAATTATCACCCAGGCCTTTTGGTTACTCTGGTGCCTACACAACTTGAATTTTTACCAGCTAGTAAGTTTCTTGTTTTATTTTATTTTCTCAGTGCTCTGTGGCAAGGCAGTGGTCCAGGTGAGGTATGCTTGCATTGTATCAGAAAACGTAAAGGGACTAGGGGAAAGCCTGGATTTAGCCAAGGTACCCCTAGCTCTAGAGTATGATCTGTATTTTAGGGAGCTATGCTGAAAGAAGTATGTTGCAGTTATCCGAATTAATAATGATGCTTAGGTGTGAAAAGTAACTGTTTCATTATGGTAGGATTTGATAGCTCCTAGAGAGAGGTCCATGTGTACTCTGCACACAACCAAAAAAGATATCCTTGCCACAGAGAGTTTATGGTTTCTACTTGTGCTGTACAACTGACTTGGCCATGACCTGCGTGTGTCATTTTTCTATCAGTGGTCCACTCCTGGGCACACCTTTTTCAGAAACCTCTGGGGAGTGAACTGCAGGTGGATGAATAAATCTTGGAGATGTCCACCTGGGCACAGGCATTGTATTTTCTACCTACACTGTAGTCCCTTTATTAATATGTTGTAGGCCAGCTAAATTTACCGTGTTCTTCTCCTTCTGCCCTTTTCCCACTAAATCCTTAGAAGAGGATATTTATTTCCAGGCTGAGAGATTGGGTTGCTTAGTCAGAACAGTCTTGGTCCCAGTTTACTTCTGAAGACTGCTTTATTTGTATCAAATATATGTGCGTAACAGATTTGCTAATAAAGTAGTAGAGTGTTGCTAAGATAAATTCATACAATCTGTGTGAGTGAAAAGCTTGATTACTGTTGGGTGAAGACTTGAAGCTTTTTTTGTGGTGTCTTCAGGGGTCTACTAGTCTGGTTTTTGAGCGGTTCTTCAGTAGTTTAAAAATAGTCTGAACAGTTCTTGTCTTATTAAAATGTATTAGCTGGAAAGTCTTCCTGATATATTTGATGTAAAAGATATCAAGATGTTTTAATGTGTTTATTTGTTGGAAAAGAAGTGGACGCTGCAGTTCTGTGATCACGGGGAATAAGAATAATGGTACAGAGGGAGATTTTAGCATTCATTACAGGTATTGATTTGTTGAATAAATTATATGTCTGAGTGTTGAAGTTGCACTGTGTGTCAGGGCAGCTGCAACAAAAGTACTTCTCAGCTATTGTCCTCAAAAATAAATATGGATTGATACGGAAGGTGGTAAAAGAGAGCTGGTTGCTTTTCAAGGTTCATCTCCTACAAGCTCGAGAATGGTCCATCCCCACATGCAGGAAAGCAAGTCAAGATGGCAGGAGGCCCACATGCATGAACAAGAAGCTCCTGGCAAAACTCAAACATTAAAAGGAAACACTCAAGAGGTGGAAATATAGAGACACTGTCTGAGAGTGCAGGTATGCCATTCCAAATGCCAGAGCCCAGCTGGAGCTGAATCTGGTGAGAGATTCAACTTGTGAAAGGCAAGATAATGGACTGTATCAGGTGTATCAGCAAAAGGGAGACTAGGGAGAATATGGGCTTGCTTCTCAGTGGGGGAGGGACTTGGTTAAAAGAAGGGCATGGAAGTGGGTGAGGAACTCAGAACCCTCTTTGCCTTGATCTGTACTATGAAGACCCAGCTCCAGCAATCCCAGGCCCCTGAAACTCACTGGAAAGTCTGGAGCAGGAAAGAGTTACTTTAACTGGAGAAGGACCAGTTTAGGGAACATTTAAACAAACAGGACATACAGGAGTCCACAGGACCTGATGGGAGGCACACACAGGTGCCGGTGGAGTTTGATCTTAATGTAGGCTACTTCTGATAATCTTTGGAAGGTCATGGTGACTGGAGGAGACTGCTCATGACTAGAAGAAAGCAAATATTAGCCCTGTCTTCAAGGAGGGCAAGGAAGAGAATCTGGAGAAACTGTAAGTGGGACAGTGTTACCTCAGTGCCTGGGAAGGTGCTGTAGTAAATAATCCTGGATATCATTGCCGAATAAGAAAGGACAAGACAAACATATAAAGGACAAGAGGGTGAATGGGAGAAGTCACCATGCTTTTATGAATGGGCAGTCATGCTTAACCAACCCAAAGACTTCTGTGATGAGATGACTGCCTTCATGAACGTGGGGAAAGCAGTGCATGTTGTTATCCCAACTTTAGCAGGGAGTTTGAGTTCAGCTCTGTCTCCTAGAAGGTCATATGCAGTCTGATGAAGTGTGGGCTGGATATGTGAAAAGTGAGGTGGATAGAAAGCTGTCTGACTTGCTGGGCTCATGGACTCTGATCCGTAGCATGGTGGGTCCACCTCTTCGTTGATGACATTGACAATGGGATAAAGTGTACCCTCAGCGAATTTGCAGATGATACAAAATGGGCAGGAGGGATTGATGCACAAGCTGGTTGAGCTGCTATTCAGAGGGACCTCAGTGGGCTGGAGAAGTGGGCGAACAGGAAGCTCAAGAAATTGAGTTCAGTGCAGGGAAATACCAAATCCTGCCACTGACAAGGAGGCACCCCGTGCACCATTGCACACTCAGGGCATGTTGTCTGGAAAACAGCTTTGCAGAGAAGGACCTGAGAGTCCTGGTATGCAACAAACTGATCGTGAACTAGCAGTGTGCTACTGTGGCAAAGATGGCCAGCAACCCCCTGGGCTGCACTGGAGAAAGTGTTGGGGGCAGGGCAAGGAAGCACTGGTGAGACACGTCTGGGATGCTGTGTCCAGGTCTGGGCTCTCCAGTACAAGAGAGAGATGGAGTGAGTCCAGCAAAGGATCATGAAGATTATTAGTAGATTAGAACACCTGACAGATGAGGAGAGGCTGAAGAAGCTGGGGCTGTTTAGCCTGGAGAAAAGAAATTCAAGGAGGATCTTACCAACACTTATAATTACCTGATGGGGAGCAGACTCAGAGAGTTTATGGAGTCTCTGTCCTAGAAAACGCTCAAAATCTAAAACCTGACTAGACAAGGTCCTGAGGATCAAACTTTGGGGAGTTGAACTAGATGACCATTAGGGATCCTTTCCAACCTCAACAATTCTGTGATTCTCTAATAACAAGATGAAGTAGGTTAAGTATTTCCCTGAAGAGCCTTATCTGTGCTCTCAAAGTGTGAAATAGGTTGTTGTTTTTTTTTTCTTTCCAGGTGATCTGATTATTGTTTGATTTGTTTCATGTGCATTAATATTTTATAAAGCTTAGAAGTAGTGTGGGATGGGTTATTGAATCCACCACAGTGACAGACACATCATCTCTTGTCAGTCACAGTTGTTTCAGGTTTCAAGTGTCATTCCTCAAGTGCATATTAAAAACTAGACGTCATGAAATTTATGCTTGTATTCAGTTGTGTAAATAAGCTGAATTTATGAAGTGATACTTTTTTAGGTTAGTACTGTGTAATTAATACATTTCCCAGAATGAGTGTGTTTTGTGTTGATCTTGTAATTAGGATTGTGTAAAGTAGAAGGTGTGGATCTGGTTTGTTTAGGGGAAAGGATTCCTTGTCTGAATCTATAAGTACTGTTATGCTGGGAGAGAAGGAGGAAAATGATCAGAACATGCTGTCAGCAAGGGATATAATAGGCATTCTCAGCGTCCTTTCACACTAGAAGTGTAGAACATTTACTTGAGGACAACTTTGGGGTACACTCTTACATGGATTCTGTTTTATGCCTCCTGGCTAAAGGCTGTATGGAAATGTGTCTATGGTCAACATGAGTCTACTGTGTTAGAATAATTTTTGGGATGTCTGGATGTAGTGCTGTGATGTGAGATTCAAGTTAATCAGGACCAGAGGTGTCATTGTGAACTTCAACTCCTAGACACATCATGAAATTTGATCTCCACTAAAAGAGCATATGGATGTAGGTAATCGGAGATAGAGCACCACAGACTTTGGACAATCTTGTCTTGCTTAGCTATATTCTAGGTTTCTAGTGCATTAAAGGAATGACAGCAGTTAGCAATTCACTTTGAAATCAATTTGAAGCAATAAATAATTTAAGTTTGCTTTAAACAATCCACTTGGATCTGCTTTCCATTCCAGTTTTTAAGAAAACCATTGATCTGACCATGATGAATATTATCTTGAATTCCTTCCAAATGATAACAATTTTCTTTCATTTGCATCTCTTTAGTACATTTAAGAAAAAGATTTCTTACAAAGAATTTTAGCAAGGCTTTCTTATGTTAAATGGTACTACTTTTACAAATGAGCAAGCTCAGAAAAACTGACTGACTACATCATCAAGAAAAAAAATCCCCAGCACCAGAACCCTTTTTACGATTATTTTTCTGATACAAACTAGAAGTATGCATAGAGTGGTTTAAGGTAATGCTATGTCTGTGTCGATTACCTCTGTAAATTCTCTGTTCTTTTTGTAAACATCTCTTTAGGCCTCATACATTAACAGGTTTGACTGTTGTTCAAAGATGGCATTCAAAGCCTGTGATAGCCATCTTCAAGTCTGATAGAAATTTCTGTCAGCTGCTGACAGTTTCTATGGCTCCATGTGAAACTTTGGTAATCCAGACTTTACCTAAAGACAGAGTGGACTGCCAGTCTCCCATGTGGTAGCACATTATGCTTTTACCAAGTGAACTACTGGATTGAACATATTTTTTTCTAAAGGGATTTATTTGCCTTGAAGGCAAGGTGAATTGGCTTCACATCAAAAAGTGATTTTTTTCAGCAATGGTATGGGAATTGTCAGGCAGCAAATGTATAAATCCCATAAGAACAGACTGTCTCATGTTCACAAAGATTATTAGTAATACAGTATCATTCAATGTGAAAAATATACCTAAATTTGGTGTCTTTTTTTTTCTGCAGAACTTTGTCAGTCGTGAAAGAGAGCTCCTATAATATGAAAAAAGTCTGCTTTTTCTTTCAGCTTTTGCTGTAAGTGTAGTTCCTGAAGGTGCAGAAGATGAGACTGAACTGTCAGTGCTGCAGGTAATAAATTTTAATTTCTAGAGCAGGAACATTTTACAGACATTATAAAATAAGCTAAAAGAGACCAGAACAGAAAGCCTAGTATTTGTGACATTGATTATTTTGATCATTGACATTAGCAGTACTCATATCAGTACTGTTCAGTGTGGCATATAGGAGATAAGTTGTTGATGTTGTTGCTGTTTAGAAAAGTTTTGGAGCATATAATCTTTATTGTTTCAGAGGCAGGTTTTCCTTTCTTCTTGATTTTGCTATATATATATATAATACCTTGAGAGGGAAATGGCTGCTTCTTTGCTAAATTAGCATTATTACATATTACTACTCAAGTCACGGCTCAAGTCAAGCCTGCATATGAAATTTCAAATTAACAGATTAGAAGAACTGATGGTCGGAGCTATCCCAAGCTTTAAATAGCATAATGGGTGTTAGATGTGTATGCATGTATTTCCTTTAACAGACCTCTCTCTGCCATTTTGTTATTGTATATATTTGTAACAGATGTTTGTGTGTTTATAAAATGAATTTAAGGGAGGAAAATAAAAGTACTGGATTGAATTGAGTTAGAATCTATAACTGCCATTTAGATCTAGTGATCTCACATCAAATGCAATAGAAGTATAGCCAGATATATACATTTCTAAATACTTTGTAGTTTTGATGATGGTTGCTACATCTACAGTAATTTTCATAAATTAAAAAGATCCCTATTGCAGATTGCTGATCTGCTGCAGTATATCCGGGAGACTTGGTAATCTCCTTCTGTTGTCATTACTTTTAAATTGCTCTTTCTTAAATTCCATTACTTTCTCAATCCAGCTGTTTATCCTGTCATTCTTATGTAGGATATAATTTATAAAGGCTTTCCTACTATTTTAGTGTTTCAAAACCTTCCCTCAGATGAAGTCAGGGGTGCCTCCTAGAACTCTTCAGGCGAAAAATATCTTTTTTTCCCTCCTTTTTTTTTTTTTTTAAATAACACTAACAGGAATGTATCAGACAATAATTGTTTTATGTTATGTTTTAATAAAAGTAATTGTAAAATATGACTTGCCTTCCCACTGTGTGCCACAAGGCACATAGTTTTTTGTTTGCAAAGAAAATTAATCTTCCTGTGTTGTTTCTGATATAGGTTAGCTTAGAATGTTAACTTACTGTGTGATATAATAACAGTGCTGTGTAGAGTCACCAAAATAACTTAGTCTTGTAAGAAATTTTTTAAACTTTATTGACCCAGTCAGCAAAAAAAGGATAATAAGAATGGATGCAATGCAGTCATTCGTGAGAAGGTTTTACAGATGGCTGCCAAGGAAGTTGGAGTTTATGCATTTCAGTGCAAAAGTCAGACCTGTACAGAGGAGAGATCATCTGATGCAAGTAGAGCTGAAAGAATTACATAGATCTGATATTAAAAAAAAAAGGAGGGGGCTAAGTATCTATAAATAGAAATTGTCTCAAGGGTAGGAAAACTATATACAAGGATATTACTACAGAGTGGCTTGTATGGCATTTCTATCTGAAAGTCTTAAAACACTTGAATCAAGGTAAATCCTAAAACATTCTCATGCAATTAGTAAAGATGATTTTT
The DNA here is from genome assembly GCA_036023395.1 of Myiotriccus ornatus. NCBI lineage: Eukaryota > Metazoa > Chordata > Aves > Passeriformes > Tyrannidae > Myiotriccus > Myiotriccus ornatus. Next base: position 48,057,454 of record JAYRBT010000001.1, read on the forward strand.
ATTTTATATTTGGGAAACCAAATCACTGGGATGCTGTCACCAGGGAGAAATTGTGCATTAAATGAAGGCTCTGTTTCCCTTCCTGTAATTTTTGTAGGAATTGCAGAGCTCTTTCTCCAGTCCTATCTCTTTTAAGCAACACAGTTCCACCCAGACTCTGTGATTTAGAAGCAATTGACTATGTTCCTAAGATATTTTTATGTGTGTGTCTTGGTTTCCTGCTTCATGATGCAAATGCAGTATCACTGTTGTCTCTTCCTCAGCACTCCGGTAAAATTCCAACTATCACAAAAAAGCACAAATTTATGTGATATCTGAGTAAATTTCAGTGAAGTCATGTTAGGTACAACAACCTTTTCATATTCATTTGTCTTAATATAAATTGCTTTTGAGTCTTCCTTTAAGAACTGTGTTTCCATAGAAGCTTGATAGTGGATGAAATTAATAAGAGTGTGGTGGGTTTTTTTTACTTTCTGAACAGGTGTGTTTGCGTTGTAGAGGTCTATATTCCAAACTTAGTGCTCAGGAGATACGTAATAAATAAAAAAACCCAAACATTGTTAGTATTAATTTAAAGAGCTCTGGTATAAATTGAGTTATGGAAAAACATTCTCTATTTTTTTAATTTTTTTTTAATTCTCTTACTGTATTTTCTGAGTAATAATATGCAAGCATGTAGGATATCTGTTGCAGTTCTTGATGATGAAAACTTTTTACTTTATTATTAGTTTTTGAGTTAAAACCTCTATGTTTACATTTATAATCTGATGAATACTTTGACTCCCAGTGTTTTTTCTATAGAAATATTTGAGGGTTTGTGTGTATTCTTACTTGAGATTTTTTCCTCCTTTCTTCTAGAAACCTAAAGAAAGCAGAACAATCAGTAAAATAAGCAGAGGTAAGTATGTATAGTCTGTATTTGTTTTCACTCGTGGCTGCCTTTTTAGTATAAACAAAATACAGTTATGCTTTGTAAAGTGACTGTGTGAACAGTGCCTAAATGCCCAACAGTGTTATCAGTTCATTGCTGATTCATAAATACCTTTTTTTTTTCCTTTAACTCATGTAGTCTCATCAAACAGAAACTTCTGAATCTTTGATTGTACTTGCAGTTCTTACAGTTAAGTCTTTTCTGAACACGTGCACTTCCACTATGAAACTGATGAATTGCGTTTTGTAGTACACTGTCTTTTAAAATAAAATTTTATGATACCTAGTAGCTGTTCGTGTAACAATTTAATATGAAACTGAATTTTACCATTCTGCTAGGCTCTCATGGTACTTGTAATAACTAAGGTTATCATAAATTTCTTGTAACAAATTATAATAACTTTGTAATGTCTAGGAGCTAGTATTTAAGAAGCATGTCAAACATTAATAGGTAAAATAGTGGTAAAATAATTTTTTTGCTGCTGGACATGTGTGATAAATAATGAGAATAAAAATTCTGCAGTGTTCTTCCTTTTCTGAAGACAAGTCTGATGTCCTTCTGGCAAAAAGTTAACAAACCTGAGATAAAGACTTGCATTCTCTGCACTGTAACCCTGGACTTCTCATTCTGCTAAACCCTTGAGACTTGGCTCTTCTTGTTCTAAAAGGAAGCAGCTAAATCATGTCTCTGTTGTGGTAGTTTCTGAGTAGTTGTAAGTTCATTCTGACACTAAAGCTGAATACCAGGAAGATTTAGCCGCTTTTGAGATAGATATAAATCTTTGAAAAGACTCCATTCTTTGTTTTGATTGGTAGACTCTTTCTCAACTTGAGAAACAATTTAGGTGGTAAAAATTATACCTGTTTTCTGATGACATTTTAATACACTCAATATGTCTTTCTATTAGCCACTTTAAACTCCTTGTAGCAGAGGAAACTATTTCCACTGGATTAAAGTAGGTGTTAGCTTACTCCTAGGAAGTATTCTATTGTGGATTATCACAGCTGTTGTTAAACGTACTGTAAATGAAACTGAGTGTAATTCAGATACTTCCTATCTATAAACATACTGATACTAAAACAGTAATTACATAAAGCAATGTAGCTTAGATTGGTTTTTATCTCTGGGGATGTTTTTGATATTGTGCATGTAGATTTAGCCCTTTGACTCTCGTTAGCATCAATGAAGTGTAGTTTCAATTTTTGCAGTGATTTTAATTTTTCCACATGAAATCTAGCAAAGATCTTACTAGACGGCAAACAGTTGCCATTCAGAAGGTTTTATTATGCATGGGGTTTTTTTAAGCAGTTTGTTTGGCAGTTCAGAACATAAACACTGTTCATTCTTACACTGTGTGGGAAAATATGAAATTAAAACTGGTATCTTAACCAGTGCTTATGCCACCTCTACAATATATCACCAGAAACCTCAGACCATTTGACAGTGTCAGAGTCTGTCTTGGTGAGTAAACTAATAAATTGAGGGAAAATAACAATAAGGGAAAAAGTAGAAAAACATTTAACTACAGGTTTGAGCTGTCAGGTTTAAACTAGCAAGTAGCTGTTCAGAGGAGCAAAGCAATGATCCTCAGGTCTTGGGCATTGCAGTCTTCTCATAGTCTTAGTGAAGATATTTGTGGTTAATGCTCTTTTTGTTCCCACTGTTTTTTATTGTGATCCTTCTTCATCTGTTCAGTTTTATTCTTTTTCCTTGTGACTACTTCTGTCCTTATTTTGATGGTTTTTTTCTTCACCTTTGTTCTCTTCTTCATTAATCCTACTCTATTTACCAAGTTAGCATATAATTTTTTTTGGTGTGAACTTTATTCCTTCTCCACATTTTTTGTAGTTCTGTAGATATCCCATGGGATATTAATTTCTTTCCTTTTTGTACTGTCTCAAGTTGTTAGGTTCTGAGTTACCTTTTGTGTATACTTTCTACTTAGTATCTGTAAAGTTCAGCTTTTTCTGGCCAAATAAACAATAACTGCAATATCATGTGATTCTCATCTTACACATTGATTGATACTTAGTTATGGTCTTGAGTGAGTTATATAGGATAGATCAAACTTGTTAAGAATTCTGGGAAGGGCCTCTGTCCTCTTCCCTTCATCTTCTCATCCTTTGTTGTCCTCTACTGTGTTCTGCTTCTGAATGGGATCGTACCTGCGTGCTGCTCTTAGTTTTCTAAGTGTTGAGGGACTCTTCTGTCTACTGTCATCAAGAAAATTTGGCTACCTACTTTGTCACCTACTTGTATTTTTTAATAAGCACTTTTTAAATCCATAAATATTTGCAAATCTACTTCATTATTTTCTTTTAAATTTATCAGTAAATTTATCTCACTTCTCTTGTTTTTATAGTTCTTAACTGTGACACCTTTAAACACTGTGAAGACACATGTGAGACATTAGTGCTGTCCTGTTAGATAAGAGTATTGCCTCATTGTTCTCATGCGTGTGCCTCTCCATCTGGTGTTTGTTTCCGGGTAGGGGTTTAAGTTCTCTTTTGGAGAAGCATCTTTTATGTTTCATGTTCATGCACTGCCTAGTGAGGGGAGATGCTGGTCTGTGACTAACACCTTTTAACTCTGGTAATAAGGAGTGCTGGTGTATTGGAGAAAAAGCAACTTCTTGAATGTGGCTACTGTTCACTGTGGGCATTTAAGATCTCCTGCACATCTTCTACTCATGCCGTGCTTTTTATAAATTAATCCTGAAAAGGACAGTTTTGGATTTTTTCGTGTGTGCTAAATTACGCCTTTTTACTATTTCGTAAAATATTTTTATAGGTGAAGAAATATCTTGCTGGGTAATAAATTCCCCCACACATCTGGGTTCTCACTAGTTTTGGAGCAAAACAGAAAAAAACTTTCTTTTGTCTTTAAATCTTCTTATTTTCTGGTTTACAGAATTAAAAGAAGTTGTATTTGTCATCCAGAGTCAAAGTAACTCTTTTCATTCCAAGAGAGCAGAAGACCTAAAAAGAGATATTTTAAAACAGGCTGCAGATCTTGGAAAGGTACGTTGAGATAATATAAAGTACACCTTGTATTGCTGTTACTGCATTTCACCAAAAATACTGGGGTTTGTTGCTTTTTTGAAATTCATTTTATTCCTTTCGTTAATTGTGTTCTGTGTGCTTATAAGAAAACTATTTCAGTGGGTATGTACTGATTGTAGGCTATAATTTATGCCTAAATATTTTTAATTTCAGTTATCGACCTTTTTGTGTAACAGCTGGTTTTGTTTGGAGGGCATTTGATGCAAAAGCAATAAAAAAGACTTTAAAGAATACAGTTTTCCAATACCACTGTAGAGTATTAAAAAATTTACTAAACAAGGATGCATTCTTTATGAAGTGAAAAACATAGTTTAAGTATTAGTTAGAATAACCTTAGGTGAATATTTTATTAGAGCCAATGAAGGTGCTGTAATGTAGATTTTGTCAGTATTTCATTGCACAATTGTGACATTTTGGCAGTAGATGAGAAGTGTGCGTGGACATTAGAATCCTAACAGAGGATTCCCTATTTCCTACAGCAATACTCTTGCACACCTCTCTTGCCCATGTCACTCCATCTTCCCTAACTATTCCTTGTTCCTCTGCCACTTCACTTCAGACTGAGTGTGCTGCCCTTCATTTGCTGGTGGGCCATGCTGGCCTAGGAGCTCCATGTTGTACTTAATGCTCTAATTTGAGATTTTATTTGTAAAGCTTTAGCCTAGAGAGAAGAGGTTTTTAAGAAACTTACATTGAAAGTTCAGTGTGCTTAAACAACGCTTTATTTTCTTTGTCTGTAGTAAAAATAAGAAAAATTTACCATTTGCATATGTCCCCTGATGTGAAATAGCTTGCTGTGAGGTTGTTTGACCTACTTTTCATTTCCACATTCTTTGTTGTAAAGGAAAAAGAAGTGTGATTTAAATTGTCTTATGTATCTTAGTCTTGGAGTGCCTAAATCAGATTGCTGAATGTTTTAGGCTTCATTTATCCAAGCTTATCAAACCTGTTGTAATTAAATCCATTCTAAATGCAGTTTTTAATCCCTTAATGAAATCAGTCATGTGAACAGCCTTTGTTCTGCAGAGTTCTCCTGTTTTGGGGTCCTCTTAGGAATTAAGACAAGTGTTCAGATACAATGTATGCTGAGGGGATTATGGTGTCGCTTGTTAAAACCTAGGATTTTATATAAATATTTAGTTGATATAATGCTGTAATTTATATTGCAGAATATGAGTACCAAAAAGATCAGTAAGTGGAAGTACAGATAGTTTCCGTGAGGCAGGAATACAAGCATGTTTTATGGGAGAGAGGTAAAATCTATTAGTGATCAGAGTTGTACCTGAAACTGACCTAGCTTTTAAAAAAAATTATTGCCTAATCAAGGAGATTCCTTTATGGGAATGCTGAAATGGTGGTGCTTTTCTAATATTAACAGGTAACTGTTAAACAGCAGTCATGGTGTCTTAAGCAGTGGTGGAAATATATCACACCAAAAATCTCATGTCTGAAATCTGGGAAAAGGGGAAAGCCATCAGCATTTAGGGAAAAACAGAAAGAGCAGGTTCTTGGTATGTCTTGACTGTTTTGGTCAACTCATAATGTCGCTGTGAGGCGTGACCCAATAATACTAATTATGGGGAAGGGACAGATGATCTCTGCAATCCCACATATCAACATTTGAATTTCACATTTTTCATTGCAAAGAATACATACGAAATTATTAGTTTCAGGCAAAGAAAGTTAAATCTTTGTGCTTTCAAGGACAGCTGCTGTATAGAATCAATGGACTGAATCAACTGAATCGTCAGGTTTGCTCACCTGTTGTCATAGGACCAAATGATAGATGTTTAGTCCATAGGATTTCAATGGTTGTTTTCTGCTGTTTTAAAATGAGAAGTGGAAGCCAACTGCTAGATTTGTGACATGTGCCTTTCTTCAAAGTGGGTTGTCATTGACAATGATATTTACTGTACGTTAATCTTTACAAGTGTTTTATCCATTTATTTTCTTCGCTGTGTACTTCAAAGATTTTTTTAATGGGAAACTAATCTGTCAGTAGATGTCAGTATTTTGTTCACACTTAAAAGCATTTTGCATAACGATTTATTGAATATTATCCGAAACTCCTTAGATGCAATTAGTACTGTTTGAGAACACAAAAATCTGTGTGTTTCCCTATGAAAACCGGTCTAGTAGAGTAGGGGTGTTTTTTTTGCTTTGAGTCCTTGAAGGTTCTTATGTTGAACACCGTCAGCCAATTAATTGTGTTCAAAAAATTATAATTTTTCCTGAAAAGTCTAGAAATTAAATGGAATCCTATGTATATTAACCAGAGCAACTATAGCAAGTCAGAACTGTTAGTTCTGGAGTTAAAAAAAAACCAAACAACCAACAACCAACCAAACAAAAACAACAACCCAGGAATGTAAGAATAAGATTTTAATACCATGGAGTACTGGAAAATGAAAATGAGTATCACATACTTCCATATGAGTAACAGATGATGTGAAGTATGAGTTCTGTTTTGTAGAAGCATTGTAACTATAGTTTACAGTATTTTTACTATTAGGGTTACTTTGTTTTGACCAAAGTTCTGTATGTTGTACCGTCACATAGAAATGATGTTTCACACATTAAAATATCTGCATGTAAAGGGGAACATTGCTTGTTTGTGAGTTTGAGGACTGTTACTGTAGTGATTATTAACATCAGTTTAAAAGAAGCAAGTACAATCAAAAGTACGGAACTGTCCGTAGGAAACCTCCATATTATGTTGCATGAGTAAATAGTTGCTTTAGTTAAATATCATCATTAAACTTTCATAATACCTTTTCTTCATCAACCTCCCAATTTTCAGTTTGGCTAATATGAAAACAGGTGACAAATGGTAGAAGCATTCTATAATTGTGTTATTGTTTACTTAAAACAATTTTGCAAAATCATGTTTCATGAAACACAGCAGGAACAAAGATGATCAGAAACCCATCTGGCCTGTGCCTCTAGTTCAGTTTCTCTGTTATCTTACAGGATCATGCCTACAGAAGGTTCTGGTTTTCTGCTTTCACTGAAAATTAACTGTAACTGTGTCCTACCTGCTGCACCTCTGAGGCTGAAAAGCCTCTTGGTGCTTATCTCAGCTTTATTTTATTGTGTCCTTAGTTTCATGGCCACAATATCTGCTGCCAAAGTGCCAGTTGCAATTGAGCATGTGCTTTAAAAATCTATTCCTTTTAATTGCCTAGGCTGTAGTTTTGGCAGCATTCCACTATTTCAGTAATATGGAAGATTTCTTTGTTAGAGGATTGGAGAGGGGAAGGAAGTAAAATTAGTTTGCTTGAATTTTAAGTATATATGTTAAGCCATCATCATATTCCTTTCTGAAATGAAAAATCTGTCTCCAAATTGTTCCTGCTGATGTTTTGGCCATCTCTGAGAGACTGCTTTCAGGGAATTTGTAGACTGTTATCTTTTGTGTTGCTTTAATTTGCCAGTGGGACATTCTGGTTGAGTTAGGGTTTTCTGAAGTTCTTCCTAGCCCTCCCTCTTTTCACATCTGATTTCAGATGCTGGAGTGAAACTAGCTGAAGTTTTGTCATCCAAAAGCCTCTTTAAGCATTCCTCTATTATTGTTTAATACTGTTCTGTGTATTCAGAATACAATGAATGCAAAATTCACTGTATTCTGAAATCCATGTCTCACCTGAAATTTTCAGTTTTTCAGTACTATCAGGCTAAAATGGAAACTACTCTGCAAAAACATACAGGTTTTTCTCAGGCTATATTCTCCGTATTTCATTCCATGATAGCTGTATTCCACAAATGAATGGGCACACATTCCTCTTCTTGACCTGCAATAAGCTCTACAGCTAAAATTTCCCCATGGTTCTTGGAGTAGGTCTGAACCATTACCTTATTGTAAAACTCACATGCAAGTTAATAACGTTGTTCTTATAAAATTTGGTAGGAAAATAGCTTTTTCAGGACAACTGACTTGTTTTTAAACTGATTTGTATATTTAGATAAAACATCCATAGACATAATTTGCTTGAGACCTTTCGAAATTAATGCCATAAATGCAATGTAATCCATCATATACCTGTAGTTTCAACTTTCAGATTACTCGCTCAAATTCTAGATTCTAGGATGAAAACCTTGTTTCCTCCTCTCCCTCCTTTAATGGCTTCTCATTGCACGGAAGCTGCTTTTCATCTGAGACTGATCAGATGATTCATTTTTAGATATTGCAGTTTTAAAAAGGCTTAATGTATTATATATCAATATTATATTTAAGTGAAGTGTTGGGCCACATTCTGAATTGCCCATCCATCTCCATGTCTTCAGTCGTTTGTCTTAATGGCAAGATTTGCCACAATATCTAGATAAACCTTATTTTTTTAATTAAAACAGGTATATTGTAACACCAAAAGCTTTAAATTATTTGATTTCTCAGTGTTATTTGATTAAGTCCCCTCTTTTTTTTTTTTCTTGTAAAACCTTAGTGTGCCCTCTCTTTCCTTCTTCGCAACAGTTTTCCTTTCTTCTGCAAGAATTTATTCATGTAAATATATCCTGTAGCCTCATGGAATGTGCTTATCAGCTCAGTTCTTAAGTGCTCATTCCTTAAGATGTAAGAATTTATCTTACCTGGCAGTGAACTGTTTTTGTTGACAAGGTGTTTTGGCATATCCTCTCCTTTAGCTTTCCATCGTTTTTCCCTCTTGTAGTACAGGGATCAGATGCCAGTCAATACCAGAGCTGTTGGGGAAGATACTGTCATGTCATGTGTGATATTAGTCTTGTGCACCACTCTTCTTGGCCCAGGTCCTCCTAGTCTTTGACTGATCAGCAGGACTCTTTCCACAGCAAAGTCACGAGTCTGATACGTGACCAGCAATTGAATGTGTGAAGGGATCTGGCTGAGATGACAAGTCCTACACGTCTCTGTGGTGAGGATGGAGATGCTGATGGAGCATCTGGCACTTCTCTCTCAAAGAAATGAAGTCCCTGCAGAGATCCCTCATGGAAGGGCTCACACAATTAGAGTAATTAGGGAACATGGAACTGTGGTGAAAGAGGGAGGAAGAAGTTCCAGCTGTTCTCAGTGGCCTCCTGAAACCACACAAAACTTTGTCCAGAAGTACCTCTTATGTGTTGCTCTTGTGATGCTTTTATTTTCTCTCTGTATTGCTTAAGTCACGTTATACTACCATTAACTACTAAAATCCCTGTATCATCTTTGGTTTATGAGTAGAAAAGTGTGGAAACAAGATTTCTTCCTCCTGTCCCGTTGTCTTCCCTCTTAAAACAGTATTTCGCATTTAGACAATGAACACATAAATATTGCCGTACTAGTTGAACTTTTTTCCTAAACTTGCATATCTATATCATGTATAATTTAAATTTCTTGTTTAAAATAGAGAAAACAAATTGGTGGATTAATTTAGCATTTCAGATGACCTCATTTCAGATTACTCAGGTAAGGTTTAGTGGGAACTTAATTTTATCCAATCTTTCTTCTCCCCTTGCTTTGCTTTTGTTTTGCCTTACTTGTGTTTGTAACGTCATCTAAAACTTTAATATTTACATTTGTTTTTCAAATCTGTCCATAAAACTTCACTTATATTATGTGGGCAGAGCTTGCAGTATAAAACCCTAATGTGTTGCATTTAAATGGTCAGTCTGTGAAGTTCCCATTTCCACTTTTTTATCCATATTAATACCTTTGTTTGTTTTATCTTGTGTTACTTATTCTGCTTACATACATTGTCTAATATCACCATGTTCTAGTTGTTTTCTTATCTGTTGAGTCTGTAGTTTGTCTTCAAAATGTTTAATGCAACTGCTCATTCTGGGGCCTCAGTATTTGGGTGCCTTCAAAGTAAAACCTTTTGAAAGTATTCCAGGAAAAGTGCAGAAAGCTATTGTTCAGTTTTGAAAACTTATTTCAGAGTTGTCGTGAATGTCTTCAAGGTCTTGAATTGTCTTGCAGGGCTTTACAGATTTGACTGACTTTTGTTTTATCTTTGCTTTCCTCCTCCTATTCTCTCAGCTTTTTGTTTTAATTGTTTGAACTCTGACTTTCTAATATGCCCTTGCTTCTCATTCTGCAAAGGTACTGGCGTCCTTTTGACAATTGACAGGCTTTGTTATCAGCAAAATTGATGTCTAGCTCATTAACTACTGAATCTATAAAAGTTACCTACTCTGTAGTGCTGGAGGGTGAACAGGATCATTTTTCTGTAATAGATACCCGGCAGATTTGAAGGAACTGGTAGAAGTCAGATAATTCTGCACTAATGAGATCTTTAAATGTTTTAGTAGGGATAAATGGGCTCCTCTCAGCCCTACCTTACACATCATATACCATAAATATGTTGTAACTGCCTTGAATTTTTTGTGCAGAAAACAGGACCTGTCATCTCACAGAGATGCTTTGTCATCTCAGTGCAAGATATATACAAGAAATTCAGAAGTTTAAAGTTCTGTAGGCTATGTGCCTCTCTCAGCCTCTTCTGCACCAATCTCTGCATGAGTAATAGGATTTGAATAAAACTATTTTATTAAGGTATGTCTTTATTAGTATAGAGTAAGAAATTGTTATAAAGCTTCCTCCTCCACTGCGACTGCTGTCTGCTGTATTAAAATTGCTCAGTCGTCTTTGAGGAGTGTTCAGGTATACATGAGAGTAGAATTACTAAATCATCAGATTTAAACCCCTCAAAATCAGTATCTGTTGACAGTTTTAAGTTCTCTTGAGCATCTCTACAAGTCCTTAAAATATATTTACCAAATTTCTTGCCTTGTGGAAGCTGCTTCTGCTCTGTTGTTCCTTCCCTTGTTCCTTAGTTAAAAAACACATTTTAGGTCTTGGTAAGAGACTGTTTGGCGGGGAGGGACCTGCTGCCCCATGTATGACACTACGTTAGCTGTGGAGATGACTGCTTCAAACTTGCTGTCAGTGAAAGATGCTACAGGCTTATTTGTCGATAAATATAAAAATCTACTTACATTGCTAATCTTGCCGATATTAAAAGAATCAACCGACCTCATAAATTGCTTAATTTCATTGTTTGAATCATAGGGTCATTAAAATTGGAAGAGACTTCAGAGATCATCATGTCCAACCTTTGACCTAATACTGCCATGCCCCCTAAACCATATCATGAGGTGTCATGGCAACTCAACTTCTGGAGCACTTTCAGGGATGATGAGTCCACCACTTCCCTGGAGAGCCTGTTCCAATGCTTAACCACTCTTTCAGTGAAGAAATCTTTCCTAATATCCAGCCTGAAATATTTTTATTCATTAGTTCTGATTGAGAAGGATTTTACCTTTAAGTAAAAACTCACTTCACAATACTAAAATCCTATCTTACACACATTCTAATAAAAGAATCTTACTCAGATCAGTTGGCAACATAATTATAGTGGCTCACCATTAATTCTTCCTTTTATGAGTAATAGAAATGTACTTTATACCTCGTCTATATTTTATGTGATTGCGTTTATTTAGAATTCTTGTAAAGTGTGAGCTGTGAAGGTAGTATTCCTCACTGCTTTTTATTCACACAAGTGAAAGCAAACAAATTGCACTTTACTGGAATGTATTGTTGCCATTCTAGGCTACTGTCTAATTATACACATCTGTGTTAGCATTTATTACAGTAAGCACTCAAAATATTTCCAGATATTTTCCACATCTTTTTATGTGGCTTGTTGGAAAATAAGATTTAATGTGTGCTATTGGTGATCACTAGCTCTCAGGAGAACAGAAGAGGGAAGATACGGGATATCTAGGGGAAGATGGGGGATCCTAGAGGAGGAAAAATAAAATTAAAAGCAGACTAAATTGGTGATAACTTTCATACTGATGGAGTTCCTTCTTCCAAAACTACACCTTTTATTTAGCAAGTTAATAGTCTTAGTTTTCAAAATTCAGATTGCTGCTCAAACTAAATATTGGACTTGCTTAAAATACTAGTAATTATATTAGGATTTTATTAAATCCTAGTTAACGGAAAGTGTAAGAGATGTGCCATACTGCTTATTTGGACTATTTCTACACTAGCAGGTAGTGTGGTGCAATAGGAGCAAACCTGGAGAGCAATGCACTTGTTGCTGAGGAGCTGGCACTTGTTTTACATGACACTTCAAAGGGCTTTACTTTGGACTATTTCTGAGTTGGCTCTATGAACTGGAGGTCCATTAGCAATTGCAGCACATCCTTTGGTTTAGTTTCATCCCAAAGAAATACAGTTTGTGCACTCTATGATGCAGAAGATAATGCAGTGATGAAGGAAAAAATGCACAAAAGTGGACTAACCTATACTTAATATATGAGCCAGTGTTAGGAAGAAGTAGGAGCTGCTTTTGGTCAAGGTCTCAATCTTACTGATAGGTTTGAATTTTATTTAGTAAATAAGTCTTTTTTACTAGGTATTAGGATTTATAATGGCGATAATCAATTTAAAATGTGTCAATACCTCTGAACGTTGTTCACATCTCAGTAATTAGAAGAATGAAAATGGTTAGGTTTTTATATTGTTCTGTTTGAAAGGTCAGGAGTTGACAACTCCATCAGCAAGCACTAACTGAATACTCCAGAAAACTTCCTTTTGGTCTTTGAAACATTTTAATTATCCCAGATAATTAAAAGTATTCTATGTCTTTTGACTAACTGGGGAGTGGGACACATATATTTTTTGCTGAAAAATATTTATTTATTTTCAACTTAGTAGTTTCTTGAGTTTCTTATGTCCTGATTGTCTGAATTATGATCTATACTGGTTTTCATCTCCAAGATGGGAGCAATTGTGTTGATGTTAACACATTTTTTCCTCCTGATAATGGAAAACGTAGGTGCATTTATAAATTCTTTGTATGACAGTTTGCTGCAGGGCACTTGTTTGTAACAGTACATGAGGAAAATCTTGTGATGCCAAATCAACATAATGCAAATCAAATTAACTCTGATTATTGCTGAGCACAGGTGAATTATTTCTGGATCACAAAAACCTTACTGGACCTTCTACTGATTTTCCAGTTGTTGGAAGTCTAGGGCAGCATGTTAGGAACTGGCAGTGTTGCTGAAATTTACTCCCACTATTGTTGAAGAACAACCCAGTAAAATAAAAAGTGGGTGGCTGCCAGCATCTTTCCTATATGAAAAGCTTGTATCAGTGATAATTATAGGTTTTTGAGACAGAAATATATTGTAGTAAAAAGCTTTCTTTTTGATGATGAAATTATTTATTACATAAGGATTAATATTCCAGCTAGCTACTAAGAAGTCCCATGAGATACAAATCTTTATTGTAACTGTTTTTCCAGGCAATGAGTTGTTGGTTCTAGCATGCAGGCACTCGAGTCAGTGCTTGGTTATGCATTCAGGTATGTTTTTGGGCAGCTAAGTTGTGTTCTGAGGATTTTGATATAATATATAGTAGGAAAAAGGATTAAAATTAATTCTTTGATAAAATGCCTTTTTTTTTCCCCCTCTAATCTGTAGTTAGAGTCAGGAACACTTCAAATTACTTTAAGCTCCAGTTACTGCTTCCATACAATTGGGTAATTGCTTTGGTCTTCTTCTTAATGTAAGATCGTTTGATGACAGACATGCACACAGTATTTGCTCTTGATTTATTAAAGCAGGGTACCACTATGGCCTTTCCCTGAACTCTGTGAAATTACACATAATATATTATGAAAACTCAGTTCCTTTTTAAAATGATAACCAGGCATCTGAGAGTAGAACAGAAATAGAGATTCTCTCTGATGGAAAATAATAGATTATAGTTTATTACTCTAGGCTTCCTGAGGAGCAGAAGATTATTGGATGTTATGCTTTATTAGCAACATGGGTTTTGTTGTTGTGGAGTTTTTAAAAACCTTATTGCGGCCTTTCAGTACTTAAAGGGGGCTTATAAGAAAGATGGGAACAGATGTTTTAGTAGGTCCTGTAGCAATAAGAAAAAGGCTAATGGTTATAAACTAAAAAAGGCTAGATTCAGACTAGACATAAGGAAGAAACTTTTTTACAGTGAGGGTGGTGAAATGCTGGCAGGTTGCCCAGAAGAAATATCCCGTCCCCAGAAACATTGAAGGTCAGGCTGGACAGGGCTCTGAGCAACCTGATCTGGTTGAAGATGTCCCTGCTCATTGCAGGGGGCTGGACCAGATGACCTTTAAAGGTCCTATCTGACCCAAGCTATTCTTTGGATGCAGCTTAAAGGGAGAAATAGAGCAAGGATTAAAGTGGACAAGGCAATTTTGGAGAAGATCCCAAATAACTGATTTGTTAAAGAGAAGCAAAGATCTTTTGTCACAGTTGTCTTGTAAAATAGTACTTTAAGTTATCTGTGGGTTTTATTTGAATGGGTATATTGAAATAATACTTCGTCCTGGATTCTTGGACTTGATGCTCTGATAAAATTGATACTTATGTCTTTAAAAAATGAAAAATATTTGAAATGTGTATTGTAATTTTCAATGTTTAAAAAAATTGTTAGAATATAGAGAAGACATCTTGTACAGTGTAATATTTGACGTTGGCAATTCCTAGCAAATTGTCTGCCCCAGTGGGTTTAGAGGTAGGAAATTTGCTCTTACTTTATGTAATTTTAGAAATCCTTCAGGATGTCTACAGAATTGGCATGTTTGTGAAAATAAAGCTGTAGGGAGACTTCAATATGTATTCCACAGCTCTACATTGTCAAAGTAGTCATAACAGATGACTACTGAGCTTGGCTTATTTAACCTCCCAAGGAAAGGCTGAGAAGAGGGTAGGTAGGCTGGCTCTGAATGTGTCTTAGGATTGATTACTGAAAAGAGGATGAGTAAGATGTTGCTAAGGGCTCGTAGAGCGTGTAGAGACTAGGAAAACATTTCTAACTCTGGACCTGTCCAATTCAACAGCAGTGTACAGAGTTTCAGATCCCCCCCTCCTGCCCCCCCCAGCTCTGGGCTTCATGCAGCAGTTTAATAAAATACAAATCACGGGGATATGTGCAAGACACCTGCAGATATCAGCATACGGGACTCATTAAGAGTAGATTCCTATACACTCCTGTGTTTTTCTATAATGTGTTTCAAGATTGCCAGTTGCTCTGAGCTGGTGACTCAGTAATATAACAATGAAAATATTACTGCAATGTTTTGCATTTCACCACTGTTCCATATTTGTTCTTATGCTCTTCTTACATGTCACATAGGACATATAATTCATAGTGCTGAGTAAGATCTAGTTTGAATTATGTTCTAATAAAGCATGTTCTCATGAAACAATACACTTACTGCGGGGTTTAATTATGCGTAGATGAAATTCAGTGGACTCTATTCTGTAGGAAAACAAAGCAAGAACAGATGTGCTAGTGGGTCATAGAGGATATGACCAAGCTGTGGCTCTAGAAATCCTGTTTTAAATGGGGGATGATCTCTGCCATCCTGGGTGCTAACAGAGGGCCGATTTAGCCCTTTAGCCTATGAAACCTTTGTTTTTACATTGTACTGTTTTGTTCTCTGCAAATTGTGCATTTCTCATATAGGGTTTGATAGATTAATATGAAATTGCAGGTAGTGCAGAAATAATACATATACTTGTTTGGGGTTAGCAAGTCTCTTAATTAGTTGTTAAGAATTCTTTTATTCTGAATTATCTTTTTCATTTTTGGATGTGCTATTCCCCCAAGGTTTTTCATTTTAATGAAGAGGACTTCCAGTGTTTAGATTCAAGAACCAGAGTTTGATTTCAGTTCTCGTGATGATTTGCTGTGAAATTGAGTGTGCCGCTAGCATCTTCATACTTCAGCTTTCATAACTAATACTTAATGGTTGTAAAGGTACAAATGGAGCTGTGTCAGTGTATTTCGAATTGGTTGGAAAATGTGGATCTAACCCTTTTATTCACACTTAGTTTTTTGCTTATATAGAGTTTGAAATTGTAATCTGTGGCAGGTATTGCTGATCTCACTGTGATGATAGAATAGGTTGTAAAAAGGGAGTAAAAATGTCTTATACTGTATTTCAGAGCACAAGCGATTCCATTTTTTGGTTTTGCCCTTTGAAGTCAGCTTAGTTGTGAAAGGGGGGAGGGTAATAAATTATTTTATTTAGATTATTAGATACTTTACTTGTACCATACGTAAAATGTTGATAATGTGTGAAAACACATGTGCTCTGTAACTGTGGAAACAGTTTCAAGATAGAATAACTACTGAATGCAATACAGGCTATGGATACATTTGTAGGAGAGTTTTGTGAGATAGGCAGACACAGTGTGTAAGTCACATATCACTACCTTGACTGTCTAGACCCTGATGAGCTCGCCTGCATGTGCCCTTCCACTCCTCAAAGCTGACATCAGGTACTTTTTGCCTTTTTTTCCACCATCCATGTACTGAAGATGGAAAAAATAAAATGAATAGGTCATCCCAGTTCCACTAGGCTCAGAGTGAAAATACATAAAATGAGAGAAAAAGCAACAGAGATCCTGCTGTATTTTTCAGAGAGGCTATTTTATCTGTACAGTGTGTTTTAAGTATCTCCTTTATTAAATCAAAATTGATCCATTGTTAGAGGTGAGTGGAAGAAAAGGAACATGAAGGAATGTATTTTCATATTTTTGAGGAAGTTGGGTAGAGAAAAAGACCAGGCTTATGAGAATGCCAAAGAGAAAAGATGCCTTCTAAAAGTATTGGATTAGCTCAAGAAAGAGTGCTTTTTCTTTATAATCACTCCTTTGATCTGCACAAAGGAAATAGGTGAGCATTTTTTGTTAAAGAGATATCTGAGCATATGTTACAGCTACTTAGATTATGTAATTTACTTTGTACCTTTTGCATGGGCAAATGCTTATTTTATCTGAAATTAACCTATCTTCAGCCTTTAGTGTGATATAGACACTGAATATATTATTATTAACTACTTTTTCTTTGTCTGGGTCCTATTGTACATGAAATACGTGGCTACCTACAAATGTTAGCATAACTGAAGGGTTTGTATGTTTGTAAAAAAAAATGTTCTTGTAAAGACAGAGGTCTGGTTTTTTTATGTGTGTATCTGCAATCCCATAAGCAGACATAATTTTATGGTTTTACTGTGAAGGGGCTACATTTTAGTCAAACACCAGATACTGAGCATACTTAGACTAAGATTTGCCTCTTCCAAAAAAAAACTCTGAACTTTGGTTTTGCAGTAAATTGAAAGTAAGGAGAAACATATTTGATAGATTGGCTTGAACTGGAACTGTAAATCAGAAACACTGATAATTGAGATGCAAGTGAATATCTTGTTAGATATTTTTGATTAGAGTTTTGATATTGTTTCTTTTCAATTTGGGTCATTCCAAATAGCATAATTATTTTTAAAAACAGTACATCTTTATCTTTGTGTAAGGTTGATGCGCTCCTGAGAGACACAGTTATTCCTTAGAGCGGTAGAGATGTGTTCTTTAGTGTATGAAATCTGGAGGGTTTATGTATTTCTGGGTGCTGTGCTTAATTGCCTTAAAAAAGTATTTAAAGTAAACTTGACGGAGTCAGCAGATAATGTAAACTTTATCTTACAGCTGTTCTTAGAAAATAAATTATTTTCGTGTTTACATGTTAATTTTATATTAATGGCATTGTTCACAAAAAGCATTCATCAAACAACGCTTGTCATAGGCATGGTGTAAGTGGAAAGGAATTAGGCCCTTGAGAGATCAAGGTGGTTTGTCTTAGGAGCTGTGAACCTACTAGGCAGACAGCGGCAAGAGGCTTCTGCAGCATTGTGTGCCCCGGTCCAGCCAGCAGCAAGGCTGAGCGTGTGTTCCAGTTGGGCACATGTACTCACACACACACATTACATGTAGACATATACGTGTGGTCATCCACTTAGATCAATGCAGACACCACAGCACTCTCACAAACACAAACTGAAGCAGTGGCCTGACCCTGTTTCACCTCTCTTGGCTGGTCAGGATGCATGCCTGCTCCATTGCACACAAACACACAGAGTATGGATCCTCCCAGTAGCTTTTATATTCAGTGCATGAAGTAGTTGACCCTTGGCCTCACACACAGAGACACGCTTGCAAATGGGCTTTTCTGGTACCTGGTACAGACTTAGAATCCTACCAGTAGCCAACCCTTGCTCCCCAGAGGATCTGAAGCTGGGACCTCCTGTTTCTTAAACATCTTACAATAAAGTTTGGTGCCATCCCAAAGTACTCTTCCCCTGAATCCTGTGGTGAGCCCTGTGCCCCTGTTGACAGTAACCCCCTGACAGACTGTAAGGTGAGCAGGGAGCCTTTCCCTTCTCTTTAGCTGGCGAGTGCCGACATCTAGACAGAATGATGCTGCAGTGAAGGATTGTACTTGTTAATGGAGTAAGACACTGCCTGTATAGGGGATGTATTATGGGATATATATGTATCTCCAACTTTTTACATGTATTATAAATCATGCAGTTTGGTATATTGGAAGGCCATGTTTAAATGATGTTTTCTTGGAAACTACCCCAGAATGATAGCTTATCTGCTAGACACTGGGGTCTGCCACATCAAAGAGGTTTCAAGTAACAGAAGAGCGAAGAAATCTATGAAAAATATTTTCCTTTGTAGGAAGCTTCTTTGATCTTTGAGGAAGAAAAAATGCTAACTCCTCATTTTGATTTTTGTGTAAACCCATGGTTTTTTGTCATGACGTTACTGTAACAGGTCAAAGCTCAACTCAAAGCAGAGTGTTAGAACTGTTTCCTAAGCTGTGGGTAACAGGATTGTCCAATGGAAGCCTTTGTAGAATAACCTACATTATTTATTAGTATTTCTTTACAGTATAGGATTTAATGGTATGGTAAAGAAATTACTATGATATATTGATTGCATGGGACCTATACAAAGCATCTAATTTGAAGTCTGTTACCTTTGTAACTAACAGAGAGTTAAGGAATTATGAGTTGGAAGAAGCACGTCCCCTAAATTGCAGATCACCTTGTTTCATACCGTCTAAAGTCGCCTATTCTTCAAGGCTACTTGCCAGTCAAAAACAATGAAAGTCATTCCAGAGTAATTTTTTTAAGATTAGTTGATATTAAGGAAAAAAGTACATATAATTCAAGTTTAATGGGAATATTTTTATTTTTCTTAAAGGAATTCCCTACGGTTCTACTTATTCATCAGATGGACAGGCATGAAGGTGCATGGACAATATTGCCATTAATGAGAGAGTAAGTGTAATGAATGCCAGTTATTTTGGGAATTTTTTGTAACCAAGAATATATACATTAGTTATCCAGACCTCTTTTTTTCAGAAATAATTTTCGAATGAGAGTTATAACCATATATTTTCACTTTCTTACTCTACATTTTTTTGTTTTTCCAAAGAAATTTTCTATTACTTAAATCAGAGAAAGCTATTTTAAGTAACAATAATAATAGAATGTAAATGAACAAATACCTTCTTTGAATCGTGTGTTTTAAAATTATCAGGGAAGTAAACTAGTCAAAAGAAATAACATTTTTAATTGTGCATTTTTCTATTTGGTTTCCAGTTCTCACAGAGTAAGGTGTGAAGTATTTCAGAACTTTTGAACTTTCAGATTACTTGACTGAATGAAGTAGATTCATTTAAAAAAAAATAGATAACAGTATTTGGGGTCTCTATCTTTTACAGTTTAGAGTGTTTATAAGAGGTGGTATGCCTCTATAGGAAGAAGGTGTAGGTTTCAGCATCTTTTTAGAAGCTTATCTGGCCAATTTTCATCTTAGTCTGGTTCGAGAAGGCAGGTGGTCTCTATGCAGATGAGCCTAAGGAAGACATGCTGCATTTATGGTAGTATCTTGCAAACTGTCAGGAAGCAATGATTCTTATTTCAGAAGGTCCTTAAGCTCCATGGTAATGAGGGCTATCTTTTGTTTGAACCTTGCATTTGAAAGCGGTGCCAGAGACTCTGCAGCCTCTTGAGGTTTAGTTCAGTCAGTGTAATTTATTAGACTTACTCAGGGTGAGGTTTTTGTATCAGAGTGGTTGCAGGACAGGATGCTTTTCCTTCTGCTCTCCATGGCTTTCCATGTGTGTAGGAACATGAAAATAGTGCTTGTATAGTAGCTGTCTTTGAGATATATGTACACTGTGAAAAGTAACAAAAGAGATTTGAAATAAAATGAAAAACTGGAAGATGATGTTCCAACTATCAATCATCTTTTTTTTTTTTTCCTTCTTAACTCCTGTTTCAATGACCTAGTATTTCCTCTTCTGAATTATTTATGTTTTGGTGACAGGACCTACAGATACAGCTTTTCTAAGAGAGCAAAACTTGGAAAGAAAAATAGAAATGCTAATTTGTGTAAGAAAGCAGAAGAAAATTCTTCAGAAATCAGAAGGGGAATCTTAAATAGAGAATTTCCATCTTAATACTTTTGGAATATGAATTTTTTTTTTTTGTGTCTCCTCTTTCACTTACTGCTTTTGGCAAATGAAGACATGGAGTAGTTTAGAAGTATATTGAGGGTTTTACTGTTTTGTTTAATCAGTGGACAATAAAGGAGAAGAGAGTTTGACCCATTCTGCAATAGCTGGTGATGCTTGTAATTGTGATACAAGAGGCACTCATATCAGAAAACTGTTTTCAGTTTTCTTCAGTTCTGTAGTTCTCAGAATTTTTAAGGAGGCCTCTTATGGCCAGTTATGACAATTCTTAATTTTTAGTTCTAGGGCACAGGTTAAGTTGGGCAAAGTATGTAATGTTAGAAGATGTAATCAGTGGATGTCTTATGACACAATACCCTTATTGTGTGCAGAAGGCCCACTACATTTCTTCTCAGTAGCCATGTTCATTAAGCAGAGAATAAATCCCTTTTAAAACATTATTATCCAAAAGAGTATCTTAGCTGAGTATTTCCAATGGCTCCTTGCAGTCTGAACTCCAAAGCTGTGTGCTATGAGGTCTACATAACACTCTCTGCTGGCCTGAAGTGCTTACCCTTGAAAATAATTCTGGTTGTCCATCAATAGGTAGATGAACAGATCATTCTTTTTGTGAACTTCTGTGTGCTGTATTCATGAGATGCAGTAATTCTTTTTGTGGGGATCACTCTAGTGTTTTCGCTTTGCCTTTCACCCACCTGCTTTCCTGTATCTCCATACATTTCTCTCCTGAAGTTCTAGCTGAGCTCTAAAGTGTGAGAGAAAAGCATTAAACACCATACATATTTAAAAACGTGAGAGTATCTGATGCCCTTTCTGTACTTGTTTGGCAAGTTTTAGAGGGGGGCAGCTGTTTTTCCCAGTTGATTTTATTTTGTTTGCCTGCCTGGATGACAGAGTTGCCTGGATTTCAATGCTTTTATGAACTGAAAGGATGAATGGATCGTAAGTTCTTCTGGCTATTGTAGTTTAGCAGATTAATTATCTTTAGCAGAAAGCACTGAAAAATAAAATACTGTTGCAAGACAAAGAGGAAAGGTAGCTTTTTAGGAAGGTGACTGTCATGATTCAGCCCCAGCCAGCAACTAAGCTCCATGCAGCTTCTCGCTGACTCCTCTGTGGTGAGATGGTGGAGAGAATTGGAGGGGTAAAAGGGAGACAACTCGTGAGCTGAGATAAAGACAGTTTGATAGGTAAAGCAAAAGCCACCTGCACAAGAAAAGTAAATCCAGGAATTCATTCTCTGCTTCCCATGGGCAGATGTTCAGCTATCCTCAGGAAAGCAGGGCTTCCTCATGTGTAACAGTGACTTAAGAAGACAAATGCCATCACTCCAAATGTGCCCCCTTCCCCCAGCTTTATATGCTGGGCATAACGCTATGTGGTCTGGAATATTCCTTTGGTCAGCTGTCCTGGCTGTGTCTCTCCCAGTTCCTTGTGCACCCACAGCCCACTTGCTGGTGGGTGGGGTGGGAAGAGGGGCAGAAAAGGCCTCAAAGCTGTATAAGCCTTGCTCAGCAGTAACCAGCCCAAATCAGCACAGTGACTTACCCCAGATGAAAAAAGGCTGAACTAGTTTAACACCTGGCAGCTATCTTGTGCTTCTGGCATGTAATTAAAATACCTGCAGAGGCAGGTATCCCGTTTTCTAGCTGAGGTATTTCTCAGATTGTGAGTTTGGCTTTTTGAGTGGTTTTGCTTGTTTTGGGGTTTTTTTTAGGCAAATACCATTCCCTAAAACATAAATGATCCCATTACTTACTTTTGCTTACTTACATTTCTGCTGTTTCTTTTTATTGCTGATTTTATCAGTAGCAAATGCTGTGGAGAAAGCAAACTGTGATGTTTATAGGTACTAGTTTTCCTATCCCTCTCCTCAGACAATTTGTTTAATTGAATCAATGTAACAGCCATGCAAAGGAAACTGGACAAATAAAGATTGTGGTTTTTTTCCATTAGGTTGTCATTAGTTAATAAGGCTTTGTTTTGATAAGTAGTGGAAGAATTAACCTGGGAGGAGCAGAAAAACAAGGAATGACATTTTTTTGAAGTAGTCAGGAATCCTGCATTGAGATTATTGCTAGCCTTGAGGAAGGTATGGGAGTCCTTTCAGTCTGTATAGTTTCACTGTAATGGAAAAGCTAGTGAAGTTTTTAGGTTGGGAATGATCCGTGTCCAGCAGCTGTCAGAAAACCTGTCATTAGGCGTTTTCATGATCGTTGCAGTGCAGTTAGATGCCCAATGATGGGACCCCTTGGAAGAAGGTTAAGGTACAGGGGGGGAAGGTAACTTAAACTGCTGTCTGTGAACTTGTGAATTCATAGGTGGCTGTTAGATCTGTAGTACCTGTATGTTTCTGAGTGGGCATCCGTTATGTATCCCTGTTTCCTTTCTTCTTGAATAACTGGTGCTTTTTAAATCGATATCAGCAGAGTCATTCTCTTTATCCATTCACTGTAGCCCTTTATTATATAAGTCTCAATTAATAGTAAAAGGCTCTGTTTCTGTATAAATGAATAATTAGTTGCAAAGTACTTATATTTGGGGAATGTGCCTTGAATTTGTCATTTTGTTCATTAGCCACTTCATTAGTAAAATTTTAATTTCTATTTTTAGCTTCACTGTTACCTATGGTAGGAACTCCTCATGGATTTTCTTCTGTGAAGAAGATACAAGAATACAAGTTGTAAAACTGCTAGAAGTACTTCGAAGATTCGACAGGTCTAAGGTGAAATAAAAATTTACATATTTAACTTTCTTTTGAATGTGGTTGGGTTTTTCCAAATGGAAAAGATATATCTAAACAGCTTAGAATAGGGGGATAGATTTCTGTTGCTGAGGCTGAGAGTAAGGTATTTAACATGAAGATGTACAAATGCTTGTCTAGCTGTTGAAGAACCATTAAAATCAAGCAGAGAAACCATTTTTTCTGTGGATAGCCTGAAAATAATGTACCATCAATAAAAAGATGAATATAGTCTGCTGTGTGGTTGCCTCTCCCCATTTTCTTGTCTGTCATCAGCTCTGATTATCATCACACAGAATGACTGATGTTAGTCTCTCTCATCTAATATAGTAAGGGATTTTATATGCATTCTGTTTCTGAACTGTCTTTGTGATAAGTTTTCTGTACCTGCTGGAAGACAAAACAACACCAAAAGATTTGAAGAACAAAAAGAAAAGTGTGGCCACCAAGAAACAAATTGAATTTGGCAATGCAGGTGTTAATATTTAGAATTTTCAGTATTCAGAAAAAAAATCGCCTTGGTGTCAGCCTGTAGTAAAAGAAGCAAAAATCTCCTGTATGAAATATGTTCTGCCTCTTCATTGTAACTCTGCTTCAGGACTCACTTTAGTGTATTTACTTCTTTTGCAGGCACATGGCCTTGCAATGTCTTCTCACAATTCTTTTCTAAAATGGAAATAATGATAGTTCAGAGATCTTACCTTTTTAAACACTTGGTCTTCAGAATGGCTGACTGAATATATTCACACCCTTGGAATATGTATTTATCTTTTTTTTTTTTTCTGTTTCAGAAACATCTACTCCTAATTGACATTCTCAGAATAGAAAAATGAACATTTTTTTAGATGCTGCCCTTTTGCCGGTTTTAGTCTCTCTTTTGCATTACATGCAGATTCTATTAAAATAACAAATTATGTTCCAACCTGAATTAAAAAGAAATTAAAATGTTTTCTTTTGTACATAGTAATTGTCATCTTAGTGTAACAGTCCATACCTGATTCCTAATATATAGTAGTAATCCATCAGTCACAAAATTTATGATGAGTTATACCGGAACAAACTCATTCATTATTTGTTTTAAAATATCAGCAATCAGCATAATAAAAAGTTGATACACATTAATCTCAGTAAAAGGGGTACAATGGCCATGTGAATATGTGGTGAATCTGCTGCTCTTCAATCTAGATATGTAGAGATTAGTGACAGAAGTAATATTGAATGTACTATTGGGTGAACACAGATGTATCAAAGCCTCTTAAGAGAGCATGGAGGAATGTTAAGAGGATGATTTGCATTGATAACCAAGAACATTACTGACTGCAGTAAAATGAAAAACAGTGAGGAATAGCTTATTTACATAAAGACTTCAAGACAAGCATTCAGGTGCTGAATTATACCTAAACACCAGGAAACACATTTTTATTGTGCACATTGACTGCACATTGGCCCATATTGACCAAAGGGGAGTCTGTCCTTGGAGATAACTCACAAGCCATTTGGACATGGTTCTGAGCATCCTGCATTGGAGGTGGACCTGTCTGAGCAGGGCAGGTTAGACCAGGTAATCCCCAGAGGTCCCTTCCAACCTCAACCCCTCTATGATTCTATGTTTCAACAGCAGTTTGATTCAATCTGTGTTTTCATAGTGGAAGATGGCGGCAAGATAAAACCAAATTGTATGTGCCACTCCTCTTCCTGGCATCCTAACAGGATGATAGAATACAGCCCCAAATATATCCAGAATGAGTAAACCAAGTTGATGGGAACTAATGATTTAGTAGCTGTTGATACCTGTAGGGTATAAAAGATCTGTCTAAAGGACAGTTTGTCTTTGAGAAGCATAAAGAACTCGTAAATATCATACTAAGACACAGTGAGGCTGTGACAGCTGAAATCTCCTGTCCTCTCTGTCAGACATGAGCCTTTGAGTTTGGCACACTTTCCTTGGTATTTCTGAGTAAGTGGATATGAAGGTCAGTGTGTAAAATCAACTCAATGAGCAAGTTAGGTA
The DNA here is from genome assembly GCA_036023395.1 of Myiotriccus ornatus. Taxonomy (NCBI): domain Eukaryota; kingdom Metazoa; phylum Chordata; class Aves; order Passeriformes; family Tyrannidae; genus Myiotriccus; species Myiotriccus ornatus. Next base: position 48,082,549 of record JAYRBT010000001.1, read on the forward strand.
AAGTCACCTCTACCCTCCTTGAGGTCTGGTATTGAGTTTTGTTGCATCACATTCTTTCAGCTATTAATTGTTCTGAAGATTTTGGAGTGCTCTTATTCAAGGCAAGTGATTTTTGCCATTTTTGACACACAGTATGTTAACTGATCTAGTGGATGGTAGTTATCCACGGTGGAAATCATGTTCTTTATTTAAATTCACATTTGCCTGTATGCAATTTGATTACTGCAATTCCTTGTTATTTCATAAGTTCATTTGCATATAACTAATCTAATCTTGTTAAGACAGCTGCATGGATTGACTTGTCCTACATATCTGGGTAGTAAATAAACAGTGTTACAAACAAATAAGCTTGGAGAGCATTGGCTGTAACTTATAATGTCTTCCCAGTGATATGCGACTTAAAATTCCTATAAATAACACTGTGTGAAAGCATGTGGAGTGTATATGTATGGGTTTAATTTTGTATTTTATGGAGAAAGGAAAGTAGGATTGTCTTTTTTTTTTTTTTTTAATCTGCAGATTGTTTTCATGTAAAAATTAGCATCCAGAATTAGGATAACTAAAAATTTTTTTTCACTCTGTAGCATAAAAATTAGACTGGAAGAGTCCAGAAAAAAAAATTCTGCAGATGGTACTATCATAATAAAATGTTACTATTTATTAACTATTTCTGAAACAGAACAGTATGATTGTGTTATGAACATTTTGAAGTCTTGGAGGCCCTAAAAGAATTTAAAAATGGTGTGCACAAATGCTTCTAAAGAATTTTTGTAATATGTTCAAGGCAATCATCTTTGTGCATAAAAATTAGTATGTTTGCCCATTTTCATTTACCTCACAGCATTTTATTTGCTTTTAATGCTGTAGTGAACACTTGAATCCTTCAGTAAAGGAAGGAGAAAACAGGGCCTGTTATTGAAGATCTAAATTATAGGCTGAGTGCGTAGGTACCACGTGGAAAGGTTTCTTAACCACCATGAAGGTGATTAAGAAAACAGTGAAAAAAAATGCCCAACTTTATCTCCTCTGAGTTAATATATTTGTCGTGTCAGTTTACCTTTGCTGTTTCCTCAACAAATTGCAGAAACTCTCAGCCTTAGGAGGCACATAGTAATAAGTTTTCAGCATTTATGTTACCTGAAGAAGTGGCTAGTCAAGTACAAGATACATTTTACTTTACTGAGAGTAGCTGTTCAAAGTGGAGGGCAGAACTATGTGGAATTCATGGGAAATGCACTCAGCGTGTCACACACACGTATATCTATACAAATGTATACCATGTTACACTTGCATCAATCTCTCGGAGAGACGGTGTTCCTGGCAGGGGTGGCATCCCATATTTTTTAGCTCGTGTTGCTTATATGAGTCCTGACCATCCTTGCAGATGTGGGGTTCTTGAAGCAGGCAGCACCCAATAGCTTTGACTTGGTGTGTGTGGCAAGACAAGCATCCCTGGTAGCTCCTGAGGGCTGCCTTTTATTGCCTTTTGGGGAGCCAGGCTCGCTGACCGTGAGGTTTCCAGGCTGAATGTCATGTGGGACAGCCATACTCTTGCCAGGCTCAGCTGGGTTTGGCTGGGGGTGTCTCCCGGTGCACACAGACCTCTCTTCTGTTTGCTGACTGCTGTGGTCTGGCTAAATCTCATTTGTCACTTCTTGTTGACTCTGGCTAGCTATAAAACTTAGCTCAGTCTATATAGCAACATCTGCTTAGATTGGCTACTGAGGCACAAGATCCTCTTGGGGTTAGACTGGGTTTTTTAGGCCAGATGTTTCTACAGTATTTGTGCTTGAATATTTTCCCATTTGTCTTGAATTTTGTGTAAATTATTTTTTATTCATGTGAAATGTTTAAAATGTACTGATACCTTGAAGGAGTTTTGTGGAAAAATCAATTGCCCAAAGCTGCTTTGGCAGACCCTGTTTGAGTGGGGGAATTGAACTAGACAATCTAAAGAGGCCCCTTCCAACCTTAACTCTTCTATGATTCTGGGATTTCAGTGTTGTTTGAACAAGTGAAATCAAGGGCATATGCTGGAGTTTGAAAATACAGCCTGTATTTGAATTCAGAGAACTATCTTTAGTTTTATTTCTTACCAAGTACTTTTCTTTCCCAGATTGTTTATTGTGAATAGTATGCTTCCCTTGTTTCTGTTTTCAGGTTTGCTTTATTCATCATGAATGCAATCATCATCTTTACTAAAAGGATACTGTAGATGAACAAAATTGTTTCCTATATTCCTTTACAGGAGTGGTTTTTAGGTAAAGCATTATACGATGAAGAATCTACAATAATTCACCATTATGCCTTTGCTGAAAATCCGACAGTCTTTCAATTCCCAGATTTTGCTGCTGGTTGGGCACTTAGCATTCCACTTGTTAACACGTAAGAATTGAATTTTTAATCACTTCCTATTTATTGATAGTAATTAAGAATGTTTGGTTTATACAGTTTTTCTAGATGCTAATCAATATTAATGCATTATGATTTCACATTGATTGATATTTTCTATAAAAGATGAAGGTATTCCTACAGTAAAGTTGAAGATCTGTTGAAGATCATGTAGATATGAAGAGTCAAATTCTTTCAAGTGTCTTTGAATTGAAGCTCCTGATTGCAGCTTAGCTGTGACAGGCAACTTGGGATGTACTCAACTAGTGCACGCTGGTTTCACATGGCTTTGACTTCAGAGCCTACACTAACTTTTGCTGCTGCCCCCTATATGAACAGCATCCACACTGATTCACATCAGTCTGCTTTGAGGATCTAAGGTGCATAGGTAGACATTCAGCCAGCCACAGTAATGTACAGCTAGCTCTGGGCATCTCTACATAGACTTGTGCTCCCACTATAAACTTAGCCAGAAATGCTCCTTTGATAAAATTGCATTTTTTCATTGTTCGACATATTCCAAGCATAATTATTATAAATGCTTAAGAAGTCATTAATAGATGAAGGTACAGAAGTAGATTTGCTGTGCATGCAATTTATTTTGCTTTCCTCTGCCTGTCATCTAGTTAATAGTTCTCCAGTACTAGTCATTCAACTAGTTCAATACCATATTTTGTAATTTAAAAAATTTATTCTCCCCCAGACAGTGGGTTTATTCCTGGATCTTTGAGTGACTGCATTGCCCTCTAGAAATGTTTCCCATGGTGTAGAGACAAACTGTATGTTTCACATTAGATGCTTTCAAAGGAGATTTTGAGTTCATAGAGTTCAGAAGTTGAATGCATCTTCTAAGGATTGATGTTTTCATAAATTGAAAGTGCCTGAACACTATTCTTTGAAATACACAAAAAGAGAATATTGTCTGAAGTTTGAGATGCTGATCAATATTGAGCTTCAAATGTACTGCTGCTTTTAATCTGTTGAAAATGTACATCTACTCCAGGTGAGAACGTTTTTCTTGGGCAGGAAGAATGTGTCAAAATGTGTGTGCTGAAAATTAATATTAACATCATGGCACTGAGCTCAGATAAAAAAATATTACAATAAAGAAATATAAGTTGCTTCTTGAGGCAATAATTACAGAAATGTGATTTATTATTTTTCCCCTTATAAAATGGTCAGTAATACCAGCCACACTTTCCTGCAAACAGTGATTGATTTTTTTTTTAAAAATATATTTCACTAAATTTCATCTTCAATTGTGTAGGCTTGCAAAGAAGTTGAAGAGCGAACCACTGAAGTCAGACTTTACAATAGATTTAAAGCATGAGGTAAGCAGTGATGTGATGAAAAAATATATTAAGTTATATATGGAAATGGAAAGATGAGATTTTTCTTAAACATTGCTGAAAAGTTTGACTCCAGTAGCATGTTTGATTTCTTTCCCTTTCTTTAAAATATTGTAATACTTTAAAATTATATTTTAAACATAGAGGAATTCATTAATAAAATTGCATTCATGTATGAATGCATAGATGACTGTATACATTAAGGTATCTTCTAAGGCTTGTTCTGTAAGGAAGGAGAGACTTGCAATTCGTTAAGGATAAGCTGAGGTGAATAGTATCTCAGGTACTAGCCAGCCTCACTCACTTTCTAAATCAGATTCTCAGAGCTAAATATGGTGGGGTTTGCATTAAATAGTCTGGGGAACCCAACTGTTGTGTGAACAATCAGTGCTGCAACTTGCAGCACGGAAGTCTCGAAATGCTATTTTTTGTCTCTGGTTTACAACAGCTTCAACAGTTAGGCAGTAGTTATTTCAGACTCTAAGTGAATTGACTAAAACATGAAAACAAATGAGTGGGGGGCAGACCTGGAAGAGTGTCGGGGTTTTGAAGTTGTTAACTCACTGGTCTACAACAAAAGAGTATCAGTGCTACTTTTTCTGAAGCTGTTTTATTTTTTTCTGCATTCAAAATGTTTCTGTACTGTGTTTACTTTTTTCACCCAAGTGAACTTCTGAACCAGCCTGGAAGAGGAGGATGAATCTGGAATAAGCTTGTTGATTTTGGCCTGAAATTGGGTGATATTGAATTAGTTTTAAATATTTTAAAACTCTTGAAAGTCAGCTATGAACTGTGGTTCTGGTCCTGAAGAAAACCCCCCTTGCTTAAATCTACTGCTGCTGTTTCAGATCTTGTAATAGTTATAATCCTCATTTACAACATAAATCTGTAGTGTATAGAGTATAGATTTGTAGCGTATTTAAATGAATTTGGTTTTGTGGCAACACCATTCTTTCACATAATTTCCCCTTCTTGACTGATGTATTTCTCAACAGCATTAGGACCTCTCTCAGCTTTCATTTTGCTACATGAAACAAGACAACAAACTGTTTCTTTCCTCTTGTTAGTTTTTTCTAAATGCAAGACCTCAGGCTTCACACTCTTAATCTTTTTTTTTTGTAAGACAAAGTCGTTTGTATGTTCCTAATATTCCAGTCTACCTCAGCACTGACAAAGTCTCTAAACATAGTGTCGTAAAAAAGATCATTAAGAGATATTGCTTTTATGTGCCACAGATTGCTTAATGAAAAACAATTGATCACTCAACCAGCAAAATTACTTCCATCCACTTCTCATTCTGTTAGCAGGTCTTTGTGTATGTTTCATTTCAAATTTATTGCCATTGATAACCTAACTCAGCCCTATAATTATTCTTTCCGCACAACCTCTTGTCTCCCTAGAAACAGTTCACTTCCCCCTCATTTATTTTATAAATCACCAGCTTCTCCCTCTTAAATAATTTTTATCTCTATGCACTTCTTGTGTGAATCAAGATTGACAACAAATCAAAGTATATAATCTGTTATCTTTAATGATTGTGTGTAATGTTTAAGTTTTTGAAGGATGAGAAATGTTTTAGGAAATATTTTAGTTTGACAGAGTCTTAATAACATACGCCTTTAGTCTTTGGTATTTTATTGTGTTCTGTATCCTTTTCTTTTTTCCCATACCATTTATATCATTTCCCTATCTCTCAGATACGTTAAAGGATTTTTGTCATGCTGCACATTTGTAGGTTGTTGTTTAGACTTTTTGTAACTATATAATATCTAGCATATTCCTTGATGCTTATTCAAGGCTGGAAGCAAATAATGGATTTTTTTGTACATGTAACACTAGATTTGAACTAGAACTAAGACTGTTCTTGTCTTTCTATAGTAAATCCATTTCTGTTTTTTTAGTAACAGTGTGTCATCCTGCACTGTAACCCAAAATAGCACTCTGACCTCACTTCTGAAATCAAATAGCTTTACAGCGTTCTAAGGCTTTCTATTAAAGATTTAATTTTCCAGTGGGAAATTTTAACATATTGTGAATTTTCATAAATAATTCATGTTAAGTTACAGTTGTTAAATATTCTTTGTGCTGCAGGAGCATTGCTTCTTTGTTGGTTCATGCAATAGACTAACTCTGAATAGCTGAATTCTGAACTAATTCAGGGATGACTGGTTAATGGGATCCAGGAGCATAAATCATGTGTTCTCCTCTACCCTTCCAGTTTCAGGAAACAATGAGGGAAGCAACAGGAAGAGCCAGCAGACCAATGCCTAGCTCTGAGCCTGATGTCACTGGTAGAGTTTGAGGTTTTCGATTGTGGGTCAGTTTACATGACAGCAGAGCTGCTGACAACAGATGGGATACACCTGTCTCAGAGGGGGACAAGGAT
>JAYRBT010000001.1:48088774-48112079 GCA_036023395.1 Myiotriccus ornatus
CAGAGCTGCTGACAACAGATGGGATACACCTGTCTCAGAGGGGGAAAAGGATCTTTGCCCAGGAGTTAGCAGGGGTCATTGATAGAGCTTTACATTAGATTTGGAAGGGAAAGGGATAAAACCAGGTTTGCTAGAGTTGGGGGCACCACACTGCTGGACCTGCTGTTGGTGAATAGAGAAGGACTGATGGGTGATGTGATGGTTGGAGGCTCTCTTGGGCATAGTGACCGTAAAATGATGGGGTTTATTCTTGGGGAAGTAAGGAGTGGGGGCAGCAGACCTGCTGTCTTGGACATACAGAGGGCAGGCCTGTTCAGGACATTGGTTGAGAAAGTCTCTTGGGAGGCAGTCCTGAAAGGCAAAGGAGTCCCAAGAAGTCTGAACATTCTTCAATAAGGAAATTTTGAGGTGCAGGAGCAGGTCATCCCCACGTTCCAAAAGATGAGCCACTGGGGAAGAAGAGTAGCCTGTCTGAACAGAAGGATTTAGCTGGAACTCAGGGTAAAAAGGAGAGTTTAAGACCTTTGGAAGAAGAGGCAGAGAACTCAGCAGGACCACAAGAATGTCATGAGGTTATGCAGGGAGAAATGCCCAAGTAGAACTTAATCTGGCGACTGCTGTTAAAGACAACAAAAAATGTTTCTGTAAATACTGTAGCAACAAAAGGAGAGTTAAGGAGATTTTCCACCCTTTATCAGATACCAGAGGGAAACATATATCAACAAAGGATGAGAAAAACGCAGAGGTACTTAATGCCTTCTTTGACCCAGTCTTTAATGGTAAGACCAATTGTTCACAGGGTACCCAGCCCCCTGAGCTGGAAGACAGGGACAAGGAGGGGAGGTGATCAGTGACCAGCTGCTGCACCACTTAGATATACCCAAGTCTATGTGGCCAGATGGGATCCCTCCAAGGGTACCAAGGGAGCTGTTAGAAGAGCTTGTCAAGCCACTTTCCATCATGTAACAGCAGTCCTGGCTAACTGGGGAGGTCCCAGTGGACTGGAGGTTAGCAAATCTGACACCCATCTACAAGAAGGGTCAGAAGAAGGATCTGTGGAACTACAGGCCTGTCAGCCTGACTTTGGTGATGGGGAAGGTCATGGAGCAGATCATCTTGAGTGCCATCGTGTGACACATACAGGATAAGGGGGATCAGGCCTAGCTAGCATGGATTTGTGAAAGGCAGGTCCTACCTTGCTGTTGTGTATGGCTAAATGGTAGGGTAAAGAACCACTTACATTCCATACTGTGAATATGGTGACAAGGCAAAAAGATAAATTTGGAGATTTATGTGTGTTTATTGGCTGCTCCTTACAATGAGTGTGTCTGTTAACATGTCAGTTCCATTTACTCCTCTACTCCTCTACTTCAAGCATGATCAACAATTTGTCTTAATGCATAAACATAAGTGGTAGTTTTCTTCCCTATAGAGTCCTTTCCCTTGAGTACTTTGTTGAACTCATCTGTAATGCTGGGTTCGTCTGTGTTTTCAGAAGCATAGCTTATTAGCAAATAAACAGACCACTTAATGGTGAGGCTAAGAGGAGTTAAAATTTGCTATCTACAAAACTGCTTGTATTGGAAGAACTTGCAGCTGAATAAAATGGTTTCTCAGGTCACTATCTGCTGAGCAGTGGTAGTGACCATGTTTGTACTCACAGTTGCCAGTAGCCTGCATCTGCTCACTTGCAAGGAAGAATACACTAATTTAAACTCTTTTCATTGCAATCAAACTGAATGTTTTTACTTAGCGGTTGAGGTGGTCAAAGTGTATCTGTGTAGTTATGACAGCCCAGCTACAATCAGCAACTTACTAAAAAGTCATCAGTTAATTGTGTTCTATTATGTGACTGTGCCCTGTTGAAAATCTTTCAAATCTGGAAGCTTGTTATAAATACATAATTGTATTCTAAACCTGACCCAGTCCTAACAAGGTGTGTAACAAACTGGCCTTCCCTCTAAGTTCCAGAAATAACTATGTGCAGGTAGTTGGGATTTTCTGAGGATGATGAGACCTAAATGAGACGGACAGGAAAATCATAGAATCGTAGAATGGTTTGGGTTCGAAGGGACCTTAAACATATCTAGTTCCAAGCTCCATGTCATGGGCAGGGATGTCAGAAATAATCATTTATAAGTTAGAAGTCTGTGACTGCTTTGGTGACTTGGGCTTGTTCAGTCCATATTTAATGCTCTTGGTTCTTCCTGAACAAGGAGGAGAAAATATTATGCCCTCTTAATAATAACATAATGATCACATTACTTACTAAAGGAGGAGTTGAATTCTGGCCCTACGTTGGAGGGCTAAGGCTAAAAGTTACTAAGTAGGCATAAAACAGTGAAAAAGAAACTAATTTTCATTGCTTTTAGTGCATGCTGGGTCTGGCCCCGTGTTAGAGAGGAGCGCTTAACTTGTTTTCCATTCAAGAGTCATTGGGAATATGTGTAAATAATATGGGAAACAGAAACTAGACCTCAGGACTAATTTTGCTCCCTTGGAGAAGTGCCATTCCTCCTGTAACTTCTGATTGAGTTAGATAGAAATAAACCTGGAAGCCAGATTTCCTACGTCTTGAGTATATGTTCAAACAGCTCATAGAATTTCATCTATAGCAAAAATATTACATGTTGGCTCTAGAAACATGAGCAAGAAGTAAGGTATGCAACTAGTTGACTGACTGAGGGACAAATTTTCTACAGCATTCCATATTCTTCACTTTTCCCATTAAGTTTGTTCTGTAATATGATTTCTTTGTATGTCCTGAAAATTTTCATCCAGTGTCATTACTGATATAAATGTTTCCTACTTTGATAGATTGCCCTGTACATTTGGCAGAAAGGGGAAGGACCACATCTTACTCCAGTGCCTGAGTTCTGCACAGATGATGTGAACTTGTATGAGGTTGATTATTGTGCAACAACATTCAGTAATTTTCTGCCACTTTGCGTAAGTACCATATTTTAAATATCATTCACTTAGTAAATGTAAAACTCTTACTAAAATGCGTAATACTTGACTTAAAAAATCTCAAAATTTAAGAAAATATTTTCCAATGAGCTAAAAAAACCTTAACAAAGTAGTTTGTTCTGGATATTTCCTTGCAATTAATATTGCATATGCTTTAATGGGTCTTTCTATCACAGTGTTTGATCAGCATATGATCTGTAAACTATTTACCCTTGCACTTCTGTGAGATACTGAAGTATAAATGATCATAATACAGTATTTGTTGCCCTAAAGTACAACCCATCTTTTCCACCTCTAGGAGAATAAATTTATGTTATTATGACTTAAGTGTTACTGGAGGCCAAAAAAGCGTTCCATGCTTCCAGGAGAGAGAAACTCCAGGTGCCAAAAAGGATAACAAATAAAAGTGGTCAAATGGTTTATTACAATTGAGAAAATTAAAAGATTTCTAATGTGTAGCATTTAATATGCTTTTTCCAAGTGTGATACAATTTAACATGTTCTCATAGTGATTAATTTCAAAGAAATTAAAAAGCCATTTTTTTTTCAGACCTAGTTCAGCAAGTTCTTGTATTCATTCTCTTTTCCTAATGATAAGTGTTTTAGTTCATGTTTGAGTTCTTTATCAGTGAAAAAAGTATTTCAATTATGTTATTTCAGGAATTTTAAACAACCAGTGACTTTTCTTTTCAATAGATAAAAAGGTACTTCCTGATTTATTACCAGGACACTATTCTGTTTGATAGGCTATACTACGAAAAGGTATTATCTGCTTTATTATATGCATGGACATGGGTATCCTGTAAAATATTACAGGCAGAGCCTGCACTTAAAAGGTTACTTTTTGTTCTGTTCATGTAGGGAGAGCCAGTGAAAAAGGAAGACATTTTTGTTGCTGTAAAAACATGTCGAAAATTTCATGGTGACAGAAGTAAGTTGTTGACTGGTCATGGTACTAGGTTTATGCAATATAGTTCATGAAATGAGTATCTGCAAAACAAGCTGGTCTTTTCTGTCTCTGGAGCTCTTGGGACTAATGTTTGTGAAATCAAGTGGGAAACAGGAAAGTTTCAGAATTATAAACATCTTATTCTTTAGGTAGAATTATTTTGCTGTTCAGAGTCCTCAGGAGTGCTGTCAAACATTTAAGATGAAAAGTTGTGGTTGTTTGATGTTTCATCATTAGTGATTGTTGACAAAAAACTTGAAATTTAATATCTAAATTAAAATATGCATGAAGTTAGCTTACCTTGTAAATTGGAGCTGTTGCAAAATTAATTAATATAGCAGCTATTAATATCTTTCAGTGACTTTGCCCCAGATAATTGGTTCTCTTCTATTCTTTGTACTAGCAGTGACAATTACGCAGCTTTACGGTGGCTGATTTAGAAACTGGTACAAGCTAAAAGGTCCCTCATCTCCTCCTTCCTTTTGTCCTGCCCTCCTCTCCAGTAAAAGACTGAGCAGCTTATGCTGTCATATTGCTTCTGGCTGTTGTCACACTGTGCAATTCTATGTGCATGTGTGTTTTATAAAGCTTCCAATGGGAAATTTTGTCTCTTGTAGGTATTTGGTCGTATGTAGTACTTTGTCCAGCCTGTGGCCCATATCAAGAGTCCTCCAAGTGTGTGAAACACTATAGCATGTTTCATTTGGAACTGTAGTGATGATATTCACCATGAAAATAGGGCTTTGGTATCCATGCTAAGAACAACAAACAAAAAAACCTAACACTGCCCAACAAGATACATGCAGTGAGCATTAACTTCCTTCTCAGAGGCATGGAAAATAAAGACACAGAGAGACACTCAGCTTCAGCTAAGACATAGTAATGCTCAGATAAGTTGAGGTAGATCAAGTATCAACAAAACCTGGCAGGAAAAATTCCAAATCTGCTTATTTAGCAGAAGACACTACTTAATTGATGCCACCTACTTGTTCATTCTAGTTTACTTCTAGACATTTTGTTAGTAAAGAAATTCAGGAATAGATTTATTTCCAGGAATTTGAGTTTTGTGTGCTCTTTAATACTGCAGGTACGTAATATTGTCACCATTAGGCTTTGTTTGTTTATAAGTATAATTTAAAGTAATTATAATTGGCAAAAAAATTGAAAATTAAGTAATGGTTAGTAGCTGTACCAAATTTGGGGGGGGGGGAGTTGCCACACGTATTGTCAGAGGACAGGATGAAGAGAAAATATCTTTTCTTTATAAGTCTGGTTAAAAACAGATGGCTTTTTTTTCATAATAAGATTTATGATTTTTTTTTAATACTGCTGCACTTGAAGGCACATTTGTAGTATTTTAATAACCCAATCATTAAAGCTATCTTTAAAGTAGCTTTTGACAAAACAAAATTGACTATCCTGTAATTGGAGTTCACTGAAGAGTTCTCCTTTCTGGATCCATGTTTATTTTCTTACATCAAAATTTTAAAAAAAATCAAAACAAAACAACCTAGGAAGTCAGACAATAACGTAAGGCTTCAAAAAGATAGCGTAAACATCCTTCAAGAAACACCTGTTGAAGACTGAGGAAAATTCTTGAACTTTCCTCCCATCTTCCAGTGTTATGCAGTAGAGGATAATCTTACTCAAGATTTTGAAAGATTAATGAATGCCAGCTTCAGAGAGCTCTTTTTACCTGGTAAGTCATTCTTTATTGTATGCCAAAAACTACATTAGTGCAGCTTTTAAGCCTGGAAATTGATGTGCTTTTAAAAGCAGCTAAATTTTACCTCAGAATTTACTTCCGATGCAACTCTTCTGACATATACCATATGTAGTTATAAAAGAAATTTTCAAGTCTGCAAACATGCATCAAGGTTCTAGAAACTGCACAAATAAAATGTTATTAAGAGCTTAGAGCTGATCTTCTATAAATATCTCTAATGGCATTAAAACTTTGGTGTGATCACAAGTATTAATACATATTGATAAATATTTGCATTAACATCTAGCCCAAAATTTCATATAGTTGTTCTTTCTTTGGAAGATACAAGTTGCTAGAAATTACAAAGTATTGTGGGATTCAGTTTACAGTAGACATTAGTCTGGGTGGTGACACTTCCATCAAGACAAGCAAGGAAAAGAGCAAGACACTTTAGGTAGTAGCCCCCTTGCTAGACCATTTAACTGAGGTGAGATTCAAGTCCTTGCTTCAGTGAACATACTTATTTATACAAGGAAGGGGACTCACTCCGCTGAAGAAATTGAGAGGCTCAGTCTGTAATAGCAAATATTTCAGTATATTAAAGCACCCTGCTGAGTTTAAGGTCCTTGTTTGGAGAAAGGTAAAACAGCATTTACAGGTGTGTCTCTTCTAACAGGTGAAGGTTGGATGCTTTTGTGTATCTTTTATTCTTCTGTTCTGGGGCTTTGTTTTCTGAAAGCTTTCTGGTTTTGTTCTTCTAAGATGCATTTTCAAGAAGAACACTTCAGGAAAATATGAAAATAATTTCCTGCCTACTTGTTTTCTTAATCTAGCTGGAAAAAAAAATGTTTGCTCTGCCGATTAATGCCTGATTATGCAGTGTTATATGATGTAATTTGACTTTTTATTACATAGGAGGTAGAGTTAATACTTCATGAAATTCCTGGCTTTGGATTCAAAACTACTATGTAAAGTTGTATGAGTACATTATTTTGTAGATAAGTCCCTTAGTTTTTTTAATGAAAAATAATGAGAACACTTTTACATTTCTTTAAAAACTTTTAAAAGAGAGATGGACCATTGTGCACTGCTACAGAAGTGATTCTTTTTTTCCCCCAAATATTAAAGCCTTTCCATTAGTGCATTGAGGTCCTGTTACTCTGTCTTAACACTAAAATGAAATTAAAGGTAACTGTTATCAAACTGACTATTGGTCGGTCAAGAATAATTAATCCTTCAAGTCACTGTGTGGTCAGAGTACAGGGAAGTGAGCAGGTAGGTAGGCAGCAAACGTCAAATTAGGTGATGGATGAGTCTACCAAGAGGCTAAAATGAGTTGTTCACAAGCATCAAAGTTCTATAGCAGCAAAGGGAAGTTATATGAATATTTCCTCCATTTAGAACACTGGCTGCTACGAGTGAATCCTCCTGGATGGTGTCAGGGAACATAAAGCAGAGAAACAATGACAGCAGAATGCACAGTGTTTCAGAGTACTTGCTCATCTAAGGTCTGACCACTTCATTTTTAAGATGGAAAAGAGATCCGTATTTTAATCTGGTAGTTTTCTTTCAAACACCCTGCAAATGGTTGGGGGTTTTGGGGGTTACCCATAATTTATTCACTTCTGCATGTAATTTAAACATTCATAGCATCATTATTGGAATTTTGCATGATCAATTTTAAATGTTGATGTGAAATGCCAAACTAATAAGAAAAGGGTTGCTTTTCTAGAGAAGCATTAAGCAATCCTCCTTTGAGCAGAATCTCCGTGGGATCAAAATTGGTTGTATGATATTTATAAATTATATGAATATTTTTATTTATAAATAAAATAATAAATATTTATACATTTATAAAAGGAATGGTTATAAAATGCCCTGTGAGTATGTCTCCATAGGTGGGTGCTTTTGAGCATTAATATGGCGTTACTGTCAGATAAGATGTGTATAACACAAGCGTAACATTTCCAAATGCACATTTGGTCTGTTTCTAATTCAGAACATTTTATATGCTGTACAGTTGGATGTGTTGTTTTTAAAATGTGGCAGTTTCAATACTGGAAGAAGGATTGATCTCTGATTGTGTTCATGCTGATGTGTGCTATGAAGTCTACCATAGCAAGTGTAAAATAATGAATTCCACGCTTTGGTTAGACAAAATGTAAATATCACAGTTTTCAATGTAATATGAAACTACAGTCCTATTTTAAAATAATTTTTTTATCATGTATATAAAACTGCCCTGACTGGCTTTCATAAAAATATAAAATTGTTTCTCTCTAAGTATTATGGGAAAGAAAATAGAATGAACATTTAGAACCACAGTGCTATATTCAAAACAGCATTTTTATTACCATGCAAAGGAATGTGGTTAACAATAAATGGTTAACGTAAAGTTTTTGATCAAGTACTTATTTTAATCAAGTTACTTGTGTTTCAATGTCAATCGCTGTTTTGCAGTACCAGTTGTAAAGCAGACTTGGGAAAGAGAAGCTGCCCTTATTGAATACTACAGTGATTATGCAGATGTGTCCATTCCTACTATAGATTTAGGCATACCTAATACTGACAGAGGTGAGCTATAGACTGTTGACAGTTTTGCACAAATAGCTGTCTAAAGAAGTTAAGTTTTATGGATGATATGTGTATTTCATGTAAAGTACGTAATTTAGAAATTATGTCTGTAGCCCGTCTGTGCAGCCTAAAAGGAATGCTTTTGCCACAGGATATGGATGGAGAGTACATTGAGGGCCTCCCTGTGTAGGTAACATGTTCTTTATAGTAAAAACCTAAATACTGTGAGTATGAAAGCATGGTACACTGATATACTCCAAAAGAAAAAAATTGGTGGTTTTATTTGGGGTGAGAGTTATTGATGATGTTGAGTAAGATCATCAACGGTAGCAGAAGTCATAAATTTATTTCAAAAGACCTGAGGCAGTGCCAACTGGTTACTGAGCATAAACTGCTTGCCGTGTGGTATGGTATGTCTTTCATGAGTTTATTAATTTTGATTTTTTTCTTTCATTTGATCTGTTTTTCTTAAGCTTATAGTCTATAGGCTATACCTCCTGAATTAGAGGTGTCCAAGCAGTGGCCTGTTAGCTTTATCTGGCCCACTAGGTCAGTTGTTCTGATCTCTGGGTTATTTCTGCCTTTTTTTTTTTTTGTCCTCCACAGGGTCTGTTAGAAGCAGAGATAGAATAGGCAGGGATTTCTATTTGCACAGGTGCAGTGGGACATATGCAACCAGAGAGTGTATTCAGGAGACAGCAGGCGTGTGTGGATCATCTGTAGAAGTCCTGCCCAGTATTTCTAGTTATGCCAGGGGAAGGGACCTTCCATGTTTTGTGATGGAATAAAATATAGAAATCTTGGCTCTAATTTGTAAATGTGCATACATCAATCTGCATGAAGTTCACAGTTTCACAAAATCAGCACTGCCAGAACTTCCTTTATTTCTTAAGCATTTCTTACGGCCTTTTCTCTAAAACGTTTTAACTGGAAGTAGCTTCAAACATAATATCCTATCCTTATTTTAAGTAGCTTCAAACATAATATCCTATCCTTATTTTTAATGTTTATTAATTTTAATATTGATGGTGACAATTGCTTTACACAATGAACTGTGTTGAGTAAAGACTGACTGCAATTAGTTTTTTCCGAGACCTAAAGAACATTCAGTAGAAAGATGAAACTTCTTGTTTCTCTTGTCCTGCTCATTCTGAACAAGAGTGTTTCACTTCTCCATTCCTGGTAAAGGGTGTCTTAACCCTCCAGCTTCATTATAGTCTTGTGATAAAAATTAAGACCTTTCCTTCAGGGCAGTTATCAAGACCTGAGTTGCAATGATGAATGCAGTAGATTAATGTAACCTAAATATTTATATAAAGGCAGTAGATTGACGTGATGCATCATGAAATGCTATGAAAATATCTTGGAGTATTTTGCAGCACGTGTTGATGTCATAGTCTCCTCATTTTACAGCTTTTGAAATTAAAAGTAGCAGTTTGTCCAGTATTGTCCAACGGCTTAACAGGATAGTTGGAATAAACGTTATTATTCGTTCAAAGACTTAAATCCTTCAAAAGTGTGTTCCAGCATAGAAAGCAGTAGTTGTGCTGAAGCATTTTTTACAAATACCATTCTGCATAACAAAGATTGTAACTTAAACTTGCATCCCAAATATTTTGCCAGTCATTTCCAAAATGTTTTACATAGTGCAGTAGAACATTTATTTAATTAATGAATAATAGTTTATTACAAAATCCTATTTTATTTAAATGTATATTCTGTTAATTTCTCTTTCTTTAGGTCACTGTGGGAAAACCTTTGCCATTTTGGAAAGGTTTTTGAATCATACATCTCCCAGAACCCCTTGGTTAGTCATAGTGGATGATGACACACTGATAAGGTATAAATTTCATTACTGCAGGAGTTACTACTGTTCATGGCAATAAGAGTTCTAGCAATATTCATCTATTCTTTTGTATTTAAGAGATACGCCTGTTTTATTAGTTACATATCTTTATATTCCTTTAAGAAAAAAAATGCCACTTCAGCAGTTTTTGATGGATATTAAAATCAATGTAATCGTGTACCTTGGTTAAAACTATGCATATTAGTATTTTCATGTAATCATATAGTCTGAATATGATTACACATTGGTTCCTCAATATGGGTATGTCTGAGCTGATTTGTTTTAGTAATTTACTAATATTCTTTCTAAGAGGTATTTCTCACATAAATGTGTCAGAAGAAAGATTCCATAAGCTGAGGTCACTTGTCCAAGCTACCAGAACGATGTTCAGAGACTTGCCTTTGTTAGAAAATTAGATTCCTTTCACATAAAATCTGACACTGCAGTATAAGCAAAAAAAAAGGCACAGTGATCAATGAGCAGAATCACATGGTCATGAACATAAGTGGTTCAAGACAATACTTTACATTCAATCATGTGGCAGAAGAATTTGGAAGAGGATGTAACTGTACATAGAGCAGTATTCATATAACTAAACCGACCTTTTTCAGTTTGTAAATGTTCATTGATAGTTTGCAAAGATCTTATCATTGATCAGAAAAAATAATTTCACGTTTTCTTTGAGATGAGATGTACTTTTGCTGACAAACTTTACCTACCTCAGGAAAATACTTTAAGCTACTTGATTCATCACTTGACCACATTCAGCTGTCATATCTCATAGTAAATAATACATCATAAATGTATTGGTTAGATATAACAGTTTGTGTCTCTGGGATTTTTTGGTAGAATTTCTGAATTTCTCCTGTTATCTTTGTGCTACTTACTAGAATGCCATTTAAGCTAGCAATATGTTTCAAAATGAAGTTTTACAAGATTTTTTTAATGTATTTTCATATTATAGTATCTTCAGACTCCGAAAACTACTCAGCTGCTATGACCCAAATGAACCAGTATTTCTTGGAGAGCGTTATGGTTACGGCTTGGGAACAGGAGGATATAGTTACATCACTGGCGGAGGAGGGTAATTTATTTAAACTCCTTCTGAGATCTACATTAGTTCCTCTTTTGAGTGCAAATGTTCTAAATTACAACACAAATCAGTTTCAGTAGAAACAGTGATGTTTCCCCCCAGATGTGTGCAATTTACCTCACACCTTCTGTGTAGCAATGCTAGCTGGTCACAAGTCCCAACATTTCCCCCTTGCCTCCAGGCTCTAGTTTATCATTTCTTCTCTGTGCTGAGCACTCATATGACTTCCTATTGTCCTCTCTGTTTTTTTTTCTTTTTATTATATATGCAGTCTTCAAAGTTGCAATTATATTGATGGAGTTTTTTACTGCTTTAATCTGACAATATTCTAAGGTCAGTCTTTTTGCCTTAGCATTCAGTATTTGTAGAAGTTTTACCATATTCCAGTGTCAAACAAAGGATTGTCATACAGTGAATGAACTCATGAAGCCCTGCAGCAGTTTCAGAGTGAATCTTTTTAGTGTAATTTGTATTAGCTGCAGTACCCTGTATTCTGATTGGACTGGGTGGATAGAGGAACTTAAAGACATCTATGGAACACTAGACAAGATTATATTCCCTCAGATGTTGAATTTAAGATATCAACATGTTTCTGGTCTAATTAAGGCTTATTTTAGTGATAATGATCTAACAGCTCTAGGCTCTCATTGATATTTAAATGAGCAGAAAAGTTAGGATGAACAGAAAAACCTTACAATGGCTTAAAGGAACATCTTTTCAGTTATGGAGAGAAATCTAATAGATGATTCAAGGAATGACAGTTAAAGTTTAAACTTCTTTTCATTTAATGGCTACATGATAACTAAGTAGACAGTACATTTCAGTAAGATAGAGAAAATCTCTTTCGCATCTGAGCCAAACTGAGGAGGAATTATCAGCTATGGTAAAAATGGTGTGTAGCTAAGTTACTGTTGGAATAACTATTATTGGTATAATTAATTTACATTTGGTAAAGTAATTATCTTTCAGAAAATGCCTCTTGCACTATTTGTCGGTTCTGACTTCTCAGATTTTGAAATTCCAGATTTGTTGTATCAGAGGGCTACATTTGGTCATGCAGTTTTATTTCATTTAGCAGTATTTATTAATTACAGTTATTTGGCTTTTGGTTTATATATTTCATGTGCTTTTTTTTATTCAGGATGGTTTTCAGCAGAATAGCTGTTCAGAAACTACTTGCTAGTAAATGCCGGTGTTACAGCATGGATGCGCCTGATGATATGGTCCTTGGGATGTGTTTCAGTGGCCTAGGAATCCCTGTAACACATAGTCCACTTTTTCATCAGGTCAGAGAGTTGTGTTTAAATATTTAAAATATATTGCATTTTTGAAGTATGTATATACAAACAGAAATCAGAAATACTGCAAACTTGAATAATATGCAATAACAGTTACCAAGATGCTGCTGCATACCTTGTTTTTCTGCAGAACAAGATTGATCAAGCAAGTAAGAACATTCTCAAAGCATAGATTACTATAATTCTTTACTAGTTATGATATTTCAGTTAATCTGTAACTACGTTTTATAAGAAGTGCAGAAGTGGGTATTTTGAAAAACAAATAGAATTAGGAGCCACATACTTTGAATAGTTGTCATACGTCCTCTAAGAAAATTAAAAAACCCACAATACAATAATTTTTTCTTCAGGTAATGGAGAACTGACCATGAAATTTTTTCAATAAATCTGCCTTGTCTACTTACCCAATTTTTTATTGATTCAGTATTTACTATTCTGAAATATCTCATTAGTGAAGATAGATTCCACAGTATTTAATAAGCTAACTGTAGTGTCATGGTGGAAAATGTGATGCATTGAGGCCTACAGAGATTTTTCTGCCTTTTAAACCAAATCCTTCCATGATATTAACAAGAAGCACTGAAGATACTTTTTTCCCAAAAAGTGCAGAACTTCTTTAAAAATCAGCATGTAAATTAGTGTAGTGTTTGGTATTTTTCAAGTGTGGGTTCCAGTTTAAAAACTGGGAAGATATGTTTATCTGAATATGAACTGAGATTAAGATGACAGGCTACTTGAGAATTAGTAAACTACCATGTGGTTCAAATTAGCTGTCAGTGGAATGGGGGGTGTTCATCTGAATTACCAGTTTTTCCTATGTTAAAGTTCTCTTTCTGATTACATTTTCTATTTAGAGAAATGTGAAGACTGAGAACACACTATTCAATACTTTAATTCCTTGTCTATATAAAAAACCCATATCTGTTTACTTCCTGTTTGTCATTGCTTACTCCTTTAAGTATAAAAAGAAAGCAAGTAATGAACCTTTATAAAATCAACAGTTATTGAATAGTTTGTGCTTGCACAGATGTTTTAAAAAAAAACCAAACCAGCCTACTTAAAGTGGAGTCAGAAAGAACAGAACTCATTTTATAGAAAAAAAAACAATGCACCTCCTTTTAATCCTTACTGGTGTGCATTTGATACTGAATTGATACTGAATCATTGTGAAAGTGAAATCCTAACAGTTTGATTTTTCCCCATAGAAAATTACACTTGATTTGTAATTCATCACTGTTGCTTATAACAAATTCTAACTTGGCATACCTTGAACAAAAATTAACCCTGGGGAGAAAACTACTGAATAAAAATTGAGTGTGCTTATTCTATAAATTCCACTGTTATGCAAATGAGAAAAAAAAAAGAGAAAACCAATTTTGGATTTTCTGTCAACCAGAAAATTATTTTTTTAAGGCTTGGCTGAAACATGATGTGTGATGTTCCTTGAAATATGTGAACTCAAAATTGTTCTGAGACATATATTAGAAACAGAAGCAAAGATATCTTTGTCCTTAGAGTGTCTGTGATGTAACAGTGTTTGCTCACTCCTACTGTTTTCCTGTTGGCTACATGCTAAGGTAGATACATGCATGTTCTGTAACTTGTTCCAGAGGCTTTTGACATGATGAGTCTCTTAAAGAGAACAGGAGCCTTCCCATGTTGAGCAGCAGCCAGGATTGTGATCTTAAATGTTAAATCTGTCCAAGAGCAATGTATTTACCTTTTCTGAAATAGCAAATACAAATTCTAGAAAAGAAAATAGAAAGGAAAAAAGAAAAGAGCAAGTATTACAATAATAGGTTCCACAAAGGGTAGGGAGGGAAGAAGAAATTGTATCTTTTAAGTTTACCATCTGTAAAGCTATATGCGTTTTGGAGAGCAATGTAATAAAAATTATGCAAAACACCAAAATTTTGTATATAGCTCAATACAGGGCTGTTTGATTTTTCAAACAGCAAAAATCTTTGGTCCCAGATATCTAAAAATTGCCTCTATCCAAAGTAAATGCTTTAGATTTTTGAAACCTAAATGTTCTTCAAAGTGTGTTTCAGAAGTCCTGAGGGATATAGGCTCCCTCTTAATTTCTCCAGTGCAGTTTTTAAAAATAAGCACTCTGTAGTTTAAATACCAAAGTTAAAAAAGCCACCAGCAACACATATTCAGATTTCTTAATGTCAAATTCTGTTGCCTAATTTTATGACTGGAGTATATATAGAACTGCATGAAGAACACTGCACGTAGAATTCATAAATCCCACCATAAGTAGGTGAAGTGTGCAGTACTGAATGAGATCAATTATTTGGTATCCAAATCATTCCATTTTCTTTGTATGCTTTACATATAGAAAAAACCACAACACTTTGCCTTTTGTGCATTTCTCTTTACAAAGACTCTATTTATGGTGACAAAACATAGTTATTTTATCAGAAGCCAGTAAAGGTGGGGCTTTTTTATATGATGATGCACTTAAGAGCCATTAAACTGTCAGAGAAAATGAAACACGCACGGTGCATTAAGACAGCAGCTGCATTGTGGAGCTGTGTTGTATTTCTGTCTGGCTTGATACAGCCTGATAAAGAATAACAATGCAGTTTTCTGCTGCCACAATGTATCCTGCTTTTGAAACCTTAGCTATTATAAAACTTCATGTGTTTGGCTGCTTATAGCCTTATTAGTATCCTAAAATCACACTGGCAGTGCTGGCAACTCTCATTAAGAGGAGGAGGAAGAGAATATTACTTAAAATTACTTTGTCATTATTGAGCCAAACCTGCGTATTAAAAAAGAATCAATACAAACTACACTCTTTGTTACTTGTTTTCACAGATGGTGACCATTTAATCCTGAGAAATAGGACATATTTAATATCAGTGTACTTCATTCATAGCATGATGACTGCAGTGCGAGTTGAAGATTTAAACTAATGCCTATCAATGGATTTAATAGGATGATGTAAAAACGCCTTTCTTGCCATCTTGCATGTTTTATCAGTGCTATATTGCTTTATGTTACAGAGGCCATTGAACAGTGATACCTTCTCTTTTTAAAATGATTCTTGATCACTGAGCGGTTTTGTTTTATTCTTCCATCTTAGGCAAGGCCAATGGACTACCCGAAAGACTACCTTTCTCACCAAATTCCAGTATCATTTCACAAGCATTGGAATATTGATCCAGTGAAGGTGTATTTCTCATGGCTGGCACCAAACACAGAAGATTTACATAATGGAAAAAAGGTTGAATATAACAGAGAAGATTTGTAAGCAGTAGAAGAATGTAAGCTGCGCAGATGAGAGACAGTCAGTACTGTGATTTTTGTTCATGATGTAAGAACACAGTGTTTTGTTCCTGTTGGTTGCATCCCTTCAGAACAATGGAAGAAGGCACTTAAACAACTTTTGGGTTCTTTTGCTTTTGTATACCAATGAACTTGACACACATCTAAAATGTCTTTTACAACTTTACCTGGTTTGGATTTGGGTCAGACAGCATCAGTTTACATTTCCTTCCTTTATTGTCTCAAAAGCGGAAGTTGTGTATTTGGGAGCCTAACGCTGAATATGTGTTGAATGTCTATTGAACGCCATCTCTCATTGACCTACAGAAAACACTTCTCTAAACTGTTCTGAAACACCTTCTTGATAAATCACAGAGAAAACTTGACTTTTTTTCTGTGACCAGGCTCTGGATTGTGTGAAGGCTGTGCTCCTTTATGCTCATTTCAGATAGAAATATCGTAATTTCCTGGGGTAGTTGGACCAGGCACAAACCACTGTTGTACATTTCAGGTTTATTGGCTTTGTGTGGAAAAAAAAAAGGTTAAGGACAGGGATTTCTTAAGTGGCCACGGGAGGTCACTGTGGCTCCTTTTGAAACCTAAGTCACTGTGCATCTATTTGGCAAGTGTAAATGTGACTTAAGGATTTTTGCAGAACACTTTAGTATTTCTGATGTGTGCATTTCAATAGCATATGGATGCCAGCTTTAAAAAGTTTGTAGTATTCCTAATTTATATCATCAAGATAAGTGATTTTATGCATACAACATGTAAAGAGTGATTCATATTTAAAATGTTCTTGAATTTTTTTTAGTAATTCAGTTTTGTAAAAATGTTTGTACAAAAACTGGCTTTAGTATGTTCTAAACTAATTTTTATATTGTAAACCTGCTTCTTTTAAGATGACAGTATATGGCACTTGTATGCTGTTATTTAATTTGGCTTGCTATATTGTAACCAAATACAGGGTCTTAAAGCCATACTGCTGAAGAAACTTGTGTTTTGGTTTCTTTTAATAGATTATAAAATTGATTCCACTCCAAAGAAAAGCAATATTTGCTCTAGAGTCAAAGTAAGGGAGCCACTGATTCCTGTTTTGGTAATTACTGAAGTTGTATAAACATTTGTTTGTAAATGTAGCTTGTGGAATTTTAAGCATTGAATAGCAAGCACATATTCATCATAGATTCAAATTCTGGTTAAGTAGGAGCAATCCATGCTTTTTTTCTTCCCACTATCAGTGCCTTAAACAGTAGACATTTTACTGATACCAGGACTATGTTCTCCAGTACGGTGGGTAAATTGTTAATTATGTTTACTGTTTAGAACTGTGACAGCTGAAAGCTGAATAAAAACATCCTTTAACATTTTGCATCTTCTTCATCTTTGCAAACCAAATACAGGATTCTTTAAGTGCCAATGAAATAATTTTATCACTTTCATTGTATTTACTGTCAGTTGTACTGAAAATCAACTTTTTTTTTCATGTTCTGTCTAGACATACTTCCCCAGATTAAGTTAATTTTCAATCTCTGTTTTTGTGCAAATGGAAAATGCTTTTTCAATGAACACCTCATGTGACTGGGAATCTTGATATCACAAAATATATGTCACTATCAAATTCTCAGAAGGTCTTTCAGCACAGTCCAGACAGTTCCAACTTCCAGCTGGTGATGTTTAATCTCTCCTTGGACCTGGTAGAGGCACACTAGATCAACAAAAAATGATTAGCTTTGGGTCCAGGCTGTGTTTTACTTGTAGGCTGCTGGCTTATTTAGAGCTGGTGAACCACTGACTCACTGATTGATTGCTTACTCGGACTTTTATTTCTGATCTGACAAATGTAATAGTAGCTGTCTTAAAATCCATTTTTTTTTCCCTTGCTGTTAGCCTTGGAGCTTATTGCAAGGATTCAGGAGGTATAAGTAAGCATTAGACTTCGGATTTTAGTGTTCATAGTTTTGAAAGCAACACAGCCATAATTTACTCAAGTATTCTGCTCCCAGAACTCTGACTTTTGAGACACAGCTAATTGTATGCAACCCTGGCAGGAGAGCAGCATGACAAAAGAGACCTTTTAGTCCACCAAGTAAAAAAAATTGTATTTTTTCAAGCAGAGGATCCTAAAGAGTTTCTATAAATAAGATGTGAAACCTTCTATATTAACTTTAGTTTCAGAAGACTCAGGATGACCATTACTATCCAAAACCTAAAGACAAAATGGTGTATTAATGAGCCTGAATAGTACTGATGTTTCTAAATAAATTAGAGTGGATTATAAATGGTGTTATTTTAAAGCAAATCAATAGAAGGGGCATTCACAACTCACTTTGTAACAGGCAGGTTAAAATGGGACTGCAAAATTAATTGAAGTTTCCTTTTCTGGGACATTCCAGGATTGTGACATGAAAATTGACTGGTTTTAATCTTTAGAACATAAAAAATTGCCATGTGTGAGGATCGATCTTTCACAGAATTCTTTTGATAATTTGGTTGGTTGGTTAATCTGCTTTCAGAAGCCAAAAAAACCCTTGAAATACTATTGAATGCCTTCAATATAGCATATATATAAATGATGAGTGAAGTATTTGAGGCCCATGTTTGATCACAAGTAAGAACGAGGACTGTGAATCTATTTTTATTTCCTTACATCTGCAGATGGCCCAGGCATGGAGGGACCCAGAAGGATCTGATCTTGATTTCTTCCTCTGCGGTTAGGAAAATGGGCAAGAGACTTGAGGCAGTTTGCAAGCTGGGTAGTTGCCCAGTTCTTTTTGTGCAGGAAGACTTTGCCCTAAAAACAGCTCTAATGGCTGCTGACTGGAGGAGGAGTCCTAGTTACCTTATTTTCAGTTCCTTAATTTCTCATGGTTTTTGTTATCATGGCTGTAGCTAGAATGTCTCAGCTAGAGGCCTTAGACACCGTTCAGCTGGATTCCTGGAAAGTGAGATCAACACAGGGTAAGGACTGCCACAGCGGTCTACTGTGAAGTGCCTCCAAAGCCAGTAATGCCACTTCATTACCAAAAACCGTGGAAGAGTAGTAAGAGGTTTGCTTCTTGCAACACTGTAAAACAATTCTGGAGGCTTTTGTTCATTGCACTCCATGATAATAAATATATTTGACTTTGCTTTAATGCAATTGCTTCTGCTTATTCTTGACATGAAACTAAAGGAGAAATGTAGAATTCTGAGCAAAATGCTCCCTGATGATATCACCTCATCATACATTTGCTGAGGAAACTAAGAATACTTTCACTCTGCTCCAGTAATGCTGCCCAGTGCCGCTCTGGCTCTGAAGTCCCAGGTCACAGCAGCATGGTTGTTTCATCCACCCCACCACCCTGGTGCACACATCTACCATGTCAGCATAGAACAAATTTACCTCCCCAGTCACACTGAGGATTATATCTTTTAAATAATTGTTGCATTCAGGAAAAAAAAAAAAGTAATTTTTGATACTGAGTTGCAGGTAACTAATTTTTCTATTTCAATTTGTTTCATTTTCAGTGTATACATAAAGAATAACTTTTTTAAATACACAGTCTTGTAGTGGTAGCCATTGTGTAACTACTTGATTTATATTTTGCCCTGAGAAGAAAAGTCCTCATGCTTTTCAAATCTCAGTCTGGTTGCTTACAGGAAGAGACGTGAAACTAGAGGAAGCAGAGAGAGGTGAACTATCTGTTCGCATCTAGCTGCTTTTGCAGATTCCCTTGACTTGTTTATTTGTGCCCTTGTCACTCAGGAAGCAGCAGTGCCTCCACTGAAATCAGTTAATGGGATTTCTTCTGCCAGGACCTGCAATTGCATGGCAAGAATGAAACAGCTTTGGTGGAGTGTTTGTGCACTGGTTAGTGCTGAAACTAGGGGGAAAGACAGAGTAGAAATAATTTATTTAATGATGAAAAGGTAAGTAAGCATTATGCAAATGCATACAGAGGCCTAAAGGATTCACAGTCAAAGACAGAACTGCTTTGGAAAACAGGCTGTGGAGAGGAGTGATAGGAAATTACATCAGTGGAGTTTAGTGAAACATTCTTTATGGAAAACCTATAGACATGCTGCTTCTGTAAGCTAAAAAAAAAGCAAAGCTATTCCCATGAGAAATAAAATTTTAAAGCAATGTTTCTGTAAGTCTGAAGGCTTAAGAGCCTCTTACACAGAACTCCAAAAAAAGTTAAAAACACTAGGTTGTTAATATTTTACAGACTTGACTTTATAAAAGATAAGACTATGGTGTAAGCAGGTTGTTAATTATCACAATAAGAAGCCGAAAAAGGAAGTTGCTGGGAAGATTATTGTGCATCATCAATTATTGTGTGTCCACTTCTCTTGGATGTATTTCCAACGGCTGTGACCCGCCGCAAGGTGAACCCCCTCCCTGCCCATCCCGCCGCCGCCCGCGCGGCCGGAGCGGCCCCTGCCCGAGGCTTGGGAACGGGCGGCACCGGGAGCGGCCGCGGCATCGGGACGCGGGCCGGGCGGGCGCGCCGCGGGCACGCAATCACTCCGCGGGGCAGCCCCGGAGGCGGAGGGGAGGGAAGGGCGGAGCCGGGAGAGCCCCGGGCACGGCCCCGCTCCGGCCGCGGCTGAAGATGCTTTCTCCTTTCGGCGGCCAAGGGGCATGGGTGGGTGTGGGTGGTTCTCGGCTGCACATACAGGAGGGTCTGTTCCTAGCGCCTGAGCCCTTCCCGGGAGAGTACCCGTCAGCCTTCCAGAGGCCGCCCGTCCCTCACACCGAATCGGGGTCCCTTCACCCGCGCCAGCCGCGGACACCGCTCCACGGTCCCTGGCGTTTGTGCAGGAGGCGCTTGCCGAGGGCGGCCCTCGCTCCTCGCAGCCCCAGGAACTCTTTACCAGAGCCATTCGCTCCCCGCAGGGACCCGCGGGGCACGGCGGAGGTGACGCGGTGCCCAGCATCGCTCTGAAGGGATGCTCGCCCTGCTTCTCCCACTGAAGCTTAACACTTGGTTATACCAACATGCGCTGCTGTTTCTGTCGGGAGCCCCCAGACCCTGACACCCGACAGGGCGGCTGTGCCATCGCTGGGCTGGCAGCTGTGCTCCATCTAACCAGGTTTGTTGCCTCTTTCAAACAAGTTACCCCAGACTTTCCAACTGCCTAAACTCCATTTTTACCATCCAGTCACCTTCCACCAGGAAATGCCCACGCACTCCACTACAGAAGACAGTGTTATCTCAGGGCAAGAGAAGCAATAATCCTCGGAAAGCTTTCCTAGATAGTGCTGACCATAAATCAGACCTGCTGGAGAAAACAGTCCCGCGACTATTGTGCAGCAGTCCCTGTACAGCTCTGCAGCAGGAATCGAGTCACCAGTGCAGACCATTGCTAGGCCAAGGAACTGCAGTTCTAAAATTCATAGCTGTGCCCTGCTTGCTTGGAGTATGACATGGTCGAAGTTCCTCAAAGTAAAAATCATTAACAAATACAAGCTATATTTGCATGATATGAAAAATACATATTAACATCCAAAACAATTCATTTTCCACATGTACTACATGGTACAACAGGTATTTTCCAGGTTATTGAGAAGAGAACAGATGACCAGCAATATCCAACATAATGCTAGCCATTACCTACTAGTTATATCCAAAGATAAACAACTGTTTTGGTTTTTTTTCTGGTGCAAGTCAAATGCTTTCACATCAAATAGCCCAACAGGTTATTATGTTTCATTTTGATATTTTTAAATAAGATAGCTTGGCATTTCACAGATGGATATGTATTGATGAATCAAGAAGGAATACCACATGCTGAGAAAATAAATAGCAGTAGAAAAATAAAACTAGCGTATCTTACTATGCATGGAAACATACATTAGAAATAAACCAATCTGATTAAGTTAAAATAGAAAAAAATATATGCATTTATTATTCATACTAATAGTATAAATCCATTCTGGATAAAGTTTCAGTTACTTACAGGAGATATCAGTTTTCTGCCTCTTTTTTCCTTTAAAGATTAATATTTTAGTCATTGTTTGGCTTTATTTTTATAAATCCAGGAAAGGAATTACTGCCTCACCCTGAGCAAAAAAAAAAGCAGTGAATCACTTGCTTTGTGAGACAAGGCAGAGACATAATCTGTGACAAACAACAGCACATAAACTCCTCCGCATTACTGTTTCAGGCTTCTGTAGCAACAGCCTCTGTCTGCCAGTGTTTTTCACTCTTCCCCCATTCCTCATTCATACAACTACGCCTTATTTCTCTCAGCATGTCTGCTAAACGCAGAGCTCCAAAAAGGCACACCTTCAGGCCTCCACTAGCAAGCCATCTAAATTATTCTGCTCTTTCGTCTTAATGCTCTCCTCGTAGCATTCAGTGCCTCAGTTTTTGTGCCAGTTTCAGCTGAACGAACTGAAGGTTCAATTGAACCACGTGATATGAATACTGCTTATGTAACTGACGTCAGAGTCAAATGTTTTACTGGTGCCACTTGAAAAAGAAACACAGAAAAATAAACACAAAAAAACAAACTACAAAAGTTTACTGCCATTTAAACACAAACGCTGCTTACACATTACTGAAGTAATGTATGTGGCCAACAAAAAGAGAGCAAGTGGCTACAGTATATATCAGTTTCCATCAAACAGTTTTGATAAGATATCTTCACTTCTAACATGAGCCTGAAGTCAGTGTCTTCTCTCTTCTCTGGATGCAGACTTTGAAGATTCAGTGGAGAAAAAATTTTACAAGATGTCTGAAAATGAACAACTAAGTAAATTAGGACTCATTCTGAAACAAGTTGACTTAAGGGATATAGCAGAGATTATGAAAGTGTAACCAACAGGGAAAGTGTGGAAAATAGTTGAAGCTAGCAGGAAACAAGTTCAGAACAAAGAGATTTTTTTCACTAAAGGAGTGCTATCCAGTGGAATTACCTGGCAAAAGAGTCTAAATGTTTGTGTAGGTGCCAGGGGAAACTAGACAGTGAAAGAAAAATCTAGCAAGGATTACTAATTACTAATGCATTCAACCATTACCTATGGCTGTATAGCCTCTTTGAAGTCAGAAAATCTCTGAGTTGCAAATGGAGTTTATCCTGTTCTTACACCCTTTCTTTTAGGCATGCATTGCCTGAATTATTGCTTATTCATCATCTCAGAGGTAGGAATATTAGAATATCTACACCTTTCATTTCATACCTTACAACTGCCCTTATGCAAACCAGGCATCTGGAAAGCCCCAAGAGGACAACCAGAAGACGCCCATACTGCCAGGATCCTTTAGACTGACAGACTTTGAATTTTTTTTTCCAAGTACTTTTAAGTAGCCTGCTTTCAGTTTAGCCTTAACTATTAGGTGGAAGTTTAACTTAAAGCATTCTAGACCATTAAAAGATTCTAAGATGCACTTAAAACAGGTCCACACTGAAGGTAACACATTCAAATAATCTGATAGAGGTAATACTTTAGCTCAGAGAAAAACCAACTAATATCAACCTGTGTTTTTATAGCTGAGAAGGCACATAGAAAGCAAATTTGAGAAAGTCTGATTGCCCATAGCTCTACAGATAAAGCAAACTAAAAGTCCAGTGCTTCTTGTTATGGCCTGTGGACATACTGTGC
>JAYRBT010000001.1:48112179-48154079 GCA_036023395.1 Myiotriccus ornatus
CAGCGGCTCGAGCCCCCTGTAAGCAGGGCGGCAGCCTCCCTGACCGCTGCTTTGCATGCCCAGCTGCCTTTGCCCAGTGGGTAGTTTCTTTCTGTTTTCTGCCCAGTGGGCAGTTTCTTCTGTTTTCATGTTATGTATTAAGGCGAGTCAGTTTTACTTAGCAAGTTTCTCCTTGCCGGGCTTATGACCAGTATCCTGCACAAGGTGTTTTTGCACTCTTCCTTGGTATTGTATGGCTTGGATGGTGGAGGTGTTACACTGGAGTTGCTGGGGAAGTGATTCCCTCCAGAACCACCTTGCTCTGTGGCTTCCCTGACTCTCCAGTGTCGAAGTACCCTTGCCCTGTCAGCACACAGGCAACCTGCTCGAAGTGCACACTTTGCTATCTTGGTTTTTTGGGGGATTTGCACTGAGTTTTCTTCATGAGTCTGTCCCCAGTGCAAAGAATGGAAGAAAAGTGTTTGCTGCTGAGACTGAGCAGAGAGTCCCAAACACCTAAGGGACTGGTTCACACAGATATCTCTTTGAGTGTACACACAAAATTGCTTCCATGGTGAGAAAAAAAAATGAGTACAGTTCTCCAGCAGTGCCCCAGTGGGACTGAAGTTTCTAACTTCAAAGCACTTCAGGAGCAGGCAATTTGCTCCACAGCAGTCCCACCACGGAGTGCAGAGCATACCAGGACCAGCAAGTGAGCACTGAATTGCTGCCCTTATGCAAGAATTCTTCCCTCCATTAAGTCCTCCTGAGTAGTGAAAAAATAGTTATTAATAGCAGATTTACAAATAATCGTGGTGTATTCTCCTCCCAACCACAAATTAAAAAAAAATCAGCAGCAATCTCTGTGGAGTGTATACCTAAAGAGAATTTGTAGATATATGTTCTTCTACATATGTACATTTATATGACCTATTTCAAAGACCTATGATTCTGTCAAACCTCAGTGTTAATAGCTCTGTGGAGCTGATTTTATACAGTCACCGCCATTAATCATAGAATCATAGAATTAACTGGGTTGGAAGAGACCTCCGAGATCATCAAGTCCAAGATCCTGTATTTACATTTCACTATTCCTGGGCTGGGAAATAATGGTATGATACAGAGGAGCATACAGGTAATGATTTATGCAGTCCAGTGTCATTTTCTCAGGTGTTCCTAATGCCTTGGTTGGCCAAATCCCTTTCTGAAGTACCATCTTTACCTGTGCTGAAGCACTCCAAAGGGATACAAGCATTAAAATTCAAGACTTAAGGCTTCATATGGCCACTATTTCTATCTAAACTATTCAGATACTCAAGTACTTGTTAGTGAGAACAGCCAGAACATCCTCAGCCATGATGGTATGACAACATCAAGACTTTCAGCCCTCCTCTGGGGTTTACACACAAGATGATAGGATATGTTCATACTGCCCAGAACACAAAGTTTCCATTACCCAAGCATATGGTGCTAGCAGCATCCTCAGATGGGGAGCCTGGGCACCCATCTCTAAGCTTTAAGCTGAAACCCTTCATGCTACCTGGAGCCACTGGACTCACAAAGCTGCAGTGGTGGACAGGTTGCTGTTGAAGATGTTCTGTTTTACATGGAGTATGTAAACACCCAGAGAACCAGGCTACAGATCCCAGGTCTTCCTCTCTGCTGGCTGAGTAGCTGCTGTATCTGTTGAGATAAAGATAGTTAAGAGGACCCTATGCAGGTGACAAGGCTGCAGTTACCCATCTTTCCTACTCAGAAATGTTTAGCAAAGATCTGTTTGTATTGCTGTGGACATAGAGCATCTCTCTGCAATGGAGGGCTATTTATCCCCTTTCACAGTAGCTGTGAGGCAGAATTAAAAAAATAAACGTGATATTCTTTAGTGAATTTTGGGCTTTTACATCTAAGGTTATGGTGAGGAACTTTACAAGACTTTCTTAATTCCATCTTCTTAGAATTGTAATTTATCTCACTGGATGACTGTTGCACAAACAGAAACATCCCACATTAGACAAATACAAATCACATTTGACTTGACTGAATCATCCGTTTCAGGGTGCAATTAATTATTCAAGATGTACACATCCAAACATTGCATAAGAGCTCTCTTCCTTCTGAAATTACCAAATATATTTAAATATATATAAAGGAGGAAACAAATAGCTTCAAATAACTTTGTGAACTTCTAATTGTTTTCAGAATAGGTTCAAAGGCAGTATAAAACTTCCAGGTGTAACTCAGCATACTGCTGCAAGGTATGTGCCCACAGGCATTTAGAGCTCCCTGGGCAAAATCCTGCCATTATCCACAAATCCTTTATTATTTAACAGGATATCACTTCCCTCAGAGCAACCAGTGAGCTCTTGTTGTTGACTTCTCTGGGAGCAGAACTGCCCCTGAGATGATCAATGGCAATACCTTGACTCCCTGGTGCCTGCAGCACCCCTCGAGCCTCTGACATGTGTGTGCCACTGCCATTCCCGACCAGCACCACCCTGCCCTGGCAGCTGATCTAAAACCATGGTCTGATTAACAGAACAAACAAAACCAGGACAAATCCTTAGGTTTAAATCCCTCACTAGGAGAGATTATTGAATAGAAAATTATGAGATTTTGCATTTCCTAGCAGCAGGAAACAGGAATTTTAAACAATAAGCTATTGAATAACAAACATTATCATTGTTGCTGGACGAGTGTCTCAATTTTCTTTGCAAATAAGGGAGATAAAAAGAGAGATTTATTCACAGGCTGAAAAACATAACAAGTTTTTCTTTCTCTAGGTTTTGTCAAGGACTGTGCATCAGCCTTGTCAGACAGGCACAGGGAAATGACCTGTAGAAGCAACAGAGGTGGATTAACCTGGTTGGGCTTCTTCACAGGCCTGCTGCAAAACTCCACACATTTCATCAGTCCTGCAGGGATAAATGCAAGTTTGTTGGTTCCTCCTAAAACACTTTAAACTTTCACAGCATTGAGCTCTCAGAACTGGTATTTCTTAATAAATCCCATGGCATATAAGGTTCTTAGAAACTCTTTTTCATGTGGTCTTAAATTGTACTTCCCTGCCCTTTCCTATTTCTTCCTTTCTTTCTCATTGTTCTTCTCCCCAGCATATTTTACTACATTTTGCTCCCACAGAGAAGACAGATGTGGCATCAGTTGACAAGGGCAATGCAAAGAAGCACCTCAGATCCTCTGTGTGTCAGCACTTTCACCGGTGCCTGCTGCAAGGAATATTCTGAAAAAAGAAAAACCACGGTACTTTCTTGCTTACTAGCACTTGGACCCTTGGTAGCATCTGTGTAAATCTGCCTTCTGTATTTGTAATAGCCATACCCATAGCCTTACCCATTGTTAAGGTCCCTATATGTGACTGCTGAACACAGTTAGGAGATTTGGCCCAAGTGTTACCATGAAGGAAGAGCTATCAATGGCTGGTGAACGTGCTCAAAGCTGGAGAGCTTTACAGGAAGAGGCAGAACTCAATGCTATAAAAACCCAATGAAAAGGGGTGAGTTTTGCAGGCTGTTGAAGACCAATACACAGTTGCTATTTTTATTTTTTCTTAATTCTTCTGCAACCAGTACCTGTGAATACTGTAATGGTATCATTTCTCTGCAAAACTGGAAGAAAAATTCTCCACAGCCAGTGTGATTCCTTTTAACATCCATTTTCCAGAAAATGAGGCTGTTTTGCTTTCTGTTATGACTAAGAACCTCCAGCTTAGTGCAGCAAGTGCCTGTCTTCATTCATGAGTGCTGAAAGGACTGACAGCCCCATGGTCATTCTGCTCAGGCTTGAGCCTTCATCATCCTGGCCTTGCCTGGTGCCACAGAAGTAGCTTTGGGTACTTAAACATACATGAAATTTCTGTGCTCAATTGTCTACTCCCTATGGATATCACTGTATAGGCTTTAAGGCTGGAAGGACTTAGTTACTGTCTGGTCCGATGTGCTGCAGAATGAGAACACCATGCCCTGCTGGGAGGATTAGGTGCACAGTTTGGGGGAAGAGTGAGGTAGGTAAGATGGGACCTTATTGGAAGGGGTGAATGGCCTACATGGACTTTGTGGGACTGAGTGATCATGGAAAGAAGAGAAAGGAGGGGATATGTGCATTAGCAGCAGGAGGAGCTCTAATACTTGCAGCAAGAAGGAAAGGAGACCCAGGTAAATTGTGTGAGACCAGCTACTCTGTTGTTATAGTAAGTCCCCTTAAGGGCTACTTATTAAAAAATTGCAGCGAGTAAGGGAACAGCTTATTTAATTTTTGAGAAAGTAAAACCAGTTCTCTGCATGGCTTGGAGTGCATGGCTTTCCTTGACATTTATAAATCAAAATGTTACTGTAAAGACAAAAACAGATCTTTACTCCAAATCATGCTTAAATATTAGAAAAAATTTACATAAGCTCAAATATTCAAAGACTGATGGCATCTCAGTTGTATTTCATCATGATGGCTTCCACTGATATCCCTTTCTTGGTGATGATTTAGTTACGACTCTAAGCAAAATTCCATTCAAAACCAGGCCTCAGTAATAATTTATTATTGGTCAAGGTTTCTTAATAGCAGTCACCCGTAAAAGTTTCTTCTCTTCTCCATCTGCAGATTTCCAGACAATCTCTGTCTCCTTGAACATTTTGGGTCATGCCATAAAATGCCTTCCCAGATGATTTTCCAGGACTGGCAATTCTTCCTGCATGTGCCTATTGTTCAGGTGTATTTAATCTCCTTCTTCCAGAGCACTGTTCTGTGCTGCAGTCCTGGCAAAGGTGATGAAACTCTGCAGAGACTGAGAGAATGTGAATTAGTTATGTTTTGAGGTTTTTTTGCAAAACCCTGCATGACCTCAGGCAAGTTACTTTGTGCCTGGTGAGATGGAAGAGTTGGGGATGTCAACTGGTACCACAGTTTCATGGCTGTTAAAGTATAGTTCAATCCATAGGAAGTCCTGGATTGCAGCATATTAGAAAGTAAAGCCATAGATACCTAAAGCTAGACACCTGAAAGAAAAAAACCTTCAGTGAAATGTGGGTCTCCATTTTATTTTACCTTAGTTTTCTGGCCACTGGAATAGTCTGTAGCTTCAAAGACCTACATATTTGGTTAAAGTAAATTTTATTTCTGATGATAGATGAGTCCTTGGGACTTGTTTGGTACACATATGCATTTGTGTACATATACATGAGAAGGGTAATTTCACAACTCCTGCAAAAATGCTTTTTGATATGGCTTTTTTAATGAAACCCCCAGAGAGGCATTTTACATCACAGATTCATTTTGGCTGACAAAACGTATTTTAAATACTGCTCCTTATATCAGCTCTGCCAGTTCTTCTTTGCTAATAAATTTGAGGTTTGGGAACTGAGACAAACAGAATGTACGTAAATGAAAACCTACGTGATATAAACAGTGTCAGTCACTGAGTCATAAAGCCTAATGTATTGTAACCCATAAGTAGTAACTCTAGCTGTACTTGGCTGTTGGAAAGGAATGGATTAAAATATTTCAAAAGGCTAAGGAAAGACAAATTTAAACTCAAAATTCAAAGCTGAGGTGAATAGTTTGCCTTCAAAGGAAGAAAGGAAGATAGATAGAAGCTGTTTCTTCAGTTCTGTGTAAGGTAGCGCTGCTCGGTGGTCTTATCTCACATGATTATTTGTTTGCCACAACCAGCACTATGACAATCTCATGGCCTATGGCAAACAAAAATCAGGCTCAGAGGATGCTTTTCTTTGAGGAGCTGGTGTGTAAGGTTCCACCACAAATGTAAATAGCTCAAACCCATCCCAGGGCTCATATTTGTGTTCAAAGGGAGATGTAATATCTGTTCAGTTCATCTCCTATGGGCCATGCAACCTAAGGTTGTGCTCAGATTGGAATTTATCTCAATGTCATATTTGAATAACCACCTTCCACCCTTACTGGGATAATGGGAATGAGCTCAGGGTCAGAACCCCTTGAGGGAGCCATCTTGAAATCTTCTTAATGCCTGTGTGTCTCTGCAAGCAGATTTATTGAAATCCTTAGAGGTACTTTGAAACAACCCTTTTATCAAGTAAAAGAGAGCAGAATACTTATGACCTGGTAGCTTTGGAGTCCTTTTTTCTCTGAATGCTGTTCAAGCTCTGGGGGTATTTTGCAGTCCCTCTTATGTTATGCTTTATGGGAAGAAAGTGGATCTCAAAACAGTTCCTCACGTTTCCTACTCGTTTCAATAAATCTGAAAAACAGCAAAGGATTTTTGCCAATTTTCACTGAAAAACTTCACCCAGCTCTACAGAGTCTCACAAAACTAAATGTATTTAAGGCACTACTGGAAATTTAGTGATGCATTTGCAGCTCACATCTCCCATTCACTTCTGTACATTCATCTGGTCCTAAGGGAGAAGATAATGTTTTATTTAAGGAAGCAGCAGAGTCGATGTTTTTATTTAAATATAAAACTATTAAGTTGAAAATAGGCATAAATTTACATATGTTTCTGTCCTCAGAAAAATTTTCCTACCTTACTTGAAAGTCCAACTTGGTAAGTCTATGAAGATTCCAAATGATTAAATTTCTTATTATACTTTTTTGTATTGAAAAGTGGAGTTGACCAGAAAACTTTGATCAGAAAGGCATTTAAAAGAAAAATAATTATTAGAAAAACCCCAGTGTTTTCTGGGGAAAAATTCTTGGTTTTATAGATTTGAAGCAATTCACTATGTTCTGTGAACTGTCCTGAACTGTCTTGAGTTTGCAGGGGGAATCCTGGCTTCTTTTCTCTTTTCGTTCCTCTCACAGGACAGGGATTGTAGTAAATGGTATCATCGAACAACACTTTGGACGTGCCACACAGCATATTTGCTGGCCACACCACCCTGAATTTGTTCCATTCTCTTGCCCACAGAAATCAATCAGGTAATCATTAACCCTGAGCTGAAATTCCCATGAAGCAGTGGAAAATATCAAATGATCTTAGCAACAAGATTATTTCAGTGTGACAAAACAAAGCACTCTGATTCTGCAAATGCTGAAGTGATTCATTCTGATATCCCTCAAAATTATACATCTCAACTTTTGCCCTTAAATGGGATGACAAACATAAGTTTAAGGCCAGCGTTTGCTGCGGTCTGGATCTTCTAGCTCAGCACATCTCCGTTTGGTGGAACAGCGCAGGAGGGAGTGTCCCTGCAACATCCTTCCTTAACACTGTAGTGCAAACTGGAGTGAATCCAAACCTCTAAAGGTCACTGACATTTTCCCAGTACTCAGTTATCAAAGAGCATGTAACTTTTGTGGTTTCATAGTGAGAAGTGATGTCTTGTGCTGGACAGGGTGATAAATGCCTGTGCCTGAGGCCACTGGCACTGTACTTAAGCTTGTACGTGGTTATGCAAGATATTGTCTCTCACGAGACCCTTACGGAGATCAGCCCTTCTCCAGCTCACTTGAGTGACTGCTTGGTCTGCAATTTCACCCAGAAAATGCAAAAGAAATAGTCACTGGTTTCAGTGAGCAATTACCTATATAGCAGAGCCTTGAGCATAGAAAGCTGAAGAGATTTTTGCTTTTTTAAAACAGCACACAGAGCCTTTTGGAGCTTTCATCAGGATCACGTAAGTAGTACTTCTAGAGCTTTGACTAGCACTTTTTTTCCAATCTTCTGTCTCTTGGTGGTGTGTGTCTGTTGTGTATTTTGCTCTGATGTGCTGCTGAGAGCCACCTCAACTTGCTGCTTCTGCATTATCATTACATCCACAGTGGGAAACCCTGTGATTGAATGAATCAATATCACATATGGCCTAATTCTAGGGAGGTAGATTTAATTAGCACAAGCCATCACTGATACCGTGTTTTTCCATTGTTAGGCCAAATCTACCCAAAATTTTCATTGTCAGCTGTCTAGGACTCAGTGCATGTGGTAACAGTTTTCCCAAGGTCCCAAAAAATTTGATGATCCAAATATTATGAGCCAATCTGGTTCTCAGTGGCAAAATTTCCAGGGCTGGAATATTACACATTATAAAGGAATAGATCAATAGGACTCAATAAACTCTAACTTACTTGCTGTATGATCTTTCAATTTAACTAATGTGTTGTTTGGTTTGATTCCTGGGGTAATGCTTGGCACATGCATAAAACAATTGGTTACTCTAAGTGAAGAAGATGTCAGTCTTGTTTCTGCCTCAAAGCTGAGCAAAGCTTCAGGGCAGCCCATCCCAGACCCAGTCAATTCCTGGTGCCTCAGGAAGGATCCCTGTGGGGCAGGAGGTGGCTTTCAGGGCAGAGATCAGTCAGGGGGCAGATGGGAAAGTAAAAGTGTGTCTTTAGTCCCAGCTGCTCTTGAGAGGCAGAGTAGTTGGGTCTTGCACCCTGGCCACTCTGGCCATGCAGACAACAGCAACAGCCTGGCCAGAGCCCTGGGAAGCCCTGTCCCTCCCAAGCCCTCAGCAAAGCAGACAGATCTGACAGAGGAAGGTATCAAGAAAGCAGAAGAGAAACCTTCAGTGGAGTGGGGTCTCATTTGCAAGGTTGGCAGTGACTGCCGTGTGCACCCTGCCGTGGAAAGTGCACCCAGGGCCAGGGTTTCTTGCCACATGTGAGGCCTCCAAACCATGCTGTGCAGCCCCCAGTACAGGCTGTTGTTGGTCCATGCAGATACCGTGGGCCAGCACAGCACTGCAAACCCAGGGCAAGCAGGCTGTACACCTGGATGGAGGTGGTCAGTACAAAAGCCAGGTATGAAGGTCTCACCTGGGAAGAGGGAGATCACCATCACATGGTCCCATAACAAACTGAAGACTGATTAGCAAGGAACTTACCTGGAGTTCATCCATCAACCACCTAGCTGTAGTACCTCTCTGCCTGGGTTCACTACACCCTTTAGCCAGAGGAGCAGTGAAATATGAGGGGGAAAATTACTTGGAAGAGTGTCACAGAAGTTCATGTGCAGGGATTTCACTAGTGAGAAACCATAGCATTACCCAAAAAAATCTCACCAGGGGTCATATGTCAACTCAAGCAGCTTTCATGTCCAGAAAACCAAATGGCTGTAAACTTAAGTGTCCATTGCCTGCAACAAGCTGTGCTATGGCTCCTTACCCTTGGTGTGGAGGGCAGAGATCCCACCCACAGGGTGAGTGGAAGGAAAAAGAAAGGAGGAGAACATTTAGACCAAAACCTTTTCTTCCATAACTGGGCAGCAAAAGAAGAAAATTAGTTTCCTGAACAATGTTAAAACATTATTCAGGGAAGCCCAGGGTTTTCTTAACATGTAAAGCAGGAATAGCCTCTAGAATTTGTTTTTCAAGGAAGTCTAAAATTCGCTGCTAAATGACTCTCCTCTCTGCTGGCTAAAAAAAAAAAAAAAAAAAAAACCAAAAATTCCATGAATTACTCATGTTTGACTTAATTTAAATAAATGTACTGTCACTGACATGATTGCTAATTATCCTTGTACTCAGTTCCTCAAATTAGCATCCTATGACATGATCAAAACAGATAAGCCGTGTGAGGAAAAATTTGTTTATTTGCCTAAACCTGCGGTCTTATTCTTGTACAGGTAGCAGCGTGTAGCAGGGGTTTAACCTTTGACAGGATGAGTCTGACCATGCCACTGTTTCACAGCACTTTTCCTGCCTTGTGGTGAAGGGAACAAGGCTGGCTGCTCTCTCTTCCCAGCAGATGGCAAAGCGACTCATGGTACCATTTTCACAGGACCTGACTGGGAAAAATGATGTGGACACATTCAGCTGTGTAAGCCCTTCTGGTCTTGTGTTTTTCTTCACTTTTTTCCTCATGTCTTAATCTCGTTATTACCTTTCTTCCTCAAACAGCATCACAGAGAAAGAAAAGAAGCTGAGTGACACAAGACAAAAATCAGGAGAAGCACCCTGAAAGTATTTTCCATTTGTCTGAGGAAAAGGGCAGAGTTTCCTCAGCAACAAGAACTACAGAAATGTACTGAGGCAAGACAGGAGAAGAAAAAGAGGAAGAAATTCTGAGTGGAAAAGTTGCACTGGGGGTAGGTTAATATAAGAGGTGAAGACACAGATGCAGTTGATGTGAAAAAGAAGGGGAACCTGCTAGCTGTGGGATAGAAGTGACTAGTGAGATGGAGAAGAGGCAGAGGCAGGGAGCCAGAAGTGAAGACAGTATAATCTTAATGTTCTTGGAGAATCAGGAGGCCTCTCATGAAATCCAGCAGCTCTGGTTCCAGTGTTCCTGGTTTACTTGGTGAGATCACCTAGATTTGGGCGATCTTCTGTCATTTTTCATTCCCCACCCCCCGCCCCATCTTAAATCTATGAGATCACTTACGGCAGAGCTCTTTTAACAAGAGTGAGACCTAAAGGGCTTTGACCATAGGAATACAGTCTCACACAGAATTTATCCATAGCTCCACAGATAAGTGAAATCCTGAGTCAATGCTTGAAAGCAGGAATTTAAATGTAAGAAAGACTCTAGAAAGCAAAAGACCTCCTATTTCCTGAAAGAAAGAGCAGGCCCCTGACCACGTTTTTTTGCCAACTCCAGTGGTCCTATAGCAAAGCCATCACTTGCAGATTTCAAGATGTCAGTGGGAGCTGCACATAGATGCTTAGCATCTTCGAAGATTGCATCCTTAAAAACACCAGATCAAAAATGTTCCTACAAGTCTATATAATTGGTTCTTCAGTGGGATTTTCTATAGCTTTTATTTGTGAGAATTTGGCCTGGGGTTCTTCAGCTAAAGTTCAGGTAAATAATAATGTTCTATAGGAAGTAGGTCCAAAATCAACTCATTTTCACAGAATATCTTGGCTGTGTATTTTCAAAAGAATTAACACTTTCTGCTAATTAGCCAAGGGGAAATGTCACTGAACATGTCATGAAGAGCATATCCTTTGTAAGAAGTCTTAATTACAACACTTCCAGCAGCTGTGCTACAAAGCACAGAACCAGGTAAAACAGAGTCAGGATTTGTAAAAGATATCCTACAGATCCAAATCTTAGAAATCATTTGTTACATTCTCCTCTGCTCAACTTCCCATCTCCTGCATTTGTCTCCATTTTGCTAAAATTGCTGCAAAGAGTTGTTTTACTTCAGAAAAGGAGTATATGAACAATATTTTAAAATGGTTTGATTAAGTTTCACCAAGTATTTCTGGTGTTGCAGAAATAAGCAATTTCATCTAACCTTTCAAAATGTCTGGTGCAAACTGTGTGAAAATTATTCTAACAGTTGAAACTAACTGAATTCAACACAATCATAAGATATCAGAAAAGCCTCTGATAATCCTATTACAGGATTTCAAAAAATCTTGCAGGAAAATATAAACAGTGGTATATTTGGGCTGGTGTCCTTTCATGTGTCCCGTCATGTGTCCCTGGCTTTAATACTGAGTGTAAAACAGGCAGGTCATGATCATCCCTTCCATTTGGCTGATAAGATGCTCAGCTCAAGCATAATGCCTCCAAACTGTTTCCCAGTAACTCAGCTGCCCAGTTTCACATGAAGATAATAATAATGAAAATTCTACAAAAATAAATTTATATAGAGCAGTGTTTGCTAAAATCTCATTAATCAGTTTTGTACTGGCTTTTCTGTAAGTGTCCCAGAGAACTGTGAATATCCATCCCCTAAAGCCTTAGGTAGTCATCCAGCATGGGCCCCCATCAACAGTCCCAGCCATCGCAGGAAAGCAGGTTCTCAGCTTGTCTTATTAAACTTTTCATACTGCTATTAAGGCATTTAATATCTTTTGTTCCCTCCATTTTCACTTTTCTCTTTCCTTTTAAAATCACTATTAGTCCTTTGCAATTTTTTCTGGTAGAGATCTTAAAATACATCTCAGGCACAAAATGTATTATCCCCCACACCCTGACAAACTCCATTAGGTGAGAGGAGAAGCCAACTCACTATCTGATGATTGGTGCATCTCCTGTATTATGTAAACAGTCAGGAAACTTGAAATACAGCATTACTAAGGGACTGTTTATAATCTGTTCACTCAATTTTTTGGCTAATCCAATTAAATCTGCTAATCCTGTTGAAGTGTGTAAAGCCATTTGCTGGAGCTACCTTTAACATGCATCTAAATTGTTCTTTGTTTTGTGACCTGTGCAGCCCCTGAGGACGATGTTTCATCTCCACAGAAACATGTGCCGAAGTTGACTCCCTGTTTCTATATGTAAGTCTAAACAAACATAAACCTGTGCTCAGCTCTTAGGAGTTACTTTCAGCCCTCAGATAAACTCCCTGTCATTTACCATTTGCCACTAATGTCCATAACTCTTTTTAAGTAAAACAGCCAAATTATTTCTATTAACGGTACTGTGTTTGCTAAGCAATGTCATAAATAAAACACGCTTTCAAGGAATTATGTCAATGCTTTTTCCCATTAGGTTTTTTTATTCTCTAAAAATCATGTTTTCCTCAGCTGGTCTAAGGCTGCCTTTCTCTCCCCATTCTTGTCTGCTTTGGTGTTGCAATTGCAAGCACCCCACGGCAGCCAAGGAAGAGATTGGTGGTGATGCACACAGTCACACACTCCTCCTGTTAAAAGCTGTTCTGCATCTGTCCTTAGAAATACAAACCTTTTACCTCAAAGCAGGGCAATCGAGCGCTCAGAAAAAAACCCAAACAACAACCAGAAACCAACAAAACCAAAACTCAGTAGTATATGTCACAGCTTTAATTGAATCCCTGTAATTTTAACTGGGTCTTTCAACAGCTTTGTGGACTCTGTGAGCCGATGAAAACTTGAGCTGAAAAAGAGCTTAGTGTGGCTGTAGGCCAGGACAGCTCTCCCCAACAATATGTGCCACATCAGCGTGTTAAGACAGGAAACAGCAGCATCCTGCTTATACCAGTGTGGCTATTGTGTAAAAAAGCCACATGACTTCATTCAAATGCATGTTCATGTTTGCATCTTCTATAAGAAGAGTCCTGGAGCAAAGCCTGGCTTATTTGAGTGAGGTAAAGTTAATACTACATCTGTATTAACCCAGCAGCTAAAATTGCAAAAATCAAACAAATTTTTAGGTACAGTGGTTTCCAAAACCACGAAGGGACAGGAGGGGCCATTTCAGAACCTAAAACAGGGCTTCTGTGCTCAAAATCTTCTTAGTTTTCCAAGTTTACCAGATGGTCTTCTGAAGAACAGTTATCCTTACCTACAAAAATGTGATTTCCTTATGTTCCTAGATAGTGAGGTCTGTACTAGTACTAGGTATTACTGATTCATTTGTCCCTCACCCTGCATGGGCACTCTGTGGTGTTTTTTTCTGGACTGCCTCATACAGTAAGGTCCCTTGAAAAGACTAAAATCTTTAAAAATCAAAAAGACAAGTATTATTTGAATTAAAAATTGATTTTTTTTTACTCTTGAAGGTGTGCTCAAGTTCTTGTTTCCAGCTAACTCCATGTCTGAAAGGCAGTGTAGTCTTACCTGGTCCTTAGGTAAGTCCTCTTTCCCTGGGAAGCCTGTCCTTATCTGATCTGCAGCACAATCTTTTGGCCTCTCTGCACAAGCCAGAGATCCTCAGCTTCATGCTGCAGTCTGCTCTCATGCCATGCTTTGGTCTTTGGAGCCTTCTGTCCTAGAGCAGGAGGGACATGGCTCCAAGAAAAGGCACCATCTTTCCCAGCCTGGAGTAGACACCTCCACTGGAATATGGGTCAGTGAGTTGTCCCTCAAGCCTCCCTCACAGCAGCATAGAAAGGTTATGGATCCTAGTAACCTTGAAACAAAAACTACTGACATTTATTTATTTCCTGGAACACAGATATAATTTCTGAAATTAAATACACTCAGTACTGCAGTTGTGAACCACACATCTAGAATTTTTACAAGAGTGTGTAGTAATAGGAAACGGGAATGCTTTTAAGCTGAGAATAGATTTAGATGTTAAGAAGGAATTCTTTACTGTGAGGATGGTGAAGCACTGATTCAAGATTCCCAGAGAAGTTGTTTATGCCCCACCCCTGGAAGTGTTCAAGGCCAGGCTGGATGGAGCTTTGAGCAACCTGTTCTAGTGGAAGGTGCTCCTGCCCATGGCAGGGGGCTTAGAAGGAGGAGATCTGTAAGGTGCTTTCCAACTCTGACTGTTCTATGATTCTATGAATAACACCTGTGGAAGTTGAAGGAGTCTCTTTCACAGAGTGGCTACTTTAGCTTCCTGAGAGCCCACGTGAGACAGGACATCTCTCTCCTTCACTTTGTGACAGTCCAGGATTTTCCGTAAACCTTGCCTCATTACAGAGCAGTACAAAAATTTCTTTTTTCATTTCCATGATCAAAACCCTCTAACTTTCTATTTAAATCTCCACCAAAAGACTTGATTTAACTCCATTTTTAATGTTTTTTTACTTTATGCTCCTACTTTCTGAATTCCAAAGGGCATTTCTTGTTCTTCGCAGGCTCACTTCATGTTCTATTCTCTTTGAGGTGAATAGTCACCTGATTCTGTGGAATTCACCTTCAGTCAGCAGCTGAAACTTTGTTCTTACAAGCATTTATCCCTTCCTCGTGATGCATGTTTCAAATGTTATTTGTATATTTGACTTCAACAAATGTCAAGTTCCGTCCACGTTCAAGACCCTGATCCCATGTGCACGCTGTTCTGAACTAAGCAGGTCCTTCCATTTCTCAGTACACTGTCTGCTGGTCCAATCTTGAAGAATGAGAGGCGTTTACAACAGATCAGGTTATTAAATTATGGACATGAAAGAGCTTAGTCTGCCTCTGAATGAATGAGTAGAAAAGGAGGAAAGTAGGGAAGAACTGGGGCACAGGGGTCATTCTTTGTCTGTTTGCTGCTTAATCTCCATGGATTAGGTTATTTCATCTAGAGCAGAATGTAAACAATATGGTGGAATGAAGGAGTGTGTCAGAGGCATGTGTGTGTTGACCAAACAGATCATCAAAGCTTCTTAACACAGTAGTTTATCAGGGTAACAGAGTAGGTATGATAAATTGACTGGTGCTTTCAGGACAGCTGGAAACTCAATGACCTGGGAGTTGAAGCTGCTATAGGGGAAATTGTCCAGGGCTTTATGAAGGAGCTGGAACAAGTTTCTCACCTGCCATTCACAGAAAGGCAGGATGAGTGACACTTTTCCCCTGAGTTCAGATGTACATCGAAAATAAGCATGAGTTCCTCATTCTGTCCCTACTATCCCCAGCTCTCAGGCCCGGCTGAATAAAACCTGGTCTGGTTGTAAAAATGCCTTTTGTGAAGATCATCTGCCTGTGGGTCAGGGCATAACGGGTGCTCCATAGATTTCCTCCTATTCATCTCCAGACTAACTTGCTCAAGACTGTGCCACCTTTAGTTGTCTACAGAATTTCCCTGAAAGCTGCCTGGTGTTCTGCTGAGCACCTCTGAAATGGCTTCTCTCACCCACATTTTAAAACTAGTCCTGTGCTCATCTTGAAACAGTGGTTTCCCCAATGCCTTCAGTGCCATCCTCTTGGTCTTCTGGTTGCCTCCCTCTGTGTCCTTG
This sequence comes from Myiotriccus ornatus, assembly GCA_036023395.1. NCBI lineage: Eukaryota > Metazoa > Chordata > Aves > Passeriformes > Tyrannidae > Myiotriccus > Myiotriccus ornatus. Next base: position 48,127,634 of record JAYRBT010000001.1, read on the forward strand.
GGAGATTCAATCCTCTTGGAAGGCTGATGGCCGCTTCTATTGGCACACCATTCTAACGAGCCTCCTTACAAACACAGCTTCAGTGGCCATGTCTGTGATTACTTGCATAGTTAAACGCATTTTCCAGGTGCTTATTGAAAATAAGGCTTTGGCCCTCCTTTCTGGCACCAGTCACAGCAGTTTAGTGCTCAGCTCAGGATCTTCTCTGACCTCTCTCAGCTGCTTAAGTTAAATACACTGTCTTGACTTTTGCTCAGGTTGAAACTGAGTGTGCACCTGTGGTGCTGTCTTGCAGTGCTCCTGCAGTCTTGATAAATTTGTTTTGCCACTTTCATAGCCACAAAGAATGATGCTGCTAAAAATAATTTCTAAGCACACCATTTTAACTGTGCCAAGTCTTTCTGAACATCTGCCTACTAAATAATCTTTGTCTATTACATTCAGTGTCTTCAAGCCTCTTTAGGATTTACCTCTACAGACACTGTAGCGTTTACTGACAGTAAATGCTCAGTGACGGAGCTCAGGCTCTGTTCATATGTGCATAAAAGGAGAAAATACCAAATTAAACTAACTCAGACCTGCTGAAAATGTGGAGAAATACTGGCAAAACCTTTCTGGCTTTAACATTTTCTGAACTACAAACCCAGCATTCCAGTGCAAAAAACAGTGGCAATCCCAGAAAGTCACAAAATAAATCATGCAGAATAATTTTCTTTCTATAAGTCCATGTCAGGATGTGACATCAACTGTCCCCAAAATAATACATGGAACTGCCTATCCTTGGAGGGGAGAGGAAGGACTGTGCAGAGGGTCTTCTAGCTGGAGATTGATGAAAGAGTTGTTTAACTGTTGAATTGAGTAAAACTACCCCAAACCCTCCTCTACAGAAAGAAAGAAGAACATTTGTGGCATTTATAAAGATACCTAAATGTACAAAATGATGCTGTAGAAATTGATGACTGAAGGCACCACAATGCCGAGTATCCTGTGTTTATCAGAACACCACAGGAAGCCCCCTGCTACCACTGTGCAAGTGAAAGCTTTTCTTTTTCTTGTTATGTCCTTCCTGAATGCCTATTCTGTCTTGAACATCAGCAATTTATGGTGATTCACAGCCTGGGGAGTAACAATATGTCTGAAACACCACACACAAGTAAGACTTCTTGGCTGAGGAAGCACTGGGAAAACAAGCAGATGTGAGTTCTTCTGGTTGAGAGAATATTTTCTTATGGGAGCAGATATTTTTCTCTCTGTTGTTGCCAGAGATGTTCTTTATTACATGAACATGCCAAAAAATTTGCTAGACTGTTTGACAGCTGTCATAGTGTTCAGATTTGGGATATGAGAATGTAGCATGGGTTTTATTTTCATCAGAACAAAATGGCTGGGTAACACCCTGCAGTAGTACAGTGTATAAATAATTCAGCTGCTGAGAGAGTTTTATAAATAAAAATAGGAATTATTTAACACCACACTAAGACTAGCTAACCATTTTAAAAATACTTTTTTAATTTTAAAAATAAATCAATTTTTAAATTAATATTTTTTTACTGTGTCTCTCTTTTTTCATAAATGATAAATATAGTTTTTTTCCTTCAGTAGTTATTGTACTTGCACTGGCATTGATAAAGGGAATCTCTTTTGGTAATTTTTAATTAAATCAGCAGAATATGTCCTTCTGTTATTGCTGTAGCTTCTTCCAGCACTCACTGTATGATATTAGAGGAAGAAAAATAATTCTGTGTCAGAAATGCAGGATTATTATCAGAAGATATCTGTTATTTTTGTGCTTTTTACAGTTTTCATTACACTTTAGAAATGCAAGTAATACATATTCACCAATGTCACCAGGTAGTTTGAGTTCTAATTTTCTTTGTTTACATTTCATACGCTTAAAGAGTGGGCACTATACTCTGATAAGCTACTGCTTCCTACCTATTTTTGCAGGGTGTCAGCCTGATATTACTCCTCTGCATTACCAAGTCATTAAACGCTGTGAGATGCTAGCTGGTGTTAACAATCATGTTCACATAGCTCTACCAAAAGTGATTCAAATGATTATTGTCACCTGGAGGCCATTTTCTCTGGTGCTGACAACATTAAATCCAACTGTATGAGCTCTCCAGGCTGCTTCACAGCCAAGTAGCCTTAAATTAACTCAAATCATCTTCAGCATCAGAGGTCAGGAAGTATTGTGATAAGGTGAAAAGTGACAGAAGGTAAGCTAAATGATAGGCTGCAATTACCTTACATTTTCTTAGGTTACACCAAATAGAAAGCACTTCTTAAGTCATATCAATCAGAAGAGGAAAACGAAAGATACAGGGTCATCAGTGCAGGGAGAGAGGGGAAGTCTGAAAACATTCTAGGCATGGTCCCTACCTAAATATTTACCATGAATTTGTTTTGAATACCTCTGGAGTGAGATGGCATAGGCAGGGTGGATGGTTAGGAGCAGGCTATGAAAAGAGACACCTGAGGAAAGAATAAAAATCATCTTGATGAGGAGGGGCATAAATCCACTTTTGGAATGAACTGTCATCAGGAATGGTGGGTATGATAGCAAGAATTTCAAATAAATCTCTTGAGCTAGGAGAGGTGGTTGAGAAAGTGAGCCAGGCAGTTGAAAGTACAGCTTAATATTCATGTTAATTTTGAAGTGTCTGTGAACATTATTTATTAGCACACAGCCAGTCTGCATTGCTCTGCCACGCTAAAGGTGAGCCAGCTGTGTCTCTGTCTTTGCACAGGCTCAGCAAAAGGCTGTCAGGGCATGGGGTATCCTGAGTCCATGGGCTCCTCATGGCATCCTGCTGTTATCTCAAAGGATGTGCTGGCATGAAAGGATAGGCCATGGAGCATATGGCAACTGCGGTGCCACAGAGCAGATTGAATTTGCCGCTAGAAAAAGAAAGCAATGAGGAGGAAATGAGGGCAGCTGTTGAATCTCCTTACTAGATTCAGCACAGAAAAACACACCAACAAATATCTTTTATTAATGTTCCACTTCATAAGCTTTTACATTTCCATTGAAAAACCATCAAATATCAGTTTATTTGTTTAATGTGCTTACTGAGGTACATCATATATTTCCTGAGCAGTGGAGGCTCATCACACCATACCACGATGACCTCTGCTCATCATGCTGCAGCCTCCCTTCATACTACCATGTAACTGATGGTAGGAAGGTTTTCCTGCCATCCTGCAGTCTCAGGATGTCTCAAAGCAGGAATAACGCCTTGAATATCTGCCTTGTCTTATTTACATTCATAAATCCAATCTGATGCTTGTCTGACTGACTCAGAAATAGGTCAGAAAAATCCTGTTTCTGCATTGAATTGTTCCAGTTATCCCCTCAAATGTGAGATGCTTCTCCCCTCCTCCTCTGTGTTCTTTTTCAAATCTGAAAATTGTCATCTCGGTTGCACATCCTTGCCCTAAAGGTGAAAAACGATACATGTTCAGTTTGTGCTCTCATAACTGTGCTCATTCCTTCTCTTTCCATTACATGCACACATCCTCTGCAAACTCTTTTTACTAATGTGTAACCCAAGTGGAAACCCTCCTCCTCTCCTCAGACCCTCTTTCACCACATTTGCTCTCATGAATAACTCCTTGGTAATGCCAGAGCATTCCCATCCCTATCAAGGAACAGATGGTTGGAGTTTATAATGACATGATGAAAGAAAACTCTATTTATGACAGCGTGTAACTTTGATTCCTAACTTAGGGCATGTTCTAATTACATTTTCCATTTGCAGCCCTGTGTTTATTTCCACATTCAATTCTAAATTGGTTCTACAATCAATATTAAAATGTCATCTTTTCAATTGCTCAGCTGGATTCAAAAATCCCACTTTTTGTGGTTGTTATGGACCAGTATTGTGTTTTCAGTTTATGACCATATAATACAGAGAGACCAACATTATCCTAGTAATGCTTTGTTACTAGAATTAGTTACTAGAGCAAGATGCAGACCACACAAGCCACTCCTGGTCTCCTTTCTCTTTCTTTGTTCTGCTCAATTTTTCATGCACAATGAGCATGCCTGCAGCCCAGCTCCAGCTGTCATGGGACCTCTTGCGCTGTTCGTGAGAGTAACTATTGATTTTAGGATTGTAGAGGATTGATCACTGCTGACTCTGTGTGTGGGAGTGAGGCATCAAAATCTAATTTAGGGAGTTTCCAGGCAATCTGTGATGTGGTTCCTTTAGTTATTAGTGAAAAGCAATACTTTGATTCTGTTTTTCAGGTAATCATTTTTATCTGTCACAAAGTTTGTTTTCATTCATCCCATTCCCAGAGAAAAGTTGTGTTTACTCTTATACTGGCTGATATACCTGTGCACATATACATACACACACATACACACATACATATATATACATACATACATATATATACACGTTCTAGGTTTCTGGAGGTAAAAGGTTTCAGTGTTGTTAAAACAAGTGTTAAGTCCAAAAAAAAACCACTTTAGTTTTCTTTCCATGAAAATGTAGAAATTTCAGCTTGGCATCCAGATGTGGGAGAAAACCTGTTAAAACAACGATGAGGTAAACTGAAATTTATGTTCAGGTGGACACCTGATTTATGATTAGTTCTAGTAAGCTTCTGCAAGGTGATAGAGTCTGAAAAAGTCTGTCTTTCTCAGCTATGCCACAGGCAGCACAGCCACACGGATAACCCCAGCAGCAATAATTGCCTTTATCTTTCCATTCCTGCCTCTTTGAGGCCCTTCTTCTCCCAGCTTTGTTCTTGGTCACAGTAGTTTCTTATAGTCAAACTAAATATAGATGAATGTTGTACAAAGCCTTGCTGATGAGCAAATAGAATCCCATTGATTTTATTCTGTTATTCATCACTTAATTTGTGCAAGAAATTTTTGTATCAGAAATTCTTGGCAATTCAGCCAGTTCATTAAACCTCAAACTCATTCATGTTCAAAGCCTTTACGATCAGAGCGTTGAAAAGATCTCTTGAAGATAAAAGCTCAAGACACAATGGGCATGTCTTGCTGCCTAACTACATGCATTTCTGAAAAGAAAATTACATGAGCAGCTCATGAAACTGCTTTTATAGACAAGCTCTTGTTAAAGGATCAGGGATAGAATTTCATAAAGATCGCTACCTTTTCGAATGTATTTTCTTTGAGGTAAAAGAAAAAGGAATTAGTGTCAACCAAGATGAATAATATAAAACTTTGATCCCAAGTTCAAACAACACCAGTAAAACCACAGTGAACAGTCAGTCCAATTCTTGTTTTTTCAGTATAGTGGTAATTTAGGATATTCCTTGCTAAACAAGAAAATTTTGGCTATACCCACTGTTGAACTTGTTGCTCTTCAAAATTTTCTAGCTAAAGGGATTGTTTTTTCTGGAGGCAGATGTTGGAGCAAACCATGGGAGTCTTCAGAACATAATAGAGATTTCTGACTGGTAGAAAGCAACTGGTTATGAAATTCTTCCACTGAAGAATTTTTAGTGTATTAGATTCTTCAAACACTATATCAAAATCTTGCGATAATTTCATCTGAGAAAGAGAGGACATGAAGTGTATTGCTGAGGAAAACTATACTGTTTGCTAAAAAGTCCTGGTTTATAATTAATAAATCCAAATAATTATCAACTGAATTTTGGTAGGTTTTCCTGTCCCTTCCTGTACATGCCGTATAATATGCATAATACGCATAATAATATCCAAAAACATGCTTTTAAATACTAGACTGAATTATTGCGGTATGTTATTTAGGGCTCATACAGCCTGCTTCCAATTACAGCAGCCGTCGAAGATGAGAATAATTCTGCTAGTGGTATACTCCATAATAAGGATGTGAGACCTGGAGAGGGAGGGAAAACGTGTGTCTCCTCAGAATTTTTATTGCAGAATATCCTCTTTTGAAAATCTTACTTCTGTGAATTGCCTCTGAGGAAGACTAAGCACCAATAGTGGGACAATAAGTGTACATAAAACTTAAAAAGAACCCAATGTCCTTGTCCAGAAAATTACTTAATTTACTTATTCCTGAATTTAGAGGTGTCTGTAGGATTAAGGGAATGGTTGTTTCTTAATTCGAGCAATCGGATTGCTCTGATTTATGAGTGATCTTGAATAGAAAATGATAAGCACAGGCATCAGTCAAAACTACTTAGACTTGCAGGAAACCCAGTGGACACAGGAATTACTGCTACTAACACCTGTCACTTCCATTCCTTCAAACTGGATATGTATAGAAACAGTTGTCAATTAAGATTTAAGTACCTATAGCAAATCTAGAGCTGAGTGAAGTAAATAAAATAATTTATTCTGTTTATTCTTGAGGTTGCCAGCTGAGAAATTGGTCATAATAAATTGGAACTGCTACAAACTGGTTTCAGATTATAGGAGTGAAGTGGGAGGTAAATGAGCCACCAGTTCAGCTGAAAGAAAAAATGAATAGCACATTTGGGTCAATCTGTGCTAGATTTAGCTATTCATGGACTTGCTGTGAGATCCAGATTTGGTTTAGCTTTGATGGAAACAGGTGGGAACCAGTAATTTCTCATACCCATAGTTCTTACACAGTGCTTTCCCACTGGAGTAAGTCTTGATCATGCTAAGCCTGATCTTCACCGTTTTTACAATAATGTATCTAAACAGATATTTCCACCTTCACTGTGTATTTGCACTATTTAGAACCACTTCCTCTGCTGCACAATATGCCTTTGGGTGCCTGTCTGTGTCTAGATGTTTATTTGAAGTGGGCAACTTCTCCTCTTTCCCCACCATGATTTAGACTTTAAGGGACTGGTGGTGGCTGCATCTTGACAGAACAAGAACCAGATCCACGCCTTGCAAGTCCTGCTGGTGGACAACCTTCTTGGTGCCAGCAACCTAATCACTACTCAGCTTTCCTGCTCAGCCTGCCTTTTCCTCCATCCCTACTTGCTCCTATTCCAACTCACCATCTTCTCCCCTGCTAAAGACATTTCCACACTTTCTACTGCAGTTAGATGAGGCAGGGGGCTCCTTCAGTTGTTTGAGTAGCAGCTAGATTCCACTCTCCAGAGAAGGGAGCTGCCTCAGCCAGCAGCATCTCTGGAGCTGCCTAGTGGACCGCCCTATTCCAGTTACATCAAGGCTTTCTATCAAATACAACCAAGTAATTCTCAGACTACACATCCAGGGCATGCAGTGAAAAGATGTACGACTTGCTGCCAGTATTGGGTGTTTGTATGGGACAAGAGTCTTGGAGATAACCTTTGAAGGATAGGTGTTCCCCTCCTCTCTCTGGATATAAATATAGGAGGTTCTGCCCTGGTGCTTTTCCAAGGTGTGAGTGGACTGGATCCATGTGAAGATAGGTCTGTGCACTTTATTATAAATAATACAATTGTGGTCTTGTTTTTTTTCTGTTGCTTTATTGGGTGAATAAAATAATTTCTAGCCAAATTTCCTGAGCAAAATCTTGTAATTTAAAACAGGTACTTTCTGTGAACAGTTTGAACTGATGTTCAAGTCACATGACTCAAAAAGATTTTTGCCACTAAATTTTGGTATAAGTATACCTACAGAAAGTGAATAGAAAAAGACTATGAACTCATTCAAAGGACATTTATTTAATAAAAACATTTTCTGTGCAGATTCTGTTGCATTCATGCATTAAATATTTCTGAAGCTTGAAAGGAGAGGTAGAGGAGAGAATGACAATTGAGTCTCCACAACAAGAGTTTGGAAAATGTAATTGATATCTCTCAAAGTATTTGCTTGGGAAAAAAAGGCTATTCATATTTTATTCCTTTTCTGAAAGACTATTATATCATGTTATGATGTGATGAGGGTAATGATGTGATTGATAATGATTTTTATCCAGTTTGAATACTGTTTGCTTGGCCCACTGTTTCTGTGAACAGCATGGATATCTGCAGTCAGGAAAGTGGTATTTGTAGCAGCAAAGTGAGTGTGTGTGTGATAATGATTAAACCTATTCTTTCTTTTTTCCTAATATAATTTTTATTCCTGCATTTACCTATGCTGTACAATGTATTCCAGTTATTTACATAAATTCAGAAAGCCCCTGTAATGAAAGGCAGTGTTGAAGGACAACTTATTTCATTTGAACCTATGATATGTTAGCCTACAGCAGATCCTATGCTAAAACTATATTTAAGTATATTATACTGAGATTGGCTTTTAAATAATAATTAGATAGTTACATTTTTTGAACACAACACCTTGATGTCTGTCTATTTATAACTTCATTTTGGAGTTTGCAAAAGAAGTAAAATAAATTTTTTAATATGGTTTTATGTAGATTTAAACATGAAAGCGAAAAGTCATCTAAATGTATACAAAATTATAGATTCTAAATTGAATGCTTTACATTCCCCAGGAACACCAAAAACATTTTCCTGTAATGTTCAAAGTCACCTGGAAAGTCTTTGTAAAACTGAAGCATATTCAGCTGCCTGATGTGCCGGATTGAGAGAAAAAATAATATTTTGTTCTCAATTTTTTGAAATAAACTGAGTGGATTCACAAGGCAGCAGTGAAATACACTTAAACACAAAACCAGGGCACCGAGTTTATGAAATGGTTGCTGTTCTCCTTCCTGATAATATACTGTTATTATCTCTATTTGCCAGGATATTTTTGCCATTTTGAGATTAATCTTGCTTTCAGTTTTCTGACAGACATTAATACCTTCCTTTTACTACCTTGCCTTCTAAGGCTTTCAACAGCTTTTCAGCACTTTTAGACTGCATTGTCTGAACTTTTCACCTATATGAGGGGAGCAGCTATTTGCATAATAACTCTGTCTTGTTTGTAATTACCTTGTGATTGCTGTATTTTTTGGGGGAATAATATTAATATTTTTGAGACTTAGAAGTAAAAACTGAAGACCTGGATTGATTTTAAGTTGATTGACATTACTTTAGACCACACTGTAGGCAATATACCTTTGCTTAGAAATAAATACCAGCGCTCCCACAAGCACAATGTGCTCTAGGGCTCTGGCAGCAGCCAGGAAAGCTCACTGTTTTGTTTTGAATTTAATTATATTTGTGAAATCACAAACTTTATTAAAAATGGCAAAATGCCCTGCTGTTAGGATATCATCTATTATATGAAAGAGATGACAAATGCAGGTACATGTTGCAAACAACTGTGTAATCAAATAGGATTTTTGTAATCAAATAGGATTTTGGCAAGTACCTAAAAAAACAAAGAGAACAAGACATGCATATACAATACTTCTTTCTAACATGCTCCAAGATTCCAACTGTTTTCATCTCCAGAGACCTCCTTAGGCTGATGTGGTTTCTGAGTAGTTACGAAACCTCTAGTTTACCCTTCCATGAAATTATTCTCTCTTTGAACCCGTATGAACAGTTGCTATCTTCAGCAACCTGAAGCAAGGAGTTTGGAGGTTTACTGCATCTTCAGTTAAGAATTCCACGCACGACTGCTGCCTCATCATGCCTGAGCAGCACACAGCTTTTCCACCTACTGTCACCCAGAACAGAAAAAAAAACTTAAGTGGAGCATCATATGCGATTTCTGAACTATCACTCCACTGGCAATTACACTCTAAAAATCATGCATTTTCTGGAAGCCCTTGCAAATGTTCTGTTTCACCAACAATTCAAGTAAGTTGAGGTCTTTATAAATTGATTACTCCTTTTTAGACTATACTTTTATCTTCCAGTGCTTTGGAAGGCTTTCCTTCCCCAATGCTGCCTCTCAGATAAGGGAATAAATGAAGTGTATTTTAATTTGAAAAAGCAAACATAGGTAACACATCTCAACTGCACTTACTGCCAGCATCCCACAAGACAATTTCAGAGGTCCATTTTCATTGCTCCTAAGACATTCAACATAAAGTGACCAAAACATTAGTGTAATGGATGCACGTTACTGAAGTGACATGAACAGTAAAATTATCTAATGCTGGGAAAGTGGTTGCAAAATTAGTCAATTTGATGTCAATAGTTTTTAAATGTCTATTTAAAATGGGGTGCTTTTGAGACTGAAGTGCTTTTTGAGTCACAATACATGTTAAGTGGCCTTAAAAGAAATGTTTAAAAGTTTGGAATGTAAAAAGAGCTACAGCATGTCATGCTGTAATACTAAATAATATCAAGGAGCTAGTAGAAATTTTACATAAGAGACTTTCCTGTAGGAAAGTGGGATCTCATTAAAATTTTCCAATAGGAAGATACTCCTTCTGTAGACATTTCTGTCAAGAAAGTCCAAATGCCCTATTGCATGTGTAAATTTTCATGTCTGCCATAGGTACTTCAAAGTTCTGTGCTCATAATCCCATTTCAACTCAGCGTATTCTGTGATTCTGTAAGAGCCAAGATTTACTCTCAGAAGAACTGGAGTTGAAAAGTCCAGATCCTTCTGCTGAACAAGTCACGGCCATTTTCCTTTAGAACATATGATATACACAAAAACAATCTCATTTTATTATGCCTTCTTTTTTTAACTCTGTACTCTTACTTGCACTCTGTAGTCACATTATGTAATAAAAACACAGAAATTCTGCTTTCCCCACAAATTTGCACGTAGGATTGTTATTTACCACTACTACATCCTCTTCACGGCGAGGCACTGTGACAGGCATATAAATCTTTACAAAATAGATTGTTAAGAGTAAACAGTTCAATTTTTTCTGAAACTCAGACCAAGAATAACACTTTGTATAGAATCATAGAATCATCGACTGGCTCATGTTGGAAGGAACCTTAAAGATCATCTATTTCCACCCCCCCTCCAATGGGCAGGAACACCTTCCACTAGACCAGGTTGCTCAAAGCCCCATGCAACCTGCCCTTAAACACTTCTGTGGATGCGGCATCCACAACTGCTCTGGGCAACCTGTTCCAGTTCCTCGCCACCCTCACAGTAAAGAATATCTTCCTAATATCTAATCTTAATCTACTCTCTTTCAGTTCAAAGCCATTTGCCCTTGTTCTATGCCCTTCTAAAAAGTTCCTCTCCAGTTCTTTTGTAGATCCACTCTACTGATATGACGACACATCTTTTCAGCCTGCAAAGCGGTGAGGTGTTTCTGAAGGACACTTAAGGCTTTGAGGCAAGTCTCTTCCTCCCAAAGACTTGTTGCTGCAAGCTTCCATTCTTCTGTATTATTAGTCCCCCTTCCTTCTGTGTGTGCCATTGGGAGAGCATTTCACTGTTCGGCTGTGCACTGTGAGTCCACTGCAGGCTGCACTTAGACCCTGCTGGCCAACTCCTCAGTCTCCCTGACTTTACACAGCCTTCTCACCACCTTCTGCAACTCAGCCACCTGCAGCAGGAGGTCCTTCACTGGGCACACTTTTTGGAGGCAGGTCTGCTGACTGTCCCTGCCCCAGGCAAAAGGTCTCAGCACTTCTGCAGTCTGAGGTCTGCACGTCAGCCTCTCCCTTCAGCAGCTCCATCTGGGTGGGGGCGTTGGCCACCACCAGGCTGGGTGATTCAGATCCCCCAGCCAGAGCTGCAGCCTGTGCTCTCAGACAAGAGCCAAAGTGGTGGGAGTTTTAAAGAAGCTCTGGTGTTGCTTGTTCAACTAATCTGCAAAAATTCATATTTGTCTCATTGAAGAGAGGATGTAAAATCCCCCAAATTAGCAAAAGATTTGCAAATAATGTAATTGTCATCGGGCTCTGGTCCATAGTACACAGCAAATGCTTCACAAACTAATGAAACCACAGTGGCAATATGGGACCTTTTGTGCTATCAATCATACTGTTTTTGACCACTCCTGTAATTTATCATGCTTATAGCATTTGCTCATTGATGTACTCTGTTGGCAAAAACAGAATATTGATCACTCATTATCAGGGAAATTTGCAGAAAATCTAATTGCCATAAAATGCAGTACAATCTTTTGTTCATAGCAATGGAAAACACAAAGACCACAAATAGAATAAAGTAATTTGTTTCATGGATATCCAGGAGAGGAAGTTTGTTTGCAGTATACTCACAGTCATTTAAAAACAAATAAATAAATTACTAACCATAGAAACACACTGAAAATCACTAAGAGGAGAGAAAAAAAGCAGCTCCTTACATGCACAAAAAGGTGCTGCTAATGATTTACTTACTGTGAATTACTAGAAAAATTTCAAGCTTTCTTCTCTTTCCTACCTCTTGGCAGAGCTGTTGTCATAGGACTTTTCACACAGACCTAAATTTGAGGTCTGACAAAAGCAAAGCCCTTTTAAGTGCTAATAGTTTTCTTTGAACTTGAAAGAGGGTATGTGTACAAGGGGGTACTGTATGAATTTATAGCAAAGCAAGAACTAAAATATATTGAAAACATAAACCAGTAAACCATGGACTAGCTTTTAAAGAAGAAGTTAGTAGGTGAACAAATTTAAGAAATTCTGTCATCACTATTCTGATAGAATAATTCTATCTTCCAGAACTTTAGGACTTAATACAGTAGAAATACTTGGTTGTTATCGACATAGAATACAGTGGCTGCAACAGTCGCTGTGCTGTTGTCCCTATGAAGCAAGGAAGGATCTTTGACAGGTGTCTATACAAGAAACTTGTTCCTGTTCATTTTTCAGTAGAATGATAAATTGTCATAATTTTGAATGCTGGAAAGAATTACTATCCAAACTATTTGTAGTCATAACCTTGTTGTAGAGCTGTTCACTTTGTGAAGTTACTTCAAGTTTAAAAAAAATCTTGTTATGGTTTACCTCCAGTAATTTTGAGTACTGCATTATGTTGAGTATAGTAGGACTTTCAGTGCAAATATGCAGATTAAAGATTTTGCTATCTGTCTCTTACAGAGTGGTTCCTCTGGGTGTTCAAAATTATGATAAACTGAAGATCTATGGTAAAAATAATCGTTTTGGTCTTGGTTGTTTTTTTTCATGTAGAAGCAGGTTTGTGTGTAAAGAGTGGCTACAGCAACTAGGACCCATGACTGCAGTGCTGCTTAATTTTTCAAAATCTAGCGCTGTACGTTTGGCATCTCCACAGTATGAGTGCATCTCAGTCCTATCACCATGGTTAGATGGCAGTAAAGATGTTGCACAAGAACAGTGAGATGTGAAGAAGCTCTGAGCCATCATGTGATGGTGAATGTGACTTTGAGAGCCAGAGAAAAGAGCAGAAATGTGAAAAATGCAAATATACAAAATGCAAATACACCTGCAGCAGTGGGCACATGTCACACAGAGACTCTAGAGAGAAACAGCTGTCATTTCAGGGGAGAGACTCTTACCCAGTGAACATTGAGGAGGATCATGAAATACCAATATGCAGTTTTATTTTATTTGCACTTCTCTGATGTGTTTTTATGATGTGTTTGTGCATTTCTTGAAAGGAATCCTAATAGAATATAGAAGACTGCCATAAGTTTCCTGATGTGGAAGAGATCCTTCAAGACAGAAAGAAAGAACACCAGTAGAATAATGTAAGAAAACATAAACTGCAATTTGGTGAACTTTAAGTGGGCAACTATGGGTGAAAAGCTGCTTTTTCACCTAATCTGGGTCAGCTGCAATTTTTTTGTAGACAATTGCTATTAGCACTACATTCAGTAGAGAAGACAGGATGAAGCAAAAGAAACATGCACCATATACTGAATGGAACCATGGTAGCATGCATAGATGAAAACATGAGAGTTTTGGTAGCATCCAGACTATAACAGAGCCAAGAGTCAGAAAGTCAAAATATCCAACTTGAACAGATAGGGTTTTTAAAAACATGTAGATGTTTCAAGTATTTTTAAAAAATAATTTTTAGGTTTAACTTTTTATGGTATTAATGAAATGATAAAACAAGCAGTAGATCAATTCAGTAATAACCTATTTGTCTGAGGTAAACATTTCTAGGGTCTAGTAAAAGCATGGCTCCTGTGAGGCTTCTTTCTCTGCAAATTTGAAGGTTGTTTTAACAGACTTCAATGAAAACAAGGTTTTCTTAATATTAAATCTACATTTATCTTCTTACTACTTTTTCTTTATTTAAATATTCATGTCCCATGCACCATCTGTATTTTTCCTACTCTTTTGATTCAGCTTCTCAGTTATTTGAGTTTTTTGACTTCTGATCTTGCCTGTGGTTCTGCAGCTTTTATTTTGTAAGAGCCTACAAGGGAAAAAGGATTGAAAAATCCCCAAAACAACCAAGCGACCCTCAAACTGAAAAAAACACAGAATATTTGCAAAAGTTGGATTAGGAGTTCACGAATAACATCCAATATGACTATTGGCTAAGTATTGATGATATGACTAAGAAGTTCATTGGCAGGTTGTCACAGTACATCCAGGTGATGGGAACAGTTAACACTGTGCTATAAATAAACCCCGCAGCTTTGTTATAGCAGTGCTGATATGATTCACCAATATAGCACTTAGAGCTCTGGCATTCTGTATGGGGTAAGTGCAGGCATATTATTGAACTCTGGTCAAAGCCTAAAAGGAAAGCCCACGAGCGAGTGCTTTCTTGGCTTTCTTATTTTTGCTTTTCTAAGAGATGTGCAAGAAACACACAGCCTGACTTTGTTGTGCCTCTTAAGTCTGCCTTCCTCTTTTTTTTATTTGCTTCATGTAACTATTGTCTTTTACAATATTTTCTACCTTCTCATCTTTGAGAAGTAGTGGAAAAGGAAAGTTTCCTTCTTTTTTCCAAAGTGGCAGGCTGTTAACTCATTCTTTTTGCAGTAAGACAGGCTGTTTGCAATAAGAGTTTCTGCAGGGCTCACGTTCTGCCCCTGAGGTGTGCCTATATTCCTAGCTCATCTTCCCCTTTCCTTCTCACCAGCCTTGCTTACATGTGATAGTCCCCTGCTGGATTGCCCTACATAAAGGTGGGAAATGCCTTGAGATAAGAGTTTCACTCTGGTTTCCTTTGCAAGATGCACAGAATGTTTCTGGATGCTTTTAGTAAGCAAAAAATATTTTTTGTGTATAACTTTAGGACACAGAGTGTGATCACTTACCATTCAATACATATATTATCTGTCTGACAGATGAACAGATTTCCACAGCAATCTATCACACCATGAAGATTTGGCCTCATTCCCACTGAAATAAAGTTTACAACTGATGTCAAATGGTGCAGGGCAGGCGCTACAGACTTGAAAACAATTGAGCTGAATTACCTACTCAGATTTATGAAACACAGTAAACAAATACTCTACAAAAACAAAAAGGAGAGCTCAATCCTGCAAGGATTTGAGGGCTTTAGTTTTGATCCAACAAAGCACAGAAGTATGTATTTATCTTTAAGCATATTTACTCCCCAGAGTATTCCTATGCACTCTGAGTTAAATACTTGTTTAAGTGTTTTACTGGCCAGAGCATTTTTGGCATCTTTTAGGGTTGAGTTCTTACATAAGATTTTTTCCTCTGAGACCTCAAAGCATATTCACAATAAAAATAATTGTTAAAAATAATAAGATGAAGTATTGCTATAGGACAGAACACGATATTATTCCCCTGGGTGGGTGGGTACAACATTCCCTTCATTACTAAGGCTCCTGAGGTTTCTAAATATGTGACAGAAAAAAAAAAATCTACTTTTGCTCCATTAAATCTCTCCATCTCCGTAAAAGATGTCCTTCTGCGGTAAACACTGAAATGAATGAGTCATGTGAGAAAGGCAGGTTTTAAAGTAAGCTACAATGATGAAACTCCATAGCTACAGGGGTTTTGGGATGTGTTTTGTTTTCTCATGAGAGGATGCAGAGGGATGGGATTTATTTCTTTAGATGGTAAGATTTAAAAGCACTAAAAAGATAAAGACCATTTATAATAGAGGCAGTATATGGTCTTAAGAAAAATAACAAGGAGCTGTATAAAAGATAAGGTTCTTGTCTGGGATACGGAACTAATAGAAGTTCAGTAATAATACTGAACTAAAAAATGTGTGTATAGACTGCACATAAATCTCACTCTAGATAATTATGTTATAGCAATGTCAAAAGATCCTATCTAATTTCTTATTAGATGTGCAAGCAGTGCAAACACATATACAGAATTAAAATGTATTTAAAGAACGTTCTGCAGCACATTTGCCCAAGGAAGAAAAAGAAGAAAAATAAAACTTATAGTTTCTCCTCCTTTCCTAGAAGGCATCCCTCCACCCTCCTGTATTAGTTGCTAGTCACAACAAGCCTTTGGACACAAGCCTACATAAACCTTTGGACAGGTCTGGCCACGCTACCTTCTCCCAGTTGTGCCCATTCCCACTTGCAGAGGATAGTGTCTTGTGGAGAAGCTGCATGCTCCAGCCTGCAGAAACACCCTATGAGATCTGCTTGTGGGTAGCCAGTCACTCTGCCTCTCTTCTATATTTTGTCCATCAAAAATATATATTTTCAAAAGAAGATAAAACAGTGATGAGATTAGAAAGTGCACCAAGATGAAGAGAATCAATGCTTAAGTAGTCCATGCAAATGTAAAAACAAGTCTTTCGAAGTTTGTCAAATGGAATTAATATTAACCCAAAATAAAATGTATGGCAAATCTCATTCCTTTAGTTTAGCCAGTAATATTAGAGTTCTGTAATGGTGACCACACACTTATTTTTCATGACGGGAAAGGTGTTTTCTCTTTGCCTACATTGTATTATCATTAGAAACAGAATAATTCTGGCTCAGCCAAAGCACTACCTTCAGAAAGTAAAGATACCAAATTTCAGCTTGAACAATGAATACCAGAAAATCTGAAGGAATCTAATATGATGTCATCAGAAGGAAAATGTTGGAGAAATTTTAAATATCAGTTTCTTAATAATCTTTATAAAAATAAGCACCTAAGACACAGAACTTAAACTTTTGTCACCTATGAATGATACCAAAACAATAACTGGACCTGTCACATATGTGTCACAAATTTCTATCTTGATCCAAACTGTAAGGGCTGTACTAGAGGAGTCTTGCCCTGTTCAGTTCAGCCAGCCTTTGAAATCATTGGCAATTTTCAAGACCACCTAATACTCCCTATTCGTCCTGTCCCATTCCCTCAGGATTCTGTGCTGCTTCAGGATGGAGGAGAGGGGGAGAAGTTCCCACCCTACATCAGTATGGCCCTCAGCTGAAATCACTTCCCAAACCTGGATGTGGAGGGGCAGACTGAGGATAGGAATTGCAGCAATGGAGCATCAGTGCCTCTGTCTACCTCGTTGGAATGTAGCGACAGCCAAAGGTAGAACAGCTCTGCAAATATATCATTCTGACTTTTATAGGGGGTTTTCATCAGTTGGGGGGACATCTGTCAAAGGTGTGACAGGCAGGTACAGAAAGTTAGTCAGCTGGAGAGGTTGTTGGGACTATGGTCTATTTAAAAAAATTCCAAATAATTTGTCTCAGCTAGCTTAGAGAAGAATGCAGTAAAAGAGTCTTTGTATGGGTTGCAGTAACAAAAGAGTATTGTGGCTGTTCTCCGTGTCTGCCAGAGCTAGAGGAAAAAATCATTAGCTTAATTTTCAGAAATAGAGGTATCAGGCTAATGGAGAAGAAAGTGCTAAAAGGCTTTAACAGACTTTAAGAAAGATAGTAAAATCCCCAGCCCTGGATCATTGTGGTTTAGCCAAGTATCTCTCAGAAGAGGTGTAATCTTACTTGAGTATCAGAGCATATAAAAGGTTCATTTTAGGTCCCTTTCACTACACATTTCTGTGATTTTTCTGATTTGACAAAGCAATGGTAATTAAAACACTAGGTTTTTGCTATGATCTGCCAGATGGATCTAGTGATAAATCACATTCCCTTTGGCGTCCTTTTCTCAGAATACGGAATTTAAATGAGAGCTGACCTAGTTTACATATTCAACATGGTATGCTTTTGCCTATTTTAAGGGTGAATCTGTTTCTAATAAGTCACTATTAAATTCTACAAACGTAATTCCGAGGGCTCAGTTTAAATAAGGATAATATTTTTGTTAGCATTTTTAACATCTCTGACCTTAATTTCCAAAGCAAGAACACTTTTACAGTACCTCTGGCATTAGTAGAATGAGGTCCTAGTTCATCCTAAAGGCTACAAGTACATGTTACTGTTTTACAGGGATTGCTATTGTTTCTCTCCTCTCTCTCTCTTTCTTCCTGCTGTCCCCAGTCACTCACCTCTGCCATGCTCCTCAAATGCTAGGTGCTTTATTACCATATCTTGTTTGTTAAAACTTGATAATTATGTATTAAGGTTTACATTCACATTTCACTCGATGGGGATTTATACCCAAAGTGCATACACATGCATGCACATGGAAGTCATGTGCAAAATAAAAACTGATTTAGATAGCTGTGTGGTATCTTCTCTTCTGCGTTTATACTTAGGCACATTTCACAAAATAATTTTATTACTTGTCACTTATTTTATGAGCATGTCATATTCCTCCAACACAACACCATTTTGGATGTAAAATGATTTTATGCTGGCAAATGAGTAAATTTTTCTTTCAGAATTCTTGGAATGTAGACATCATGCTAAAGACGTGGACAACTTGCTAGAATGTCTAGTCTGACATTAGATCTACAAAATGTGCTACATTTTGATGTCTCTGAAAAATCACAGCATGCTCCTCTCTTTTTTTTCTTTTTTCTCTTTTATGAGAATACTCTTTGAACAATGCAGCTTTGGGATTTGAAGGTGAGCTGCAATGAACTGAACTGGGAGTCACCCTAAGCATACAAGCCAACTGAGGAAGTGAGTAATGTATTATTATGGGAAAATATGAAAAATTCGTCACCACACATGTTCACAGTGGCTCTGGAAATGCCACAGTCCCAAATATTAGTTTGCTTATTGTCTTTAAGCACTCTAAGCCACGTAGATTCCTCTAATGAGCTTTTCATAATTTCTCCTAACAGGTTTCAAAGTCTTCTTTCCAGTAATCTTTACCATATGTTATGGAAGAAAGATTAAATAAAACTTCTTAATTAAGATTGCATTTACATCTATTCATGTTTCCCAGTCTCTCAAGTTTGGCTATGGAGTCACAATCACGCAATCATCCATGTGTCTGTAATAAATAAAGAACCCAAAACATATGTATTGATTTTTCTAGTGCAATTGACACATTCAATTAACAGAAACTTCCAGTAGCTCTGGAAATACAGCCAGGAATTCTATATGAGGCCCTGTGGGAAGAACTCAGGGTGGAGGCTTGAGCTAGGCATAGTGCCTCCAAGAGCAGCGGAGAGCATCCAGGACTGGGCTTACTGTGATGGCCTCTTGCAGTCTGCTCCCACACAATCCTCACCTCAGTGTAGTCAGTGTGCAGGGCATGATAAGGTGGGACACACAGACAGGCTGGTAGGAAACATGTACTGATTGCAGGAAGATGGTGAGCATGTACCAACTGCAGCAGAAATTTTAAGGTAGATGGTTCCCTGTTTCTACTGCATGGCTCCCAGTCCTGCATGGGAAACTGGATTTGATCCTGGACTTCTTTTGGAAAGGTAGCATTTTTCCTTCTAGAAGCTCAGTATGTTTTCAACATTTATGTATGTGTTTCAGTGTGTTATTAAAGTTCTGTATCCTCTTTTCCAGCTACCTCTTGAATGGAGTGGGTCTGAACACATTCATCAAACAACATTTTAGGAGACCAGGAGGAAATACAGCTGACAGTTGTATCACCACAAGCCAAGGCAAGTAAGTGTTTAAACATACATAAAAAACGGCCTAGAAATTTTTTTTAAAACAAAGTGTGTTTTTCTTGTCTGACAACAGAAAGCAGATTTGCATTTAAGGAGCAAGGGTGGAGCTAGATGTAAAATAGAGGACTAGAAAAGTAGAAAGCTCATTCAGCTCCAGATTTTGCTGTCATAAATAAACACACTTCATAGATGCACTTTTGTTTGCCGCAGGCAATGTTTTTTATTTTCTGTTTTTATTTTTATCATCATTTTTACTACAAAAAATGCAACCTACAGAGTCTATTCTGAAAAGGGTTTCATGTGTATGTTGTCCTAATGCACCATGAGAAAGCACCCATCAAAGTGCTGCATGTCATTTTACTGGGAATTACCTCTGAGTAATTTTTGAAGGAGAAAACTGTTAGTGTTTGAAGCTTTTGAGACCATCTTTTTACCAATTTAATATACGTTTGAGATGTGCAATGAGAGATTTCTTTGTAGAAGCTGACTGATTTTAGATACAAAATGGAAATGAGTAGCCTTGCTAGCCTTAATGATTATGATGGGGCATTCTCAAGCCAACAAGGACAGTTCTCCAAAGTGCCACCAGACTTTTAGCACTTCATCAAATTACTACACTAGTTCAGAATGGAAGAGAAAGAAATCATGAAACTTCAGAGATTTTAATAAAAGCAGAAAATACAATATTTGTGTTACATGAGAAAGTATGAAGAGACAAAGAGAATTGAGACTGGAAGACTAACCCATCCAAACAAATTTAAATGTCTGCAAATGGTAAGTTAAACAAATGGCCCCTACACCTTGGCAAACAGAACATTCTTCTAAAGGAACTAAGAGGAATATACAAATATTGAAAAGAGTATTATTAACACATTTTTTAACTGACATCAAATCCAGTTTTACAAGAAAAAATCAAGTTTAATGATTTGCTTGTTAGGTAGGTATCTGTCAGAATCTTGTGCACTTAGGAAAACAACATGATACATGAACAGCAAAAGTGTTTTCCTGGAAGGAATGACAAGCAGAGGATTTTAGATACAGTGATTTTTAATTACTGCTTTTCTGCAATTCAACAACTTTAAAAACATCCAAAGACTTGCTGGGAGCTAGGGAATTATGACAGCTTTTCCTGAAAACCACCTAACAACCTCCTGCTGATAACCTTTTCACTGGAACATACACATCTTGTGTCTGTCAGAAGAGCTGCAAATTACGTTCTGGATTCATTTCCTATAATGTAAGGGAAAAATTAACAGAAGGACCAGAGGACCATTTACAGATGAGTGGTTCAGGGTTGAACTTTATTAGCTAGTTTTTAAAAGTCAAACCAAAGATCATACATGGGTTATTCTTGATTAACTGCCCAACTTGCCTCTCAGGCTTTCCAAGGCTTGACAGACTTGCCTCTCAGGCTTTCCAAAGATGGGAAAGATCTCATCTATGAATTTATCTATTTTCAAGTCAGACACACAGTCTCAAGGAACCTAATGTCAAAACAAATAACTCTTCCATACATTCATTATGAGCCACTTGATACGGAGGAACATAAAAATAAGAATATTACAAGATATTCAAACATCTAACAGTCCAGGAATCATTCCAGGCACAAAGCTTGGATGCCACTAGCCTGTTGAAACAGGGTTTACTGAGTATGGTTTTACTGACATAAATGTGGGCCATTCTCTACTACTTCACCTCGGTGTTCAACATGTCTGGGGGCTGTTTGACCTGCTAGTAGAGACGTGGCTGGAAGCTGCTGGAAGCTGCTTTCCACCTGGTCTGTTGAGATCACTAGCCTTGTGATTCAACACGCCTGTGAGAGCAAGCTGAGGAGTAGACGGAGCGGAAGCCTTCTCCTTCCCACATATCAAATTGGCCATCACATAAAATGATGTCACTGGTCCTCTTCCTCCTTCAGATGGGTTTTGAAAGGGAAAGCCTTGTGCAGTTCAGTGCAGAGTTGTTTAAAAGTATCTTTCTGAAAGCTGTCAGAAGGTTGATAAACGGAGATGCTTCAATGCATCTGAAATAAGGTACTCACACACTAGAAGTCATGGGAGTTGAAATTTTCTCTCTGTATCTTTTTAGAAGCTGTGTGCTAATCACATTGATTTTGAGTTCAAATTAGTGAGCTGGGAATTGTCATCTGAGGGAGTCCAAATTTCCATAAAACTCATATAAAGCTTTAATTATAGGTGTCTGTATCTCACTCTGAAAGGATCTGATTTGCATATTAAGTCCTGTACTGTATAATTTCTGGCCTTAAGTGTTAAAGCATAATCATTTAAGGCCCTCATAAATCTACGTTTCCTTGAAAAGAACCAGAAAAATTTCCTTGACAAATGCCTAAGACCAGTACCGATTCCTATAATCTGTGAAGTTTTTCATATTCAACGCAAACCTTCTTCTGGTATGTAAATGTAATATGTCAGCTAAAGTTCTGTGTAGGTATGTAGGTAGAAGAAGTTGAAATCTAAGAACAAAATAATACAAACCTCACCTGAGTCAACCACAGAGTTTGAGCTGCTTACCTGTTGTGTTAATTTGGTAATCAACTTAGCCTTTTGATTAAATTATAATTGTAATCTGAGTTTGGTCGTTGCAGAGTTTTATTTTTAGGTTTTTTCAAGAGTCTGTTCATTTTCTCATTCTTATTTTTTGTCAATGCCTTATTTTCATTTTGAAGTGCCTGGTGTCTTGGTGAGCTATGCAGTTCCTCAGCGATTTTGACTGTTTTCAGATGAATATAATTTTAAAACATTTAAATGGGTTACATTTGTAGCCAATTACATCTTAAATCTAAGCACATGGTTCTATTGTATTACATCCTCCAGTAATTCTTTGAATGTTTTTTATCTTTAAGTTAGTGTCCCAAATGTTTTCACTTATTACCATATTCCATAAAAATATTCCCGTATGTGTCATTTTGACTGTATTTCATTTCCTGTTCTAACTCACAAAATCTATAAATAATTTTTCATGTACCTTCTTATTTTAACAAATGTCAGCAGTAATGCATGCAGATTTCTATCTTTTTTTAAATAATAACAACCCTATTTTTACTTTTCATTATGTCTTCTCGGCAGTAAACCGAAACCTTATACAATATATGGAGAAGCATTACTGTGATCCATATCACATGTTTTTAACTTGAACACAGCAATGTTTGTTGAAGCAATTCAGTCAGAGGGTACAAGTTTATTTTTCTCAGTGTAGTGACCACCATTTTCCTTAAATTTGGGTTGGAATTCACTGTACCTAACCTTAGCCCAGCAGGATTTAATTTACTGTAAGCACTGCAGCACTGTATTCATTCTGTTCTCTCATTCTTTGTGGTTTTCTGCTGGCTCCTTGCATGCCATTTGCACAGAATAATGCACCAAATACAACACAAACCTTTTTGCCCAGCAGCAGGTATCAGGGAGGGAATTTTTCTTCCTTAGCAATCACTGACCGGGTTTAAAACAAACCTATCATCACACCAGCATGCCTGGAATATTTCTATATCACCTAGCACTCCTATGTAATGCAGTAAGTAACTGTTCCTCACACCTGGCAGCTCTCTGCTTGTCAGTAAACCTGACTTGGGCTATTCTGAAGCATTTACTAGATGGCACTTTGCAGGTTCTGCCAGACAAAACAGGTGCACAAGCTACCCCCAAACTAGAGCTGCAGCAGCATCTATGGCAGGCCCTGAAAGTCGCTCACAGATTCCTCCACCTCAGCACTGTGTGTGCTGTGTAATGTACTGCAAGAGGCACTGCAAGCCTGGCTGGTTTCCAGCCACTACATCCTTAAGTGAGAAAAGGAGACATTTGCAGTGACTTTTACAAAAACACTTTTACAAGACTCTGCCTAATCAGCTCTGACTAGGAGTAAATGATAATGTGACATTCTATCATACGGAATTGATAGAGCAGGCTGTAGCTTTTTTTGCTTTTACACTGGGTAAAATTTAAAAACCAAACCACCAACAACACACACAAAAAAATATCAACCCAAAATTCAGTCTTGGATATTGGACATCGCCATCTGGTTAGGAATTCGCAAACAGTGGTCATCAGAATCTGTATATCTCCACAGACTTTTCAAGGTTCTGAATCTCCAGTTAGTTTGTAAATAATCCCAGCTCACATCCCAGTGCTAACACTTCCTGCTGTGGGCTGGGCTTTGCCTGTCCACCACCACAACACCTCTCTGGGCTTCTCAGTCCAGTGTAGCAAACTGAAGACCAAGCTACAAGCTAGATGCTATCAATGATGATATGGATTAAACAAATTTTTGTGGGCCTAAACTATTCCTTAATTTCTTGGCATGTGGGAATACCAACAAGAAGGTAGTTCTTAAATTTGTTCCTCCTTCCAGTTGACCCCTTTCTAGAGTAGGAGGAAGCTTACTACCTGCAGTTCTGGAAGTACAACGTAATCTTGGGATGTGCTAAGTGCCACTCCATCTGCTTTTCCCCTGCCTTCCTGACCAGTCAGCTTCCCATAAAATCCATTCCTTGTCCATACTTGTTGTTTGTACAATGGAGTAAAGTCAGTGGCAACCCTGGGGAGGGTCCTTCTCCTCCTTGCAATACCTGGGGAAGCCCACATTTCACTCAGAAAATGGGCAACTCCCGACTTTGTCAGCATTCCTCTGCTGCTTTGTGATTTGTCAGATTCTGCCTCTCATTATACAGATTTTTTTTCTCTTATTTCTTTAACTCATCATCAATAAAGATTGGCTAAAAAGGTGTTGAGAGGTCTTTCTCCCCTTCTTGTTTGATAATCCTTGATCTCCAGACCAGAGAAAGATCTTAGAGTTAACTTCTGGTTGGAATAGCCTGTCCTGTCTCCCCCTACCTGCTCCTGGCTTTATGTTCCCACCACCTCTCTTGCTTCCCTTGTGCTTGCAGACCCACACTGAGCTCATAAAGGAAACTAAACTAGCGAAAAAACTCTTCTTGCAGAGAGTGGCTGAGCTGGATGACAAAGCAAATGTGACTGTGGATGTGGAGAAGAGGGGCCAGCCCAGTTTACTAGGTCATTTTGGCCTTAAGGAGAGGCCTCGCCTTCATTAAGCAGCCTGGTAACACAACAACCAATTAAAGAATAAAACCTCTACTGGGGGCCTGTGAACATTCCTAATTAATTAACAGTTTTGCTCCCCACCTTAAAGTCTCTAGACAAACTAAGCTAACGGCACAATTGTGAACATAAAGGTCTCTATCCCCTGAAACATCAGCCTAGATCTCTTATGTACTGCATGCCCAGACAGAGGAAAATAGCTTAAGCACGATGCAGAGGCTGTGTTGGTACAGCACAGGCTTTCCCTGTTGGATCCATTTTTTTGTTACAGATGATGCAGGTAGCTGTTCTTTCTCACTGTTAGTTGCCCCGCTGGGTGTCTCTCACAGTCAGTGGGAAGGGTCTTCAGTCCCTCACAAGATGAAACCACTACCGTTGCTTCTTCCTTTGCCAGCAGCATCATTTATACAAGGTGACAGCTCTGAAACATTACAGGTGAGGTCGAGGACAGGGCTGACAACAGACTTGTGAATCATTCATCACAAAAAGCACGAGCGCTGCTTTCATTCCTCCTTTCAGGCTAGATGACAACTCTAATTCCTCAAGCTCTATTTTTTCACAATTCTGGTAAATTTTTATGTGTATGGCTGTCACAAACATTACTGCAAAGATCTATATTCAATACTGAAAATTCAGGGTGGGAGTATCACAAAGCCTGTGTGCTCCTGTCTCTCGTTTTTGACAAGAACAGCATTTTATGCATTTTCTGACATGCAGATGCAGATAACTCAGCTTTTTTAAAGGCCAGTGTTCAAATTTAGTTTGATTAGATTAATTAACCAGAAGTTTAAAAGGAGCTTACCTTGGACTTACTTTTCACTCAGAATGACAAGCTGCCTTCTCCAAATTGGTTCCCTGAATCCCACTGAGGAGGTGACTGCTGGACCTCCTGTTTGATGCCTGGGAGCCCATCCAGCGAGATACCTTGCCCTGAAGAAAGTGGTGGGAAAGCTCAGGCACCCAGCTGGAGCCAAACTGCTCTTCCTACCGACCTCCTGCAGCCCTGGCTGGCCTGAAAGCCTCAGCCCAGACAGGGAGCTCCTGGTAGCTGTGAGGCACTATCCTGGGGGAGTCTAGCAGTGAGCCTATCCTTGTGAAGGAGGCGAGGGGAGGGCAGGGAGAGGGAGGACTGAATATTTCCTTGTATAAAATGTTGATTTTAAATAATGGCCTTTTTCAGCCAGAGAGGTACAGGTGGAGCAGAGGGAGCCCAGCAGGGTTTGAGGGAGCCTGGACCAACAAACAAGGGGCAGCAGGCAGCCACACCCTCCCTGCACATCCTTTTACAGTAACAACCTTCTCAGACTGATGTTTCCTTCCACTTTTTTATGCAAGTTACCCCTCATCCCCATATGCTATTTCTTCAGTCAATTACAAGAAAGACTTGATATCAGACTTAATGATCCTTGTGAGGCCCTTCCAACTCAGAATATTCTATATTCCAAGGAGGCTGAACTACAGGTTGAATTAATAGTCTACTGAGGAGTAGTTATTTACTATTTGCTCTGCCATTAGAAGCAGTGGTCTGGTACAGCCATGAACATGTATTCTAGAGAATTCCCGTTGTACTGAGTGCCACTCTGTACAACACCCAGCAGGTTTAAACATGCAGTGTGAAGCTGTGATGCTTACCATTGCTTCACTACAGAGGCCTCTGCCAGGGTGCCAAAGAACAGCAGTGCTGAACAATTGTCGTGGTTTTGCCCACCAGCCCGTCCCTGGGGCTGTGAATGGTTTTGTCCAAGTAGATTTCCGGACAAAA
>JAYRBT010000001.1:48176715-48190191 GCA_036023395.1 Myiotriccus ornatus
GTGTACATAGCATCTTAACTGTATATAATTGTAATATACATAAATATATATATTTTTATATAAGTAGCTTGACTTTGAGTTCTTTAATTTTTTATAGTTTTTTTTCCTTTGCCCTAAAGAGAGAAGGGAGGGGGGAAGGGGGAGCTGCTACTGTGACTTTGGATATTTGGCAGGAAGCCAAGTCCAAACTGTCACATTCTGTTTCTGATACTCTTCACAAATGCAGAAGTTATTACTCCTTTTATTGGGGTTTTCAAATTCAGGCTTTCCTTTACCATCATGCCAGATTTATAAGTTCTTCCTAAACCATATTTGAAATCCTTGGGATCAGTTATTTTTCTCCTTTCATCAAAGTAATTTCAAAGGGAAAAACCCAAGTGCCATCTCTCTAAGCAGGTTACCTGACTTGGTGATCTTATTTTCCTTTTTGATTCAGTTTTGATGTTTCCCTTTTCTAAAATGTGTTCAAAGTGTATCTTTTGTACACTGTCTTACCATTGCTGTGAACCAATTTCAAGTTATACCAACGAAATTGTGTGGATAGCATGGGCTTTTTCTTGATACTCTTTTACTAGAGTATCATTGACAGGATTTCAGTTCCTGTCACTCTTCCATTATTTCACACACCTTTCCCTGAAATATCATCTGTGCAGATATTCTATCAAATCCCCTGAAATGCTGTTGCCCAGCCAATGCATATGCCAGTTCAGGTATGCCAATATCTTCACTGAGTGTCCGCTGCAAGGGACTCACTCAGTACCGCAGGTTTCTATTACCATTATTGCCTCTGGCAGGTGGCAACAGCCCGCTTTGAGTGTGCCAGGAGTTTCTCCTCCTATTTGGATCACAGCTAATTCAATAAACTATTTCCATGTCTTCTTTCTCCAGTGCAGCCGAATGTGCAAAATAATGATATTCTGTCACCTTTTTCTGGACTTGCTGGGTTTGGTAATCCTCCAGCACATGCACTCCTGACACTGAATTTGCACACTGAAGGTCTATTGGGATGCTGCAGAATGAAGCTCTGCTTTCAGACACTTCAGGAAATGCTTAATGAATATACTCAGTACACAAAGTGTCCTTTCATGGCTCTATCACCATTAGGATTTTTAACAATTTGAACACTTTTAAGGCTGTCAGTGCCAGTACTGGTTCTGCTTGCGTGCTTGTAATGTTATACAAACCTTGTCTTCTTGTCTTATGTCCTCCTCTCCTCTGGTTCTCATAGCAGAAGCTATCTTTTTTCTCTGCCTCTTCTGGGCTTATTAGCGCTTTCAGTTCTGTCACTCCTTTGTTAGTCAGAAGGCCCTCTGGCCAAGGTTTATAACAATAAGATTTTAAATCACATTGCTGTGAGCAGCTGCGCTTAGTACTGAGGGAAAGAGACAAAAACCTGTGCAATCACTTCTTGTGCTTCCCTGAATGGATAAATGCATCGCTTGTTGAATGGCATAACTATGAAGGGAGGTCAGGCTAAATGCATCTCCTCACAACACAATCTTTCAGTGAACAGCTCAGTGTGATAAATAATCATAGGATAATTCCTACTGAATGAAATCAGGAATTCTTCCATAAGGTATTTCCTTTAAGACCTGTCAATTAAGAAAGGTCTCAATTCTGCAATTCAAAAACTGATAACTACAGAAACCCCCATTTCATATAATTTATTTACAGATCATGATATTTACATATTTCACAGATACCTAGAAATGACTGAGATTCTAAATATAAATGGAAGAATGTTTCAACATAGGAGAAACCTCTTCCATATGTATATATGCAAAATAAAAGAAGGGATAATTAAGGGGGTGGGAAGTCCATTTAAAAATGTCCCAAGCCATCCCAGGCTGTTGCTTTTCATATTAATTTGTAAAAAAACAGATGAAATATTTCACTATATTAAACAGAGAAAGGAAACATGTTCCTATTTTGTTCCCTCATTTCTAGATATCACATTACTTTTTTTTCTGGCTTAAGCAGAATAAATAAAATTGTTTGCTTACTTGTGAATTACTGTAGCCTTAAACTTAGCAGGCAGAAGTAGAATACCTCATTCATGTGCACCTAAAATTGGGAAGTGAGTTAAGAAACAGAAAAGTGATTATATTTTGGACATGAATATGTTCAGAGAGAAGATGGAACGTGTGCCGTATAGACATCTTAATTAGCTGTTGCAAAGCAGGGCCTTTTCCTTCGCAGTATGGCACAGCTACAGGCCCGTGACACCAGGTGACTCTGAACTACAATCTCTGAGCTGAAGTCAAAGGGCTTTAGGAGTGTCACACTTCCACTGCTAACGCCAGCCAGGATATTTACGCAAATATTTCTTGCCTCTCTAAATAGTTAAAATGTCCTTCTTGATGAGAAATCTTTAAACTCAGTTTTTCTTTCTGATTTTGCTCTTTGAGTCTAGGATCACTCTCAGATACTTATATTTGGTTATTTTACATCATGAATGTAATAATCTTCTTCAACTAACTTTTTCAAGCATCGTCTTTCTTACTTTATTGCTAGGGAACTCATATTACACTCTTTACTCCACTCTTTCCTGTCGCTTGAAAAATAAAACATAAGTCAGCTACTCTCCACTTACCAGCAGATGGTGGATACAATGAAAAAGATCACGTAAACATGCAAAATCTGACATACCATTGTTCATACATTTCACAGCCAGGTAAGCATACATTTCAAAACAAATCTGCTTGTGCAGGCTTTCCTGTATTAGAGCCTTTATGTCCTATCTCACAAACAGTTTTTATGAGATCACTGCCACTGAAGAAGGCAACTATTTATTTGAATAATGGTCAAGAAACTGAAACATTTAAGATGTGATAATCTTCATTAACAAATTTAAGTCATAACACAGACATTCCACAATCTGTTAAGGCAAGTAAAATCCTTCAGCCAGAGAGAGCAAAAATACTCTTGTTTTGAAGCACTTCAGCATGAAGAACATGCATCTGCACATTGATGACAGATGAAAAGTAGTAAAGCAAAGTCCTTACAAGGTTTGTGAAAACAAAACCACATACCCAGTCTGACTAGGGCATATTACAGTGACCTGGAGGAAATCAATGGTGACTGCAGCCATTTTCAGCAGCATTGTTACTGGGGACTGAAAGGACATTGACTGCAAACAAACATCTAAGCAAAGCCCCCTTTTATTTAATATCTGTCACAACATGTCCCTTATATGCCCTAGGAATTATTTTGTTAAAATTTCTTCTCTTCCAGCTCCTTGCACCTAATTATATTACTGGTGTAATTGGCAGTGACACTGGCTTATGTTTAACCAGTAGCAATACATACTCATGTAGTTTTTGATATTAAATACCATGGACAATATAAAAATTATGCTGTGCATTGAAATGTTACCCTGCCGTATCATGGGGTTCATTTCCGTGCTATCTACAGAGGTGTCAGTCCTATTGTTGACATGTCTGACCTTGGAAAAGTATTTCGTGATTGTCTTTCCCTTCAGTAATATCCATCCTGGAAAGCAACAGACAGTAGTCATTCTTATATCTGTACGGATTGTTGCGTTGTTGATTTCAATCCATATTTCTGATCAAGAAGAGCCTATTTTCAGGTTGTGGTGGGCTGACCCTGGCTGGACATGGTGCATGTCAAAGTTACTCTATGCTTTCCCTTCTCAGCTGGGCAGGGGAGAGAAAACAAAAGGTTCATGGGTTGAGAAAAGGACAGGGAGAGATCAGTCAGCAATTACTATCATGGGGAAAACAGGCTTGACTTGGAAAATAAGCTGAATTTATTACCAATCAAATCAGAATAGAATAATGAGAAATAAACCACATCTTAGAAAAACACCTTCCTCTGACTCCTCCCTTTTTTCCAGGCTCAGCTTTACTCCCAGTTTTCTCTCCCTCCTCCTCCCTCAGTGGCTCAGGGAGACAGAGAACGGGAGCTGTGGTCAGTTCATCACACATTGTCTCTGCTGCCGCTTCTTCCTCAGAGAGAGGACAATTCACACTCCTTTCCTGCTCCAATGTGGGGTTCCTCCCACAGGAAACAGTCCTGCATGAACTTCTCCAGTGTGAGTAATTCCCATGGGCTGCAGTTCTTCACAAACTACTCCAGCCTGGATCCCTTCCACGGGGTGCAGTCCTTCAGGAGCAGACTGCTCCATCACGGCTCCCCATGGGGTCACATGTCCTGCCAGCAAACCTGGTCCAGTGTGGGCTTCGCTTTCCATGGGACCACAGGTCCTACCAGGAGCCTGTTCTAGTACAGGCTTCTCACAGGGTCACAGGCTTCTTCAGGCATCCACCTGCTGTGAAGTGAGGGTTGCAGTGGATATCTACTCCACCATGGACCTCCATGGGCTGCAGGTGGACAGCCTGCCACACTATGGTGTTCCCCATGGGCTGTATGGAAATCTCTCCTACCCTTGTAGTCCCTCCACTGCCAAAATCTTGCCACACAAACCCAGTACACAGGTGCTGGGATCATGACATAAATGGCTCTTTCAATGGCACTCCACCTTACTGCAGTTCTCCAATCCATGGCGTTGCCATCTACTGAACAGTTAAAAGCCTTGCTCTCCAACACAACACAATGCAATTAACTTACAAGTTGCACATCTTGTGCTGCACATGTTCTTCCATCAGCACTGTGGGACAGATATCTGTACAGAACTGAGGAAGCCAGTCTGAAATGAGCACACACCTCAGATTGGTTTGTCACAATGCTGAGGAATATGTTGTTCTTTCCATACTATGTGAGAATTATGCAGGTGGTTTCTGCTTCAGATTTACTGAAGCATTTCTAGTCGGGAGACCAGATCTCTGTGGAATCACGTGCCCACCCATGCTGTGCATTAATTGTTTCTATAGTTACTTCTTACAACTTATTCACATCTTGCTGTGTAACAGATGGGAACACGTGATATATGACATAGGAGCAGGCTGTGTGACAGTGGATATGGAGGAGTTGTTTCTAGAATAAAATTGGTATCTATGTACTACAGATACATTAAAATTGTAACAAAATAAAGAAAAAGAATGAAAAAGAGAAGTGGTCGGGAGAAAGGGAAGAGAGGAGAGACCATTTCAGTGCTCTTTGTTCTGAGTCTTCTTTCCCCCAAATGTGACCCTGCTAGCTTCCATCATCATTGTGTTTTCACAGGTCAGCATGTTTTGTTCCTTTCAAAAAACTGCTTTTCAGGCATAAGAGGTAAGGAGTCACATACACGGGGTGTTGCTGTTGGCAATTGATATATTTTTCAGCCATATTCACTGATGTCATCAGGTGGAATCCTGTCTTTGTCATTCCAGGTGAAAAATCCAAATAATGCTCTGTGTGTGTGATTTCTTCTGTTAAAGATTCAATTTAAACCAAATAAGTTCTGCCAAAGAAATTCTAGTTTCTACTCTTCACCACTGGTGAAGAGTAAATATTGCTCAAAATACTTGACTTTTCCTGTATTCAGAAACTGAACTTTAAAGTACATACATACAATCTGCAATTCAGGTATATAGGTGAGAATCAGACTATCCAGTGAAGAGTTTCTCCTTGCTACAGATGCAAAATCTCATGGTAATTTGTGTGAGTAAATTCACTAGTTTGATCATCAGGAAAGCAAAACTACAGCAGAATAGCACATAAATAAGTGCAGGCAAAGATTTCCAGGGTGTCCTGAGGTGGCCAGAAGCCTTCCCTGCTCCCACAGGGCAGCATGCCCTCTCCCCTGCCAGCCCATGGAAGAGATGTACAGTGTCACAGTTCTCTGTCAGTGCACTGGTTATACACAGCCCTGTTAACCTGGCAGAGGATAACAGATAACACAGTAATACAGACATCCTGCTTTTCCATCATAACTCTGG
Organism: Myiotriccus ornatus; assembly: GCA_036023395.1. Taxonomy (NCBI): domain Eukaryota; kingdom Metazoa; phylum Chordata; class Aves; order Passeriformes; family Tyrannidae; genus Myiotriccus; species Myiotriccus ornatus. The sequence goes on from JAYRBT010000001.1 coordinate 48,182,559, forward strand.
AAAATTGATGCCTCGTGTTTGTAGAAATTGGGTAAGTAATCCTCCGTAATATGAAAGACACTAAAGATGACTAGTAAATTGTCAATGCTTTTATCACAAAACATATTTAGCCTCATTGGGAGCACTGAATTCCATTTGCATAACCACAGGAGAAGTGATTGCATGTAGGTTCTTGGAAATAAAACATGGCCATCATAAGTGTGTCCCAAAGATGTACGACTGTGACTGGCTTGGTGTCCATGATGGTGAAGCTCTCATGATTCTCTGAAAAATGTATTCCAGATTCCCCTCTGTAAAATAATAATGAAGCTTTTGTAAGGCATTTTGAAACCTACTGATGAAAATTGTCATGTAAAAAATAAGTATGGGACTTGGCTTTACATTAAATACTATCCTAATGAGAAATGGGCTTCAGCTCATGTTTAGTGTTTTTATTAAATTTCAGTAGATAAAAACACTCTCTGCTGAAAAGCTTTTTCCCCTTCTCATGAAAACTGATGGTGAACTCAATGAAAACCACAGGGAGCAATGTTGAATTCAACCCCCTTTCTTGTAAAAATAATACTGTGTTGTAATTCCGGACAAAATCAGATAAAATTATGTGACATAGAGTAAAATAAAGGACATAAAGTGAAAATTACTTAAAAACACATTTGCTACCTTAGCATTCCTACAACAAGACATACAAAGTATTTTACCTTTTCCCCCTAGACATTTCCTGCATAGTGATATTTGTTCTGCCAGTACACAGTGCCTTGAACCCTATTTTCTGTACTGTCACAACTAGCTTCACCAAGGAGAATTTGAAGCAGTCACTATACTTGAAGGAGGGCAGTTTTCAAAAATTACATAACTTTGGCCACTTCAGTGGAAAGACAATCTCCTCACCCATAGCTCTTCATCTCTTGTTGGGGTTTTAAAAAATAACTTCTGAAGATAGCATTACCTTCTATTTATCAATTATAAGTGGTTGTTTCTTAGCGAGATACCAGAAACAGGCCCTAACTGCCTTACAGTTGCATTATGTATTTGAGATTCCTATGTAGAAACTTTCTGGCCATTATCATTTCTGTATCCCTCTTCCCAGAAAAAAAATCACAACTCTTGTGTTTATCAGGGTAGATTTGTATTGCCAGTTGAAGCACAAGCAGACTGCACAGAAGGGTTAAAACCAGCAATATTCGTCTACTGTTCATCCCTCTGCCCCAGAGAGTCAGTTCATCTGTACTTGCTAGCTATAATCTTCATATAATATATATAGATTAAGGGAAAGGACCTTTGTCTCATTTGGTCTGTGCTACCTATTTTGGGATACATCCTTGTGGCGAGGTGTTTGTGCCAGAGTTGGAAGTCCTTGGTGGGAGGAGGCCAGAACAGTCCATGCGATGTGTAAATCTATATTAATCTTGTAAGATTTAAGTAGTATGTGAGCCCTGCAGAGTGGTGAATGTCTCTTTGTGCACATAAAATCACTACTCAGGACTGCAAGACTCAAGCAGTGTTATTACTATATTTTTAAGGTACTAAAAGTCAAGTGAAACTTCCTGTGTAAGCAACAGAGCCCAGGCTGAAATAAGAATTAAATAATGAAGCTCTCAGAACAACCCTTGAAAGCAGTCAATTCAGTTTTCATTGCACCAGGTTTTATGAAGCATAGGCATCCAGGCAGTATGGGCAAGTACATGCTTGGGGGAGTATTTATGGGACTGAGGTGCTCTTAAGGAAGAACAAGTCCCCATTATTGCTTATGTTTTCATAACCACCTTAGCTATATATTGACTTTATCACATATGAGCTGCTGACCTGGTATAAACAGAAGAATCAAGCTCTTACAAAGAGAATAAAGCAAGACTTTCAGCAAACTTTTATTTTGTTTTAGTATTTCATAAAGATATGGAAAATGCTTCAGAAGCTCTAGTTTGTAAGTCATTCTGAAGCGTCATCAAAGGGGTTTGGAATTGAGGAAGATCCAGAAATGGTGACAAATCCCCGAGTATGTGGGCAAATCACTGAAACCAAGGAGGAGCCTGAAGAGTTAACATTTCTCAGCTGAGATGGTGAGACTGAGTATGTGCTTCAGGCCCACCCAGACTCAGAAAAATGATGGATATATTCGAACCACCACGAAGGCAGGAAGTCAACAGTAAGTTCATTGTACTGTGGCAACGAGCCCAACTGAGAGGTTTTGATCCAAGTGTTCACACAGGACACACTTCAGCATGGGATTCCTTGTGAAGAAATCTATATTTCCTTTTAGGTATCAGAAGACGCTCTCAGTTAGTGACATGGTTGACCTACTTTCCAGTACTGACCAACCCACTGGGTGCCTTAATTTGGTAGACACTGTCCTACTCGGCCTGCAAGGTCCCTGGAGCCTCCTGGGTTCAGCATGTGCCTGGTGACAGCTAAGCAGGAGTCCAGGGGCAGAGCAGCTATAGCAGCTTGATGGTCCACATCAGTGGTTTATCTGCTTGTAGTTGTGAAGGTGAAGTAGGTTCTGGCTGTTGTAGGTGCTGTAGGAAGTGTCCTGCCTCGGACACAGCAGGACTTTGGTTACAACCACGCTACCACGATGCATGGGGATGCCAGGGAAGGAGCAAAGCAGACCCACTGTTGTTACTGCAGAAGGGGTGGTTGTGTGCTGGGGCAAAAGTCAGAAGGCAGAACCCCAGCAAGACTGCTCTGACACCTAAAATACATGTTGCCTCTGCAAACAGATGTGCTGGCGGCTACCTGTCATCCGGAATTCATGTGCCTGCCCTGAAGAGGCATTTTTGTCCCTTGTACCCTCTCCTGACATACTCACTGCTGCCCCTCTGCAGCAACCCGTGTGCACTGCACTGGCTAAATAGTGGGGATGGGTTGGGAAACAGGTCTTGAATACACCACTCTGGGCACTTCCCCAGGATAACATAGACAAGATTTGTTTTCCTGTCCTTGAAAAATACTTCACCTAAAGTGGTTCTTTCACTTAAACTTCAGTATAAAGAAAAAACTGATCTTTATCCAGCCTTGCATGCCCACCCAAATTTGATCTATATGAGACAGAAGGGCACTTTTCCACATTAATTTGCAATCTGTTCCAACAGATTAATATTTAAAGCATGAAATTTATTAAAATAAACAAATTCATGCAAATTTGTGTTTTCTGGTATTCCACTTGCAGTTATGGAATTGCATGTGAACATGAAACAAGAAAAAAGCTTTGCTTTTTCTGACTAAAATGTCTCAAACATCTAAGTCTCACTGTTAACTCTTAAAATCTATTTACTTTTTGCAACTCTGCTACTCTTTTTTCTCTTAGTTTTACACCTTGATGGCCCTGTCCTCCTCTGATAAGATATAAAAAATGAAAGCCAAATTCTTAAAAAGCAAAAAAAGGAGGAATTATACACAGAATCAGAGATTATGGAATCACAGAACCACAGAAAAACTGAGGTTGAAAGGCACCCCTAGTCCAATATCTGAAATCAAGCTGGATCAGCTATAGCAGGTCTTCCAGGATCATGTCTATCTTGATTTTGATCATCTCCCAGGAATGAAGATGCCACAACATCTCTGGGTTACCTTTTCCAATGTTTGATAGCTGTACATTAGAAAGTTTTATTTTGTTTACATTTAAACAGAATTTCCTGCATTTAAGTTCATGCCCATAGTCTCCTGTTCCAGCATCAGGCATGACAAGAGAAAAGTCTTTCTCTTCTTTTCTCCTTTGTTAGTAAGATTCTCAGTGAGCCTTCTCTTCTCCAGGGTGAACAGCCCCAGCTCTCTCATCCTCTCCTTGTATGCCAGATGCTCCAGTCCCTGAATGATCTTCATGTACATCTTCCTCCACATGTCAGCATGTACATCTCTCCTTTGCTGCAGAGCCCTGATGTGGACCCAGCACTCCAGATGTGTCTCTTACCAGAGCTGAGCAGAGAGGAATTATCACCTCGCTGGACCTTGTGGAAACACTCTTCCTAACGCAGCTTAGGAGTCTTCGGTCTTTTTTATTACAAAGGCACATTGCTGGCTCATGACCTATTTGTTCTCCATCAGGACCCCCAAGTCCTTCAGAGCTGCCTTCCAGCTGGTGGGTCTCCAGTGTGTACTGGTGCATGGCATGATTCCTCCACAGATGTAGGGCTCTGCTTTTCCCTTTGTTGAACCTAGTGAAATCCCTGTTAGCCCATTTCTCCAGCCTGTTAAAATCCTCCCTGAATGGGAATACAAATAACTGGTGCATCAACCACTCCTCCCTGTTCTATATCCTCTGCAGACTCTGTCCCACTGTCCAGGTCATTAATGAAGATGTTAAACAGTGCTGAATCCAGTATCAACCTCTAGAGTACTTCACTGGCGACTGGCCTCCAGCTGGCCTGTTTGCCTCTCAGCCTCTGGGCAGTTCAGTTTTCAGTCCACCTTACTGTCCATACTGACAGGTTGTCTATGGGATCTTATGGGACACAGTGTCAAAAGACTTAACTAAAGTTGAGATAAACGGCATCCACTACTCTCCCTTCACTCACCAGGGCAGTCACGTCATTGCAGAAGGCTATCAAGTTGGTCAAGTATGATTTTGCTTTCACAAAACCATGCTGACTGCTCCCAGTCATCTAATTGTCCTTCACAGATGTTTGGAAATGGTTTTCAGGATTATTTTTACTATTACCTTTCCAGGTGAAGTTGACTGGTGTGTGGTTCCCTGGATCCTCTTTCCTGACCTTCCTGAACATGGAAAGTGACATTTTCTTTCTTCGGTCCTTGGGAATGTTCCCTCACATGATGTTACAAAGCTTCTTAGTATATAAAATACTGGGGGTGTTCAAGACATTTTTGAGGCTTTTTCTTGCCTCTAATGCCTGTAATTCTTTATAAGCATTTCCATGGCTATTTGCCTAATTTTTAATTAAAATAAAATAAGACCAGAACAAACAGCTGCACCTGAACAAATATTGCTCAGATAATTGCCTACCATAAAGAACTAAAAGGAGAGTTGCCTTTATACTATGCTGAACATTTGTACTCTGTTGTTATTGGGCTCTGTTTAACAAGCAAATATAAAAAAATGTAATTTGGCTTTACAACATAATTTTTTGACAGAACATAATTATGAATAAAATAATTTCTTGTCCCTCAGAACTAGTACTTGATCAACTGCAAATGAAACACGGGGGCAGGAACTGAAGGTGAGCAGTGACAATCCCAAGTGCTGTTCAATTGTCTGCAATGCAGGGAAGTTTTTTAAGGTCATTAACAGCCTGATGGCAGCAGAGAACATTCCCCTGTACCTTTTATCAGTGAACAACTGAACAAAAAGCACTTCAGCCTTAGAAATCCTAACAGGAGATGATCTAACAAAGAGACAGATCTTTGAAAAGGTAATCTTTTATATTATCTCCCCACTTGAAAGAAAAGATAAAATGGATCAGACAGGACTAGCTGCAGTGATCCTAAACTGTCCAGAGGATGATGTATTTTAAAACAGGTATTTTAAAACTCTTGCAGAAACCCATATTATTCAGCATTTTCAATGTTTAGTGTCTTACAATAAGTATGTGCCCTCAGGATAGTTCTGTGCATTATTCATTGTTTGTCCAGGATAAACACACTTGGTTTTCCTACTCTGAACAAAGGTTGCTCGGGAGGCACACTGTAATATCAGCAAAGGTAATCTCAGGACAACACATGAATAATGGAACAGAAAGTGAAGTTAGACACCTTCCTATCTGCATAAATCTATAAAAAGTATTTCAGTATGATAGATGGTGGTGATAGCAGACCGAATGTTGAACTACATCTCTGCATTCAAGCACACAGATGCCTTAAATAAATTATGTTTCAAAAGAGAGCCTCTTAATTCTGAAAATCGGCTGCAGCAAAATGTCTTTATGGCTTGGGCTAATATTTTTTATTATTCTACTCATTAGAAATCAATATCAACACTTTCTGAAAGGTCAGACAAGATGGTCTGTTCATTGGTATGAGTAGTATTTCAATGTTATCTGTTCTGCAGCCTAAAAATGTACAAAAAGCAATCACTGAAATCCCACTGCATATAAGATAAAATACTACAATGATGGGTGGGCACACTAGTTGAAAATTAATTTTTAATTCTTTAATGTCATTCTTTAAAATTTGAAACTCATTAATAAACTTAAAGGAGCTTGTAATGCAAGTATCTCGTACACAACACCCCTCTTTCCTTGAAAAAGCTAGGAACCCCCAAAAATGTTCTTGGAATTTTGCCTGCACCTAAAATCAGAGTTTTAGGGACTGCAACCACTCCTGCGCTTCCTGAAGCACAGTGTAATTGTAATGCTTGGCACTATTTCATAACCTTACTGCAAGTCAAGCCAGAAGACTAAAGAGTTCAATGTGAAGAAGGAAGATGCTCTACTTTTTCAAGGTTTGTTATCCTATTTTTATGCTCCCTGTCATTTGCTGTCTTTTCTCCATCTGCATTTTATTCCTGTATCATTTTTCAGCTCTGTTTTGTGTGCACTGATAATAACATCATGTAACTGAATGAAATGCTGCTTTTCAGGAGCTGACATTTTAGTTACTTTTGCTTTGTTTCTGCTACCGCACATAGAAAGGGTCCAGGGAATGACAATGGAGGAATTGGAGAGTAAATAATCTCATTTGTAAAGGTTCACCAAGCAGCACAGCACAAAGGAATTAACAAGATGTTCATGGCAGCTCTTTCGCTCTTTAATCACTTCTCTAACATGTGGGAGACTTTCATTGCAAGGAAAAAGGTATCTCAAGAGAGGAGTTCACTTTTACTAGAGATATTTTTTGCCTTCTCGATAGCACTATTAAGGATAACAGCAGTCCTTGGATTTTATTTCCACTTAACAGTCTCGTATACACTCCCAGAGCCCACACCTCTGAGGCTGTTTCAAGCATTTCCACATCAACTACCCTGAGCAAATCTACCATGTACTCCTTCAGAGACCCTCTGGCACTAAAAAAATGCCACCTTGGTCCTAACTCATATTTTCCCCATCACATCCTGGGATGCCCTCATGCAGTTCCAGGTAATGATCTGCTCCTTCTGCAGGGTCTCAGCATCCAGGACCCCAGCGGTCCTCATGTGACATTCCCATGGAAATGAGGGGAGCTGGGTGCTTCGAACAGCTTCAGGCACCGGACAAAGCACCATCTGTCATTGTGCAACACCAGATGCATAGAACAACCAAGGAATCATGCCACCAAAACCGACACCAGTCGCAATTTTAGGATCGAGCATTTCCCTATGCTTTGGGAGCATGCCCAAGGGTTATCCAAGGGCTACTAGGTGAAGGGGAGAAGCAGGGAATTTATTCGTTAAGGAATTGGCATAAGCAATATAACAAGACTGCATACACAGCCTGTAAAGCTTTAATGTTTTTACATCAATCAGCAGCAGTTGGTCAAACAGCAAGGAGAGTTCACACTGTATCTGCTCAAAGGGAAGCAGATCTGTGACCACAGCATGACATCCCTATGGACCTCTGTCGTCAGTAGGGGCGGGAGGACGACACGGTGATCAGGGATACCAGCCCCTTTATTACAACAGAGCTTCTACTTTATACACTTCTGGGTGTCACACATGTACATGCACTATTGGTTTAGCATAAACATAACAACTCATGATTGGACACAC
>JAYRBT010000001.1:48190291-48202510 GCA_036023395.1 Myiotriccus ornatus
TCAGACATGCCTGACAGGAAGTCCACCCTGTGCCACAGTCCTTACTCTCCGTGGTTAACCCTCTGCCAGGTGTAAAGCTCCATCTTCAGTATCTCAGCTTACAGAGAGCCCAGAGCTAGCTGGGCTCCCCCACAGACCTCCAGGGTTCAAGGTACCTTTGCTACATCTGACCTCTCCCCACAGGACTGTGACAGCCAGAAAAGATCCAGCTAACCCAGGAACTACTTGTTGTCTTGCTTTTCAACACAAGCAGTATTAAAACTAAACCACTGAAGGCATTTGAATCACAAAAATTGCCGAGAGACAAGAAGAAACTAAGTTTATGCAGACAGTGATTTAAAAAATTACATATATAGATGAAACAATATACAATTTGAGTGCAAATGAGTTACTGAATGCTGCACTTATCAGTATTTACTGTAGCAGCAAAAAGCATTAATAAGTCTTATAAACCACTCATATATAACCATTCAGAATCCAACTCTCTTTATTCTAACAGCCAGTGAGGGGGTTATGTCAAAGTGCCCTTTTTCCAAATCATACGAATGTTCTCTGATATTTTGTTACAAAATACTTATTCAAAGGGAAGGAGTCCCTCAGCTTAGCTTTTCAATGTTGAGTGATCCTTGATGAGATATAGTTTCCCAGATGAATAGGATGAGGTAAGACCTGTGAGAGTCTATGAGAAACCCAAAAGGGACACAGATGTGAAAGTATGGCTCTTGTTGGCACATGGCAAAAGCATTTTAACTGAAATATCTCTTGCATTTCACTTCCCCTCTTTGAATCCGCTGTGAACCTTGGGAAAGAAAGCAGAAAAATAAAGAAATCTCCTCTTATTGCTCACTGCCATAAAACTACCTCTCAGCTCTCTAAAATCAGCTCCACTCAGCATGAGAGAAGTGTTATCCCAGCACAGAAATATCCAAACAAAGGAGCTGAGATCATGCACTGAATGAATCCCCATTTATTCATACCTACAAAGAAGTTTGCAGTCTTCTTTAGGGGTATAAAACTCCTCTGCTCTGATTTCCTGGGGTCTTTTAATACCACTTGTGTAAATCAGCTTTGGGCACACAGAGAAGATGGTAAAGAATCAAGGCCCACTGCCTGGTAAGTTCAGCTCCAGCTCTGCAAGCACTGGAGTTCTGTCGCCAAGATTTGCTGGAATAGTTTTACTGATCCTTTGTCACTCACACAGAGTCAGATCGTGTCAGCAGTGCACAGCTGCGGAAGGTGGGCTGTGCCATCACAAAAACGTGTCCTGGAGGAGTAACTTTGGCCAAGGTGCTTCCTGAACTATGTCTTCACTACTCTGCTGAAATGCTATTTTCTCTTCTTGCCCCCACCCTAGCCTGTGCTAAGCCAGGTTTTCTTGCAGGGCTGACTCTCAGCCATTTCACTACTCTCATTCAGCTCACTGAATAAACAGATAAAAACCAGCATTGCTTCGTGGGAGAGGTCAGGAATCACCAACCACTTTTAGTGGCTGACAATATCTAAATCAGCTAAAACAGGTTATGAGACCACATGTGGAGAATCAGGTAATGCTCCTTGGAGCTGCACTAACAGAAATTTCATTAGTTGCTCTACTATTTTTAAGTAAGGGAGAAAGGAGAGCCATGAGAGTATGAAAATACTAAAAAAAAAATTCATACTTCCTTTGTCTGTATATCTGAAAGCCATTACTCTTTTTAAAATTCAAATATTCATCTGGTAGATCACAATTAAAACTGACTATTCATACAAGATCCTTGGAAACAGATTGGAAAAGATTATGTTTCATCATGTAAACCTAGTGAAATACAAATAGTAAATAAGCAGCTAAATAAAAATGAGTTCTCTTTCAGTATGTATATTTTAGGATTATAATAATAAAACAGTAAACAGGAAGTTTTGATAAAGTATGAGGTTTTATTGACAATATCTGTTTGAAAGCAGATATGTAATGTAGTATCAATAATCATAATTACATTTTCTAACACAGACACAGCTAACAGAACCTTCCAAAAGGCAGCTATATACTCCTGGTCTTCTAACAAAGACCAAATCATTGAATACACAGTTCAGCTTAGATGTCTCAAAATAAAAAGTGATCAAAAGATTTAAAGCAAGTTTCAAAGACTTCCCCACCAGTGGGAAGGAGGAGAGAAAAGTAAAAGTGAGAAAACTCGTGGGTTAAGATAAAGACAGATTAACAGGTAAAGCAAAAGCCACATACACAAGCAAAGCAAAACAAGGAATTAAATCACTGCTTCCCATGGGCAGGCAGGTGTTCAGTCATCTCCAGGAAAGTCAGGCTCCATCACATTAACCAGTGGCTTGAGAAGACAAACGCCATCACTCCGAATGTACCTTGCTTCCTTCCTTCTTCCCCCACCTTCGTATGCTGAGCATGACACCACATGATATGGGATATCCCTTTGGTCAGCTGGGGTCAGCTGACCTGTTGTGTCCCCTCTCAATCCTTTGAGCACCTCCAGCTCACCTGTTGGTGGGGTGAGGTGAGAAGCAGAAAAGGCCTTGATGATGTGCAAGCAGCACTCAGCATTAACAAAAACATTTCTGTGTTATCAACACCATTTCCAGCATAAATCCAAAACATAGCCCCACACCAGCTCCTATGAAGAAAATTATTCCTACCCCAGGCAAAAGCAGGACACATATCATCTACCTTCCATTCAAAACAACATCTTATGACATTACGTTTATGTGTTAATTTAGTAAGTGCATGGTAGTTTTTTGTTTTACTTAAATTACATTCAGCTTTTGAAGAATTGTGGAATTATTTGTGAAGCCATCATGAGCAATCAGGTAATGTCCTCCAAATTCATTAAACAATTAATCTAGGCTATTTTTAAAATCTTTTTTCCAAATCCATGTCCTCAGTCATTGTGGGTGGGCAGACCAAGTTCTTTAGAAAAATGGACTCAGAACTGGGTCAGCACATTTTGACGTACATTTTGGTATCTCAAAGAGTTATTGTTCATGGTTTAAGTAAGTGGAAATCAAGAAGAAATAAAATGGATTTTAAAAAATTGTGTAATTAATATGTGAACTATTAATATGTTTAAAGTTTTAGTGTTCCCAGTAAATAGCCAACAATCTAGCACTTTTAGTCTTAGTATTCTGGGGTATAAAAAACCCCCACACTAGTAAACTTAACTATCTAGGGTTCAACTTTGAACTACCTTCTTGGCACTACAGCTTGAAATCAGTGTGATTTAGAATGGACACGTCCTTGATTTTCCTGAGAGGACTAAATTGACAATATTGTTTGGACTTTTTAGACGCAGCCCTTGCTCTCAGAATGCATACCAAGTAGGATTTTTATAATGCCACCACCCTTAAACTACATATGAAATGTATTTGCCTACGTTTATCCTGCAATTAGGAAGACTTATGAATAACACAGAGCAGTATACCTCATAATTACTGATCCACTCAAAGCATCATACCTATTCCAAAGGTCTTCGGTGTCCAGAACTATCTGGCTGCATGATTTTTGTGTGCAGCTTTCAGTTTTATAAAGCAAGTATTTTGTGTACAGAAAAACTATATTCTTATTTTCAATCTGAGCTGTGAAATATCCCTTCAGTTGTTCAGTGTGCTAGTCTCAACTTTTTAGCAGCAATAAGTTGAACAAATCTCATCACAAAGTCACATTATGCAACAAGGTTAGCACCTGGCAATATATACAGAAGCCAACTGACAGGTAAATGCAAACAAACCTGGGCAGAAAGCAGTATGTCAAATACTTGGTCTGGCACAGGAATCAGTATCTTATGACTTTATTAATCCAGCAGTGACCACCTGATCAGTTATATACCTTCGTGGCTCCTTTAGGCAATGTGGTTCCATACTATCTGCTCACTAAATCCACGGCCCAGCACCTGTTTTGGCCATGAGCTAAGGGTAACAGTGATACCCCCACTTCCTGGTTGTGAATTCCAGTTGTGAATTCTGGTTGTGGTTACACAAGCAGCTGACTGCATCACGAATTTACCAAAGTGGAATGTCTTGATCTAGTTGCTTCCCTGCCCTTCTTCCTCTGTCCCTCTTCAATGCCCAGCTATGCAGCTCTACTTCTTCTGTATTAGCTCTGGCAATCTTCCATTGAAGTTAAAACTCAAATGAACATTAGGACTTCTAAAGCCTGGAAATGTGTACATGGGGAATTCTGCCAAGCAATTCCTTGTCGGGAAGGTGGAAATGCAGCTGTCTAAACATGGGTGTCTAGTGCCATTTGAGAAGCCAAGGTATGGTGTCTGGGAGAGCAGGCATCTCCACAGGTCCCCACCTATATCTGCCAACCCCACACAGACATCTTGGCTGCCACAGGGCTCCTCAAAGGGCACCAAATGTCTGTGCTGAAGCGGCTGAATCCCACCCAGAGTGTCTATCCTGCAATTAAGAACAACTTAAAATTCTTCTTCAGGAGAGTCTGGCATGAAAAAGGTAGCTATTGTTAAGTACTAATTCTATCCCACAAAAACACTCTATAAAAGATGTTGCCCTAACTCCTTGTTTAAAAACTCAACCCTTTTAGTCTTTCTAAGCACACTCGTGAGTTTTAGATTTATATTTTCTGTCAATAGCCCTAAAAACTATGACTCCTATTACAAAGATTGCATTGCATAAGAAAACAGAGCCTTTGATAATAACCACTTTTAATTTAGGATGATGACACACAGAGCATTTATGTGAAATGAGCATAAGCAACAGGGAAAATGAGATTATTACAGCCCTGTGCATCAGTTGGTGACTTCAGGTGTAGAATTAAATGACATCAGAAAGACAGCCTAGAAAATTATGCTGCACGTTTCAGTCTGAGGAAGAAATAGGAATTTGAGACAATATCCAAGGAAGCATGTGCACCCCTGTCCATCTTTACCTGCTCATAAATGTTAAAAAACTCCCTGTTGATTGTACTGCTTCATCCTTGCAGTTACAATCACTAGCTCACCCTCGGCAAAGGTGAGATTCACTGCTGTCTGTTTTATACCAAAATGTACTGTATAAAGAAGTAAATCTTTTACACCAATGACATGTAGAGGAACAGAAAGCAGTAGGACACAAGGGGTTGTAGAATTGATTTTCACCCAGATAAATGAGAAACAAAAGCAGAGCATATTAGACCTTCTATATTCTAATATTCTCCTGAAGCTGAGCATATTAGACCTTCACCTTCCTTTCAGCCCAGAGGACTCCAAAGGGCAAAGCAGGATCTGCTGATCTAGTGCTTTGTGTTACAGCTCACCACCAGCATAGTTAGAGAAAAAGGCTGAAAATACACACGGCTGTGTACATGCACGGGCCCATGATATGTGCAACCAACATATCTCAAAGACATCAGGGTCTAGGGGTGAAGCCTGTACACCTTATGCTACTTTTCCAACTTCCGCCTATTTGTCCAACTGATTTATTGGGATAAGTGTTTTGCCTTCAGGCAAAAAGCCTCTCCTGTTTATTCCTTCACTATTTAGTACACTGGCAAAACAGTTTCATCATTCTTAATAGGTTAAGAAAAAAAGTAAGCAAAGGGCCAGTTGCTTAAGTCACCTGGATTCTAAGTACAGACATGAAAGCAAGGTCTAATTAAATCCTATTTTCTTTCTAGAGTTTCCAGAAATACGATGATGTTTCAGGCAGCAATGGCAACTAGTTTTACATGAGCAGCACACACATACAAACAGTTACCTTCTCAGCCACTCTTCCTCGAGTAGCTCATACCTCATCATGTCACCTCAGTCCTGTATTTTTTATTAAGGTCTTTAATTCATTAAGAAGGTCTCACCTCCCATTTTGGAAAAGTTTTGTTTCCACAGATGCAACACCTATGAAAAACAAGCAGTAAATGCTGTGAATGTAAGTGAAAAAGGTCTCTTATTTGCTATTTGACTCATTATGCAGTAATATCCAGCCAGCCCTCGCACTACTGAGACAGCAGAACATTTGATATGAGACATAGTAACAGTCAGAGACAGCATTTGTTTCTATGAGTTTCAAAGAGCCCATGTGTTAGCACATTCTAGGCTTATTACGACTTTTGACAGGTGAGCATGAGAAGTCTTACTTCTAAAATTAGGATCTCTGTTGTCACAAAAATCTTAATAGGTGAAAACATGCTGCATTTGTGTGTCATTATCTTGGTCATGCTGCTACACACAAATCCAGTCAAGCAGACTAAAGTTAGATTCCCATATGTCTTGTTCAAGGCACAGCTATGTCATTCACCAGAGCAGATCAGGGAAGCAGCATACAGATGAAGCTGGTGTAGTATATATTTAGTGAGTAACATCTTCTTCCTTAGGATCTGTCAAGTATTCTGATGTAGGGAAAATAATTTCAGTGCTTGGTCTAGTATTGTAGTTCCTGTTACTTCCCAATCAGCTATGACCCTCTTCACAAATTAATCAAATCATGCTATTAGAGAAGTCACTTGTGCAAAGTATCATAAATCATCACAGTTTTGCACCCCCTTTTCACTAGTAAAAATGAGAAAGAAAGGCAAGAAGCCACAGAGAACTGCACTGAATGCTTGAGTCCTTTAGAGGGGACAAGCAATTACAGTCTTATCTATTCAGACTTTGGCAACTGATTTCTATCTTTTGGTTCCCCTGCCAGAAAAATCAGTATAATTAGATGCAAGTGCACAGTAAGCAGTTTGAGGAAGGCATCTGAAGGGTCCGTAGGCATCTGAAGGATGGTGAATGCAAGTACCTCAAGACAGTGCCTCCCTCCGTGAAAAGATTAAATTTCAAAATGCATTTCCTCCATTATTCCCTAAGGACAAATCTCCACGTGGCATGTTTTGCAGCAGGTGTTTTGAAGTCTTTGAGCATACTCCCCTCCTCAATTTGATAGGTGCCAAAGCAGCTCCACCATCATCTCCAGTCTGTCCACCCTTACCAGAACTAACAGAAACTGGCAGAGCTCAGTTCACAGATATCATGAGCTAGTAGTTGCTAGAGTCCTGCCTGAAATCTCACGGTTGGAATAAGACACTTCTGGACTAAAGACTCTGCAAAGGAATACAAATTTTTAAAAGATAAGATCTGTTCCAGATATTGGAAACAACTAAGACTGTATTTAAGAATGCAGTTTCTACGTATTCCTGTGATCCTGGCCTTCAGTAAATGGAAACAGGATTTTCTTGAATCTAAATTAAAAAAATGGACAAGCTCTGCTTAGTATAAAATGATGTAATTGTAGATATTTACACTTCATTTAAAAATAGTTCTCAATATCAGGAGACAAAGGAAGTGTCAGCTCTTAGCACTAACAACTTCGTCTTTTATCTCTCTTCTACTGTAGCGTTTGTTAACATAGGAAAATGAATTTGCAAAATCACATATTTAACAGAACTTGTCATAACTGAGCAAAAAGAGTTGGCCAAAGTGTAATGCAGCAGCTGAAGAGCACTTGTTCTCTGTACACTTCAAAAAGGCAGGAAAGTGTCGAGCAGAAAAGTGTTTAATGCCTTTTCCCTGTCATTATATCAAATAATTCAAATTTGATAAGTTTGAAATTTTCTGAAAGATTCCCTCGTCCTTCATTGTTGATAGGTCATTAACTGAGGAAATGAGAAGAAGCAGGAAAGTTGGGTACAGAAAGTCATGTTAGCTGCTCAGAGCATCGCTCTCTCTTCCAAAAGACACTGTGACAATATTGTGTTCTCAGGTGTATGAAAAGGCCCAAAGCAGGAAAACTATTTGTTATTAATATAATCAAATGAGTAAATTATCATTTGCAACTCTGAATGATTTTTCCAGACATTCATTTCAAGCCTGTTTCCTTGTTTCCTTGGAAACTGAGAAATGAAGAAACCAAATGAATCCGAATTGCCCTTGCATATCCCTCTGTCGTGTACAAAATTCTGTCTCATTAAAAGTTGTGCTACAAAATTTATGTTATGTGTGGCTTCCAAATATCTATTAAGTCATCAAAATAAGCATTTTTAAAGACAAATGGTGCAGAGATCAACTGGTAAAAAAATCCAGCTTCCTATTCTAAAATATACTGAGCTTCAGAGAGCTTCCAGACAAACCACATGATCTTTACAAGTGTGCAGGCCACTTCATTAAGTGACAGCCCAGCTCTCAGCCCTACAGCCAGCATGCACACCTTGTGAGTAATCATTTCAGTTTGGAAATTCAGCCTTTAGCATCCTTGTAGGAACACAGGTATTCTAATTTGCTTGCAAGGGACTTAAGTATTGTTATTTACTATTATGAAGAGCTACCATTGTTATTACATAAATTACAGAAAATAAGGCCAAGAGAGTTCAGATATAGTCCATTTCCTTCCTCTTCCATGCAGTGGCCTTTCTTGCACAGATTCCAGTTCAATATTTCCTCCACATCAGCTTGTCTCCTTTACAGTGTCCTTCGGCTTTCCTTTTCATACCTTTGGTACTGGCCCTCACATTCAGCAAACCAATATTTTTCCCTGTATACCCCCATATTACCTTCTTCGTTGCTTCTCCTTCAACACATTTTTATTCCTTTTCTTCCCCCACACAGTCTTTTCTCAGCTCACCTGCCTCCATCCTCCCTATTATTCCAATCTCTTCCCAAAGCAGCATCCTCTTCCTGTCAGCTATATGCTGCTGAAATCTTTTAAGACATTACTGGTGTGAAAATACTGGGGGGTACAGGGATGGAACTTGATTGACACACAGTTAATGCTGGCCCCTTTCCAGTCACTGTCAAACACATCACAACTTGACTGTCAACTCCCTATTTTTGTCTGCTTCAAGTATTTGCCAAATATGGGACACAGGGACATAGGACATCATGGATTTCAGCCTTTTTTAATAAAATCAAGTATTTCAAAGAGTAATAGATAAATAAATAAAGCACTATGTTGTCATAGCCCCCTCCTTCTACACTCTAAAGGACATGTGAGTTAGAATTGCCTTCTATAGGAAGTCACTGGTTCTCAAAACTGATTTCTACGAACATTAGAAAACCAAATTTTGTCTAACCTGTGGCTTTAAGAACTATCCTAATTAAATATAATTACAAAATCTAACTACCCTGAAGACAAAGGGGCTCTCCCAGTCCTTATTAAGTCACAATTTTCACTCTGTTACTTTTTTTCCCTTGAATGGTAGAAATTTCGTCCCAGCATGCACACTGCCCATCAGTCCCACAGTGGCTCAGCTGCATTGGTTGGTGTACTCTAGGGAATCAGACAAGATTTAATTTCTTGCCCTCTAGGAGATGAATATTGTGTATACAACTTTTAAATTCTTGGTTTCCAGTAGCTTTTGAAAGTTGTGTGTAGAGATTTAATTGGGGCTCTCATGCAATGTTACACCCCTACAAAATTTCAAGATGCCTTCTAAGAGCTTAGTCTAAACCTATAAGATGGCACAGCTTGCAAAGACCTCGCAGGTGCTCAAGGTACTGACAGTGTTTTTCCTGTATCTCCTCAGAATGCCCTTTGGTTTCTGCTCATCATAACTTACCTTCATTAATGAATTGCTATAATGATCAAAATCTAGAGTGAAGATTCTGGTTTTTCTCATAAAAAAATTCCCAAGACACTGGTCTATGTAGATGAGATGCCTCCAGACCAAACAACTGACCTTGTGCGGAGTAGAGGGATGCAATGAGGAACACTGTAGAGCTGGTTAATCAGCAAAAAGAACACAAAATGTGAACAGATAGTAAGGGGATTCTCAGTGTATAGGTATTTATCGCACAGTTTCCCTACAGAACATCAAAGATGAGATTTTAGGGAAGGCTGAAGCAGTGAAGCAGCTGATGGTACAGAAAACACTGTTACCTCCTCACTCTGAATGCTCTGACATCGACTCAAAGCATTTAAGAGCTTGCAGTGCAGAATGCCGAGAGCACTAAAAGGCAGGCGGAGGTCTATTACCCCACTCTCCCCTAATGGCTCTGTGCTGCCTGGCAGTTAATGCACAGCACAGATGGTGTACAGATGATGTATAGACAACAATACCTACTTTTTCACCAGCCTGTGACACCCTGTTAGATACATCCTTGTTGGATAAAGAGTTCCCATTCATAATTACGGAGATTCAAGAGTTTAAAATGCCAAACCAATTGCTATGAGTTATATGTTTTATTTCATACAATAATTTAGTTTCCACACAGGTGTCTAACTACAATATAACATATGTTTTATAGTGGATGACAAACTAACATGAGTCATACATGGTCCAGTTTTAGCCTGGAATCAACCCAAAACAATGTGGGGCTTACTGACTATTTTGTTATTCTGTCCTTTTGCCTCTCAGCAAATGCTCCTCACAAATTTTGAAGCCTTCACCAGTTTCACATGTCAAGCGAAGAATTGTGATACAAATCTCAAAGACACTGGATTCTTTGAAATTTCATGAGAATTCAGAGTAGAAGAGACACTCCAATTAGTCTCTCCACTAATGTCACCACTAATTTTACAGTTCTACTTGAGCTTCTTACTAATTTGGAAATAATAATGACACGTCTCTTGACTGGTGGCTCTGTACACGGATGTCAGCCCAGCACAGACACAGCTGGTAAAAACTAGAGGTGACTTTGGCAGGAGGAAGAGATGCAGAAGATTCAGTGGAAGTAAACAGGGAGAACGAACATCCCTCCCTAAGCAACCAGGCCTCATCAGCTATGCTGCTTAAGGAACAGTGTGTTTCTCATAGGAAAAAGACACCAACCTGCTTTTACAAGCCTATTTGCTTAAAGCCGAGTGGAAGCTGGTATATATCTTGGTATCTTACAGCTGATAAACTTTTTATTTCCCAAGCAAACGCATTCACCCTTATAAGAATAACCTACTCACAACTTGTCTGCATTCCTACCTTTATTCCTCAGTATTATTACAAGTGATCTAAAGCAACATGAACGGGCTTAAGTCTTTCCTCGTTGACTTTTTTCACGTATACTGTCACCTTGCAAGTTACCTGACACCGCAGATTAAACCCCCGTCCTTTACCAGCCCCTTAGCGAGCAGCTAATGGAGTGGTGGTCCCCCCGGGATGCCTCTCAGCAGCGGAACCGCGTTCCTGCCCCTCCCGATCACAGCGCAGGGCACTCACTGCAGCTTCTCCTTTTTCGGATTTTTCTTAACCCTTTCCGGCGCATTTTAGCCCCTCTCTCCAACCAGGACTTCAGTTTAAGACCTCCCTGCTGTCAGGTGATACCGGCACTGCCGTTTTCCCGCAAAGCCCCTCTTTTATACCCTCTTTTCTGTTTCGCACACCGAGCATCTCTCCTGCCGGGCGGGGTTATCCGACCCCGGACACTTGCTGAAGAGAGCGGCGCTGGGATCGTGTGACACAGAGGGAACCCGTCCGGCCTGCAGCCGCTCCGGGCGCTGCCAGCCGGGCTCCACCGCCAGGATCCTGCCACCTCTTCCCCACAGAGCGACGTGATCCCGGCCGCCTCTCCCGGGAAAGCTGCCTCGCTTTCCTGCCGCGTCGCCGAGGTCGCTCCGCGTGTCCCCGAGGGGCAGAAGGCAGCGGCGCCCGCCCCGGCCCGGCCCAGCCCGGCCCACCGCCCCCCTCGCCTCCCGGGGCGTCCCGGCGGGGAGGAGCCCAGGGAGCGCCGGGCGGGGCGGCGCGATCTCGCCGCTGGCTGGGACTGCCCGGAGCCGCCTCCGCCTTCCCCGTCTTCCCCCGCTCCCCCGGCGGCGGCGGCGGCAGGACCCAGGTGAGAGCGGGGCGGTGCCCGGCTGCACTGGGGGAGGGCCCGGCCGGTGGCGGCGGCTCCCGGTGGCGAAGGAGGGGCCGGAGGGAGGGAGGGAGGCCGGGCTCAACTTGACAGGAGGGAGGGCGCGAGAGAAGGAGGCGCCGGTGGCTGCGCTCGCCGGGCGCGGGTGAGTGAGTGAGGGAGCGAGGGAGTGAGGGAGCGAGGGAGCGAGGGAGCGGGCGGCGGCGGCGCGGGGAGCGGAGCGGGCGGCTGAGCTCGGCGCGTCCCCGGCGGATGGCGGGCGGCCGGAGCGGGGAAGGCGGTGCTCGGCCGCGCCCCGGCGGGCGAGGAGGGAGGCGGAGACACCGGGCGGTCCCCGGCTCCGCTCCGGGGGCTCGCGGTGGCGGCGGCGCCTCTTCCCTCGCGGCGGCCCGGAGCAAAGTTTCGGGGATGCCGGTGAGGTGGGGGCTCCCCCCTGCCCCTCCGCCGCCACCCCCTCTTCGCCTCCCTGGCGGAGCCCGGTCGCCACCCGGCGGCCGCACACCCAGCGCCCCATAGC
>JAYRBT010000001.1:48202610-48230134 GCA_036023395.1 Myiotriccus ornatus
AACATGTGCTCATCAGTTAAAAAGTATTATGCTGAGGGGAAAAAAAAAGCAGCAAAGAAAGACTCTCTCTGAAACTGAGATCTCAACTGCCATAGGTTACTTCAAAAGGTGAAATAATAGATACTAATGGATAATGTTTTAATTTAAAAAAAAAAAAATTTCTTCCCAATGCTTAAAAAAATATTAAAGATTTTGCAAGTCAGATCAAGTGTTCTTACGTAAGATCAGTGATATTTTTTTTAAACCAAATTGTTTTCTCCTGTCTAGCGAGTATCTAAACGTGCTGTTCCGCAAGTTAAGGGTATTACATAGTAAGCTCCATATGCTGTGTCTCACCAGTGCTTGCCTGGAAGGGTTATATAAAAAATAAATTCAAAACTACATAAAACAAGACATATTTCCTTCAACAACTGATTAGGATTGAGATTGTTGCTGACATCAGTTCTTCAAAGAATGGAGAAAATAATTTTGAGTAGTAACAGGAGAGTGCTAAGGCAGAAGCTGTAACTGGAGGGTCATCTGCACGTAATGAGGAATGTGAGGGAAAAGCAACCATGAGGAACAGAAATTTCATTGTAAAGTCGTATGGCCTGATTTTTGCTGACATTGCCTCACAGCAGTCATTTATATAAAAGTTCCTGTAAAGTAGCCAGTAGCCTGATTCATGAAAATTTTTGTTGACAGCGATTTATGTTTACTTTGGATATTTAGAAGTATTTTCAAAGGGATGAAGGGCGTGGTGATTGACAGCCTAGCTATTAAAGGTATCGAATGAGCTAAGAAGTGTATGTTTGTGTGCATGTCCTGTTTATAAATTGCAGTGAGGCAAAGAAAAAAAAAATATATTTTTTGGTCTACCACCTGGCATGACTTCTTGGGTAATCTTGATTTTTGAAACATTACTTCTTTCCACTTTGAAACAAAAAAGCAGTTTTAAAGCTGTAGATGCTATTCAGCTGAGTCATTAGGTTCTTGGTCTAAATGGAAGTAGCATTGGTATGAGCTACCTGAACCTGAACTTTATTAGCGCTTTTGAGTAAGACGAGAAAAAAGCTCTTGTCCTGTAATGAGCCAGGCTCCAGCTATGCCAAGCACTTCACTCACATGAAACGCCTGAGTCCTACTCTGAAGGGTGTACAGTCTTGTTTGTGGCAGTACATGTCAGGGAAGGTGGAAAATCTATGCAGTGATACGTGCAATATGATCTTTCATAATTTGAAGAACTGGTAGATAACTGTAGATAATTAAATGTTAGTTACCTTGTGTCAACTAATTCTGATGGTGCTCAGTTTCCTGTTTCACCCAGGTAATTCTTACGCAGGTGTTTCAGCAAGAGGTAGCAGTTTTTTGACTCATTCAGAGTGAGTGCTGTATGCATAAGACCCATCTGAGGGAACTGTGGAGGTGTTACGAGGGCACGTGTGCCTGGTTGGTCTGAAGGCCTCTCTGATATCTCTGATGGCTGGCAGAGCATGATACCTGATAGGAAGGTGTAAGGCAGCAAACATAGTACAGCCTGATTCCATGTCTGTCCCATCTTGATCTATAGTAGATGGAAGTTGGTTGAAACTCTTCCAAACACCTTTGTTCTCATTTTATGAGAGAAATGAAAAATAGCTTACTTTCTAAGACTGGTGTTTCTGGTGGAGCAAAGGAACATAAGAAGAAGGATACCTTTCTACAGCGTAATGAAAACGTTGAGGTGTGAATATCCAAATAGGTCAACCAGAAAGGAAGAAGTGTTAATAATTAAAGACAAAACTAGAGAATGGAAAGGAAAGTTAAAAAAAGAACAAGTAAGCAAATAGCTTGTCACAAGAGCATCTTACTTAAAGTCAGGGAAAGCTTTAAGAACTGCTGTGGCAGAATTAAGAGAAAGAATATATATCTGTAAATGTATTTGAGATTCAGGAAAACATCTGAGTTGAAAATCACACTGCAGCGAGTGCCTACATTGAGATAAGATCTGTCTGAGAGATGTACTAGTATTAGAGAGCAAATTTGAGCTATTACACTGAAGATTCCACCTCCTAATTGGGTAATCAATAAAAATGTCATACACTTGCAGCGTGTTACAGGGTGTATCTTGTGGAAAATGAGTATTTTGAACATGTCATCCTACAACCGAGACAAAATCAGGAAAACTGAGGTGTATGATGTAGTTTGTGTTTGGGCCAGAGATGCCTCGGTTTTGGCATCAGCTCACCACTCTGTGTGACCTGGTACTATTCTCTTAGGAGTAAATTAGCAAAAGATGGGTAGGGTTCACTAGTTACTACATCTTGTCTCTGAAAAAACACCCAGAATTAGAGTCACAATCAGGGGCTGTTTGGAAATTTCCTGCAGTGAGGAAGTTCTGACACATCATGCTGGGACGTTTGGAGTGTATGCTATGTAACCTTGTTTCTAAAATATGGATAAGAGTTTGTTACAAAACTGAGAAAGAAATAAATTTATACGATACCAGTAATGGAAAACAGCTTGTTTAGGGATGGTCCGTGGAAATTATGGCGAAGAGCAGGAAGAAAATACTGTCAAGTTGTTCTTCATGCCAGCTGATGCCTGTGGGCTGTGCTTGTGGGACATAGGCTGCATTTTGACTTGCACAGCAGTATTTCTTGGGTCAGTGTTGCCTGAGTCCGTTCCCCAGTGGTAGTGGCGCAGATTTCATATTGGCTTATAGGATGGTATATTTTTAGCATATGTGTGGTAGGTCTGGGCAAACAAAATTTGTTCCTGGCTGGCTGATGCTTCCAGACACTGTTCAGTTAGGGCAAAACTCAGAGGTGAGTGTCAGAGTCCTAAGAGGACATGTCAGTTTGACAGCTCCTCAATGGAAGGATAATAGTATTTTGAATCTTGAAGGCATAACTCCAACATTACCAATTAATCCTCTGCAAAATGCTTAGTTATCATTTATTATTTATAGATAAGGCACAAACCCCTTACAACCTACTTAATTACTGTAATGAATTCACTGAACAAGCTGATGATGAGAGTTCGGTGATGCATGAATCTATCATGTATCTATGAAAATAAGTTAATTTTAGTCTATTAGATTCCATTTAATAGGCTTCTGTTTAAATATTTTATATAACTGTACCCAAATTGCCTGATATCTTTGCTCGGGAAATACAGACATGCTCTTCATTTCCATCCTACTATCTTCCATTTTGACACAGTTTACAGTGTAAACATGCATTCCCTGTGCATTATTTACTGTCCTCCTGCTTCTGCCTGTTTTGCTTCTCATCGCTAGGTGGCAATAGCTGAACAGTCACTTTACAAACAGGAGGGAAAACAAAATGGTGCAGCAAAACTAGTGAGACATAAACTAAGAAGGATTTCTGTTGCTTTATTTAGAGCTTAGCACATGAAATCAGGTTTGCTTAATGAAATCTTATTTTCTGCAGGGTTTTCTGTCACTCTGTACTTTTAATTTGGACCCTAGCGCGGTGTTTATTTTACCTTATAAATCATGGGACGTTATAGTACATAAAATTCAATTGATTTAGATAACAATTTGATCTTCGTTTTAACAGAGGATATTAGTAAAGCATGTGTACAAGCTGCTTTGCTAATACTTAGCTTGAATTGTTTTGTGTTAGGCAAACTATAATAAGCTAAGCTAAAAACCCACTTAAAAATATTCTGATATAAGGAAATAAGCGCATAAACTCAACAAATGCCAAGTTGAAGAATATAAACTCACTACATATAAATACTGTGGGTTTTTTCTGTTTAAAAGTAAAAAAAAAATTATTTTTTTTTGCTGGCTTACACATGGATTTGTTTTTTCCTCCTGAACTCATAGGGAGAAAATCAGGTACCTAAAGATAAGTGTCTAAAACCAAGCTTCCAAATGCTTCAGAAGGCTGTGGATCTAATGTATGTGTTGTGTCATATCTGCCAGTCTCTGTGAATAACTCACATACCTTAGGGTATCTATAATCACACTAGACACCTATATTTAGGCACCTGAATAGTGTTCAACTATGACCAGCTAGCACAGCCTTTCAAGAGCAGAGCAGAATGAGGTTCTCAGAGAAGGGAATGTGAAATCATGAGCACAATGCAGTCTGTTCTGGGATAATGACAATATCATAGGTCCTTTTTCTTTTCCTCTTAGGTGTGTTCTGCTCTGGTATCAAATAGATCTGGGAATTATTCTTTGTAGGGTTGCTTTATTTTGCTCAAGAGGACTAGATTGTATCAAAATGACAAAGACCTTAATAAGCAGTCTTTACTTACTCCTGGGGTGAAAAACTCCAGACAGCTAAACTTTTATAGAAACTGTACCAGTAAAAATCCAAGTTGATTCCATGGAAATCAGACACAGGGGAATAATTCAACATACAACATTATTTGGCCAAAAGGACATAGCATTTGACCCAAGTTAAGGAGGAAGAGCTGTATGGAGGCATAGAAAATAATAATAATAAAACATGTTAAACTTTCAGTACTTCAGCAAAGCTACTTATGGCTTTGGGATCTGTGTCCACATCACTACTTGGAGGACAAAATTTGAGTCCAGTGTTTATAGTTGCTTTTTTACTGTTGTCATCCATTAGAGACTTTCAGCTACTCTTTGCATTTAGCCTCAGATTCTGAAGAGTTAAGATTGCAAAATACAAATAGGTCCTTTCATACCAAGCTAAAATGAGCCATGGAAGATTGTGCAAGACTGTGCTATATTCAAATCTCCATGTGCTTTTTTAAGGATTCCTGCAAGCATTGCTCAGAACATAGAGGACTAAACTGTATGACTGTTATGAATTGTAGACATTAAAACTGTAAACAAAATTGCTACCTATGCTACTAAATATTAAAAATCTAAATACCCAGTTGACAAAAGTAGTTACTCTAAACATCATGTGTATATAGTGAGGAGAAACGGGCTGCTTTGGACAAATAATTGTGCTCTGTACTGGAACTCTTTGGAACTATTGTGTCATGCTGAAGGCACTCACCTCCCAGTGTAGGCATCTGAGCTGGATGCCTCAAGACAGATATTGTGAATACCTCCAGCAGTATGTGTTTTTGTTATTCTTTTTCCTTTACTGAGTGAAAGTTCTGAAGTCCATTTTTCAGATGTTTTGTGATTAAAATCGCTGTTCATGCAATGTTCTGCTCGTGAGAACAGTTCTGACCGTGCTGATGAACAGCATCTCCCACCTTCTTTTTTCCAAAGCTGGGTCATGGAAACTCCACAGCTCCAGACTTTGTTCAGATAGAAGGGGGTATAAGCCAGTTACGCAAGGCTCCTGGATACATATCTACCAGAATACCTCTGATCTCAGAAGGCAGATGAGAGAAGAGAAGGTGCACTAGATTTCACAAATGCGTAATGTGAGTTACACACAAATGTTTATAATTTAAACAATTCTTATATTATCATGATGATCAGCAGGTGCTTCATCATGGTAGACCTATGAAAAGCCTTCCATTTTGGATCATTGGTTTCTTACTGTGAAAAAAAAAGTTACTTCTTTTTTTTTTGTCAACTCCCATGAATTAATATCATAAAAGAGAAGCCCACTGTATTTGTAAGTATGTAGGTCTGCAATATCCGTCATCAGACAGCTTATTTTCACTGACAGGTTTTGTAGGCTTTTGCCTGTCTATCTTTCACAGACTGGAACATGTAATTAAATTGTAAATATCATATAGTCAGCAAGAATGGAAGTAGATGCTGTATATCTTCAAAACTTCTTGGTCTTGTGAGCCTCCCAAAAATAACTTCAGAACCCTAGATTAAAATGCTGCTGTTTCTGCCATTTCGGTGTGTTATTCCTGTTTAGGAGTGTTTCCAAAATGTGAGTAAAACCATGATATCTGGAGAATGTTTTATTTGAGCAGATTTAGACTGGGAAATATTTAAATTTATTTAGCATTTAAATTTTAAAAAATAATTTAAGATTAATGAAAGAAGTTATTAAGATTTTAATTGGTTATACTTTTAATTTTAAAGAAGCTGTTAGAGTAAAAGTTAAATTCTGAAGCATATATTAAAAGATGAAAGCAGAAGGTTCTGTGTTGTATGTTAATGTTGTGATGCAATGTTTAAAAAAAGACCTACTATAGATGAAATTTTGGTTCCAAATCACTTTGAAGAAAGTCGGTAAAAATAATGTTAGGGAATCTGCTACTCCTAGACAGATGGCTGAATGTAGCTGTAGCCATTTTATTGTTATTCTGCAGGGAAGTGCAAGTAGGCATTAGGTGATACTTTAACATCCCATACACAAACTCTACTTATGGTAGTCAAATCTAGATATCCTTGGATGTGATAGCCCATTTATTTCTTCACCAAATAATCATAAAGTCAAGAAGAGATTATGCTGGTTAGATCTGATGACTGGTAAAGACAAGTGACAAGAACATTACTGGATCATGTTCACACAAGCTGAGTCAGGATAAGTAAGGATAGATCTGCAGTTTTGAAAAGACAAACTTGAGAAATAAAGGAACTGGTTAATGAGAGTTAAGAAAACTGGTACTTACCTGTGAGGGAAGTCTGGAATTTCTTTAACTTGTAAACACCAAAACCAACCAACCAACAAACCCTTGAAGTTTTCATTCTGCCTGTGAGGGAGACGTGAGACCCTCAGAAGCATCCCATGGGGGCCCACTTGTCACCCACCTCACCTGGTATTCTCCCAACAGCAGCAGTAGAAGGCAGTGTTTGGTAAGAGCGCACACAGGTGTAGCCGCTTTCTGCAGCCCATCTGTCTCGTATGCCCCAGCAAGTTATTGCAGTATTAGAATGTTAGAGGGATGTTTTAGCATCCTTTAGAGATCTAAATTTGTATTTATTATCACCATTTTGAAGATGCTAATGCTGTCTACCTCCATGATCTCCAGCAGCAATAAGTTCCAGAAGCTCACCAGTGTCTGAAAAAAGGAACCCTTTCTTTTGTTTATTTTAAACTGATATCCCAGCCATTTCAGTGAATGCGCCAACATTCTTATGGAAAAGGACTGAAGAGTTATTGGAAGAGTCCCCACTGCATTGTTAATCCAGCTGTGACTTGGGGGTTAGAGAGTGTCAATTTAAAGTGAGCACTATCAAGAGTTCAGCTGAATAGGGGAAGGAATTAAAAGCAAATGGTTAAACATCCTTACTCCTTTTACAACTTTGAAACAAGAACATTGATTTTAAAAAGTCCGGTATCCCATGAGGATGAGAGATGGAGTAAGAATTTATAGGGGGAAGACGAGGCTGCTAGTCATTCAAGACTGAAACAAACTCTGACAGGAGATTGTATTTAAAGGTGTGCATTTCACTGAAAATTGGGTAAAATCCAATATAGATTTAGGAAATATGACTATTTGCAAATTAACCTTCTATTTTTATTTTCAACAAGAGAATTATGATAAAATTAATATATTAGTCATCTTCATAAAAGCACTTGATGTAGCACCATGGGAAAAATAATTACTTAAATCCTTGAACATAGGAATTAATGCAACATTTTTCAGGGTAAATAAGGACTTCCAAACCTACCTGGCATTGTCTCTGCTGAAAAATCGATTAGTGGGATGGTAGGAAGTCATCAGTCCTAGACCTTGGGATTTGCCTTATTTGGTAATAAATTTAACTCTAATTATAAAAAGCTGGAGTATATCAGTTAAAACAAGATGGTACAATGAGGAGATGTTGTCAGTGGGGCAAGTGGGAGAACAAACAGGACAGTGGAGTCTCAGAACATAAATTGGGGCCCAGAGTGGTAGCAAGAGGATGATAATTAGGGAGGAAGAGGTGAGCAACTTGTATGGGTGTAGTTGGTGAGATCCAACCTGAAATACTCTGAACATTTGTGGTAGTCCATGTTCATGAAAGGGAGTAAACAGGTTTTGAGTCAAGAAGGTTTAAAAAGCGAGTTTCCACAACAGCCTTCCATTAGTGAGGTCACAAAACCTTATCTCTAGATGAGGTATGTTTACAGAAGACATTTAGCATATTTTCAGTGAGAACTGCGGGAGCTTGATCTCAATGACCCTTGTGTTCCTCACTTTCCAATCCAAACCAAATATTCCACATACTTAAACTAAAAATAATGTGCAAATATAGTTGCTGACAAAGTTTTTAGAAGAATCAGCAGCAGACAAGCTCTTTTTTTTGGCTCAGATACTATAATTATGAAATGCTGCAGGAAATTTATTCCACTAAGTGTGAAAAGAGTACTGTTATTCCCAGGAAATAATATCTGGAAGGATGATACCAAGAACATATGAAACAAAAAATATTTTGGAAACTGATTCTTTTTCTTTTTCTTCGGTACCATTAAAATATGCATAGTGATGTAGTATTATTATATGAAATAAAATCTTAGGAATATGGAAATTGTACCTAGCAATTAAGTATTTTGTTGAAAATACAGAGTAATTAACAAGCAGTGAATTGCTTCTACCTCATTTTCTTATGTGAATTCATTTCCTTTTTAGAAACCATTATTCAAGATAAAAATTATATCAAACGGAGAATTTTCTGTGACTCTTTCAGAGGTGAATACCAAGCAGTAAGCTCTCTGGGTTATTTGCTGTTACGAATTCAGCCTGCTGTCTCTCATCTTTGTTAAGGGAAGGAAAAAAAAAAAGAAGTGCCAAGAAAAAAATGACAGCACGTTTTTCTGTAGCAGTGAAAGAGAAGCAGAAGCAGCCAGTCTGAATGCTGTGGGTTTAGCGCTCTGGAAGTGCTTCTGTTGTGCAACTGGGCTGAGGGAGAGCCTTTTTTTTCCCCCAACGTCACTGCAATCAGATATATGGGTGCAGCTCTGCTTTACCGCAGCATGATGCAGTTGTGTATAGTTCAGTGTGCTCTTCTTGGGAACAGGCGGAAGGAGAGCAGCTGACCAGAGCATGCAGAGGATATTCGTTAGCTTTTTTTTCGCTAAAGCTAAACAGTACGTGTGAGATTCCTCCAGCTGCAGAAGAGACGGTGTCAGCGGGGCTTCAAGTTGATACTCGGTTTGCAGGAGGAGGTGCCTACGCTCGGGCTGACAGCTTCTGATGGGAAAAAAGCTTCAGACAGGCAAGACTGCACATTATTGAAAGCACAGCTCAGACACCCTTCGGGAAGATACTCTAACTGTTCTTGTGGAACAAGTGCTGTGGTACTGCTTATCCCTTAACCAACCAGAAGAAATTTGCCCAATTGTGGAATGGAATAAATGAAAATACATAGTGAGGGGGTGAGGGAATAAAATACACTTCAGATATAACTAAGGACGAGCCCCGAAGGAAGAGCAAAGGACAAAAATCTTGTGGTGTGTTTTTGTTGTTGCTGTTGTTGAGATTTTTTTTTTCTTTTTATGAGCTTACCTACCATGAACGGAAGAAGTGGATCTGCGGAGACTTCATTTCCTCCTCTGACCCCTCGTTTACATCACTGACTGGTGACAGTCACATCTACATACATAGTACCTGCCACTTCAGCTGCTCAGAATTACAGAAGCCTCTTTGTATGCAGCAGACATGGCTAGCCAGCAGGATTCTGGCTTCTTTGAAATCAGTATCAAATATTTACTGAAATCCTGGAGCAATAGTGAGTAGTAGAAGAGTAATCTTTTCATATTATGAATTGCTTGGTAAATAGCTAGGATAACCTAAAGGATAAAATCTTATCTTTCTATACGTTTGTGTTATGTAAACCAAATAATTTTTGCTTTTGTCAGCTCTAAAAATCAAAATGTCAGAGATTTAAATAGGTTTCATTAACTACAAAGGCTGTAATGAGATTATACTAGATTTTGCTTGATTGAATTCTGAAGTTAGGCTGCTTTCTGGCTCTAATAGTACATTGCAGAGAGTGCATTCCAAACAGCGTTTCCTGTCTACATGTTTGTTTGATTTGTTCAGACTTTATCTAAATATTTTTGAAAATGCTGTTTAATCACAAGGGTGTGGCATAGCTCAGAAGTTATTTTTTGGTAATTGTTCACCGAGGACAAAATTGTAATTATTCTACTTCAGGTCTGAAAGTCATTTTAATGTGATGAAAAGCAAAACATCAGTTGCTTGTAGCTGCACTTCCCACCCTCTATGCTTCATTTCAGAATCTTATGCAATATTTCCCTCCAGAAAGAATCCATCTGTTTATCTGATTCAGGCTGGGTTTTGCAGAATGTAAACAAATAGCATTTTAGTCTTCCTTGGTCTTTTCAGTATTGCTGCTTCTGATTTCCACTGCTGTTTAAATCAATCAGTCTTCAGATTTTTTTAGCAATATTATGTAATGAAGATGTCTGAGTAAAAATTAGTTCTTGCAAATATATTCAGATTAGGTAAGGCCATGAGATAACTCCGGCAGAAATTGCTATTTAATTTAAAATGGATGGACAGTATATTCCTTTTCTGTAGAATGTTGTATTAACAGTACTAAATCTCCATATTTAACTGTTTTTAAAAATGTCTCTGGAAAAATCCAACTTGGCTACGTATTTAATAAGGTTCTGATCATCCTACTATCTATAATTTATAATTTCTGCATAAAAGACTAGTCTTTTTAAATTCTGTGGTATAAAAATATTACAAAATCTGCTCAATACAATGAGAGTACCTTTATACATGCAAAGAAATAAAAATAACACTGTATTAGGTATGTCACATGTAAGACTTGTCTTCATTAAATGATATCCATAGAAACTGTATTTTTCCAGGTCATTTGTAACCTCAGTAATACTGGAGTGCTTATTTGATACTGTTTTTCTACCACAAGTGTGAAGCCACCAGGGAATAATGCTATTGCCTAAACAACATTGCTTATCTGCCCCCCTTCCAAAACATTTTGTGCATATTCATTCAAATCAGTGATCCCACAAGGACTAGAAGACAATTTTGATTTAGTTACCTTCTTGGACTAACGTTAATCAAATACTGAGAACATAAGTGTGTGTTGTGACAACACATTTTATAACAAGCCAGTCACAGTTTATGACAGAAGAAAAACAAGTCAGTTTATGGTGCAGAAATCAAATCAGTTCTGGCATTGTTTTTGCAGTAGCCTACTGTAACTTGAATACAAAGTAAAGCTAGCACTTAAGAATGAAAAAATGACTGCATTATGGAATTAAATGCAATATTTTAAGTTTTTTTCTCTTTTTCCTCTATGCTGAAGTGTATTGAAAGTATTTGAAAATAGGAAAGATAATTATAGTCTGAAATTACAAGTCCCTAAATTCTGTTCTATGGAAATGGAAATAATTTATGAATAATTGGTATTTCTGTCATTCTTTTAGTGGATAAACACACCTTCTACTGTAGGTGAAGAAACAGTAAGAGGAAATTGAGTAAATTAACCCATGTTTTCTTACACGTGGGGGGATTTTTTGCTTTCAGTCTAAAAGGGTATATTCATAAATCTGAACATACCCTTTCTGGCTGAAAAACAAACAGTTTGATAAGAAGACAGAGGGAGTTCAAAAAACCTAGGGCTTTCTTCAGCTCTGTTATGTGATGGGTGGAGCAGAGGAAAACACTTCCCTTGCTTAAGAAACTGCTGGGAAGCCTGCACATGCATGCACGGGAATATGTTTTCCAGAAAATAGGTGCTGTGCCTGCATACTCAAGAGCAGAAGTAGGCTGTATGCCGGGGCATTTACATACCAGCAAGAGGTCTATCATACACTTTTAAAACAAAAATAACTTTGGTTTCTACAGTATATATTTTACTCAAACAGTAATAGTGCAGAGATGCTGTCCATATATGTTTCTGCAAATTGGCACTTGAAAAGAGCAGCTTTATAGTCCCACGAAAACCAGGCCTTTCTACTGATTTGTGTTTTGGCTTAAACAGAACATTAATGTTTTCTAACAGAGTGCCAACCATATCCATTGCCCATACCATGAAATATACTCAGTTATTCCTCTTGGGATGCCAGTTTCCTCTGATTTTCCTATCTAGCATTCTTGACACGCCAGGCAGGATTTCAGTTCAGTGTCACACAGTGCTTGTTGAGGTGTTCACCTAGTATACTGCTTGCATTTTTATTTTCATCACCCAGCTAAGGAGGGAGGTAATTTATGGGCAATGGATTTGGTTCATTTTAACTATTGTTGTCAGAATGATACAGTCAGTGGGTGTTCTCAGTGAGTGTGCGCTCTTTTTCCTAAGGGACAAAAAAGCCAAGTCACAGTCTGGCCTTCAAATCATACCATCAAACTCAGAGACCTCAAAATACTCCTTTGCTCCGCATGTGTCTGTAAGATACTGTGCACATCATGCTGTCTGAAAAATATTCCTGTAACTTGTTGAAGATGGGATCAGAACCAGGATTCTCTAGTTGGAAAATAAGAATAATGATATCATTTTTTTTCCAATCTCATTTGTGTTCTGATGTTTTCTTAAATATTCAAGTATTTTTGATCAATGCTGCATTGTTCAACAACTATGTTAATCATTTGCATTACTTTTTGAAAGTACTGCTAAAATGGCTATGTTTGCTTAAGGTGAGTGGTACTCATTTGGCCCACCAAGGGTAATAAGATAAATAGAATAAAACAGAGCTCACCAAAAGTAGGAGAATTAAGAGTCTTTTCCTCAGTTTAGTTATGGAAATATTACAAAATGCAGTTTTATAAATAAATACTTCTAATTTATTCAAAGCATAACATATGAATACAAATGTTAAGGATTTGAAACCTGATCTTTCCTTAGATTTTTTTTTTTACTTTTTTGAATGAATCTGATAGATTTATTCTGAATTTAATTTCCAATTATTAAAAAAAAAAACTTGAGTAGAAATTTTTAAATCAAGCTACAAGAAACTGGAGTATCATTTTTATAAACTGCAAAAAAGTCTATAATAAATTCCATCTTTTGTGGTTTCTAGATCAGATCAGTTAAATTTACTGGAGAAAGGGATTGCGTGGAAGAATCTAAATGGCACAGGTAGATGGCTCACTTGTGGTCTCACAAGTTCAGCTCTTATGTGGGCTGGTAGAAACAGCATTTCATTGTCTCCCAGATAGATAGATCTATTAGAGACAGATTTTCGAGGTGTCTTTTTGTGTAATGAAATGAAAGTGCACATTTTGCGTACTATTTTCTTTGCCGCTTCTCATAGAGCAGAGTTATCTTTGTGGCCATATTTGAAGGATTGCAATGCTTGTTTATCTACCTTTAAATAGCAGGATGTTTTTTCTGTGGACTTGTGTTTAATTCAGACTCAGAATAAGGCCTTTTTTAAGTATCAGGACTTCAGGTCTCTTTCCCATGGCCTGTACTTCCCTGTGTGCTTCCGTGGTAGCCACCATCCATATCAAAATCCTCATATTATCCTCTTGACCTTTGTGCTGTACACTGGTCAGTCCTCCTACTACACACTGTTCTCTGTGTGCTCTTGTGTGTGCAGTCCCTGTAGCAGTGGCTGGCAAAAGCCATTCCTTGTTTAGTAATTGTGGTAACATCAGAGACAGCCTAATCTAGGTATAGAGACACCTACATCAGCTCAGCTACTGCTCGCGTTCCTCAAACGCAGCAGCATCCCACAACACTCCAAGGAGGATCTCTGGCTCCTCCATGGATTGCTGCTCATGGACTGAGCTGAACACAGGGTTAGTGTCAAAACAACTTCTGTGATCAGTAGAACATCAGGCATCAGAGAAACTTCTCGATGGACATTGCGAAGCCTGAGCAGTTGCTGGCTGCCATGTGGTCAGCCATATTCTGTTTTTCTCTTGAAGATATTCTTCTACCATGTGAGGAACAGAAATTAAGAACATTTAGTCCTTCATTAAATGAGTATAATGCATGAAGCAACAAAATTCAACCTTTTATAGAGAATATTCCTGTGTCAATGATCAAGAGAAGGGGAAAGCCACCGGCACTTTCTTAGGTAAAAGTCTACCTATGTCTAATCTACTTATGTCTAAGTTCTGTGGTGCACTAGTTTGATATTCTAGGAAGATTTTATTGTGCAGAAGGTTGATAACAGCTGTGTTGCAGATTCCTTTATCTGCAGGCAAACATAGACCTGTTTAAACCTAAATACACTAAGCACCATGCTATCAGACTTAGTGATTGTAGCAAGATACCAGTCCAGGAAAGAGGCTCCTTCCCATTTCTTAGTGCCCACTCAGACAAACACATTGACTGAACAAGAGGAACCTACACTTCCTCGCCATCTCTCTTGCTCTGGCATTCCAGCCCCAGAGAGAGCTGATTCCAGAAGCTGATGTGGTGCAAACTCACCCCGCAGGGAGAGGATCAGTTCTTGCCTGAAGCAGCTGGGGAAAGGACAGGGTCATATGACTGCAGTGAGCAGCCTGGCACTGACAGACAAACAGGAGCCAGGACAGGGGCAATGCTTGGACCTGCCCCTTGTGCTTGCTATTGAGGTCTCACCCTAATACACCTGCAGAGAGCTGGCCACTTCCACAACTTCCACCTTTAGGGAGCCTTGGGCCCAAAGGGTAGCTCATGTCTTGGCATGTGAGTCTGCCTGGGACAAAGGATGCCATTAATTCAAGCTGTTACCTGGGGGAGATTGACTGCTCTGTACACTGAGCCCTGAAGTTTGGGTGCTTAGTGTGTTCTTCAGCTCTAAGTAGTCTGGAATTGTCAGCAGTAAAGTGACTTGATGATAATGATGACTGTTGTCTCCCAGGAACTTTCTTTATATTTGTCTGCAGATATCCTCTCTGAAGAGCTGTAGGGAAAGGTGGAAAACCAGTATTTAGGCTGTTTGTGTTCTGTGGTACCCATTTTAGAACTTGCATTTTGACATCGTTCTTCTTAAAGTAAGGGAAAGTGAAAGTTTTATGACTTTGGGAACCTGAGAACTCTTTAACAAAGAATTTGTTGTTTATTTTGATGTTTACTACTCTGTTGAGGACACTCCAGAATCGTTTCTATGATAATGGCAGGAAAAAGAGTGAGAAAATCATAAATGCTCTATTGCAAAATTCAGATGATTTATAGAATGAGTTTCCTTGTCATTAAAAGGTTTGAATTACTGCAGTAAAAATCTACAAATACTTTGAGTGCAATACAGTACATAAGTTTTTTTAGTGAAACTTCAAAATATCAAAATGTACAATGATCTGGAAATTAGGCATAAACTAGGCATAGATAATTACTGGTAGATATTCCATAAAGTTTCTAATTATTTTACTTGTGGTAAAAAGAAAACTATTCTGTTATACTATTGGTATTCATTTTGAGTAATTAATATGTGATATCCTTTGTTTTATCAAAATACCAGCAGTTTGTTTTTTTCCAGTTATTATTTAAATAGCTAATTATTATTTAAAAGGATCAGTGAAAGTGCTAACAGTTTCTTATGTTTCCTCCATGCATATAAAATACCATTGAATAAGCTCTAGTATCTTTTTTTTTGACGTGTCTATATAAATATAAAAATTGTAAGTATGAAAAGGGAATATAAAGAAGTACAAGGAAAGTGATAATAAACAGGTTACATTAGGAATATAAAATGTACAAAAATTTTAAAAATTTCGTAATGGGGTATGCCAGCCAAACTGCTACTTAGCAATCCTTTTGTATTTTATCCACTTTTGATACAATAATTTCGTTAGTGGTTTAAACTCTTTTCTCTGTATAGAATTGTGAACAGTAGGAAACAGGCTTTGCACCTACAGAATTACAGTTGCACGTCCTTGTCCAGTTTTAGTTTCTGTATTCATTCCTGAGTTTCTAAGCAAACTTGCTATGAGTTGATAGCCCTAGAGACTGAATTCCTGTCGGTGTTGAAACCATGAATGGCACATGTGGCATAGCTGTGCCTGGGAGGGACAGTCTCATACCAACTTCTTATTCCTGACCTCAAGCTACTACACCTTCTCTCCCACCCTAATTACCCATAGAGTTAATATCCTGCATGGTAAACTTTCTAAAATGGTGTAGATGCTGATGTCAGCATGGGAGAGGGAATGTGAGTACACTACCAGGAGTGGGAAGCAGTTTTGGCTGATTCCTGCTATTAGACTGGTGGAACTGTATGGTAAAGCATATTGACTTGAATACTGTACCTGTGCCTGCTTCTAAATATTGGAACTAGTTCCTTCTCGTGGCCAGTCTAGCTTTTGCATCCCTCTCTTTTCTGCTTCAGGGCATCAGCAATTAAGTTGTTGCTATTGTTTCCCTGATAAATTCGGACTGCAGAATAATTTCACAGAGGTAGATAGCTCTGTCATTTGTGATTTGGTAATTTTTCAGTCACTGCAGTTACCTAAACTATATTTGAATCAATTGTCCATAGAAAGAAAATCCCTTGTCCTTTAACATCCTTCCTTCTGAACCATCCAATTCTTTGTCTATTGCATTAGCTAAAAGGAACGCTAAACATAGTGTTCAAACTTCACAGCAGCTCTATCAGCCAGATATTTTAAGTTCTTGTATGGTTTATATTTTTAAGAATGTAAATAGAAAGTTCAGTAGTATGACAAAGCAGGGCAAGATATCTGCTGACTGGCTTATCATCCTACTGAGAGCTGGAAACGAGGGGTGACAGTGGAGGGGGATTATGACCAATAGTTCAGTTAGGTAGCAGTGAATAGGGGTGGAAAGCAAAGGATGCAGGGCAAAGGGAATAAGAGAAACCTCAGGAATGTAAAACAGGATGAAGAGACACCCTTATATATATTGTATACATACCTTAAGTGTATTTATAGAAATACATGCATTCTGGAAAACATGCAGGAGGAAGTCAAGTGCTACATTCAGTCACAAGTTACAATATTATAGCAGTGGCAGCCTTGGTGTTAACACCTCACACAGTTGGAATGCTGTGATTGATGGATGGATGGATACAAGCTCTTGAGGAAGGGCTTGGAGGGAAGATAAGGAGTGGAAGTTGCTGTCTTTGTGAAGGAGCTCCTTATGGGTATGGAGCTCTTCTATGGAATGAGTGGGTGATGGTGTGCTTGGGAGTTTGGGGGTCAGGATTGGAAGAGAGGACTTGAAGAGTTGCTGCGTGATGGTGAGAATCTTACAGTCCACCAGTCAAGGTGAGGGAAGTATAGGAAGCCTTCTTCAAAAAACTTGAGGAAGTTCATAAATTGTTGATGTTGGTTCACATGGGGGACTTCCTGTTGTCTGCGGAAAGTGCAAAATAGGATGCAAGGAGTCAGGATTTCTTGAGGATGTTGGAATTAACTTGTTGATTAACAATGGACCAAATGGGCGAAGTGTAGCTGGGTCTTTTATCCATTAACATGGAAGACCAGATTGAAGCTCAAAATCCTGATAAGAGTGGGGAAAGAGAGTGACAGAGTACAGACCCTGGACTTCAGGAGAGCAGGTTTCAGTTTTTGAGGTTTCAAAAAATATTAGGTGGGGTCTCATGGGGGGGCAGCTTTTAAAGGCAAAGGAACTCAGGAAAGCTGACAGGTCTTTGAGGTCAATATCTTCAAAGCACAAGAATGGGACTCCCCAGTACTTAGGGAAACAAGCAGACATACGATGAGCCTGGCTTGGCTTATCAGGGACCTTTTGGCTGGACTCCAGTGCAAAAAAGGCAGTGTATCAGAGGCAGAAGTGTGAGTTCACTACAAAGGAGGAATTTATACACATTGCCCAGGCATGCAGGGACAGTGCTTGGAAATTCAAAGCTCAGCTGGAGATGGGATTTGCAAGGGATATCAAAGTCAACAAGAAGTGTTTCTCTTGTTTCATTAGTGGTAAATGGCTGAACAAGGGAAATGTGGACCCAGTCACGGAATGGGTCAGGAAATTTAGTGACAGCAGACTGAAGTACTGAGTGACACTTTTGCCTCTGCCTTCACCAGTGCGGTCTCTCTGGCCCCTCTCTGCCAGATGCTGGAGTGCCTCTTGATATGGAACTTCTTATAAGGGGAAAGATAGAACTTGTTCAAGTCTAGAGTTCAGAAGCACAGACTGTCTTCTTTGCAGGAACTACTGAGAAGCCTGGCAGTTCCTTACGTATTTATGTTCTATATTTTGCTAATTATAGTCACATTCAAAACTGAGGGATGGTGTACTTTTTCTATTCACAGCAGACAGCAGAGCTTGCTAAAACAAGCAGCTGAATGAAACACATCTGAGAAACACTGGCTTCATAGTTTACTCTCAGCCGAGTAGCAGTGGTTTCACTGAGTTACTGAATGCCTCTTGCTTCCTCCTCTTCACGGAAAAGAGATCACCAATACAGGGACACCACCAACAATATTGATGTTTGTGCATACTATAAGACCACTGGTATACACAACCACCTGAGAGACTCAGCTCTCTAATGTTTAAGAAAGGAGATTTTGGGGTGCTCTCCAAGCCACTGGTTTGAAGAGAAAACTGAGTGTTGCTTGGTAAATACAGTGGGATCACTCTAGTGACAGTATCACGTGCCTCCAGGGGAATGCATTGCTGGTGATTGGAGCCTTAGCAGAAAAGTTTCACACATGAAAAAATAGAGGGGCCCTTCTGAGAGACATGCTGTACAGTCTTTATCCTGGGTACTTTTTATGCTTTCAGAAATTTGCTGTCATCACATGTTGTACTAGTGCATACAAATTGAGAGACTGCTCTGGTTTTTCAGTAGTCAGTGGTGGGGTGAGGAATCATGATTTGTGTAAGGCCAAAATGTGGAGATGTTAAATGGATTGGTATTAGACAAGGACTGATCAAAATAATGCAATAGATCTTGCTTTTATTTATAATTGTGAAGTTGCAGAGTTTTAGTTTTATTTTGAAACACTTGACTTTGAAAGAGTAATTTGTATTTCCTTGAATTCTAAGTAGTACATGGCTCAGCACAGAAGTCTGCCAAAAGTATTGTTTTGCCGGAATTCTCCTAGAATTGGATGATCTTTATACTAAAATTTTTTCCTGATCTCCAACTATCTATCTCTATCTCTCTTCTGTCTGTAACTTTAAAGAGTCTCAACATGTATATGGAATAAATGAAACTTCGAACTATGTCAATTTTTCAATTTGTTTGTTTTGATACTGACGCCCTTGAACAACTTTTGTAGAAAAGAACATACAGGATTACTTTTCTTACTGCATTTCTGAATATTATTTATGAATGCCTTTAAATGTGTGGATCAATTTAGTCTTTTTAGTCAGAAGTTACCTGGATATAGTTCTCGCCACAGTTCTTCCTTCAGAAGTTTGCAGAGTAGTTTTCTGCATATACTCACAGAAATGTATTGTTGTATGTTTTCAGAATGAGGTTTATTCCATGCATATTACTGAGATGCAACATGTTGAAAGGTAGTCTAAGCTACCTGACATCAGGTTTGGCAATCCATTCCCTTGTAACCGCAATTGGTTTTAGTCAGCTTTCCAACGGAGGCAAAGCTTATTCAGTCTGTCTGCCTTTTTCGAATGTTAACTAAATTCAGAACAATTCAGAGAAGGGTAGAATTATTCTACAGAATTTGTAAGTGGAGGCTGTGAGGTAGTGAAGAGGGAAGTTCAGCTAATGAAAAATGGCAGCATAAGCTTGCTGTCGTCTTAGTCATAAGAAAATCCTTGCTGTGACAGCCTTCGTAAATACCCCAGCTGTGAAACAGCTTTAGTCACACTTTTGAGAGGACTTTACACAAAACTCATAGTGTTGCGTATTTTAAAATGCATTCACAAGCTATAGATTGATATTCATTAACTCAGGTGCAGGGAAACTACTGCAAATAACTTGCTTGCAATTGTCTGTATTATAGTAATATTCATATAGTGCTTCCCATCTGGAAGCTTTACAGACTTAAATTCTTTCAGCATTATTACCTGAATATGTAAGATTGCTTTCGTGTTATTCCTGGGCAAATTGAAACAGAGAAATTAACTGAAAAACGCAAGATTACACTGGACCTGTGTTAGATCTGAAAATGAAGGCCTGTCTTCTATTTCCTTAATGGAAGAACCTTTCTTTCTTCACCTTCTTGGTAGCCAAGTGGGAGACACATTATAAATCATGACTCAACCAGTTATCATATATAGAGATTTTAATTGGCAGTAAGTAGTAATTTTGATATGGAAATATCACAGGATTATTTTGAATTCCGCGGCATGCGTATTTGTTGCTAGTGATGTCTTAAATGAGGAGAAAATTACTTAGCTATAATTCTTCTTTGAGGGCAGATGTTTGAAACAAATAACCTCACCCCACCCTTTGTCTGTGTGCCATCTGAACCAAAGCTAGGTGGTTATTTTGATTTTTGTTCTATAGCTAATAGGCAGGAAAATGTGGCACAGCAGTGTATGCTTTCCTGGGATGAGTGTTTTATTGAGAGCATTTCTGATTCTCTAGGAATCAGAATTTGGAGTGTATCACTTTTTGAAACACAAAAGTCATCAGGATTTGTAGTAAATTAAACAAAGTCTTAGTGTGTCCATAGCGAATCTTTAACAAATTTGTCACAAAAGCAAAGATGAAAATATTTTCCAAGGGAATGTGAAATTAAAAATGTTGGTTGTTTTTACTCTTTTGTCTGTCATAGGAGAACAGCAAGTGACTTGTGCATGCTGTTAAGGTAACTGGGTCAACAGTTGGTTCATTTGGCATCAGATGCGTCCTCTATATTACCTTGTTTCTGAAAGCCTGAGTCCGGTGAGGTAGTGCAGCACAGTGGAAAGCATAGAGATGTACAAAAAAATACTCATGACAGATTATTATTCTATTAATTATTACTTGTAATGCAGTAGCAGGTAACTTCCTAATGTACTTCTCAATTCAGCAGGCAGTGTATAAGATAATAATAAAAGTTAGTCTATCTTAGGATCTCCCAAGGGAGGGTATCAGACAAATCTGGGGGCTTTTGACAGAGTTTTCGAATGAAGAAACAAACCATGTATTTGGGTATTAGGGAATATTTGAGTGTCACTCAGTATACATACAAGCATAATAGTTTTATGAGCAATGCCTTAAAAATTGGCACGAGGCACTGTAAATATTAAGGTATCCTTGCTGATGGTCTCTTACCACATTAGGTTCAGATGAGCAGTTGTGCTTGGTTGAGGTAAGCAGGGATGGACTGTAGGGTTTATTTTATATTCTCATTAGGGATTTGAAAGAAGGTACATAGCATGTAGAGACATTTGTGTTCATCCTTACATTGAAGTATGACTATTAGCAAACAAAAAAGAGAAAAAAAAAATTATCAAATGAAATAAGGAAATATTTAGAGTAAAAATCTGAAAATGTAGTTGCCATGTGAATCTGTAAATGTCTTTCAAGATAGAATTTATTTTGGAAACATGAAAAAAACAAGACTGGCTACGTTATTAAGCTGTCGTGTAAGGGCCAGCTCTTCACTGGAAAGGGACAAGCAGGGCTTCTCACTGCAGCTGCAGTGACAGAAGGTCCATGCATAGCTGTTCCTGGGCCAATTTTCAGCTCTGTTTTGCCCAAAGTGGAAATTCTGGGGGTCTGTCTGCTACAACAAAGCTCTGAGAATGACATTTAAAAATAAGGGGTTTTCATTTATTTGAGGACAAACAGTAGTCCATCAAGGAGTAACATGGAAGCATCACACTCCTGGAAAGTTAGATATTTTTTTAAATTTATCATGTGCTTATGCTATTAATAGATGCTTAGAAGGGCCTTCTTCCTAATATTATTATCATTCTTTTTAGATCACCATTAAGTTTGTTATTTCTGCAGTAATTTTCTTGTTACAGAAAGGAACCTATTCCTGCAAAGTAATGAGATAGTTTCTTCAAACTTGCTGCCACTGATTTTAATCAAGCATTTTTCTCAATTAAGTACAAAGAGGTATATAATACTTCGCAGATCCTCTTGCAGTTACCACATTTACATACCAAATTTCAACCTTATTGTAAATTCTCCTAAAGCCTGAAATATCATGCATTTTAAACATTACATCTGTATTATAATGATATCCTTGAGGCATGACTTTTTGTTATAAAGTTTTCAGATTTATAATATAAAATCCAGAAAAGATATTTCAAGTAGATATAGCTTACATTTATTAGGGAGGGGTTGGATGTGTTTATCTACTTTATAGAAGCGGAGTGTGAA
Source organism: Myiotriccus ornatus (assembly GCA_036023395.1). Lineage (NCBI taxonomy): Eukaryota > Metazoa > Chordata > Aves > Passeriformes > Tyrannidae > Myiotriccus > Myiotriccus ornatus. Next base: position 48,224,570 of record JAYRBT010000001.1, read on the forward strand.
ACCTTTCACTGAAAGGTTCAAATCTATAAATTGCTGTTACGTGTGTGTAACAATAAATAATTGTATCTTTCTAATTAATACAGGAAATGGTCTTCAGGCATTAAACTTCTTTTGACACAAGTGTCAGTGTGATCAATGACAGTCTTTTTCAATCTCTTTTTTCTGTTTTGAATTATACAATCATGTGCATTGTGGATTCAAATTATAGCTATGATTTTCCATAACCTGTAGAAGAACTGGCACAGTGATAAATATCTGCGTTGATAATTTAAGTAAGATATACTGAACAGCATTTTCAGAAAGCTAGGCATTGTCTTAAGGCTTTTTCAGTGAAGACTAGAGAGTATTTAACTGTTTACATCAGTAAAATTGGAGTTAGACTGATTTCATGTGTGGTTTTTAAAAATATACCAACTGTATTTTGAAATTACTATACTAGTTATTCCACGTAATGTTTTAGGCTATCCTTTTTTTCAGAAAAAGAAAGTTATCTTTGATTTCTTTTTCCAGGCTCACAAAATCAAAATGCGTTGTGAATTTTTTTTAAAAAACAACACATAATACATTTTTTTATCAGTCCTTGAGCCCAATGTTTGCAGTGTCATCTAATGTAACTCACTTCTGTGACATCATCTTTCTTTGATACTGAATAAAAGCTTATAGATTGCAGCATTTCGGGATGCTTATCCAGCTTTACCTTTAAGAATATATTTTAAATTAATTCATTAATTGTTTTACCTTTATGATAGACAGCTGATGTGGAACAGCTCATTTGATTGGATCTCTGTGCTCTTCTGTTGGTCAAGGCTAAGTAATTCAGAATAGCTTAGGTCTGCTGAGCAGCTAAGGTGGCCAAGGGCATTCAGATTTTAGTACGTAAATCAAGTGTTATGAACCAGTGTGTGTAGCTCACAGACATGCCTGAGGTTTGTCTAAACATATTAACAAGGTAATTGCGCTTCTTTAAACAGTGACTTTTCTCATCTGTCCTTCCACTTCCTCAGGAGGGTTTTATTTTCTGTCATGTGTTAAAGTCAAGTGTTCATCTGCCCAATACGTAAAATCTACTGATGTGGGCTCATGCACAGAGTGTGAAGTCCCAGAGTTTTCACTGTGCCTGCACCAAACAAGCCAGTGGCCTGGGCCTGGCTGCAGGAGACAGCATCCATCCATCTGGTTCTGGTTAAGCGCCTAGTATTTGTGAGGGTCATATTTAATACCCTGGAGTCTCCAAAATAATCTGATTAACTGTAATCCTTTCACATTTTTGTTTATCTTGTTAAAAGATGTTAACGACATCAATAAACAGCAACAAATATTACTGTTACAAGTGCAGCATTTATCACTGGTTAGAATGTAGTAGAAGAAAATCAGTGTTCAGTGGACATTCATTTTATTGGTCATTATACTGACATCTTTTTAGAAAGACTGATTTATTTTTGTTTAATAGCTTGGTCCTGATTGGTATGGACTGGGTACACTTGATAGCATTTAAAATTTCCTGTGTTTTTTGTGCAGCTTTTGCTTAGTGGCATTTAGTATTTTAAGGATACTCTGTGCCAAACCAAGGATGTCTTCTACTGGGAATTCTTGCTTTAGAAACTGATCCTTGTCCTATCTATTGCTCTGCTTTGTGAGACAATAAACTAGGATTCAAAAAGAAGCCTAGGATGAGGATAAATATATGAGTTACTTAAAATGACTCAGACTCAGGCAGAAAGTAAGTAAAAATATCTGAAGGGTCTGATTTGGAGGAATTTGTGAAACCTACCTAACAGACAGTGACAAGAACAAGAGGTAATGCCAATATAGGTGTTTCCTTGCCCAGATACTTTTACTTTCAATGTTACTTTTTATTATAATTAAGCTACGAGATTGTTTTTATTACTTCTTGTTGACTGGTTAACTTAATAGCAACAGCTGAGCTAGAGCTATGCTTGCTGTTACATTTAATCTCTAATTTAAAGCACACTGAATTCGTTCTTCAAATTTGTCAGACTTCGAACAAGCAGGACATGGATAAACCTTAACCATTCTGGCCAGTAGCCAAAAGAGAAGAGTGCTCCCCAAGAAGGTAGGAGATGAGAGTTCAAAACCTTGAGGTTTAATTAAGGATTTAACCCCAAATGACCACATTCTATGTGTATTTCTTAGCCATTAAGCTGCTACGTAAAAAGCAGTTGAAAGGACAGGAGCTGCTTCTCTGCTCTGCTTTGAAAATTTGAAGTGACCAAACAATGTGAGGTCCCTGTGAGGATGTATCTAAAGCAGTGTTGGGCCCAGGTTGGCTGCTGTGGATCATGATCCTGTTGTGAGCTGCTGCCTGATTTACCCAATCATTTGGGTCATTTTTGTGGTGTCTGTTCCACAGGCTGGGTTTAAGCACCCAGCTTCTCAGTTGATGAGCCCTGAGTGAAAGTGTCCTCAAAATGCAATGTCCCTACAAAGCCGAAGGTTGGCTGAGAACATGGGGAAAATTTCTGTGTATGTATGGAAAGAAATGGCAATGCTGGTGTTTAAATTCTAAATATTTTAACAGCCTTATGTACCATTTCAGGTGCATGAGGTTCGTGCTTCATATAGTTCTGTACATGCTTTCTTACTGACAAAGACATTCATTATTATTGGGTTGCCATGGAGTACTGATCACATGGACCTGGGAATAATAACCCATTATGCTAATATAGCTTGTCATTGTGTTTGACGCACAGTGATGTTCCATAACAACATCTGATGCTTGTAACTAATGCAATTTTTGGTAAGATCACATTTTATGGAACAGCATTGGCAAACATTGCCTACCCTCTTCACTTTGAATTCTCTGTTTGATTCCATACCTATTAACAAAACCATTTGTGCATTTTTAGGTCAGTATTTTTCTTGTTTTAATTTCTTTCTACAGTGAAAATTGGGGTGTTCTAACAGAATAATTCTGGCTTATTTGCTTAATGCTAGAAATATGTGGTTTTCTTCTGAGCTCTGCTGCCCCTCTTGGAGGCTCAGCTTAGTGTTATAAAGTTCCCTTTGGAACAGAGGCAGGACAGTTGACTGCATTTGGTGAGTTTCTTAGATGCTGCAAGGAAAGAATGAGAAGAATCATGTCCAATAGTTGGAATACAAAATTCTGTAGCAGAAGACCAGGCATTTGTTGTTTATCTGTAACGTGCACTTTAGCCTTTTCCAGATTTTCAGGTTCATCTACCTTCATGTGCTTCTGAATATACTTTCAGTGGAAGCCAGGTCAAGTGATGTGGGAAGAATTCAGAGATGCTGCTTGCTGCTGTAGGGCAAAAATGCATGTGGCCAAAGCTCAACTGGAGTTGCAACTGGCCAGAAATTTGAGGGACAATAAAAAGAGTTTCTTCAAATATATTAATGGCAAAAGGCAGTATAGAAATATCATTGGCCTGTTACAGAGTGAGAATGGTCACCTCACAAACAGGGACAGAGACAAGGCAGAGATGTTTAATGCTTTCTTTGCCTCTGTCTTCAACAAAGGTGACAGACCAAGGGGATCTCAGTGCCCTGAGCTGGAGGAGCATGACTGCGAGAATGGTCAACTCCTGTCGACCCTGAAATTGTGTGGGATCTGCTGCTCCAACTGGATCCCTACGGATCTATGGGGCCTGATGGGATTCATCCCAGAATCCTCAAAAAGCAGGCTGATGTAATTACAAAACCTCTCTGGGTGATTTTTGAGTGGTCTTGAGAGGTCCCAGCTGACTGGAAGCTGGTGTACATTGTTCCGATTTTCAAGAAGGGCAAGAAGGAGAACCCTGGAAACTACAGGCCTGTCAGTCTCACTTCAGTGCCTGGTAAAGTTATGGAGAAGATTATTCTGGGAGGTATTTAAAAAAGCTGAATGACAACGCTGTCCTTCAGCCAGGACAGCTTCATGAGAGGAAATTCCTGCTTATCAAACCTGATTTCCTTTATGACAAGGTAACCCACTTAGTTGATCAAGGAGGGAAGCCAGTTGATGAAATCGTTTTGGATTTCAATACTGTCTCTCACAGGATCCTTCTGAACAGACTGTCCAGCACACAGCTGGATAAACACATCATGTGGTGGGTGAGCAATTGGCTAGTGGGTGGAGCACAGAGGGTAATAGTGAATGGGGTAACCTCAGGCTGGTAACCTGTCTCTAGTGGGGCTCCATCTTGGGCCCTGTGCTCTTCAACATCTTCATAAATTATTTGGACATGCGACTAGAAGGGATACTAAGCAAGTATGACTCTTGGGGGTGGTCCTGTACAGGGCCAGGAGTTGGACTCTGATCCTTGTGGGTCTCTTCTGACTCAGCATATTCTGTGAAAAACAGCATTTCAGCCAGGATTCTTCTGTGCTCCTCAGACAGTCACTCAGACAGTGGAATATGACTTCCCTGGAGCACACTACTGCACCTTCAAAGAGCTTCAGTTTTCTATGTAAGCATTCTCTTAAGGCAAACCGCTGGTTTGTATGGTTATCACTTTTACTTACAAGTCATATTTATAAATTATTCCAACAAAGTATTCCTCCTTTAAAATATGAAAACTGAATCATCCCAGTAAGTTGCCTTTACTTTCATGTTCTCTTGAGGTATATTCTGCAAAACAACCCTTACAATCAGCTTCTGTTTTGGCAAACCATGTTTAATAACCAAGCCATCAGAGCAGGTGATTATTACATGTATCACAAAGATACTCTGATCACAGAATTTATATTTTTACCTGGAGGTACAAAGAGAAATCAAGTACTGATAGGCACTCACATTTCTACTTCTTAATATTATTAAGACTAGACGAAGAAGAATCCTTCTTAAAACATCTGTATCATACTTTTACCAAAGACAGATTGTTCTCAGCACTATGTTTTCTACTAATGTATTCAACAAGTCATAAATTATACAAGCAGAAAAAACATTGTGTCATCCAATCTGTGCTTCTCATAGAACAGGCTTTATGGCTTCTCTGAATTAATTTCTGTTTGAGACAAAGCATGTCTTAAAAAAAAATGTTAATTTAAAATTTCCAATAATGGAAGAATCAGAACCAAACTTAATTGCATTCTGTTGGTTAATTTCCCTCCCTTTGTGTTTAACTTCTTTAATGTATTTGTCTGGTTTAAAATTCCAGACATAGAATGTTACTGAACAAAAATCTGTCTCTTAACAAATTTCTATTCCCAATATTCATCCTTAAAGGGCATGGAAGTCATCTCACCTAACTTTCAGGCATTCTTAATGCTAATATTACATCTGACATAGGCAAGCCTGGCTTTCCTGATGGCCAGTGAAGAGAAATATATGTATTTTCAGGGTACAGTTCAGATGGGCTGCTTGAGATGTGTTTATTGTAATGAATCACACCTTGGAAGTGCCTGAGTGCTTGTGTTGTTTAAAAAAGGTGTTTTGGGTTGAGTGGCTCCGTGTAAATATGTTTTACAAATAGGTGCCCTTGTAGGTGCAATAAGTGCAAATTCCTGCTGTTAGACGATACAACTGTGTAATTGTGGGGGAGCCCAGCTGGCTCTGGGCTCTCTGTAAGCTGAGATATTGAAGATGGAACTTTACACCTGGCAGAG
>JAYRBT010000001.1:48230234-48262542 GCA_036023395.1 Myiotriccus ornatus
TGTGGCACAGGGTGGACTTCCTGCTAAGCATGTCTAACCTATGGTACTCTGACATGTGGCTGTGTGTCCAATCATGAATTGTTATGTTTATGCCAGACCAATGGTGCGTGTACATGTGTCACCTAGAACTGTATAAAGTAGAAGCACTGTTGCAATAAAGGGCAGCTGGTATCCCTGAACACCGTGTCGCCTCCCGTCCCGACCGACGACATGTAACTTTCTCATGGTCAAACTAACCTAAGCTTTTAGACAATGTACTCTTTCTTTAAAATATGAAAACTGAAGGCAGTCATTAGTTATAGTTATCTTTCCTGAATGTCCTCTAGTTCATCAGCATCTTTTCTCAAGTTGCAGGCATCAGAACAGGACTGAGCCTCCAGCAGTGATTGTAGAGACACTGGCAGTGAAGCAGTAGAGCTTTCCTGATTTTACTTTTGTTTATGCTGCTTGAAAAGGCTCTCCATAGCTCTTCAGGTCACAAGAATAGCAGCCTGTTTTCAACACATTAGTCATCCTGGTCTCAGGCCTTTTTTTATAATCAGTGTTTCCCAGGAATAGAAAGCCTTATTCTGTCTGTGTGGCCTTGTCTCTGTCTATGCAATTCTCCATAGGTTGGAATTAATATCTTGTATATAATTTCCTTGCATTTAATTCTCAAAATGCTATTCAGACAGAGTAGAAGGACCTCTGCTGGTTTTTCTATCATTCTTAATTTGTGCTTTGCCTGTAAAGTTTATAGAAAATTTTTTTCTTTTTGTTTTATCTCATTGACAGTAAGGATAAACAGTACAGGACCAAGAACTACTCTTTTTACCTCCACTAGAAGTACATTCATTAGGGTATGATTCTTCCTTAATCTAAATTGAGAAGTATCTGTAACCTACCTTTCAATCTTTTTTTTTGTTGTGAACATTGATTTTTTGGTTCTCATTTTACGGTTTGGTAAGATGCTAATCCCATTGCCAAGCAGAAATACAAGACTACACTTTCAACCTTGTTAGCCAAATTTATAATCTCATAAAAAGATACAGTTAATTTAGTAAAATCTGCTTTCCATAAACCTATGCTTATAGCACTTTATTATTATACTTTGGTTCTTTATTGGTCAAATGCAGCCATTCTTGAATGATTATCAGGCCAACTGTGCTGTGGTTGCCTGGTTGCCCTTACTGACACTTAGAAAATCTGATACAACATTATCCCAGCCCTCAGGAATACTGAATTTTCCTTTGAATTCCCTAAAAAAAGAGTATTTTTATTATTTTCAGATGTAATTAGGTTCTTTGTTTTTTTTTAATTAGTTACTCTGTTTTCACAGGGTTTAAGCTGTTTATTTGAAAAATCCAGTGTCAACCCTAGGATTCTTTCTTTATTTTCATAATTATGATGAGTTCATCTACATAGGTGCCTGTTTCTCTCCAAATTTAATAACATATTTCTGGCAGTCACTTATTCTAAAACATTTAGACATTTCAGTATATGGAAGAAGTTTTCTGTCATGGCCCACTGACCAGCGTGAGAGTAATGTCCTGTCTGTGTTGTGTTAGGTATTTGCAACTGTCTCATCATGCAGAAGGTCCCTTGGACAGCAGCTAAATTCCGTGAACTCTGCTCATCTGTTCAAGTGAAAGTTTTTCATTAGGCAGTAGGCAGCTGTACTCGAGCCAAACTTTCAAAAACCTTTGCTGAGCTCATGTGGATGGTAAAAGTCATTGTCTTGTGTTTCAGAGTCACCACAAGAAGTATTTATGTCCTGGAGTCTCAGTCTAGTAAAGCAGCAAACATTTACATTTGCATTTAGGTTTGTGGCTAAGAACAAATGAACCCACTTTCAAAGAAGGGTTGTTAATGTAATGTAATAAAGGGTTATTAGATCGTACCATATCATAATGGTCTGCGCCTAATAAAAGGTGGCTAAACAAAGAGGCCAAATAGCATTTAATATAGAAGGTAGACAATGTTATGAGTGTGCTGCTGCAGTCATTATTAAGTAATTACAATAATGATTCAATCAGACATAGAGTAGGGGATTGATATTGATAATTATTAATCCAAATTTTGGCTGCAAAATTTTTTCTCTCATTTTTCTTGTTATAGATGTTATTTTGTATGCTCCACTGTAGAGGGAAACATGAATGCATGTCTGCCTCATGTTAGTCTTTATTCACAGGATCTCTCTTGTGGTTTCATCGCAGAAAGCTTCACAAAATTTTGGTAAAAGTCTTCTTGATTTGTGAAGGTTTAGCTTGCCAGTTCACAGATCCAGCTTGTGGCTTGGTTTATTCCTGATGTTGTGCCATTTAACACCCACACAAGCAAGGGTAAGAATTCTAGCCAGCAACAGCTGAAATTCAGCACAGTTCAGTTTAGTGCATACGAGCGCAATTCTGTTTAGTGCGTTCAGTTTGTACTACACATTGAAACATAACTAGACATGACACCTTTATTATGGTATGAAATAAGCCAAACTCTAGAAAATCAACTCTTAGACATTGAAGTGTTATGTCGCTTGAACTGTTCAGACCATGCAATTTCAGAGGTAAATAAGCTAGTCTGTTTCTTTTGTGCATCAGTAATAAAATAAGCTTGTTTGCACAAGTGAATTACAACATGCTCAGGTTTTCATACACATGTATACATTGCACAGAAGACATGTCATCCGCATGAACCAACATGTCAGTGGTTTGCCAGAACAAGTGTGAACAGACAACAAAAATTCAGGGATGATTCCAGTTCTAACATCTGAGGTAGCTATTGAAATTGGAATACGAAGATGCAAGCATTTAATGATTTAATAGATTTTTATAGTAAAAAATAAACAGTTTAAATATATTTTTAAAATTTCATCTTATACAGACTCTGACAGTTTTATTGGAAAATGTTTAAGGAGAAGAGGAAAAGTATATTGACTCAAAGAGAAAATGTATAGATGTCATGGCTTAAACCCAGCTGGCAATTAAGCACCACCCAGCTCATTCCCGTGGGCAGGCAGGTGTTCAGCCATCCCCAGGAAAACCGGGTCTCCATTCCACCTAACAGTGACTTGGGAAGACAGATAGCATCACTTTGAATGTGTTCCCCTTCCTCCTTCTTCCCCCAGCTTTGCATGCTGACCACATATTCCTATGATACCACATAGTATGGAATATCCCTTGGGTCGCTTGGAGTCAGCTGTCCCGGCTGTGTCCTCTTCCAGCTTCTTGTGCACCCCAGCCCACCTGCTGGTGGGGTGAGAAGCAGAAAAGGCCTTGGCTCTGTGTAAGTGCTGCTTAGCAAAATCTGAAACATCCCTGTGTAATCAACAGTTTCCAGCAAAAATCCAAAACACAGCCTCATATCAGCTACTGTGGAGAAAATTAACTCTACCCCAACCAAAATCAGCACAGTGCAGAAGGAAGATGCTGGTCACATCCTCCCTGCTTGCTAGTCAGTCCCTCTTCTGGAAGTAACTACTCCTTCTCCTTTGGACTGTTTTAGCCTTGTGCTTCCTCGGCACTTTTCCAAGTTCCCTTAAAATACTTCTGCTAACACCCATCAACCACAAAATGACAAGAATACCTCCATCTCCCTGTCTGTGAAAGAAAAAGCAAATGCAACAAAACATCTGTCTAAAAATCTTACAGGAAGCTATTTTCTGATCCAACAAAAGCAAACCGGAGGTTAGCCTTTGCCCGTAGTACATGAAAAAGTGTAAAAGAAGAGTATGAATGTCTTTATTTAAAATAAAGTGGGTTTTAAGCTCTATTTGAACAAAAAAAAAAACAACAAAACGGTGTAGTTTCAGAAATAAACCTCTTCTCTGTTTTATTTAAAAAAAAACCAAACAAAACAAAAACCACCTATTCAGCTGAAATTGTCTTTTCATCCTTATTTGAAGATTTACTTTTGGAATACCTGGAAAAGACCAGGAAAAAACAAAACAAAGCACCTTTTTAAGTTATGTAGAAAGGATCCCAGGATTTTGAAATCTTTTGAAAGTATATTGTTAATCTCAAGTCATCCTTCAAAGAGGCAGCGTGTCATTACCATATAAAACATAGATACTGAAAAGTATTTTTTTTTATTTCCATCCTATCAGAAGCAACACAGACATTTCCTTTAGTGAGAAATCACCCCTAAATGAAGCACTAAAATGTGAAAATTGTTTTAGATTTTCCACAAGATTTTCCATATCATTTAGCTTTTTCAGTTTTTAATCTCATAATAAACCAAGCAAATTCTAGAACTGGTGCAGCTAAAAGCCTTTATGTTACATGCCTAGATTCCCCCAGATCTTCAGCACAGTGGTATATGTAAGCAAGAAAATAATTATTTAGAGGAAAAGGAGCAGAAAAATAAATGGTAAGCAAACAGAATGGGCAGTAAGGAGAATTGCTTTCTTGCCTCACTCAGATGTCTTGCAAAGTTCTGAGATAATAACCTAGGGAACATTGTTAAACTGCTCAACCCCTGACCTGCCACTTAGGAGAAAGAGAGAGGGAAAGTCTACATCTTACAGGATCATAGTTACTAGGAGCTTTGCCAAGTCAGTGAAAAGGTCTTTAGACAGTGGATGGACACATATGACAGGATTTCCTGTTTATTTGTTTGTTTTGGCAGTCATCATTCTTGAATCCCCTGCATATGCAAGAGGAGAAAATGTGTCCCACCCAGTGCTTTCCTCTACAGACTCTCACATCAATGACCCCACTCTTGCACAGAGTTGCAGTGTGCCTCTGAGAATTACAAACCTACCTGCCAGCAGCTGGGATGTGAGGGCCAGAAGGTTGCTAGTGGCTAATAAAGCCAGACCAACAGTTTTAGCCTTTCCAAAGTACCAGGCTAAACAAGATCCTTGGCTTCAAAGCTTACAGGCACTTCACCACATCCATCTTAAATAAGATCTCTTCAGTTTGTGTAAGGACTGTTCTAATGTTTCTCTAAGCTTGGGCAAAGATATCTGTATTAAACTGGTTGTTTCCTATTGGGGTTCATCTCAGGAGATGGCTGCTTCGTAAGCATCTGAGTGGAATGAACATTTGAACTCTTTGCAGACGTGCAGAGGAGAACATACCATACAAATGGTATTTTAGCATCCATAAGGCCTACTGAGCAGCCATATGCTTATTTTTATGGATGCTTGCACTTTGTTTGTGTCCTGCAGAGGATCGGATCTGACTGGGAAGAAATGACCACATCTGGGACTTGTTCTTAGGCAAATTGTTGTCCACCCCTGGATTCAGGGGAGGGCTGAATGGGTTTATTCCAAGGAGTTAGTTAGCATTATGTCCCAAAATGTTCTGTCTCACTGAGGATACTACATGGTCTGTTTTAGGCTTACTTTTTCATAACATCCCTGAAGATACTGAAAATTAATTGAAGAATAGCAAGCATGTGCACTTGCACACACACACACAAAGTTCAAGCCTCTTTTTTATTGGATAGAGTAGTTGGGTTGGCCAAAGTTTATACTTTATTGTCAACTCTGCCACTTCTTAGTGGCTGCATTAAGTAATTTGTCTCCTGTTTTTTGGCTTTGCTGTTCCTTGAATTCATGTAAAATCTTCACTCCCTTGTTACTGTAAAAGAAATAGAAAGTTTGGACAAAGATTGCCCAACCAAGTCTATAGGATTTGGAATTGTCTTCTGTAGTTCTGCAAGTATTCTGAAAAGAGTGAAATAAATATATCTAAACCAGACAACAGCATTTTTTCACTAAGTCCTCAGACAGAAATAATTTAAAGTGTTGGTCTTATCTCAGTTAAATCAGTGACCAAGTCCTGGAGTACCTTTATCACTGAAAATATCCTTCCTTTCTCTTCCCCATACACAAAGGACTCTCCTGAGGCATGTCTCTTTAAAGAAATTAAGGAATCTGACATTTATAAATTAGCCTTTTCTCCCTTATAGTTTCAGCATAATCAAGTATTTAAGGGTATCCATTTAGGAGAGCTGAGGTCATCTCAACACCTTATTGGATGTCCTCCCAAATCTGTTATTCCCTTTGGACTTGTTTTCAGAAAATGAGCTGTGCAAAACAGCTCCAGAATCTTGAACTTCTTTTGTACTTTTCCTCACTGACCTCACTGCCTCTTCCATTTTATCTTCTAGACTAGATAGTATTTCCTCTGGCATAGGGATTTCCAGACTTTTGTTTTGCATGTAATTGTTTGGATTTCATCTTTGTTGCATCTGTTTAATTGGTCAACCAAGTAACTCTTCCTGAAGAATTTTGTACTTTTACTAAATAGGCTTTTGATAGGGTGAGCTGTGATAGTTTTATGTCATGTTCTTGTGTCAACACAACTGCACAGAATAACCGAGTATCTTCTCCCAGTAGTTCCTTGAACAGTTTTAGACAATGTCTTCAGTGTCTGGAATTTTAAAGTACATGTTTACTGAGATTTCCAGTTCTTGGAAACAACCTTGTTCTACTAAGAGGGAAAATATGTTTGAGCTTTTTTCGTATAGACTCATATATTCTTATTGTCTGTATGTGCCTGTATCTATTGTCTGTGTCTACATACTGCTGTCACTAAAGAATTCCGTCACCTTAAGGGAAATGAGCCTTCACAGGGAATCAATTTCATGCAATATGAGTATTTGCCTGTGTGTTTTGTTTACTGCTTATTTTACATTTTTTATTAAAATAGAGGAAGCTTTGCAGTAGTATGTTCAGTTAAGTGTAGTTTCAAAGCTCCACAGTTGATACTCTCTGCCTGGGACATGCATATGCAAAAGGTTATTACGGATCTCTCCATCCCTGGGGGAATGCATGCCAGCCTCACTACAGTTGGAAATATAAATGATTTCCAGCACTAGAAAAGGAAGTCTGTGTCTGCAGTGCTGTTGCTTATGGTAGATTCGTACAGCAGCTTATATATGGACCTTAGAAATCACCACAGGTCAAAAAATCAGGCTTTCTTGCATTCATTTTAATAATTAGTTTAAATTGTGTTGAGGTAAGCATGCAGTTGAGAACAGAATCACAGAATCAGAGAATCGTTTAGGTTGGATGCCTAAGATCATTCAGTTCAACCTATGACCAAACACCATCAAGTCAACGAGACCGTGGCACCAACTGCCATGTCCAGTAGTTTCTGGTGACTCCATCACCTCCCTGTGCAGTCCATTCCAATGTTTAACAACCCTTTCTGTGAAAAAATTCCTCCTGATGTCCAACCTGAACCTTTCCTGGTGCAGCTTGAGGCCACGTCCTCTTGTCCTGTCTCTAGTTGCCTGAGAGACGAGGATGACCCCCACATTGCTACAACCTTTCACTTAGCTGTAGAACAGGGAGAAGTGTCTTAAAAGGGGCATATTTACTTCCTGGTGTATCAATTCTTTTAATAATCAATGAAAAAGAAGCAGTAAACAAAACATGTAGGCAAATATTTTTATTGCATGAAATTCTTTCCCTGTGAAGAGTAAGGCCAACACCAATACCACCGTAATTTACACTTTTACTTTCCAAATAGTATGAATGTGGGACTCAGATGTGCACTGAATTTTTCCTGGTTTTCATTTTTTACTATAAGTCCTCCTAAGAAAGAATCAGAAATACAAAAAAGAGCAGACATTTGTAGCAAATTAATTATGAAAATAATACTTACACTAAATTAGTGCTATTATTGCATCTTACTAATATGCTAGAATAATATTTTCCTTGGGAATCTTACAGTGTATTTCACCAAGATAAAAATGGGTCTGCTAGACTTTTACTTTCAGCAAAAGTTTCCTTTTTTATTCTCTATCAATCTCGAATTTATTGGAAATGTTCTTTTTCAAAGGTTGAAAAAAACACCTCTTGTGGCACTTAACCGTATCCTTGTAAATGAAATTCTTCATGCTTTATTTAATAATGTGTTTTCCTTTTAATATTATAATTGCGGTTTTAAAACAAAGCAAATTTTCTCAAGAGTCATTGCAGCAGATATACATTTATCCTTAAAGATATGTGGTTTCTCATATCCTTGACATGGGAAGAGAAGACATACTGGGTTGGTTTTATCACAAGGAATTTTAACTGTATGTGCTTTCGGCCAGAAGACTTAAGTTACAAAACAAACCCCATCCTGTGTTCTCTGTGTTCTTTGCATTTCTATACTAATTGGTTTCAGCTTGAATTGTGTGATAATACGTGTGTTTGATATGCATGGTTTGTTTATGTCGAACTCCATTATCCTGTCTCATGTTCTTGGAGTGCCTGAAGTAGTTTCACTAATCTGTCAGCATAGTATGTACTCGTGGATAAATATAGACATGTAGCCACTCTGTGAGTGGTCATCATCATATGCTGAAGCTAAAAATTACCCCTTTGGTTATGGAAAGGCTGAGCTGATCCGGAGGCCTGCTCTAGCTCACACATCTGTAGGTCTTCAGCGTTTGTCTGTTGAAAAACAAAACCAAGAAATGGACGGAAATGTCTTTCTCACAAGTAATGAGGAATTATAAAATAGGATTATGAAACAACTAATTTATTTTTCGATTTTAGTTAGAAAAGGATTCTAGCTTTTCCAGCTAAAGGAGTGGAACATTTCAGGTACTCACAGGCTCATGGATATTACAGTAGCATGTTGGAGAAAATCCAGCGTGATCGGCTTTATAAAGGGGCTCGGTAGGTATGGAAATATTGCAAATAGATGTTTGCATTTGTGTTATTAGTTTGTTCATTGTTGCTAAAGTGTAAATTTGACACAGTTTACTGAAAAAAAAAATGCAATCTCTGTTTCTCCTGCTTTTAAGGATACTGAAAATTCACTAACTGTGTATGGCCAAAGTTGTATCCAGTGTAGCACAGACTCTTGGCTTGTGCATTATGATTGTTTGGTTGTTTCGGTTCCTCTTACAGCTTTAAGAAAAATAATTGTGGTGCAGATCACTCTGTTGTGATAATTTAACTTCATACTCATCCCCATTATCACCTTTCAACTGTGTGTTTGCCCTAAAACTACTTTACATTTTTACAGCTGTTTCTTTGATCATGAAATGATCAATATGTGGAAACATTCAGCAGATATTTTATGTCAATAAGCCTTTCTGCAGCAATAGTACGTGGTTGTGACAACAACCATGTGTGATATTGCATTGCTACTTCAATATTTATTCCTTGTTTTTAATTTTTTAAAAACACATAACATTGAGAAAATAATATGGTTATAGCCTGAACTAAATGAAAATAGTATGAAAATGAAAATGAAAAAATAAATGAAAATAGAAAAAGAGTATAATTCTAAATACAGCTTATTGCACATATAGTAGAAAAATAGTGAATGTTGGAAACAAGAAAATGTGTTTCAGACAGAATTTCACCCCAAAATGGTACTGATATCTTATAGCTTATCAAGCATAGCTAATCTTTGTTAGAGATTTTCCTAGGATAGGAACTTTTAATATGTATACAACTTTCTAAAATTGGTCTGTAGGTTCCCTGCTATTGCAGAGTCCTCAGGCATCAGGTTTACCATGGTCTTCTGCATGTGCATCACCACTCGTTCTCCTGGGAAATGAGCTACTTTTTTCCAGGTGAAGGGCTTAGCTTAGTTCAGTACTTGTGTGGTAAGCAGTACCCTACAATATGTAGATTTTCAAACTAAATGCTTCTGTGGTCTGTTCTGGTACCTCTCTTTGAATAACATTTATTATTTTGAAATCAGGTAATTAAAACTAAATTTGTCAAGGAAATCAATATCTTGAATCGAGTATAACTCATTCTTGCCACCCACCCCACCCCACACATCTTCTCCATAAATCCATGCCCACTATATGTGGTGATTCCTCATGTTAAAAATTATGCCTGTTTAATGGGGCAGGGCTTCACTGGTGTAGATGGCAAAACTGGGAACATCCTTTTTTTTTTGCTGTTTTTAAGACCCACATTATAATATGTCAACGTAAAGGGACCATTCAGGGATGACTTTAATGCAGCTGTTTCTTAAATTTTGAGTCCTTGATTTCCAGTTTTATGTCTCAGAGGCAGCTTTTTTTTTTAGTGAGGTCTACAGGGCTCTCAGTCTAGGAATAAAAGCTATATTCTGTTAAAGCTCATACATTATCAATATAGATGTCAGTGATAGTCTTGCCACTTATTTGCGATGCAAATATCAAGCATATGCAAATGCTTGAGATAATAGAGCTGAAAAGATGCATTAGAAAGCCAAACCTGTATATAATAGTTCATGACCAACTCATGATCAACTCCAAACCTTCACAAGGTTGGCAATGTTAGTTTTCACACTGAAGATGCTTAAGTGGAGTTAGCAGCTACAAAATGGTCTTTTAAAAATTTGAACTAAATCAATGTCATATGTCAGTCATTTCTCTAGCTGCTGTAATTGCTATAGCAATGATAGATGTTAACCCCCAGGATATGCTTTTTCTATGTTTGGGTGAAAGGCTGTACAGTCCTATATTTCAGAGAAGAGCTAGAATAAAAGTTTTTGGTGCCCTAGCAAATCTCACAGATAATTGCATTTCTCTATTACAGTATGCAAATAAGTGATTTTTCAATTGGATGTCTGGAAAAAAAAAATTAGATCAGCCTGTGTCACAAATCTAGAAAATAATTGTTAAAAGGCCTCCTACTAGCAATGACCATGTGGATTTAAATTCCAGTCTCAAAATCCTGGCTGAATGCCGCAGTGATTGAAGATAAGGGTGGCAGCTCCCAGGTAGGATGTTTAAGGTTTCTTAAACTTAATTTCGTAAGTATGTGAAGTGTACATGATCTCACACACTGCCTGCCTGCTTGCCTTCCTTACATCCCTCCTATGTGACCCTTCATAGCAAATTTTGAACTTAGAGCCAGTTTAAACCAAAACTGCCTAAGGAACAGAAGACAAGTTGGTGTTTGATTAGATTCCTTCAGATTCCTTCGAGAGGGAGTCTGGGATGGCTGCCTGGCCAGCCAGCGGCAGGCGGCCCAGCCTGGGTGTGTTGTGCTTGGCAGAGGCTGGCTGGCGAGCAGCCTGCCTGCCCAGCCTGGGCACAGCACTTGGGAGGGAGCTTGGGAACGGCTAGGATGAGGACAGGGGGGAGGACACGGCTTTTACCACACAAAGGGCACAAACCCTTAAGAAAATTGGTTTCACTGCTCACAAAAAATTTTCCTGACTGAGCACTTGGCGATCAAACTGATTTCATGGATAAATGTGAGCCAGTCAAAACCACACATTTGGCAAATATATTTGTAATTGTAAAAATATTGTCTGACTCCTTCCTAAAGCTATTTGTGGAGATATTTCCATTGCCTAGTATATTCAATAGTCCATAAAAATTTGCATTTGATGCTTTTCATCCCACTGTCTTCATGCTTAAATTTTAGGAGAGCCTAAGCGGTGACAGAAGAACAGTAGAATTTACACTCTTCTCCAGTGGCTCTTTTTTCAGTACTTTGAAGTAGATTATTATTCAGAACAATAGCGTATTTTTAGAACGAGCTTTGTGTAATATAAATGTATAACTGTTTTATACACTTTTTTCTTTTTTTTTTTTTTTTTGTGAAGAGTCATAATGAGAAGAAGATTCTATGATTATTCTTTTGCCCTCAAAAATCAAGTGAAACTTTGCAGGAAACAAATCTAGCAGGAAACATCTGTCACAATGGGAGAATTGGTGCTGCTGTGCTGAAGAGTGATGCCATACCTTGTCAATTGGGGGTTATTTTCAAAGGAAAATATGGATGTGTTACAATTGCAGAAAAATAGCTACATGAAGAAAAGCATTTCTACGTTCAATTATGTAGTGAACTTCTAAACTGATTCTTCTAATGTAAAATATGTTCTCTGTTCTCCAAGACATCTTTTTTTATTTTTCAGTGCATGATTTTGGGGTCTGATTTTACTACATCTTGAATACTCTCAAACAATAATCTTTTGGATGTTTGGGGATTTTGTTGGTTTTTTTTTTCAACCATGAAGTGTTAAAGTACTTGTGAAAGATCAATAATCTCATTTATTACAGTCAGATGTCATTAACAGTTGACAATTACTTTCAATATTAGTTGCAGTTCTGTTTCTCAAAGGAAAGGCTAAAGGCATTAGGTATGAGGCAAGAATCATTGTAGTTCTTTCTCCCTTTCTTTCTTTTCAACTTGGATGCGACATATAATGTAACACTCTGGAATGCAATGTTATGGGGAAATGCTGTAATGGTATTAGTTGACAATATTTCCATGGATTGTATTGGATTAAAACACTTCTGTCCCAGTCACCAGCAGTACACACGGGCATTGTGACACTTGTATTGCATTCAGATTGGATAGTGGCTGGTCTCACCAGTGCTGTTTTTAAAGTCTCTGGCAAAACTAACAGAGAGACAGTGCTACCAGTACCTGCCTGAAGACCTTTATTGCTGATGAGAGCTGAGCTTGAGGATTTGCGGTTTGCAATTTTATATGTAAAATGGAAATATGTGACTTAACGAGATTTTGTTTTGTATCGCTTCAATTTATTTTTCCTTCAGTTCCCAGAAAAACAGTAAGTACAGCTCAGTCTAGTACATAGTGTCTTGATACTGGGGAACTCGCAGGATCATGGGATAATTCAGATTGGAAGATATCCCTGGCGGATGATTAGTCCAACATCTGCTCACTTGCAAACTAGAGAAGGTTTCTCAGGGCCTTGACTAGTCAAGTTTCAAATGTATCCAAGAGTGGAGTTTTTGCTGTATCTGTGGACATGTATCAGTCTTCAATCACCCCCTCACAGTGGAAGTTTTTTCCATATATCTAATTGAAATTTCAAACTAGGGTCTGTTGCCTCTTGTCCTGTCACCATGCTCAAAGAAGAGGCTGACTCCTTGGCATATTTTTTATACTCCATTGGCATATTTGCTATACTGCATTAGGCAGCTGAAGACTGCAATAAAATCTGGCCTGCAAGCAAAGGATAATTAATGAGGATGTTATTGAAATAGTAAAGTACCAGCAAGTCTTACCGTGGGGAAAAAGAGAAGAAGATTGAGTATGCACTGCATAGTAAGCACCACACCATTTTAATACGTAAGATTTCATCTTTTATTTCCTCTTCCAGTTAGATTATGTGCATTTTACCTATGGTATCATGGAAGTTGTATTTATGTATTGTGTGTTTCTTTGATTAGCAATTAGTCTCCAATGTTTTACTTTGACAGTATAGCAGGCTATTGGGGTGCTCTGGAAAAGTTAAGACATGTTGAATTACCCAAAAGTAAATGTGTTTTTTCTACATTTCAGCTTCTCCAGTTGGTAACGGATATATCAAGCCACCTGTCCCACCTGTTTCTGGTACACAGAGAGAAAAAGGACCTCCAGCCATGTTGCCCATCAGTGTTGACCCAGACAGCAAACCAGGCGAATATGTCCTGAAGAGCTTGTTTGTTAACTTTACCACCCTGGCTGAACGCAAGATTCGCATCATCATGGCAGAACCTCTTGTGAGTAAAAAGAAACTATAAGTTTACACGTACTGTGCTTTGAATTTATTTTAAAATCAGGTTCGCTTGCAGTGCAGTGAAGTATATTTTGCTTGTAATCTACGTTGGAGTTTGATAGTGTTTCCCAAACTGTAAGATATGCTGCTGTGGCAATTTGAACGTTGTGGGAGAGGGCAGAGGTATGCAAGATATGCCAAAGGGGTGACACAAAAAGGAACTAATATTTAATTTGTGTTTGCAATATGGGCACATGTTAATGGGATCGAGAAACAGAAGGGATGTCATCCAGCATAGATTTCACAGCTGGGAGAGCAGTCACTTGAGTCAAAATAGATTAGAAAATGCTGAAATATGATAAAAGCATTTCTGAACATTATGGTTTTCAGCTAAAACATGAAAGTTAATAGCACTGCTGGCTCCTATTTTAGTTCTGATAGTAATAGATTTTATAATCTAACAAAGTGCTATAGTACCTATTTTCCAGATATGAAAAGGCATGCAGCATATGAAAAAGGAGCTACATTACAAGGTCTTGCACAGTGAGAGAGCCATTGTTGTTTGTATTTTAGGCAAATTTGACACACAAGTATGTCTGTTGCAGTTTGTCTTATGTAACTGAACTTCTAGGAGTTCACTGTTTTAAATTGAAACTGCGTTTTATATACATTCTTGTTATTTTGATTAAGCAAGAATACTTCTATAACTGATATTTTAGTTCTGACAAGGTAAAACAAACAAACAAAACCAAGACCTAAAAATAACTAGAAACCTTTATTTCTGTGCTCTAAGGGAATTTTTACGAAACCTTAAAATGTTTTTGTTGCAAAGTCCAGTGTAGAATGTTTAGTTCAGTTCCCCACTTTCAAGTCTGGATATTTTGAAGAGCAAAATTATGATCTTCTTGATTCTGATGGCATCTGTTTAGCTTTGATTTAGATTCAGAAGCA
Source organism: Myiotriccus ornatus (assembly GCA_036023395.1). Taxonomy (NCBI): domain Eukaryota; kingdom Metazoa; phylum Chordata; class Aves; order Passeriformes; family Tyrannidae; genus Myiotriccus; species Myiotriccus ornatus. The sequence goes on from JAYRBT010000001.1 coordinate 48,244,574, forward strand.
TTTGATGCTTGGGAAGTTTTACCAGGCTATCTTCTGAAACATTAGATAGGTACAAGATCACAGGACTATCTTACATAATTTGGAAATAACACAAAAAAATATTCTTTGATGAGTCCCCTCCAAATCACAAGAAGTAGAATAAACTGACAGTCATAGTGTAGGTCCTTTAAAAAATAAAATACCAGGAGCTATTTATTACCATCCAGTCTTCATGTGACGCACATTGAACGTCTTTAAAATTTTAAAACAAAATGTGTGTAGAATTGCTTGGCAAGATCAGAAAAACGACAAAAAGGCCAGGACTGAGGGCATAGTTTCCTTGCAGCATCTCTGTCACTCTTAGACACTAACCTCTACATTTTCATGTAAGATTTCAAGCATAGATATGAACTGGTGACCCTGATTTATTCCCATTTCACCTTGTGTTAAGATGATTTTGAGTTGCTGTATGGTAAGATGTTATTTTTGTCACTTTGAGAAACTATGAATATCTGAATGTTGATCGTATTCTAGAGGTTGTTCAGTGAAATTTTATTCGGGAGATTCAACATAGAATGTTGACAAAAGGACGGAATGTCACCTTCTTCTGGTCATCATTTTCAGAACGTATTTTTTACGGGGTTCTGACCATGAGACACTAACAATAATTCAATTACATACTCCCATCTCATTAATACTAATAAGACTTACAAGTCATGGCATGCTGCTCTTTGAGGGTGACTGTGACAAATGAGTAAGCAGGATTCTGTAGACATTCAGTCAAAATGATCTGAAATAATTAGGTTGTAATGAAAGAAGTGACAAGAGAAAATGGCAAAAATTACTCTGCAATACTGAATAAGAATTTAAGTCCACCCTTTTTGTGAGGTAGCTGTTGGATGTTTAGCAGCATTGTTCCCACATTTCTACTCTATTGATTAGAATAGTGACCAGGAAGTTCTAGGGATTTGGGAGATAAAAGTTTATTAACTGATGGTGCCAAGAGCTACCTTTTGGCCTTTTTTCACAATAGGTAGTCCAACACTGAGCTCTTTGAAGGTTCTGTTCCAATTAAACTCAAATGTACTTCAAAGAAAGTCAAACTTCCAAAGTTCTCAAGACTGGAATATTTCTAGTTTAAATTCTCTAAGTCATTACAAGATATGACAGTTCAATTTTATAATGAGTGATGAATACTTAAGATATCTTTCAGAGAAGCTAAAATGATCTGCTTATAACAGCATTGTCTTTTCATTTCTTTTATCACAAAGTCTAGCTCACATTGAAGCTCTGAAGTTACCATGATTAAATTAAAGACTCGATATATTTTTTACCTAGATACTTCTATTTTGCTTGCTTATCCTTTCTGATTATCATGACTGTTGTTTTTATGATTTTTTCTCTCCGTTTCTTTGGGTTCCATCTGCCTGCTTGATATATCCATCTCTTTCTTTTGTGATGTACACAGAACCTGACTGTAAATTACAGTGTTCTGACAACTATGTTGGAAAACCATGTTTGTGTCTCAGCATGAGTTGCAGATGTTCTCAAGGCAGTAGAAATTTTTGCTATTTTCTAGGGCATCAGTGAAGGGCACAGCACCCACCCCCTCCTGCAACCCCATGAAATCTCAGCTGGAATAACAAGATTCCGGTGGTAGAGAAAGCAGAGGGCAATGTCACCTACTCCTACTGCTGCCTTGGCTGTCAACCGAGTATCATTTGACATTTTGGTTACTGGATCTGGCAGTGATCATCATAAAAAATGCACTCCCCAGTTAAGATATTTTCTAGGCATGAATCTAATGTCAACTATGCACTGCTATGTCTTTAATAAGTAAAAATGGAAAACTTTTGTTTCCAGATTTGATTTTTTTTTTTACTTTGACTGGAGAATATTTTTTTCGGAATTTCAGGTGAATTTTTTCCCCTTTTAGGATCTCTGATATGAAACAAATGATTCAATAATTGCATCAAATTCAAAATCATGGGGCTAATTTTTAATGATTAACTACTGTACCCAGATTGTCAAGTTAAATTAATCCAAATTAAAAGCATTTGTCAGCAGACTTCATTAAAATGGCTTGTTCATTTTATAAAATTAAATTCATGTAAATGAAATGTAAATAATTTCTTTCTGATAACCTTTAATAATTTCCTGCTTCTTTTCTGTAGATAATTATTCTTCTTTGTTACAAATAATAAGATTTTTTCTGCAGACCTTTTTTCACAGCTTATTTAATTCATATCTAATTTTTATAAATTTACATTCTAGGCCTTCTCTGCATTGCTTCACTTTCAAACACTATTTGATATTTTATTACTGCTGATTTTTTTCAAGCAGTGGTGACCTTAAAATGAAACTAGAAAGGAGAAGCCTGGGAAATATTCTTGCCAGTTCAAATGAAAGAATATATTTCATAGCTATGAGAGGAGAAAACCCAGAGAATAGTTCCCTTTTTGGAAGTGTTGATTATCACTTTGGGTAGTAATTCATCATGTGCATACTGAGTAGGCTAATCTTTAAATACGGCTTTCAGCAGTACTTAGCCACAGCTGTAGACATTGATAAAACATAGGGAGCTACAGGCATTGACAGTGGTTAATGGTTAATTTAGCTGTTGGTAAACTTTCATTATGCTTTTCTCCTGCAAGCATCTTCGTTTACTGAGCTCGTCTAAATTCAGGATCTCTCTGAATACTGAACTCAAGGACAGAATTTACTGATTATAGGATTAGGACCATAAGCATGTTCATGTATTCTGCCTATAATTTTCTCCTTTTATGAGGTAGGTTTCATCTCAGCATTGAAAAAAAAACCCTGAAGGTGTTGATGGGTTTGATACTTGTGTATTTATTACTTCCATTTCATACAAGCTTGATGATGTTAAAATATAGCTCTATTTCAAAACAGGGCTGTTGTAACAGCCAAGCAGGTGGTTAGGAAGACTCTGAAAGGGAAAGAATATGCAAATTGCAAAGACTGACCAACCAACACATGTAATGGCACTGATGTCTGATCAGCTTTAGTCTAGGCTTAAATTTCTTTGGGCAAGAGAAGAAATAGAAGGGTGTTTTTTTTTCTCTGAGGGCTGGGCTGTGATAACTAGTAACATTTGCATAGGCTATGATAATACCGATCAGTTTTATCCCACAGCTGTAATGTAGAATCTTCTGTTTTACGTGGACTAAAATTCCAGCAGCATCACAGGAGGTGTCACCTATGATGAGACACATTACCTTTACACATTTTTTATGTTTACAGTCCTAATGAATAGTTTGGCATACATGGGTACTTCAGACCCCTATTTTTTTATGGTGCACATACAGTAGTTATAAGGAACAAGTAATTTCATGGAAAAGAGGAAAGACAAACTGTCTAGCTCTGTTCTAGCTCTTCATGCAGTTTATATACGCTCAGAAAAATTGAAAAGAACTTTCTGCAAGTATATCTTGAAAATGCTGTTCTCTTTTCTCGTACAAAAACTATCCTCCCTAGAACCTTCCTCCATAAAAAGCTACCAGCATGCCAGCTTCCCACTGTCATATATCCCTGTTTACTTCTGTGTCACTCAAGGATTATGCCACTATCATTGATGTAATTATTTTATTCCACTAGTGTTTGTGGTAGTCAAAATTCTGTAAAGCATGTGGCAGTCCATCCCAGCTTTAAGGAACTCGTGGTTCATAATACTGTGGCTCTGTATCTCGTGTCTCACAGTTCTTTAATTTAAATGCTAAATAAATAATACACCAGAAATAAAGAAATAAATATTATTACAGTAGGGTTTTTAGGTCCAGTTGTGACAAATACTGTGTAGGTCATTAAACATCATTATTCTTAAGTATTCTTGCAATAATTATCTCTGAAGTATTTCAGAAGCTTCTTTATGAAATTCTACATCACTTTGTTATACCATGCTGAGGACTGTCCTCTCACTTGTTCATGAGAAAGTGAAAGCATCTGCACAACATCTTACTTTAACCACTCAATATGTAACCTGAACATTCAGGATCCTTTTGTTGTATGGAGCCCTGCAGATCTGTTACAGTGGATACATTAAGTGGGTTGTTGAATGGGCATATCTATGTCAGTCAGTCATAGGACAGTCTGGAGGACCAAGAACAGTAATTCATCTCAAGAGGAGGTCTATCTCCTAGTGCTCCCAGTAAGTGTCAGGTCAGCGGAGTTTCTTTCCTGCAGGTCACTGACTTGATCCTTGGTCAACTTTTTAGACTGATAGTTGGTCTCAGTGTTTTATTCAACTCCTAGCCATATTTAAGGACTTCTTGTTGCCCAGAGAAGTTGTGAACACTCAATCCCTGGAAGTATTCAAGGCCAAGCTAAAGCAACCCAATCTAGTGGAAGGTGTCCCTGCCCGTGGCAAGGGGGCTGAAACTAGATGATTTTAAAGGTACCTTCCAACGCAAACCATTGGTGATTCTGTGATTCTAAGTTTAATTTCTTTGTGGATTGTCCCCTTCATTTCTTTTTACTCAGACTTGCCAGCAACCAGCTTCTCTGGTTTTAGAAATCAATTAAGCAGAAAAATCTCAGTCATTACTCATTAGTCTTTCACTAATCAACTTATCTTGGGAGCTCACTGGCTTTCCAATGATAGTCCAGTCCACCAGCGATATCGAAGCACAAGCTGGGTCAGGTCAGTGTGTTTTTTCGCAGCAGATAGAAAAGCAGCTAAGCCTGGGAGACACCATCCATGAAATAAGCAAATACTCATGAAGTCAAAGGATGTGAAGGCAGAAAAACAGAGGAAAAATCAATCTTCTATACTAAAGATGGAGAGCTATCAAATATAACAAAGACAAGTCCAGTGATAATGATCCTTTACTTCCGTTTCCACTCCTCCCCTCAGAAATAATATCCTCCTCCAGTTACCTCAGTATGTATCTCAGGCTGAGACCTGTAGCAGAAGCCAGGCAATGAACAGTATAGAGTGAGGGTGGATAATCTTGAACCTCAGGACAGGTATCTTCCAGAAAGACCTAGAGAAGTTTGTGTGATTGAAGCAATGGCCCCTGTGTAGTTCAGGGGGACGTATCATAGAACTGAAACACAGAAGTGAAGGGAAAGAGTATGAAAGATGCAGTTGGGAAAAACAATTAGAGGAAGAGACAAATGTAGGGTTTCAGAAGTAATCATAAGGAGTGCAGGAGAATGCAGGCAGGATTTGGTGTGGTCTGATTCCAGCACCCATATGAAATTGAGGGGGAAACTTCATGCCATTTTAGCAAGGCAGAAAGGAAAAGGACATGTTTTTGCATAGACATTGGCATAGGCATTTGCAGCTAGATACAGGTCCATAAAAACACATTCACACATTTCAGAGTCAGGCAGTGTCAACAGGCAGTTTTTCAGTGCTCTCAGGGTTTCCACAGCTGAGTGTGTGGGCAGAATGCTGTTGGAGGCTGCAGAGCTCATTTCAATGGCAAGACTCTCTAGGATGCTCACTGTCCCTGGGCCTCATTACTGCATGGATATAGGTGGAGGATAGTCAGTGGCGCATGTGATGGTTCAAATCTCTAAGAGGATTTAACACTGGAAGACAGATTCAATCCAAGGTCACTGAGGCTGTCACACTACATCAGACATTGGTCAATGCTTTCAAAATACAGCAGAGAATCTACCACATGCCCTTAATCACATTTTTGTGTCATTTAAGGATATTGGTTATTTCCACTATCCAGAAAGTAAAAATCATACTACAGTCATTTCAGGCCAATCTTATCACTAGTCTGTCATCATGAAGGACAGAAGAAAATCACATACACACTTCGGTAGCATTCTTGCCAGATAAAAAACAATTAATTAACGCGGTATCTTTCCATAGCTTCACAACAGCTTCGTCCTTTGTATGCTTTCAGAGACACATTTTAAGTCCATGAGGTACTGCTTCATCAGGAGTGCTGTATGTTTTTAAATTTATGTGCTCTTTTCTGGGCCTGAGTCTGACATGGTACAGTTTACATGTCAGACAGCTTGAATTATTCCATATTTGACCCTGCATATCTGGTGGCACGACAAATATGAGTAAAACTGAAATACTTCACGTGACTACCTTCCCAGTATGAAAATCCACCCAATAAGGTCTTGTTTCACTAGATGGGCATTCAGTATGGGTGGAAGAAGCAGTGAAGGCTGATGTTAGCTCAGCAAGGGCACCCAGTGTCCTCCTTGAAACTCTGTCAAATCAGTGCCAGTAACCAGGAGGAAAAGGCTTCGCGTCAAGTTACCTGGAGACATATCTGTTATGGTACAGTTACAGCTTTTAAGATAAACACATAGTCAAGAAAGCCACAAATAAAGGAGGTTCAAAGAAAACTGCTGGCAGTAGTTGTCAAGTTCACTTTAAAAATACACTTTCCTCATTTCTTGGTCTATTCTGTGAAAACAGGTGCGTAGTTGGTGTAAGTAGCTACCTGACATTAAAGCAGCACTGGCTGCCAGACAGCAGACCATGGCCAGAGTCATGTGCTGTCATTTATTACCCCTGGCTGTCTGGGGCTTGAGAGAAGTGTGGTTTCTGTTTACAGAGCTCTCCACTGCGCCTAGAGCAGCTCTGCAATTACAACTCTAAATTTATGCAAATCGACTGAGAAGGGCTTCCTACAGCTTTGATTAAATTAAGTCACATTATTCCGAGTGGGTAACCAGTGGTCAGGGCCCTTAGGGCACTAATAAGCAGTACTGCTCTCCTCTGAGTCTCACCCACTCATGCCCCACAGCCCAGGACTCATTCCCAGGTTTTGGAGCCAACAGTCCCTGCCACAGCAGGGTTGGTCTCCTGCTTCCATGAGACTGCCCCACCACGGTCCTTGCCAAGCCAGGTCCACCCCTATAAAATTCATTAAAAGAAGGAACCTCATCCACTACTTAGAACATGGAGATCCTCTACATCCTCGTAGCATTGCTCTCACCATGGGCAGGAAGTTTGACTGAAATTTGGGACAGCACTCTCATAATCACTCAGGGAATCAGTTGAGCTCAAGAGGGAAGATGTCCTTTTCCCATTCTCTGCAGGAAAGAAAAGCTTCCTGCATTTTTCTACCATTTATGTCCTCTTGCGTAGAAGAAGTAGCTTGGATCCTCATAAATCAGTTGGTGTAAAACTCTTCGCATATAGGATTGAGGTGTCAATTAACTCCTCTGTTTGGGAAACAAAGATGTACCAAATGACCAGGGTACATTAAGGTCAGGAAAGAGCATCCTCTCACCCTCTTTGCCAGCTCTCAAAAGTAATGTCAGAGAAGAAAGAGAGGGAACAGCACTATTCAAGTTACACACTTTTGACTGCAGAGATTTTGTTCCCTAAATCTATTTAATTCACTGCTGTATCTTTCAGTGTTTTTATTTCACAGCTGTCTGCTGTCTCAAAAACCTTCTCTTCACAGAAGGAATTATTATATGAATACTCATGTATTTTTTTTAATGTGTATTAACTGATGATGGTCACATACCTAAGCCACCTTGATAAACAGTTGAAACAGGACTTCAAATAGCAGTTTCATGCAGAGGTCTTAACGTTGACTTGGAAGTCTAGATCTCCATTGTCAATTGTTTTTATTGTTACATGGAAATCACTGTATCAAGTGATTTTTCAGAGCATCATGTTTATTCCAGCCCAACAGGCTCATAAATGAAAGATCTTGGACTCTCATACTGCATCCTAGGACATCATTCTTGATTTAGACTGTATACAGAATTTCATTAATTATTAGAATATGACTCCAGAAAGCCTTCTTCCTGACTTCAGGTTGAGAGCAAGGTGGAAATAGTGGTTTTATATTTTTTTTACCTTCATTTTGATGTCTGTATTTGGAGCATGTTCTTGTTCCTATTATGGAGGAGCATTTTTATGAAAATACATTGTAATGGCTCTCAGCACAAAGAACAGAAGAAGAAATCTGTATTTGCTTCCAAAAGGTTTAGAGAAGGAAATCCTATATATCATGCTCACCTTGAAGAAAATTCATCATATAAACAAAAAAAAAGAATGTTTGTGTGTGTGTGCATCTTGCTGCAGTCAGGCATTGAAATGTAACAGCTGGTATTGTTTTTCAGCTCTACTATTGCTGCTGCGTCCTGTAACTGGCCTTTTTCATTTCATTAATCCCAGTTCAGTTTAGCAATGAGCAACTAAAAATGGTTTAGGTTTTTTTTGAATATTCAAATTTACAATCAAATACCACTTAAGCCAATAACTCTTTTAGGCATGTAAATAACTGAATCTCTAGTAATTGATTGTCAGTGTAGAAATTTGGAATATTGATAGTGTTGAACTTAACCCATATAAATCATTATTTGGACTTGGGACTACTAAAACCTCAATCCTGTACCTAAAATTCCATTAGCATTGTTTTACTTAATCCGTTAAATCAACTTCATATTCCTTTTCCAAACTGTACATCATGTTCCTTCATGAATTTTGATCTTAAGTACAAATGCCACTAAAACTTAGTATATTCCCTGTCCCAACAAATTAGGTTTCAATTAAAAAAATTTTACCCTCTTATACTGGAATTTTTGAAGTCAGAATCACTCAATCTGCTAATACAAGTCTGTGATGGAATTATGGTATCAACACTGTGTCCACACATTGGTTTTAGATGCTCTTTTTAAATTTATCAAACTTAGAGGTTGTAAAATTCACCTCTTTTTCTGTACAGTGTAGTATTGGAGTAAATAAAATCAGGGAAAACCAAGAGATAGTGTTAAGGTACTAGCCTGCCTTACAACTTACCTGTGTTCAGACAGAGGATTTTGATGTGTTCATAGCTGCAATTTTGAAAAGGCATTCCTATTAGAACAAAGCTCTGAAAACAATCGATCAACAAAATCCTTTCTCAGTTGTGCTAGAATCTACCTCACATTTCAGTAAAGTTGGTACGCTTTTCAACTTTACAGGTTTTACAAAAGGATGTATTTAAAATATTTCTTTTGGAACTGGTCCACTAGTAGCCATCAGCTTTTTCTGGGCTTAAAATTCTGTAGTAAAAGAAACTGTTTTACTTCCTATCTGCAGTAAAGCACCTTACTTTGCAACAGAAAATATTGGAAAAGATATAAATGCTGAGAGTAGTAGGTTTATTGTTTGGGTTTTGGGTTGGTTTGTTTGTTTGTTTTGGGATGGTATGATGGGTTTTGTTGCTGTTACCTGTATATATGGAACAGCACTTAACCTTTGTTTAGTTTGTGACTATTGCCAACACTGAGTTGAGGGCATATCTCAGAATTGTTTTACTGCTCAGGTAAGAATGTCAGAGCCCTTGAGTTGTTTGCTCAAGGTAAATAAAAGAAAGAAAACTTTCATTTTCTTTTTTTATGAGGTTTTTTCTTTTTTTTTTTTACATTCCACATTATTTTGGGAATGTTGCATTGAAAATTTTTTCACTGTGCATCTAACAGCAATCTCTGATTCAGTGGCTTTGCTTCTCTCTTCAGGCTGCTTGAAATTTACTTCTCTTGAGTATTACTTCTGAAAACCAATTTGCTATTTTTTTGGCCTGTTTGGCCGTTTTTCTCTGATATATCAGTTACTTCAGATTAAACACTCTTGTGACTAAATTTCTGAGTGTTTTGTGGTAGACAGCATAGGTAAAAGATGCCTTTTGCAGAGGATGTGGTAATCAAAGAAAAATTAGCCTGTAATACCAGATGCAATGACATAAACTATCACCGAATCAGAGCAGTAGGTGACGAGAATGCCAGAGGCAAGAATCAGTTAGTGAGTGAAAGCCTGTGTTTGAAGCTGAACTGATGTTTTCTTATAGTTTTGTATTCAGCAGTACAGCAGTACTGGGTACATTCTTTTCCACGTGAACGAAACAGAAGAGCCATTACAAAAAAACCAGAGCAATTACATGAAGAAAGAATAGACTGAGTAATACTGAGCCTGGATTCTGAACATGCACCTTTCATTATTTTTGTGCATTAACTGTAATGACAAGTAGGTTTTTAACCTAAGCTTGCTAAAATAAAATTCTTTTTGAAATGTAGCATATTTTTACATATTTTTCATAGCCACTGGAAATATGCTTATTTCCTCCAAATGAAATACCATGTACAATTAACATTGCTTTTTACTGAATTTTCAATTAAGTTAAATGAAGTCCATCAGAGTTTTTGTGAACATTTTGTGAGTCTATAATTTTTCTTATGCAAAGTTGTGTTTTCTTGAAGCTATATTATTATATCTTTTTTATTATGTTTGCCTTTAGAATTTTGTGTTGCTGTATGTGTAGAATTTCAAAGGTTAATAAGGGAAATCTCCTTTTCTCTTTATTTTATTATCTGTGTACCATGCTCACTCACGCAGTTTCTTAAAAGAAGTGTCTAACTGCTAATTGATGATGAGCAGAGCAACAATAGAAATCAAAGATTCTGTTGTCATCCACTAAACAGTCAATTTATGTGTTTATGCATGAAGACCTGCTGACTTGCGAAGAGCTGTTAATGAAAACAGGACACTAATTGCCTGTTTCATAGACGCTCCAGGTGGGAGATGTTTGGGAGACTATCAGAGTAAATAGATTATCCTTTACAGTCCAAAAGCTTGTCTCTCTTAATTGCTTAGGTATAAATTAACTAGGCTTCGTGGGGTGGTGGTGGGAATTCCCAAACAGTAAGAACGTACATAAGAGATGAAAATTATTTCCTAAGAAATTCAGGGATATTTTCAGTACAAGAGGGTTTTTTTTATGGGACCATAGACTGTTCTGTATTCATTTTTGAAAGGGCAAAACCGATATAAATACTCACAAGTTGAGTTTCATGAATCTGCTCAATGCAGGATCAGCACAGATCCATTCTGGGAGGGAGGAGGCAGGACCAGAGAGACAAGCTGTCCGTTTCAGAGGCAACTGGCTGGCAGGTCAGCTGCACCTGAAGGGTAGGTGTACCTCTGTGGAATGAAGTTTTGTGTGCCCAGCCTTTAGAAGCAAATTGGCATCATGGCATTTTCTGCTAGATGATACAGAACATGGTTTACACATCACGTAAACACAAGGTTGACAGTGACATGCTTTGTGGGTTTTGTATGTACAAAATAATCAATGGCCAAAAAAAAATAATTAGCATATTTTGGAGCAGACCTTTTCCTATGAACACCAGTTTTCTTTCCTGGTGAAAAGTATGTAAGACAAAGACTTTCATTTGGGGTGGAGGGGCTTATGTGGTGATCCATTGTAAGTAGGAAAGAAGTACTCTTGGGAATTTTTTGGTTCTTAAGATTGTTCTTACATTCATTTTATAAATATTGTGGTGTAGCAGTGGAATGTGGTCTATGTCTGCTTCATTTTACGTGAAAAGGTCCATTCTTCTGCTCTTTCTTTCCAGGAAGTCTTCCACCCCAACAGACTACTCAGTAGAGTATGTGTGGCTGCTTTTTAGCATGCAGTGCAAAAGTTAAAATTTGTGTAAAAATATTCTTTCATCCTCCATGCTTTAAAAAACCCCAACAGACCGATGGGTTTTATCTTAATCAGTGATACAGTGACAGTAGCCTGTCACAGTTCAATAGGAATAACGTGCCTAATGGTTACTGAGATTAGAAATAGCTTTGAGGGCTATTATATATCATTATAACATGGTGACATAGTGAAGCTTAATAGGCGCTACAACATCCTTTTGTTTTTATGTTTCCCTGAAAAATGTGTTCTGTGAACACTCAGTTCTGTGACAGGTGGCTATTCCTGTGTAAATTTACCCAATTATATTTGTGTAACAGCCCTGAAAAAGCATTAATATATTAACCGCTAAAAGTAGCTGACAGTCTTTGGAGAAATGTTTTAGTGTGCCTGTGTGAATAGAGGGTTTGAATGATAGGAGTTTTTTAGATAAATTATAAATATTATATTTAGTTGATGTGTGCAAATATGATAAAATATACATTTGCCATTGCATATTTAGCATATTATATTTTATTATATTCTATCCATGTTTTCCAAACAGCAATGAGGCGGAGGAAGGAAATTAATTATTAGGTCAGCATTTTGATTTGTAAGCATTGGCAACACAAAACTTTTTGATGGTTTTATTGAAAAACAGTAGTTTCAAATATTAAATGCAAAGCTGTCTTTGCTGATCTTTACCACTTATCTCTAACCGTGTTTAAATCGTGGGAGTTTCCAGCATGAACAAATTGTATACAGAGTATACAATTGTAGGCAGCACTTCAAATAAGAACTAAGGATGTTTAACTTAGTGATTAAAAGTGGAAATGTTATTATTGAGAGTCCATTCTTGTGAAATTTTCTGATGTTTTTTGTAGTCCAGAAAGCTGTGGGCTCTTTCATATTGATCAAAATTTTCTTTTTTATGTTTTTTGGTTGTAGGCTTTGGCTCCAAATTCAGCCTATCCATTCATCCAAGATTTGGAAGACGTTTCTGTAGAATGTAGTTTAGCTACAAAGACTCAAATAAGTTAACGGGTAATATAAAAGGGCCTCTTTGCCATTTCCAAACTGGGTGGGCAATAAAATTAATAGAAATAAATAGTGCCTTGAGGCTAGAAAACAGTTTTAAGAATTTTTAAAAACTTTAAAATCACTGTATCTCCAGGGTAAATAGACTGCTATGGAATCTATTTCTCAGAGGCAGTTTCACTTTATTATACATATTAACCTTCTCTTTGCAAGTCCTGAACCTTTGGCATATAGTGAAGAAGTCTACCATGAGAATAATTGTATCTTACATAGTAGCTTCCATAACAGCAGTGTTGAAAACACTGCATAAAACGAAATGGTAAGATTTGTGAGGATATTAGAACCAAGAGATATAGAATAGGCAAGTTGTTCACAGTAGTTGAAAAGATATTATCTATTGCATAAAGAAAAATTGCTGGTTTTAAAGGATAAGCACCTACAAGTGGTTTTTGAATTTACTCAGCAGTGTCTTCCCGACATGGTCACTCATTACTCTCATCATGCAAGCAGTTATCCTTTTATGTTTCATGAGTCCTTAGGCAACAAAACCCACATCAGTATCTGACCCTTCATTTTTATTCAGTTCATTATCTATTCAGCACTCATCACTAGTAATAAAGTAAATAGTAATAATTCTACTTTGAGTTTTCTCAAACCTCCAAGACCTAAATAAAATTTTCTGTGGTTGTTGCCATTCACTGCAGGGGTACAGTGACTGGCTTTGGCACGTGCACCCTGCTCCTTTGTCTTCATGGGTCAGCTTGGGTCTGTCCAGGCTGAGCCATCACTGCAGTGGCTGCAGGCAGTGTCAGCGGCAACACCATACTTGGAAAGAGTTGAGGAATAACCAGCAACAGCAGCAATCTGAACAGGGTGATGAAGAAGAGGCAGAGACAGCTGCAGCAGCAGCTGCTGCCTGGCAAGAGTATGAGTAGGTGCAGGATGGGACAGAGGGGAACAAGAGGCCTCAAGTGAAGCCCTAGACTGGAGACATTGAGAAGTTACGGCGGCAGAAGCCTTCCTGGCTTTTGGTAGATATCCTTGGTAGTTCTCTGTCCCAGGACTGACTTCTGCTGCAACCAAAGCTGCTGCATGACCTGTGAATGGTTTCTTTAGGTCAATTTACCGTGATTTGGAAGCCTTGGTGTGGTCATCTGTAAGAGGGAAAGAGATTACTTGTTTTGCCTTGTCAAAATGAAGGGATCTTCACTAACTCAGAAGCGTGTTCCCTGGGGAGCATCGTCATCAGAAACTGAAGTATTTGGGAAGTATGTGTGCTTCCAGAGATAGGTTGCAGGTGATGAGGACATTTTCAGGATTGGTGTTCTAGACCTGGGTTCCCAGAGCATGGTTTGTCTCATTTACTTGTGTCCCCCTTACAGATAGTATGTGACGAGGAATCCCTACCTCATTTCTGCCTGAAACACCACGCTCTGAAAGCCCTACATTGCAGTGTTGGGCATGGAAACACAAAGCTTCTGCATGCTGAAGCCCTTTTTGTTGAAACAGACCTTAAGAAGCTTTGTCATGGTAACACAAGTCTTCTGTAACAGAATCAGGAATTTCATAATTTAAAAAAAAAGGTTGATTTTTTTTTCCTAAACTGCACTAATTCTTAATATGCTAATTTGTTCAGGGTTCACAAAAATGTAAGAAGCCTTTTCCTTTTAAATACGTTGACTACTACTTTTGAAAGATAATCTGCTGCCCTTTTCAGTGTGCAGCAACAGACAAAAGAAGTATTGTCCTCCCGTGGGACATATCTAGGCAGGGTAGCACCGAGGTACTGATTGAGGAGGAGGAGGACTGTGGGTGGGGTAGTGTCCTGTATTTTTCTCTGGGCTGCAAGGTTTTACTGTGTCTGTTCATCACCAGTAAGTTGTCATGAAGTTGTAATTAATAGCTGTTGTGCCCATAATGTAACCTGGAGGAGTCACTTTAGATATCTGAGAAAACAATGAAAAATATTGATGGCTGCTCTGGATAAATCAGTGACTCAGTAGAAAACATTTTGTTGATTTTTGTATTTGGTAGGTAGTCAGGGGATACTGCAGTCACCCCACGCTCGACCTCCTTGCCAGCTGGCATTACAAGTGGATCAGCATAATTAATTTCAAAATCAGTCAGCAGATTAAACTGGGCAACATTTTCTTCAGAGAAAAACATTAAATAATAGAAATCTTTGGTCTGCCTAAGGTCTCTCCATTCTCATATCTCAGCAGCTTTACAGATTTCTTTGGTTTGCATCTCATATGCCCTGGCAGTGATGATATTTTGCCTGATACATTAACAAATGCTGATGAGGGTAATAGTTTGCTAAAAGCTAAACAGAAAATCTCATTCTGACCTGGTGGGACAGCCCCACTCTTGCAGCTGTAGGAGAAGAAAGATTCATGATTTACAGAAGCATAAAGCACTGGCACATTTCAGACACTAGCAACAGTAGCGTAATTCAGTAGAGAATTGTGATGGTGACAAGTGATGTGTTTTTCAGACTGTCATCTGTCCTCATGTATTGTTTATTTTCATTGTGGTTTAGGAGATTCATGTTTTGTGTATTGTTGTGTGTATCTAGAACACTGGCCTGCATGCTTCTACATGTCTCTGGAATTCAACCTGCTTGACAAAAGATCCATAAAGGTGAATGGATGTTCACACATGATGACTTTCTGAGCTGGGCAGTTCTCTTTGGCTTTCCCAGCTCCTCTTGAGAACATGTCCTGAAAATTAGCTTCCATTCCAAAAATACTTTTTTTTTTTTTTAATAAGTAATAATTTTTCCACAATTGCCTTCCTCAAAAATGAACGCTATGGTCGTTGATTCTTCTAAAATCACCCTTCTTTCAGTATGACCTGCATGATGCACTATATCTGTGGACATGTTTGTATAGCCTGGTAGTAGTATAACAAGAAGGTATATCATGTGACTAAATAGACTAATAGACCCCCTTGGTTATGTATTAGAGGAAATACTAGATGCTTTTTAGGATGTTGAAAGAATTTATCATCAGTGTGAGCAGCAATTCAGATATAATAAATGGTCAATCCTTCTCTTTTGTGGAAAGACTCCGAAGTCACTTAGGACACAGTGTCAGTATTGGCTGATACCTATGCAGATGCCTCCTTTGCATATGAAACAAACAGTATCTCCAGGATGAGATCAGGAGGCACATTGTGTGAGTAAAAAAATCTAACAGAAAAATAATAATAGAGTTGATAGAATATATTATAGTATTGATCTTAAGTAATACATATTTAATATATTTTCTTTTAGGAGAAGCCACTGACCAAATCTCTGCAACGAGGAGAAGATCCCCAGTTTGATCAAGTAAGACACTTGAAATTATATTATTTCCATTCCTCAGGCTAAAAGATAAATCCTTGGAAGGCATTCTAGTGTCCTTATACTATGGTAGCATACTGCAAAAGCAATATGTCTCAATGTACTTCAGTAGAATGACAAGTGCTTTGCCTAACCATTCTTAGGTTTAAATTGGAAGGATTTTTCCACTGTTTTTAAGCTCAATATTTTTCTGCCATAGGACTTCTTGCTTTTTCCAGTATATTAGGTACATGTATTATTTCCTGGCTGTTTCCCCAATGGACATTTTGAAGCAAACTTTGTATCTTTTCAGAATATCTGGTTTTTGAAACAGGTGCATGGCCCTCAATTTTTTTTTTATGGGGTTTCTCTTATAGCTTATATGAAGGCCTACAGAATCACTGTCATTGCTGTCACTCTCATCAGTCTAGTTTGTCTCTGTAGCTGTGACTCAACATGACTTAGATGTGTGCTGCACTAGAAATATTCCGAGCCAACCTGTTGTATTTAAATTTAAGTGTTAAGTTCAATTGTCAGGATAAATGCCTGTATATGACAAGGTAGATAATAATTACAAAAATGCTTGTCAGGGAAGAAGTATTAAAAGTAAAATAGAACTTATATAATTAGTTAGATTCCATTTAGTAGAATAATGAAATTGTAATTAATAAAATTAAATTTATATCTGTCATTAGATTAGTACATTTATTATGCAAGGGAAATGGGACAAGTATAAAAATAAAGCCAACAGCAAGATACACACATCTTAATAATTGTATAAAGCAATGAATTTTTGCCAGCTGCCTTTCTTTTTAAAAAAAACCACCTAGAAATAATTCCAACGTAAGTAACTTATTTTGAAATAAAGAATTTAAATTGCACAAAGGATGCCAAAACTCACAAAAATCACTCCCAGTGAAGAGGAATGATAAACCATAGGTATATCATAAACAATAAAAGTTATTTGCTGCTCCTCCATTTCTGCTGCTGCTGCTGGCTTCACATGTGCCCACAGCACTGTGCCGCCAGCAGGGCCAGAAACACAGAGCAAAAGCACCAGCAATAGTGACGACTCTGAAAGCAACTGTGACTAATGCCAAAAGCTGCAGGTACAATATTGATTAACTTAACTTTGGGAGAGCAGATAGGTATAAGTAGAACTTCGGGACCTCAAATGAGCTTGTTTTGGGTGTTCTGGGACATTGCAACAGAAGCAAAGATGCCTCTTCAGACTCCACTGGCATTCACTAAGGTTCACTTCATAATTTTAGCTTGACAAAGTGACACATTCTAGATTTTTCTGTAGTTGCTTTCTGGGGAGAGGTAGCCTGCTTGGAGGGCTGCTTAGAGCAGGAGGTGAACAGAGGAGGTGACACTTCTGCTCTGTACTTGGGAGCTCCCTGTCTGCCTTGCTGACCACAGAGAAACCCAGGGAAACCAGCTGAAGGAGGTTGCTTTGTGAGTACTCCCCACCTGCCTAATGAAATTCTTTGTGGTATTCTGACCTTAACTTTATAGGGTTTTTTTTTTCTTCCTGTGGGAAGTGTCACACACAAATGGGAGAGTAAAACAAATTAAGCCACCCAGATGCAAACCTTCTGATGCTGTTCCTGCAGTGTATTAAACAAACACATAATGGGCGGCCGTGACTTGATTAAATATTCGTGGTTAAGCAAGTTGTGGCCCTTTACAAGGATGAATTGGAAGACTGATGCTTCTCCTATTTATTGGTAAATAGACAGAAAATTGAATAATTAAGTCAAGATCATTTAATGAGAAGAGCAAACGTTTCCTAGAGTGAAGCAACTGTGTATTACTACTGTAGCAATTTACTCTGAGTGTTGGGGGCAAAAAAACCCAGATGCAGTCAGAAAACAAAGGTAAATTTTGTTATGCGGGACATTAATGTATCTCTATGCACATATCTAGAGTCCTACCTGTGTGCAGAGTTGATAGAAACGTACGGAGATGAGACTGCCTTAGACGTCTTGTCCGAAAACCTTGCTTTCAGTTCCTTGAAATTTTCAAAACGAACTATTTAAGCTGAAATTTACAAAATTATTTGTCAGCCTCAGCCCAGGTTGTTGGCAGTTTCCCTTTTCATGTTTCCCATTGTTTTCCACTTAAAAAGCATTATCATTTTGAGATGTTATTGTGCTCATGGGATTGATGTACACCTATGATTGGTAGATGGAACCCGAACCTGGTTTATGAGCCCATTTACAGGA
>JAYRBT010000001.1:48262642-48301671 GCA_036023395.1 Myiotriccus ornatus
ATTGTGCTCATGGGATTGATGTACACCTATGATTGGTAGATGGAACCCGAACCTGGTTTATGAGCCCATTTACAGGAACATCGTTCATCCTTACCAAAATAATTTTAGTTTGGCTAAATTCATACAATCATACAAAATTTTGTGATGCACAGTAGAAATTTGATAGAGCTGAGCTGGAGTAGAGACAAGAAAATAGATCAAAAAGTCTTTCTTTACTTGGCGTATTTCACTCAGTAGATTTGTAAGTACCTCTCGTTATAAAGCCGTTTATCAAATCTTAATATGCCAGTATGATAAAGTTGTCATGAAAGTAGGGATAATTTTGATGCTATTGAAAATTAAGGTGTGATCTACTTGGGAAACCTGGAAGATCATGATTTGGCATGATACTAAAACCCAGCTAAAGGGTCATGTACTTTGAAGTGACATCATTTAAGTTTTATTTTGTAAGTTTACTCAAATATATTAAGAGTCTATGAGATGCAGGAAGACCAAGTTGATAGTCCTTTACTTCTCCCTTACAGGGAAGGTATGAAAAGCTTCGGTGTTTATTCCTGAAGTACATTAAGTCATCTAGCAAAACCAAAAAAGGCCACACAAGACATTCCTGACATTTTTACTACAGATATGAAGGAGGAAAACAGGGAGAATCCCTGTGAACAAACATTCTCAAGGGGTGTCTAATAATTTTTACTTACAATTTTAAGTTATAAAAGGTGACACACTGTCAGAGGAATGTAATTTTCTAATTTTACTGTTCTCAAAATTATGTCTATTAATTTTGAGTGAAATTGATAGGTAACGCTGAAGTAAGTAGATTACTAGCCACTTGTCACTTTAAAATATCTGAGCTGCATCTTTTAACTGTAAATTAAAAAGCATCAAAAATAAGGCATGACCTGATTTAAAATTTCCTTTTTGCAAGTCAGCTTCAGACGTGGAAAAAACAGCCCAAAAAACCCCTTTACACTTACTCACAGTGAGCAGCTTCCCAAAGTAATCAGCATCGTTTAACACTGAAACCCCCAGAAGATGGTGATGAAAGCATTGCTTACTACCCCTAAATAGCTCTATCTCTGTCTCTCCAAGAACCAGCAGTTTTTTTCCTGCCCATTCTCTAACACCATTTTAGAAGTGCTAGTTTTAATAGTGATGATGGATCCAACGTCAAGGATCTGTGCACAGGCAGAGCTGTTTCTCTCCACATAGGTGTGGTCAGCGTCTCCTGCTAGGCAGACAGTACGTCTGGCTGCCAATTGCATCACCCTCCTCAAACTCATAATAGTATCTTGAGCAATGCATGAAGTGATCGTACTTATCCCGACTTGCAGAGTGTTTCACCATTGGCCCAACAAACTGGATTCCTTACACTGACTGTATTTTCCTTTTTAGGTCTGCATGTATATAAAGAAAATAGATACAGGAAATTATGTAGGTTTTGTCATGCATTTTTAAGTAATCCTACAATATATTTAAAATCATGTTTTAAAAGTTCTTGATTAGACAACTCTAGTTGCCTATTGGCAAAGACCATTACTCCTCCAGCATTAGCATGCTCTGTGTTCCAAATTAGAGAAATGTTATTAAACATTGTACTAGTGAACTATGACTTAAACTTCCTATTACAGGAAACCATAAAATTGCAGTACATGAAAAGATCAAAAGCTAGGGTGCAAAAACTCATAATTCTCCAAGAGGCCTATCCTCACCTAAGGAAACACTTTTATTACTCTTTTCTCAGCCTCTACTAATGCATCTTCTGTTCTTACCACGGTTATAAATGTTCATGAAGTGACAACACTGGAGGCAGAAAAAGGGCACTGTGTAATCTTGGACTGAGCTACAGACAGTTTTCCATATAAAATTACAGAATGAATGTGACATTTTGGCCATGGAAGTGAAAACTTAACAACAAGACTTACTTTTCATATGAAGATATCTCTATGAGGTGCCTGTTGAAGGAGTTTCAGCATAAACTGCACAAAAACTTGTCCTTGTTTCAGTTATACTGCTCTCTTCTTGGAAGTACATTAGGCTGGAGAATACAGATTAGAAAGCAAAAACATTTAATATTTTATATACTTCATTTAATGTTTTATATACTTTTAGGAGACAAAACCAACAAAAATAGATCAAGGTAACAAAAGGAAACTAAAAATGAATAAGAATAAAAAAGTGGAAAATGTAAATATAAATAGAAACTAAGCAGCATACTAATGTTTCATTGTTCCTTTTTCATAACAACCTAAATGTGATTAATGATAGGCTGATAATTATTCTTATGCAATATTAAATTTGTTAGGTATGGTAAGTGAATGCTGGTGTCATCACTGACATAGCACTGTAGTTGGTTCCTTTTGTGTTTTCCCTTTCCCCGAGTTTTACATGTTGTCCTTCTTCACCAGCAAAGGGCACATGGTAGAGGAAGGATAAGAAATGGTGGTGATGGGGTCATAAAACAACTGTTGGCTCCTGATAAGAGGTTTGGGTTTAAGTACTGTGTAAAGAAGTATATCTGAAGGCAAAATTAAAGGTAGCACCTTCAAAACTGAACTTGCTTCCCACTAAAAATAAATGGGTTTTCATGTAAAATGTTACGCTGGCAGTAAAATAGCTATAAACAGTGGTAATGTATAAGCAAGCTAGGTGAAATTAGCCATCTACATAATTACAGTACTAAAAAAAACCTACTTTCTTTTTTACTCACAAAGCCAAGGCTATAAATGAAAACTAGTCCAACTTGAATAGTCATCAGTTTTAACCATTTCCAGAGAGATTTAGCTTCATAGTGCTGTCCCAAATAATACTTATAACAAAGATATGAATGAAAGGAGATCTTCACAAACACAACTGCACCACTTGCTGTTAATGTGTCATTTTAAGGATTTTTGCAGTAGAGTTAGCTTGTCTAGAAACCTCTTATTAGCAGAAAAGAATGTTTTGTCTCAAAGGGTCCAACAGAATTAGTGCATGTAGCCGCTTTGATTAGAGCTTAAGGCAGTTCATCTCTCCACCTTCCCCCTCCCCCAGTCTGGAATATATGGAACAGGAATTGTCAACTTTATGTCTGCAATTTCATATCTTGCATATATGAAATCCTGGTCTTACTATTGTGGTCCGTGAGAGTTTTGGTGTTGATTCAAAGGAGCAAGGATTTAACTACAGCTGTTATTTTCCTTGAATTCTTATTGTTTGTAGTTCTGGGGATTTGTTACAGACACGCATGAAGTGTTACAAATACTGAAAGAAGGGAACACGTTACTGCCTGTCTGTGGGTATCCTAAACATAGCTTAAAAAAGTGTTTCCCAAATTTTACTTTCAGTAGCATTGATAGAAGGTGTAAAATCTCACTCCTAAAGCCCATTATTTAGAATCTACGCAACAGCAATTTGAAGACAAAATATGCAGACACTGTGCAAATAACAGATTTACAAAAAATAAGCCAACCCTCTGCAAAAATGAAGTACTGCAATTCTGCATTGTTAAAATGGCAAGAAAATGCCCATTCAACATACACACCAACATATATAGTATATGAAAAAAATGCAGAGCCAAGAAATTAATGATACTGTTGGGAATTGGATGCAATTTTGAATATATTTGCTGTTAAAGCACATATAAATTCATAAGTGAAATGAAAAGATTAATCAGCATCTGTCTGTTGTTAGCAGGAACATTTCTTATATTTGTATTTTTACAATATAGCTAGACTTTTATGAAAATATATAAATTGTAGCAAACTGGGCAGAATTTCATTGAATTTACTCTTGCATTTTAGTCCAAAATAAATATTAAGCATTTGCATAAAGTATATTTAATGCTCTGTGAATACAGGTTTTAAACAGCTCCCTACTTGTGCAGCTTTCTTATCCTTAAGCTGTACAGTAGGTAGTTCATTTATGATGGAAGAACATGATCATTTGTCCAACAAGGGCATATTTGTACATCTGTGCACTCCCTTTCAGGAGCAGTACAGAGCTAGAATTCATCTCACTCCTGGACTTACTTCCAGTAAATGAAAGGGTTGAGAAACCGGCATGTTGGCAAGCTGGCTAGACTTCCCTCCCTTCCTGTTCCCTGAGAGCCAGGTCTTTGCCCAGTCCACCCTTCCTTCCTGTCTTAAAAGTGCAATGACAGAAAGATTTAAAAAAAAAAAAAAAAAAAGCTATATTGACCTTTTATCCCTACTAAAGACACACGCTGTAAATTCAGCAGGGTAGATTTAACAGAAATCCCTTTGACTTTTTCTGGTGAAATTATATATCTGGGATTTAAAAAACAGCAGTGATAAATATGTCATGACTAAAACAACTTTTAGTTACATATATAAATAAATAACTTTGTAGTTACATATCATGATTTCTTTAAAGTTATTTAGATTTATTTGGGGACAGACTTTTAAGTAGGGCTTGTTGCAATAGGACAAAGGATAAGGATTTTAAACTAAAGAGACTTGATCTCGACTAAATAGAAGGAAGATATTTTTTATGATGAGGCTGGTGAGACACTGCAAAAGGTTGCCAGGAGAAGCTGTGGGTGCCTCATCCCTGGAAGCGTTCAAGGCCAGGCTGGACAAGGCTTTGATCAAACTGGTTTAGTGGAAAGTGTCCCTGCCCATGGCAGGAGGGTGGAACTAGAAAATCTTTCATGTCCCTTCCAACCCAAATCATTTTATGATTCTATGATTCTTTGATTCTGTTCTTGTCTTCCCTAGCAAACCCTTTTTCATTCCATCTCAATTAACAACGAGTGTTCTGTCAGCTTCAGAGAAAGTTTTGGAAAACAATAGAGAAGTGAGTTGGTAGTGAATGCTTTGCCCTGACACCAGGTCATTCATGTTTTCTGAGTATTTATCTGAAGCCTTAGGCTAGAAGGCTTTGGTATAACTGAGCCTGAAGTGCTGTAGTAATTCTTCATGAAAGGCCTCCTGTCACTGCTGCAAGCAGTGCCTTAATGCCATCTTCCACAGCAACTTGTTTCATATTTCAGGTAATAGAATGTATTGCAAACACTGGATTGAAGGCTTTCATAACACAGTATTTTTATAGAAACTTTTAATTTTACAGGAAAAGTTGTGACAGCTTTCTAATGCACCATGTTTAATTTTAGGCCGTAATGCCTGAGCAATAATACTTCACTCTCAAAGTGTCTCATTAACTTTAGACCACAGCGTCACTGTGAATTAGTTAAATCCTAAGGCTGAAAACCTGCAAAAGAGATCAGAGTTATTCATCTAGACTAACTGTCGTCCACAAAAGTTCTCATTTGAAGCTATTGTAATACTTGGAAATTGATCAAGCTCTGCAGGATCTTGAGGAGGTGGTAAATCTCCAGATCAGTAATTTCTTCCTATTTTAAATAATTGCTTTCTATTTTCTTAGAATGTTCACAAATACTGTGGCTGTGAACATTCTGTTGCAATACATATGATATCCTCTTGTATAATAATGGGATGTTTTTTGATTTTCTCATGTTTTGTGGCTTTATGGTTTCCAGTAATAGGAAGTTCAAGAAATAGTTCAGTAATATGTTCAATAACATTTCTGTAATTGGTGACACAGTTAATACCGAGTGAGCAATAATCTTTTATGATTACACTAGAGCTGTTTAATCAGGAACTTCTAAGGAATAATTTTAAATTATGCTTTGTTTATTTGTGCACACAAAGACATGGGAAACTGTAAATATTTTCCTATATATAAAAGAGAAGTCTTAGTTTTCAGGTCTGTGATCCTAATAGTAAGGTGGATGCATCTGTATGATCGGTTGATTAAAATTATTGCAGAGCTTGTGGGGTTTCTCAGTAGGTTCTGAGTTTCAGGAGGGCCATCCAGCAGTCAGATACAACCCCCAAAGACAGTGCTTCTGATTCATTGCTTTTTCTTGCCTTATAATATGCTCAAACCCAAATTAGCATTGTGGAACAAATCAAAATAACCCTGTGGAAGGACTAGATAGTTCTGGTATGTTGCAAGATGTACTACAAAATTTTAATGCATTTTAATATAATCAGTATAAAGACACTATCTATATACACTCCATTATTGTATTTCTGCTTATGTTTTATAGAATCATAGAGTCCTTAAGGTTGGAAAAGACTTTTGAGATCATCAAGTTCAACCACAATCCCAACACTGCCAAGTCCACCACTAAACCGTGTTCTTATGTGCCACATTTGCATGTTTTTTAAAGACAGGAAATGCAGAATATTAAGTCACTGCTTGTAGCATAGTTCTCAAAAATTAGGTGAAAACAAGAAAAAACATATCTAACCATTGAATTAGTACTTTTTTTAAGGAGTAGGGGAAACTTGAACAGCATTTGATTGGCTGATTTGTTGTGTTTTCCCCATAGGTTATAAGCTCAATGAGCTCACTTTCAGAATATTGTCTACCCTCTATCCTGCGCACTTTGTTTGATTGGTATAAAAGGCAGAATGGCATAGAAGATGAGTCTCATGAGTACAGACCAAGAACAAGCACTAAATCCAAAAGGTATGACTTTGAATCTGCATACATAACATAATCTGTAAATTCTAAGATAAAATTGGCTTCTGTGGGGTAACAGTTGCTTGAAAGTTGTATCTTTTTTCTGCTTGTTCCTGGAACTCCTCTTGGTTTCTTGATGAATGGAATGATTGTGTCTTTAAAGTTATGTTCCTGATAGTACAAATATAACATTGCTGTTATGTTTGTCTTGCTGCTGTTTTGAAAGCTTTAATGTCATGTAAATATTGATTTGTATAAGCTGTGTCTTCTTTACTTATGTGATCAGGCAATAATTCTGTGATACTTAGAAGAATTTTTTTTATATAGTGTTCTGCTTGGACATAGCAATTTCATATACACCTATCCTCAATCTAAGAACTTGAGAATCAGTCAAAGAGTTTTTAGCAACATAGGTTTGGAGATTTCTGTGTTGATCTTAAACAGGAAAAAAGAGGGAGGAAATGGATAGTGATATTTAAGCATTTGAAGGAATGTCGCAATAACAAGTTAGATTTTGTCTGTTTATCTCAGATTTTAAGAGCACAGCAGTACATTGCTTTCTGAAATGCTGGACTGCAGTTTAAAAAGTAGAACACAATTCCCTGTTATCTATATTTGTGTAATTGAAGAAGGCATATAGTATGCATAATGACCCATCTCTGAAATACTGTGTTTCTTGGTTTGATTTTGCAGTGATGAACAGCAGAGGGACTATTTAATGGAGAGAAGAGATCTGGCTATTGATTTTATTTTTTCTTTAGTATTAATAGAAGTTTTGAAACAGGTATGAGTTCTTAAATTATCCATTAACTAATAAATTATGGAAATTACCAATGTAATTTCCAGTGTAAAGTGAATTTGGGGATTCTTCTTTCTGTTTGAATCTTTAAAAGTATAATAAAAACTTTAAGTACATTCTGCATGCTTATTCATTGCTGTCTTTCTTGCACTTGCAGGATACATAGTACTCTGTGCTTGTACAGACTTTACTTTGCCAAATATTAGGAGCTAAAGTATTTCTCTTCCATATTAAATAAACATTAAGTGGCTGGCTTATTCCATCTGTTTTGTTACCTACATCCTATTTCAACTGATACCATACTTCTGTATGGATGATACCCATGAGTAATACTAGCACTGAAGTATTCAACTTGAAGTGTAACATATATGTCCTTGTTATGTTTTATTTTGTGTTTTCAGATTCCACTTCATCCTGTAATAGACAGTTTGGTAAATGATGTTATTAACTTGGCTTTCAAGCACTTTAAGTACAAAGAAGGGTAAGGCTCTTTTTGATACAAAAATTCTATGAATAAAACGCTATCTTATTTTTTTAATAGTTGTGGTTTAAACAGTATGCTTTCTCAGCTGAGAATTCTTTCTTTGTCTCTTGCTAGGTACCTTGGTCCTAACACTGGAAATATGCACATTGTTGCGGATTTGTATGCAGAAGTAATAGGTGTTCTAGCTCAAGCAAAGTAAGCAAAATGGAATATCTTATTTCCCCCATGAATCTGAAAAGTTCTACTTGCTTAGCATGTGAATATTCTGATTTTCTCATTTTTATTAAAAATACTGTATGAATAAGCTATTTCAGTTCATTGGTTCTCTATTTATCTAAGTGTTCTAGAGCATAGACCTTCAGGGAATGACAGGCTTTCTGCATCTAGTCCAGTGATACTGAATAAATTCAACTTGACTACGGCAGCATTATTTTTCTTATCTCAGCAGTGACGTCTGTGGAAAGCCCAAAGGGCTGAAGAGAGCTATTTTAATTAATTTTTTTCTATATACTATTTTTTCTTTAGCTGGGCAAACCTCTAAGTGGCTATCCTCCTACACAGCAACAATTTAAGTCTCTCTGCTGTTATTTCAGCCTAGAACTTAATGTAACTGCTTCTGAATCCTTCATCTTTCTTAGAACAGATGACATAAAACACTTTGTGGGTCAGATCTTACATTTTGGATCTGGAAACAGACAAATTCAGAAACTTATGTACCCAATATAGCTTCTCATCATATGCTTTCACCACAAACTAAGCAAAGGGTGAAATTTACTGCCCCAGTGTAATGCTATCTGTCTCCTCATGTTTTTGTTTTGCTGAGAGTAAGTCTGCTCTACAAAACTAGTCAACTTAGCTTGATGTAGACAAAACAGTTTGAGTTTCTGGAAATCATGTAACTTCAGGTAAGGCCTTACCTGGGCTTCTAAATTGCCTGGGTCAAATGCAAAAGGAGAAGTGGCATCTGGATCCAAAGCTGCAGTTTGAGTGTCAAAATATACATGATCTCCATAAGTACTGCCTTTCTTCTCCAGTTCTGAAGGGCCTTGCTAAGATGTTTATGCCACTAAAGGGCTTCTTCCTGTCGACCTGTTTCTTTCAATTCACTTGTGTTGTCTATCAAAGGTGATAACAAAAGGTTGTTACATGCTACACCTGCCCATGAAAATGACATTCTTTTGATTTCATCTCAAAAAGTACAGGAGGTCCTGTTGGATGATCTTTCTGTATGTACTTTTTATGGACAGTGTGTCTCAAAAGATACCTTCAATAGATTTGTAGGGGAGATCAAAAATTATTGCAGACTCCTCCATCCAAAGCTGTTCTAGTTATTAATGCTTAAGTGTTACTGTAATGAATGCTATATAAAAAAGCCTGAAGTGAGAAACTGCTTATCTGAATGTTTTCATGGTTATAATTTAAACATTTTCTTTTGAAAACATTGCATGTATTTGCTAGAAAATTATCTTCCATCATGGATTTTTGAAAAATATGTGAGGGGGTTATTTTAATGATATTATTAGCTCTCATATAAAAGAGCTGCATGGTAATAAAATAATTTGGAAGATGTGGTTCTCTAAAGGGACTGAGATCAGACTGTGTGCTTCATTTTATGAGTTTATTAGAAGTGAAAGAAAACTAAACAAAAAGAAATCTATTCACATACTGAGTGAAATGGTATTTTACAACCAAAGTTTAAATCTCCTTTAGGTTTTTCCCAATTCATATGCCTTACAGTACATTTGAAATACTAATTTTGAACTTTTTGGAATCTGAATTCATAGATTTCCTGCTGTAAAGAAGAAATTTATGGCAGAGTTAAAAGAGTTGCGGCATAAAGAACAAAGCCCGTACGTAGTTCAAAGCATTATCAGTCTTATAATGGGAATGAAATTCTTTCGCATTAAGATGTATCCTGTGGAGGACTTTGAAGCTTCTCTTCAGTTTATGCAGGTAAAATTCTTAAGAATATAACTGTGATTTCCAGACCTTTTTGAATGGGCTAGCCTTTAGCTTTCCTGTAATGTTCCAGAAGATTTTCCATATGTCATTCCAACATAAATGTATGTGCAGCTACTTTCTGCTTGTTCTGAACCTCAGTGCTCCAGCCTCCAGTCCCTGGAGTTGTGTCATTCCATTCCAACTTTTCATCAGTCATATGCCTCTAGTTCACACATCTTGCCTTCCAGCTAAAAGTGGTTTTGTTCTGTAGACCCCAGACCTTCCACCCTGCCATCCCACAGCTGCCCCTTGCCCTGTGTCCCTGCCTAGCTATGTCTCCCTAGCTGCTCACTGCCTCCAGAAGGAATCTACCAACATTGTCATAGTTGCCAGAAAAGAGAGAAACTTCTGATGGATAAAAACGCTGAGCAAGAGACAAAGAATGGAGGGAAAAGCTGGATGGAATTTCCCTTGGATGTGTTGTCTACTTCCACTACACCTTCACCCTGCTTCCTGTAGGGTACATTCTGTACCCTCCTGGTTTGAGAATCACTAATACAGAGCATAGTTTGGTTATAATGAATGCTTTAAATTAAGAGATTGCATCATTTCGTAAAAGGCAAGAAACTATTTCATGTTTCAACATTCTCACTGGTAATGTACAATTGGTTCTGTTCCCATTAGCAGGTTTATTTAGCTTAACCTTTCTATTCCCCTGTTTTTATTCAGGATCACCCTCATGGTTACGTAGTTTGTAGCCACTCATCCAGTAAAATACATGTTTTATGTAAACCTCCATGTAAAGATCACCTTATTGATAGAGTAAATGGAGAAAAAAATCAATGTTAGATGCCCATGACTAAGGATTTGACAATGGAATACTAATACACAGGCATACAGACACACTGAACCATTTCTTTAAATCCTGAACTGGAAACACATTCTATTTCAGCTTTGCAATGTATATTAAACTGTATTTAATAACGTATTTAAAACGTACGTAACACCACAAAAACAGGTCATTTTTCTTCTTACCCTACTCTTAATTATGTAGACACACATTAGTATGTGTCAACTTAAAGTGAGTTATCCAGAGCTGGCAAAATATCAAATTAGTGTGTGTTCTGTGCACATGACTAATATGAGTGAATGAGTTTGTGGCACAGCTTTATGACACAGCACTGCTGGGATCTAGTGATCACTGCTATTGAAACCTGTGGTAAAACTCCCACAGAGTGGAACTGAAAATTTGATTGCAAATGATCTCTACCTTCCTCTAGCACAGTATCTCAGCACTAAATTAATTCTTATATATATTGCTGTGTGTCATTAAGATGCACTGTGTATGTAGGAAAACCAGTTTTACTCAGTTTGGTGAAATACATTTCGATTCTTCAAGCTGTTTGTCTGTTAGTTTCAATATCTGCATGCAATGTTTCATCTAAAAGCTCTGTCTCACCAGCACTGCTATAGTAGGGAGACACACTTGCAAAGGTGAGCTAATTTCAGGAGTGAGCTCCAGAAGAGCCCGTCTTCCCCCAAAGAGTGGATAAGCAGCTCAGGAACGCTGGCTGGAGTGACTGAAACTATATTGTTTATAATCCTGATTGCACACAGGAAAAAAGATGCATAATCTAAAGTGTAAACCACTCTGCACGCATATTCAGGAAAAAAGGTCAGTGGAGACCTTCCTTTTAAAGTCATTGGCTGTTTGGGCTTTGGACCCAGAGAAGTAACTGGAGCAATAGGATTTGTCATCCTCAAAGAAGTTGTACAGAAACACACAAGTGGGTGGATGCTTATCTCCCCTCCTTCACTTCCTGAGCAACACAGCTGTGTGGATAGTAGTTTGCTGCACGTCTAGGACAAAGCGTGTTTTTACTTTCTGTCTTAAGCCCCAGCTGCAGGCTGGAAATGGTGGTGGTTCTCTCACATAGCACAGTTCTATATTGACCCTTAAAATGCAAGAATCCCATCAATGAAATTTATCCAAAAATATTTACAAGTAAGATTGTTGCTTGCCTTGAGTATCTTACCGGAGAATTACATTCCTTTTAGCCTCTCAAAGCATTGTGTAAAGCAGTCCATGTTGTCTAGTAGTCTTGCTCCTTGAAGATATACACAGGGAAGGCATAAGGCCAGACCCTGAGTCCAACTCCATTTCCAGCCCCAAAACACCACCAGTCACAGCTGGAGTCAGTGGAGAGTTTCTGGATTAGAGTAACAGATCCTTGATCTTGACTTATGTTCCATTTTCTGCTTGCTGCAGAATGCAGATTTAGAAGTTAATAGGCAAATGTTTTCCAGTGGGATTTGCAGGATAAAAATAGTCACTGACACTTGATGTGCATTCAGCAAACATTTAAATGTCTTTATTCTAGTTGATATGTAATTTATATTTCTTGTTTGGTTTTGTTTTGTTTTAGGAATGTGCACATTATTTCCTTGAAGTTAAAGACAAAGATATCAAGCATGCACTGGCAGGACTGTTTGTCGAAATTCTTGTCCCCGTAGCTGCTGTGAGTTTATTTTTCTTGTTGTTTGCATAATTTCTTCAAATTAGATAAAAAAGCTTGAGAAATAGTATTTTATTAACATGAAATTTTCTTTCAGGCTGTTAAAAATGAAGTGAATGTCCCCTGTCTGAGGAACTTTGTTGAAAGCCTGTATGATACAACACTTGAACTTTCATCACGAAAGAAGCACTCTTTGGTTAGTAACACTAAAAAGCAGAGGTTAAAATTCTTCATCATAAATATTTCTCAGCAAGACTCTTGGGAAATTGCAAAACCTTTTTTCTGCATTTGGCTTTAACTGATACATTTCTATTTGCAGGGAAGGTTATTGTGTTCAAAGAAAATAACTGTATTTATTTTGTTCAGAATATGATCTAAATTAGTCTGAATCAAAGAGATGTTTTCAGCTTCTGGTTCTGTGATTATTAAATGGTTAGGTTTTCTCATACTTACTATGTGTAAACATTAGGAAAAGAGGAGGAAGAATAGAGGTCACTTCTTGTCAAGCGAGAATAAGTGAGGCATGTGGGAACAACCCTTTCACAGGGCTTAAATAATACATTGTAGGAAGGGAAAAATGTATGACATATGCCCTTTTAAATCCATAACTTGGCTACCATGCAGCTCCCTATTTCATTTTTTTCTTGTAAAATGAACAGTGGCACTGCAGTGTATTTTTGGAATCATGAGTTGATCTGAATTAAATGAGGATCTGAGTCAGTTTGATGCTGGCCGCCTTAAGCAGTCTGTCTCTCCAACTGGGTCAGCGCATGTCAGCAGCGTGGTGTTAGCTAATCTGTTTTGAAGTTTTGGACCTTTCAAGTGAAGAAAGTTGTCGTTTGTCCTCCCTCATTCTTTGGGAAAGTCAAAAAGGCTTCCCTGTTCCCAGTTCTCTCAACAAATGCTGATCTCTAGCACTAGTGAATCTGCTGGGAGGACTGCAGGAGTGTGCTTGAGCTCTCTGCCTGTTACAGCATTCCCAGGGGAGAGTCAGAGCATCCCCCTGGGGCACAGTCCTGATCAGATTTGAATTAGTGGGAGTTTTGAGATGGATTTTTTTATTTCACTCTGCTTGTGTTTGTGTGGCTCTGTTCCACTCTGCAGAGTTAGTAAAACATTGTTGAAACTGCAGCAGGCTAAAGTTTTGCTGTACACTTTTTACACTAAGTAGAACTTGCCAAACTGATGGCCACACTTGCCAAAGTCAATACTGTGTGCTTGAGAAAGGATTGCACAGCTGGGGCTTTACGTTTGATTGCTTGTCTGCACATACCACACTGGAGGCTACATAGTTAAAAGTGACAGAATAGATTCTTGTGAGGGTGTGATTAGAAATACAAACATTGCAAGGAGGAGGAGGAGGGGAAAGGCAAACAGTTGACAGAAATAGCTGCCGTGCATATTTCCAGGCTTCCAGTAAGAAAGCACACTCTTTAAAGTCTGAACCGGGAGCAAGATTGGTGCTTTGTGAATTGATGCACTCACTGTACAGGCAGGGTGGTGGCATTCATCTTGCTGTCTAAAAGTATCTCATGTGAGCTAGTCATTGATGTTCTCTTGGGAGAGAATTAGGAAATTCCAGGAGGTGGTTTGTACCTTCCCTCCTAGGGCTCTTCCTTAGGATGGGTTGTAACGCTCTCGGGATGTTACTAAACTCTGCAATCCCATCAAGTACTCAACTGTATGGTAAGAAAGTCTTCTATGAGAAGACTTTAGTTACCCTCTCCCATATGTATTTTGGATCTGAAGATTATAAAAATAAAAATTAATGTACATTTGCCATTTGCTCAAGAAATTAGGTCTAACCTAGCTATAAACAATTTGTGTAAAACATTACAGGAACAAAAGCTGGGATTTATTATGTGTTTATGCTTTGAGTTGTGACTGAAGTTAGAATTTTAGAGTTAATTTTGAGAATCATTGGTCTCAAAAATAAAGTTACCTTGTTTTTGACTAATAACTTGTAAGTCCTGACTAAATATATTAGCATGACAGCTAAAACCTTAAAATCTTGTTGAAATAGCAAAGTCAGTTTCGAAATAAATAGGTGCATTTTAGCTTAATTTTAAGTGTAACATTTGCAGGATGAGTGTCAAAGTAAGTGTTGACGAAGAGACTGGGTTCCAGTATTTGACCTTCCATGTTCTGCTTTGCTTATTTTTATTTTTCACTTCACAAGATGTAAATCCAAGCAGATCCAGGCACTCCTGGTATTTTAACACAATTCTTTAGGGTGTTTGACATGTCTCTCAGTAAATATTGTGACTGCAGATCTTGAGGAGTAATAGGCGTCTGAGAATTCACAACTTCCAACAATCTCTCTGGGTCCTGTAGTTATAATAATAGAGTTTAGTTATTTCCATGCTATCATTTCTCAGTAAAGTGACAGAACTTAGCCCTGAGAGGGTATAAAATTGTGCCTTATCTTTGGATTTATTATACTGCCATAAGTACACATTTGGTTGGTTTTAGTTCATCCATAAAACATATCTATAGTAGTTTTAGAGAAGGTTCCTTTTAAATTGTACTACTTACCAATGTGTTAATGTTGGGTAACTTGTATTGCAATGGAGGAGTTAGAACTTCAGATTTACAGTAGCTCTCTTAAGTTACTTTTGTGTTGTATAGACATGCAAATAACACTGTATCAACATCCATTTCCTGTTTAGGCTTTGTACCCTTTAGTAACATGCCTGCTGTGTGTCAGTCAGAAGCAGTTCTTTTTAAACAGATGGCATATTTTCCTCAACAACTGCCTATCTAATCTGAAAGTAAGTATCTTTTGTTTTTAATATTGCCTTAAAACTTCAGTATGCGTTATTGATCTGTTGCAAATCCTTTTTAGGTAAATATGCTGAATTATTGCTATTACCTGATTCTATACATAATTGTATTCCTTACAGGACAAGTTTCTTAGCTGTTCAGATTTTTTCAATAGCAAAAAGATATTCTTGAGCCTAGTTTGAATTTCTACTATTTCTCTAACTCAAACCAAACCCAAGTCAAAGAGCAATGAAACAGACAAGATTGATGATGAAAGTTATTAGCTTAAGCGTCATACAAAAACTGACCCTTTGTCATACAAAAACTTGCTTTTTTTCACAAAAACATTCAAAACAAATAACTTAGTACTTTTTCAAAATGGAACTACTTGTAGGACATGGATTCCATTGCCTGTTTCATTCTGTTAAGTTGTATTACAAAAATCCTAAACTGTTTTCTTTCCTCCACATATCCATTCTTATTCCTTTGCAATTTTTTTAGATCTTTGAAGTTTAACTGTCCACTCCAATCTGTTGTAGTTCCTGTACAACACATAATGTTCAATACATATGCTCATTATCATTACTATTGCTTCTTTTACAAGTCTTTTACTTGTGCAAAAACTCATGTCCCGTACCATGTTAAAAATGCATCTATATGGAAGGATGGTCCTGTACTTACCTAAAAGAGCAATATAAGAAGCACAGTGAAGTGGTTAGCT
The DNA here is from genome assembly GCA_036023395.1 of Myiotriccus ornatus. NCBI lineage: Eukaryota > Metazoa > Chordata > Aves > Passeriformes > Tyrannidae > Myiotriccus > Myiotriccus ornatus. The sequence goes on from JAYRBT010000001.1 coordinate 48,278,356, forward strand.
CAAATCAAGGGCCTCCAAACTGTGACTTGTTGAACTAGTGGTTAGGAGGCTTCTGCAAACAGCTCGGGTAGAACATGCAGCTGCTTTCTCAGCTCAGAGTCAAGTATCTCTTCTCCAAAACTTGAATTCACAAGCTTTTCAGAAAGGTCTATATTACATCCTTTGTTGCTGTTGCTTTCTTGCCGTACTTCCTCTCTGTCTTTATGAAACAATTTGTATTGACTCTCTTCATATGGATCCTGCTGTTAGAATGGCTCTTGAAAACGTTCAGTCTGCCTGAAGATTTCTTTCTACCTGTCCCTGAATTCCTTACCTTTGATGAAGATGTATTAGAATCTTATTTGCAAATAGATTCAGAATAAACATGTTGTTATTGAAATTAATTTTGGGGGGGTTATACAGTTGTAAAAGCCTCAGAAAAGGCAACTACAGCTGTAAGATTTCTGATGAACCATCTGGGAATATAGATTTTTCTGAAAATCAAGGAGATCCTGACAAATTATTGAAACAATTACTGAAAATATAGATAAAGTTGTTCCTACCTTAGTGATTGAAAATAAAGTTGAAATTTGTCTTGCAACATATAATTCTTTGATATACTTCTATTTATAGAGCTCATAAATTAATTTGGGGGCACATTCAATCTCTAGTTTGGGGAGAAGGTAAGGTAGCTGAATACGTGGCTAAATTAAGAAAATGGTTGGCCACTCTTTCTCAACATAGAGAAAGAGATGCCCCACTCATTGAAGCAATCACTTCACCAGACAGAGTGGCACCTCAAAACCCAAGCCAAACTCACATTGCTGGAGGAAGTGCTAGAAATCCATCTGTTAGAAGGACAGTTGTGCACACCAACACAATATGTAGAACTTCATAATGTGTGGGCTGCCTCAAACCACATAATGTATCAGGTTTCTCATGAGCCTCTACACTCCGCAGAGTACAATCTCCTTCCCAAAATAAAACCAAGCATACACTGGGAAAGATAAAAGTTTTATATTCTAATTATATTTCTGATCTTATTATAAACTAGCAAATCTCTGATTTTACAGAAACAAACTTTTCTCTTGAATTAATAAAGGAGATTTCTGCCAGAGCATGGAAATATTTGACCATGGCCACATTCTGGCCAAAGGACATTTCCGATTATACTGTTGAAAGTGGCGTAAAAGTTAATGAGTATCCTGATTTTGAAATTGAATGTTTATTGTTAACTAAAGTTTATTTGCAAAAAACTGTTCAAGGCAAGAATTCTATATAGGAGAAAGTCAAAGCTCTGTGTTTTATTTAGAAGCAAAATTGGTCAGAGGGAACAATAGTTCCTTGTCTCCAAACCTCCTGGGACAAGGAGAAAGCTTCAGTACAATTTCAGCCAAGAGTGCAGAACTTACTTTACAAAGAATGGGTCAAACAATGCCTATCTCAGGGATGAATCCATGGCTACCAAAACAATATCCCTTTGGTCTGAATGGGCCAGACTTAACAGCATATTACTGGACAACAGAAGTGGATGAATTAAAGAAAATTGGCCTCACTCCTAGAAGTCCAGTTGCTCCTCCACCCATCACGGAAGAAGAGGCAGAGGCATTGAAGAAGGAGTTTCTAGAAGAGCAACAGCAACAAATAAGAGCCAGCAGCACTTATCAGTCAAGAAAGAGAGCAGCTCCTGGCAGAGCTTAGTCATCAAGGGCTACTGTGTTCAGAAGGCCTACATCAGCTTTGACAAATTCTTTGGCACCAGCAGTGGTAAAGGAACCACATCCAGTGCCAATACGTCCTGTTGGGAAAGTGAAGAAGATGTCAGATATATTAGGCCAAATACTCCTTCTTCTACTAGGGTTACTGGCTGGGTTTTTCTTGTTGACAAAAATCTTGAAATATCAAAGAGACTGAATTGGTGGTGGACTTCACTTTGTTTTCCAAAGGGTGACACGCTGCATGCTTTCCGAAGTATTGGGAATTTCCAAAGTACCACAGTGAACTTGGAAAGATTTTGCTCATGGACATGCCCATGATTTCCCTGGATGTTTCTCAGACTTTTTATCATTCCTCTTAATCCTACTTCTACTACGCTACTTACTGTTCTTGATGGAAAACTGGTCTACTATTTTTGGAAAACTCCAGTGATTGTGGTCTCAGCCCTTTTCTCTTCCATGTCTTCTCAACTGCCCTCGCAGATGAACTATCTCATATCAGGAATGTTTGGACGTTTTCTAACAGAGATAACTTCCTCCTCTGCTACATAGCCTCTTGTTACCTTATCTCAGTTAGCCACAGTCTGCTGTTTTCTTGAAAGCATTGGGGTAAGAATAAACTTTGATAAACATGGTTTACCACCTGTTGAAGAAATCAAGTTCTTAGTTCCGAAGTATACAAGGACTGACATGATTATACCAGATAAAAAATGGATTGAAAGGAAATTTGTTGATAAACAAATTGATTGTAACAAATGTTACAATTTGAAAGTTATACAAAGATTAATGGACCAAGTAAACTTTGGCATTCCTTTTACCACTTATTGTAGTCACATGCCACAACCATTGTATGATGCTATAATAAACAAAAATGATACTCAGTTTTCTGTCCATATAAAGCTTTATTGCATAAAATGTGTTGTTGAGGAGTTAAAGGGGAACTGCAACCCAAGGACAGTGTTTCTATTCCTAAATGTGCGACAGATCCCATGTTGAAAGTCGAAGTTATCTCCCATATCACTGGCAAATTGCCTTCCCTCAATTTTGCGGAACTCAGACCAATACACGTTCAAGAATTACTGATGGCATCGTTTGCAGGTTCTTTGATCAAACCACAGTCTTTGATCTGTGACTCAACATTTGTATGCAGACAGTGTCTCAGACCTTTGCCATGGAGATTTGCACTGTGGGCCAGGCAAATCTTATCTTGGGTCAAAGTGTACTGGACTCCATCAAAGTTTAACCCAGCAGATGGCCCAGCATGTGGGATACCATCTGATTGGACTGCATAAAGTTGTCACTACGCAGGAAGCCCTTAAAACTACCCAGAAACAGAAAACGGCATGTAACCAAAAAAAAAAAAAATAACAAACCCAAAGACAAGTCTTGTACTAGTTCAGAAGTTTCCAAAAATAAACAGGTAATCCGATTCAGTCCAGCTGATCCTAGATGCCATGTTAATTAGACCAGCGTAAGCATCCATGGATTTTTATCCTTTCACATTTGAATATGTATGGTACAGTTCTTTATCTTCTGTGTTCTTCATACCAGGTCTCCTCTATAGGGCAACAGCTTTTGAATTGATGCAATCAATTCAAAATTCAAAATGGAATTAATGTCAGGTTTTCAGAATCAGATTGAGGTGGATTTCAAATAGAGATTTTAAACTGCAACATGTGTCTAATTTAACTATCTTGATACTTGGCTTTTTCAACAACTTAAGTAGTAACAGGAAAAGTAGGTCAGATGCATAAGCGTCCTGCAGCTGCAGGAATAGAACACTGAGCAGCTGTTGGGCTGTATCTTTTTCACAGTTTCATTATCAAAACTCTGAACTTTGACATCTGCTAAGTGCAAGACTTCCTTTCTAATTTGTTCTTGAAGTTTATTCTTGCGTTATATGTTTCTCTAGAATAAGGACCCCAAAATGGCTCGAGTTGCACTGGAATCTCTGTACAGACTACTGTGGGTTTACATGATCAGAATTAAATGTGAAAGCAACACAGCTACCCAAAGGTAAAATGCTTTATTTGTATTGAAAATCCCTTGTAGAGTGGATGTTGCCAGTGAAGAGATTTTATAGTTCTCCTGAATTCCTTTGAGTTGAACCTATTCGTGTTGTGAAATGAGAAACTTGATTGTACACAAGAAAACATTCCCTCTTGTGGTACTGTCAGTTGTTCTGACACCTTTAAAAATTACTGTATAAATTGTTTCTACTTTTAGAAAAACTGAAAATCATTCTTTGCCTGGGGAAAATTAAAAATATTTTGTAGTGGCCATTGACTGATTTATTGTTCCTTGGAATGTAGTAATGAAATAAAATCATCGCATTGAATTTGTAGCAAAGGATTGGAACAAGGTACTCCATTACATTTTCATTTCAAAGGAAATACTTTCTGATCATTCTAAATGGAGTGTCATAGTAAATGAAGGTCTGCAAGGTCCAGAAATGTCTAATTTTTTTTTCTTTTGCAGTCGACTTATTACTATTGTCACAACACTTTTCCCGAAAGGGTCCCGTGGTGTTGTGCCAAGAGATATGCCTCTAAACATCTTTGTGAAAATAATACAGTTTATTGCACAGGTATGGGAGAACCATTGCATATATCTTTCCATATATTGAACAACTTGTTTTCCTAGTAACAAATTAACAAATGAGTAAGCTTCTAATGACTGAATTTTTTTTGCAGCCCCGTTGTCAGTATCCTTCATATAGGCAATACGCTTTAACTCAAATGTATTTTTTTGTCAGTGCCTTTAATTTCCAGCAAGTCAGAAAATGCATTTGTAGACAGACTAGTAAGTAAAGTTCAAAATAGTTATCTTGGTACTGAATCATTCCTACTCTATAGGACAATAAGTTGCACTGCTTTCCAAGGAGTTTTCATTAGTTAAAATTAGTTTTCATAAGTTCAGATGGGAATTGCTAAAATAAACTAACCTGTAGTGCTGGAAGCTTCATCTCTTTTATGACTTAAATTCAGAAAACACTCCCAATGAGCAAAGCACTTAAGCACGTACTTAAAAGTTTCTGGATAAGAATGAATGAAACAGATGCTTAAAATCTTCCCTGAACTTTACCATCTGTGAACAAGCTCCTTTTATGTAAAATACTGTGTTAGTATTTACTGCAGTTTAAATGAAATAATTAAAAGCTTTATTTACAAAATGGATACTTTCCTATTTAAATGCTATAAATTTATTACTTTGTCAACATAAACCAGAGTGAAAAGCTTACATCTGATAATATGTTCTACATACTTCTGATAATCTGTTTTTTCATATATTTAAATAAATCCTGATTAAAATGGTTTTCAACATTCTTTTGCCTTAAATAAAATAAGTAGCAGAAATGGGCAGGTTAATGATTTGCAGTATTTTTACTTTTTTAGGAACGTTTAGATTTTGCAATGAAAGAAATTATCTTTGACTTCCTTTGTGTTGGAAAACCAGCAAAAGCTTTCAGTCTCAACCCTGAGGTATGATGTACATTTGGTTTCTTGTTTTTTTTTTCTGAGTTAGTATGTGTTGTATTGTGCTACATGTACTTCCTCATTCATTCTAAGCATACTTTCACCTATGTCCATTTTTCAGGCCAAATCTTGAATTTGATTCATTGGTAAAATACATCTGTGGACTTTTACCTGTAAAATGTCACATTGTTTATGCCTATCTCATGGTTTCTCGGTGAAGAATATCAAATGTGAAGTAGAGCAAATGCATAAATCAAAATACAAATATAAATAAATAAATCTACGGATGTCCTTATCACTCTGCTGTTGTTACATGCAATGCCTTAAACTCTTTTAATGTAACAATAATTTTTCTGTAACAATTCCAATATTTTTCAAAACAGTTTTACTCAAAAAGAGTACATGATGCAAGAAGAATTACAGATGACAAAAAAGAAAACATTCTAATAAAGTTTTATCGCTCTGGCCAGGACAACTTCACTGGTGTTGGTGTCATGAGTTAGCTTCCTAGTGCTTTTCCTAGAGAAAGTAAACAGAAACTTGACAAACTTTCAAAAAAATCAATCAATAAATAAATAGTAAAAGAATTAAAATTTCTCTTAAAAATAATGCATTTAGATATAATTTTGAAAATATTTTTATTTGAAAATTAAGAATAAACACATGAAAAATATAAATAATTTGTGATCATCTCATAACACATCAATATTACTTTTGCAATATTAAACAGTCATATCTATTCACTAAGGTATTAAAATAGAATGAATTACCTTACCAAAATTATATTCAATGCAAAAATGTGGAAAAATAGATTAAACTTTTTACTGCCAAAAAAAAGGAAAAGTGAAAAACTAGCTTTACTTTGAGCACAGCTTTCCTCTTTCTGCAGTAGAGTAAAGAAAAACAGAATTTTTGAGCAGGTAGTGCCTGCTACACTCTGGGTCAGTCACCTGCATTATTGACTGAGGAAGGTGCTGCAAAGGACATTGTGTACTAGCATTGCATATACTCGAGCTGACAGGGGGTGGACATAGTCCTTAGCTCCTTCATTAATCAACATCTGAAATTTTACTGTTTCTCAACAGCAATGTAAATCTGAAAACAGTGAAATTATAGTGGTGCTTTTTATGTACGTAGATTTTAGCATTCTTAAAAAAAAAAAGCCCATAATTTATGTAAACGCATCTCTGGGAGACTGTCAATAGGACAACCTTTGAGTTTTTGGAACACGTTCCTGAGAAATAGAAAACATTCTGTCTTTTAGTCATTGCAATACAAAGCCTGAAAGTTTTCCTCTGGCGAATTCCCAGAAGGCATTCAGGTCACTTAGGCTCATCTTACTGATGTTTTCACATTGTAGTTTGGCACTGAGCATTATTCCAGACTTTTCTCTCAGTATGATCAACACAGGGGCCTTTCAAGACAGTTATTGATCTTCTTTCATAGTGGACATTTGTGTTTAACTGAAGGTCCACTTACAGTGCATTACTAAACCCCAGATCATATTCATGTGTTTTGTCCTGAAGATAAAAACATAATGTACTAATGCAAATACTCAGAAATAAAGTTCTAAGAGGGGAGAGCACTGCTCATAGTGGAGATATGAATTCACTATGTATTTCATGGGCATTTTTTGTAAAATATGTTAGACTAGCTAATGTAGTGAAGGTACAGAAAAAAATGCTGGCAAGTGCATATGCAGAATTTCGAAGTGAATGAAGAATATGAATAGAATATGATTATTTGATTATGATACTCATCCATCTTCTGAACTTTACAGAGAATGAATATTGGTCTAAGAGCTTTCTTGGTGATTGCTGATAGCTTGCAGCAAAAAGATGGTGAACCTCCAATGCCAGTGACTGGAGCTGTCCTTCCCTCTGGAAACACTCTCAGAGTGAAGAAAACATATTTGAGCAAAACTCTTACAGAGGAAGAAGCTAAAATGATAGGTCAGTAAGATAATGGGCAAAATAGAAATTTGGATGAGAATGGATGTGAAAAAGTCTTCAGCACTTGAGCAGAATAGTTTATTATTGTTAAGTATTCAATTGATTTCTTTATTGTAAGCATTTATTTTATTGTGCCTTCTATTGAAATGTATGGTTTAGTTTGACAAATAGTGCTTTTCTTAAATTTTTCTGAAAAGTCCTCAGTCGTGCTCCACAAGTGTTAGCAACCCGGTGTTCTGGGATGGATTAAATACACAGATAGTTAAGAATTAACTTCTTTCATTGCAGAAAATGTACCAGCTTTGAAAACCATCAAAGATTCACACACAAAGTGAAACTTTCAAAATGGCAAAACTTTTAAATGTAAAATAAAGTTGTACAGAAGTGCCTAAGTTAATATCACTGTTATCTGAGTTTCCTTCGTAGGCAATGCGTAGAGGGAATCCTGTGCTGTAGGAGGAGAGCCTCTGTATCATGCCGTTTTTTTGGCAAAAGCACATTTTGTCTGCTCAGCTTCACACTTCATTAAGTCCCCAAAGTTATGTGAATGAAACCAAGCCTACATGAGTGGCAAAGACCTGTGTTGTACTGTGATAGATTATTGTATTAATATCAAGAAATAAACAATGTATGACCCGCTGGTATTGAAATGCACAACATAGTATTTAATAATAAATGTTTACAATATTAAATTCTTAGTTTGTATTAGTCATTTCTTTGCTAGTTTATGATACAATATTCTAGTTTCTGTGTATAATATGTAAGCATTCCTTTTGGAGCAGGCAACATATTCTGTCTTTGAATCAGAATCTAATTCCTAGTGGAATATGCTATCTCTTGAGGAAAACATTTATCTTACTTCATGAATACAGCATGAGTAAGCAGCTTTGTTTTTCAAAATACATTTACCTATAAATATCCCAAATTATACAAAAATGCATATTATTGCAGGTATGTCATTATATTATTCTCAAGTAAGGAAAGCCGTGGACAACATACTCAGACACCTTGACAAGGAAGTGGGTCGGTGCATGATGCTCACCAACATACAGATGCTTAACAAAGAACCTGAAGACATGATTACGTGAGTGCTAAGGAACAGTAAATCCTATAAACTGTTGAGATGTAATTTTGGAACTTTATTTCTGTCTATCATGAGTCATCAGAGAATAAGCAAGAAACTGGAACGTTTAGCTTAGTTCGTATATACTTTGAAAAAGTGTATATACTTTGAAAAGGTGTTTATGACAAGTTAATTGTGCTTCTTTGCCTCTTGCAGTGTTTGGAATTGAACAGATGTTCTTGATGTAGGCACAATAATGTGTGAATCCTATGGATGTTTAGATGGTAGAAGTTGAAAGCTCAAGTGGAAAACATGGCAGCCTGTGCTTCAGAACAGTGTCTTATTTGCATCACTGAACTTCAAAATAAATGCAACAAATTCTGTAAATCCGTATTAATATTAATCTTTCAAAAATTCCATTACTATTCATGCCTGTAATCAAAATCAAATCTTAATTAAAAACCCAAGTAATTCTTTGAGAAGTCCTGCATTTAAGCAGTACCCTACTGGAATCAAACCAGTGCATTTCAAGCTATGTTGAACAGCAGCATTTTACATCCTTATCTAAAATTATTAATGAAGGAAGTTTCCTGAAGAGAGTTCTAGTGAGGTGGACATGTAGTAGAAGCTAGAGACACAGAGACACCATTTGGCACATGCAGAGCACAGATTGTAGAGTTCTCATCTCTAAGGAGACCTTGCATATCTTTCCTGTTAGAGTGGTGGATGTGGTAGTTATTCTAAAAAAAAAAAAAAAAAAAAAGGGAAAAAACACTGGTCACTTTTGAGAATGTTTTTTTATTTACTGCCAAAAAATCAACTTGTTAAGAATACTAGGAGTGACAGACAGACTGCAATGACTGGCCAAATTCAAGTACCTTTTACAACTGATAGAGTCTTTATGTTTTAATATCATTCCTCTGCCCTTGTTTGTTGTAGGGACTCTAGATGAGACTGTAAGCTGTGTTGCCAGTGTAGTCTTATTTATTTATAGTCAATGCTAATATTACTATCCAATAATATTTCATATTTTTCTTAAATTCCTGCCCCACGCCCTTTTCAGTACTCACAGCCAGTTTTCATAATCATTTTGGGTATACAGGCTTTTGTGGCAGAGAAAGTGAGTTTTGAAACTCACATTTTATTCCTGAAAGATAATTGCATAGTAAAACCTTGAGCACTTAGATAAGAAGCCTACTTAACCTTAGCTATAAATATCCTTTTGATGGTTTCTCAGCATCACCAAAGTACTGTTTATTTTTAGAGTCAGTGAACAAATAGACTTAAAAGAGTTTTAAATTTTAGAAAGTCTTATGGTTTGGCAGTTACTAGCTTTTCTATAGAAAAAAAAATTTATGTCAGAAACATAAAAGTTGGAAGATCTAGATGTGTAAATTTCTGTATTTTGTGTTGTACTTTATATCCAGATGAGCTCTAATTTAATATATACCTTTGAAAGGCAAACCACATTATAACACATTTTTACTTGTTCTTCCAAGGAAAAAATATCTGGGATGCTTATTTATCAGTCGATCTAAAATTATGTGAACTCACAAAAACATTGTTAGCTGTTACTGTCAGCATTTAAAATTATTCTTTCAAAAACTGTATTGTGGATATGTGGAAAAGCCAACATATTATTTTTGTGTAATTGCTTACTATTTTATTCACAGAACTCCATGATTCATTAGAGTTACATATTTATTTTGAATTCTTATGGTCTTTAATTCGCAGATACCACACTACATTTATCTACATTATAAAGTTACTTCTTTTGTCACTGTTACATATAGTTCATGAATGAACTGAATATTATAGCAGTATTTTTAATAACAAACAAAATAGGAATCAGAGGGAAGTAGCTAGGCAATTAATGGAAATGACATTTTAAACTATACAGATTCTGTAATTTTCTTTGGTAGAGTTAGACTTACTACGGTATTTAATGATTGATCCTTTAAGTATTTATTGTTGAAATAATAAATGGAAAGTCTTACTAAAATTTTTATTATGGAGCATCCTTTTTATCCTGCACTGGAATATGAACTTCAATACTGGTTATAATTACTTTCCAATGCCTAGTCAGAATAGGACATCCATTTTTCTAAAATCCGGTACTGCTGGTATGGAAACTCAAGTGTCCACGTGAGGACGGCTGTCTGTGTGTTCATCCAGAGCTCATCCTGTTGTATCCTTAGTCAGCTGGAGATGACGGCAGAGCTCTGTGAGGCTCCCCTTGCCAGACACTTCTCATGCTGTGCCTGGTAGCTCAGATGATGAGTTGCTTGAGCCTCAGATTTGGATCTTCCCCTGCCACTCTTCTGAGCAGCTGATAAGCCACGGAACGCCCACAGATTTTTATATTTATAAGTAATTACTCGTTTGCCTTCAGAAGAGTATCCTCTCAGACTATTATTTTACAAGTCTCTATTTGAAATGCACAAACTGTTTACCCTTGCTGGGGACTGATAGTAAGGAAACCCTGCAAGGTTAATTTTCCATTTCAAGTCAGCAAGGAATACTTGGTTTGCCTGCAGATAAAACTACCAATGGCACTTTAATATTTACAACTATAAAAATGTAGTATTTTGCACTAGTTATTAATCCAACTAGTATTTGCACTAGCAATAATAGTTGAAAGGGTTTTGTTTGTAACCAAATTCTCAGTGAGATGTTGTATTTTACTCTTTTTCCAGTCAGTTGCTGACACCTTTCAAGTTCTATCTGTTGGAATATAGATACAGTGAGACAGAGGTAATTAATTATGAAAATAGTTTCCCTAACAGTACAATTTAAGACAGTTGATTAAAACAATATTGACGTTTTATTAATGTAATATATATCCAAGCAGATAAGTATATAGGGTGTTAAGAGAAAGAATGGTATTCACTACAAAACTATCTTTAGTCTTTGAATTAAGTAAGTCTAATGTCAGTTTATGCCTTTTCAATGCCCATTGTTTCAGTGAATGGTCAGTGTTACTCCATAAATCTGATTTTAGACTGTATTGAAATCCAGGTTTTCTCTGTGACTGAACACAGAAGTGAAGTATGCAAATGCAATGTCCTCTGTTGGGTGGAGGAACACAGTAGTGTAGTAATCAGAGCAATGGACTGGGGTACAGGAAAACAAAGTTCTTGTTTTGTTTTGTCACTCTTTTTCAGTGTGGTGTTATGTAGCTTACAATGCATGGTGTCTCTCTTTTCACCCTCATTCTTTTCTAGTTTTATCAGAAGCATATTAAAAGATTAACAATCTTTCTCTGCATGTTTGTAGTATAAGTCCCTAAATAGGAGCTTGCTGATTTTGATCCCTCCAAAGTATATTACAGGCTAATAATTAATAGTATTGTGGGAAATACTACACAGTTTGAAATGCTGTTATGCTTTGGTAATTTTCTCTGTACTCAATGATCAAATAATAGATCATTGAGACATAAATGAACAAATAAAAAATCCACATTTTGGGGTATATCTGAAGGACATATTTGATATGGATACATACCAAAAAATGTTGGAAACTAGTCAGAAAACAACTGCATCTGTTTTGAAAATAATCAACAGATGAAACTTGAGCTACTTTTAGAAGACTTGTAGAGTTCCAACCTAGTGTTTGGTTCATGCTGCACTTTAGGCTCAATGACTTTCGCAGGCAGTTAAGAAGCAGTTGAGCCATTCCACAGATTAGAACAGCCTTGGGACAGCTAAAACATGTTTTAGCTGATAATAGTTGCCAAAGGGCTACTGTCTCTGACAGTGATCAACAGAAACTCTCTGGCCATACCTACCTCTAAATTACGTACCTTTTTCAGTGTAATAATGTATTGTGATGGCTTTCCATAGGTCTGTGTCCTACTAGGGGCAACTGTCTGGATCTTCAGTCGTGTTACTTGAACTTGTTACATATCTGGTGTTTGATTTATACAACCAGTGTAATACAGCTGCACCATGATGGAGAACACCCCAACTCTTTCCTCATTGCCTTATCCGAAGCTTGTATTGTATAAATGCTGATTTTGATGGAGGAATCCTCCCACATTATACTGCCATTCTCTATATATCTTTCAGTTCCTCTCAGAAAGAAACAAATGAATCATTAATAATTGATTTTTCAAGTACTATATAGATACAATACATGGAAAATGTCAAAACCAAAACCATTCATTCAGTGGAAAAATCTATTCATGTTTCCTTCTTATTTCATTATAGTGTCTAGCTTTCCATCCAGATGTTCTTAGTACGCCTCTAGAATTTCATTATGTCCAACCCTTTTCTGATAAACTGGAAGTAGTTTATTTAACATAGTTCCTTCTTAAGCTTAGGCAAAATTCTGTTTTAATTTTTCAGCGGTGAAAGGAAACCAAAAATCGATCTGTTCAGAACATGCGTTGCTGCTATTCCTCGATTGCTTCCTGATGGAATGTCAAAACTCGAGTTGATCGACTTGCTGGCAAGGTAAGCTGTTCAAGCATGAAGGGGAATGATATGAAAAACTGAGCCACAGAATGTATAAACTGTTTCTTAGACAAAACCATATACTTATAAAAAGTAAATAGCTCTTAACGATTAAGACATAGAAGTCCTAGCACGTTTTTACAGTTTTTGTGTTTATATTATAGACTTCTAATTTTATAAAAGAGTCAGTATGTCATCCGAAACACTTTTCCATCTGTACATAGGTTCCATGATATTCACTGTTTTTCATTGTAGTCACAATTTATTGCCTTTTTCTAACCATCACAACGTTCTGATTAAGAAGAGAGAACATCTTTTCTGTTTAGTGGAAAAACATGGAGATACCTGTTTAGTTTTATGATCCCCCCCATGTCTCTTTGGTAAAACAGACACCAGATGTGGTATCTTACCAAAAAAAAATTTAAAATTATTATTATTATTATTATACATAAAGAAAAGGGTAAGTTTAAATATAATCTCCTTCCATTTAATTTGTCTCGGTAGACTTCGTGGAACAAGGTAGTCTACAAGCCAAATCAACAGCCAACAGTAGGTGTGCTGCAGTGCAGCTTGATTTCCTTGTGCTTACATTGCCTGCTGTAAATCACTTGGATGCTGTTTTAAATCACTGCATTATGAAATTATATAGATACCATATTACGTAGTTGCATCAATTCTGCTTAAGGGAAATTTAGAAGGACATGTTTTCCTTTAATCCAATATTTTAACTAGCGTTCTATCCTTATTAATGATCTTAACTGAACTGGTAAAAAGCACATAATTATTCAGGTCACAGCTCTTCAATCTCAGAGAACTGTCCAGGTCAGATCTGTTACTTCTCTTAAGAAGGTTTATGGATTTTGTTATATGTAGTGCTCCCCCTCTTAAGTGACACAACTGTCAATATAATCACTGATCTATCTTTATTCTCTCATCAAGCTTCATGCAAAAAAGGTCAGCTGTGATTCTAAGCATTTCTTAGGTAATTTTCATGCTGGGACAATGCAAGCAGTAAGTCTGATGAGTTACCTGACTGACTGTGAGAAGAAGTGAGACATCAAGAGGAGCTGACGAAAGCATCTCTAGAGCAACTTCAGAAGCAATTACACACTCAGCCTTTTGCTAACACGGGGACCTTTGGGAATCATCTCCTCTTTTACATGTACTCATGCTACAGCATCTCTGAGATATTGATGCTGTTTTAAATCAGATTGTTATGTATAAGCAAGGGAAACACAATTTAGGTTAAATAAGTAGGTACATAATAGGTTGGAAAGCAATTAAAAATAGTTGATGGTTCAGGACTGGTCTTTACATAATTGGGTAAAGTCTCAGCATTGCCGAGCAGGATCAAAAACGAAACAGATATGAAGAAGCAACATTCTTATGAAAGGACAAACCTTATTCACATATATAAATAGGAGTAAGTCTATCAGACATTCATAAAAGTTATTCTGTTCTAATCAGTATCAAGGATGCCTGATTTGGAGAACAATGTCCAAGCTGGGGCATTGTAGTTGAAGAAGAGACTGACCAGAGAACAAGGGTAAAAAAAAGATCACTGAGTTGAAAAAATTAGATCTGTTTAGCCTGGGACTGCGTGAACTGAAAACTGTCTATAAAAACATACCTTCAGAGGAGAAAGTAATAAAGTGTTTAAGGAATTAATACTTGGCCTAATCTTAATGTGAATCACCAGAATGCTCCAGCACCAGAGCTGTTTCTACATTTTGTATGCTGTCACATGTTTATTTGAGTCCAGACTGACTACTTCTCCCAGTTATGAAAAGTAGGCCCAGGAGGTAAGTCTTTGCTGTTCTAGAGAACACTACATTACAATATTATGTCTTTCCTGGGTCAGAGGCTAAATTCAATACAGAGATAAAAAACTTTGAAGAGGTAAGGTTTCACTTCCTTCCTGTTTTTCAAAAGAACCTTTGAAGCTGTTCTGCCAGCATGACTATGTTGTTGGGATGGAAAGATGTTAAATATGTTCTTTTCACTAAAGATAAAGTAACATCTTTGGGTTAATCGATTCTTCTATTCACAGTTTGGTCTGAGTTTTTCATCCTTACAACAGATGCATCTTTTGGCATTTTCCAGAAGGAGCAGCTAGACTTTCCTCCAGGACAGCTGTATTCAAATTATAAACCGTAGAGCAGATGTCAAGTATATATTGTACTTTTACCCTTTCACCGCCCACTGCAACCATTCATTACAAACTCCCAAGTAGGTCTTAAATTTAACTGACTCAAGTGCAAACAAAAAACTTGTACTTGTTTCCTCATCTGCCTGTCATATAGTGGTAATACATAGAGGCATTCTTATGCTCACTTTGAATTTCATCTCATTAGTTAATGCCATAATGTGGGGCTTAGGAGATGCATGTCTTTTGTATCCTTTTGTATCCTTTTCTCTGTTTTTACTTAGTGTCATTGTGGAAGTCATTTCAAGGATGACTTAATCAAATAGTCTCAAAGCTTTTGCTTGGTTGTCTGGTTTTGGCATTCCATAAGAGGAGACAAAAATGAT
The DNA here is from genome assembly GCA_036023395.1 of Myiotriccus ornatus. Classification (NCBI taxonomy): domain Eukaryota; kingdom Metazoa; phylum Chordata; class Aves; order Passeriformes; family Tyrannidae; genus Myiotriccus; species Myiotriccus ornatus. The sequence continues at coordinate 48,293,527 of JAYRBT010000001.1, forward strand.
CCTTTCTTAGCACAACAAAATACTTTGTTTCTAAATTTATATAGAAAGTCACATGGTTATTAAAGCATAACAGTTATTTTTGGAGTCATAATTTGCCAGGGGTGAAGTTTCATGGCAGTTGTTTTCATTTCACTTAAATGAAATGTCCCCTGCCTCCAAAGTAGGCAGCTATAATGAATCAAATTTTCTATGAACCACATCTCATCATACACTTCCAACTGAATGGAATTTGGTTCCACTCCATTTGCTATTTTGTTTTTTTCTCCTGGCTTTCTGTCCGTTTCATTATAATGAGTCCTCCTTTCAAACTATGTAGATTACATGTATATAAAATACTTTAAAAATGAATTCTAACACACTACAGAAAATTACAGTCTCATGGGTAATTAAACCAAAATACATCATAAAGGCAATGAACCAAAAAATGCAGAACATGCTAATCTGAATTTACTTTATTCTGCCAACTACCAACACAGAAGGGATTTTATAATTTCTGTGTCAGAAGAAAGTATGAAGAATTTTTTATGCTGGAAAGAACTTCAATGTGATGAAAATACAGAAGGAAATAAAATTTAAAATGGTATCAGAAATGTCACCATCTTTTGGAAGGACTTTAGGAGTGTCCAGTGTTTTTCTAAAAGTATGAGAAGTCCTGAGGCTGTTTTTCCCTTTTCCCTATCCTAATTTATTTACAATATAAAGCAATTTTTAAAATTCAAATGCTTCTTTTTAATTCTTTTAAAGATTTGCTTTCAATAAAGATTTGCCTCTGGACTGAAGATTTGTTTGAGGTGTTGTAATTCTTTTATTTTTGTATTTAAATTTAACAAATAAATACATACATAATGAAATTATGTACTAATTTGTAAGCCTTTTGCTATCATAGATAAATGGAAGTTATTTTGTAAGTGAGTAAATAAAAAATATACTTTGTTTAAGGAGACAGCGAAGTTGCCAAAGCATGTACTTTAGAGGTACTATATTTTGGGAGTGGAACACGCTTCTTTTAGATTCTTGAATATCTTCAGGCACTGTTATAGCATGAATTACAGTATAAAAACAAGTCAAGGCTGTTAATTGTGGTCAGTAATAATGAAACTATGATAGCATCATTGGAATTTACATTGTCAGTGGGAATCTTCTATCAGGCTTATATTACTGAGAAACATATGCTTCATACCGTAATAAACACTCCTTAGATTTGTTGTTATCTGATATTTACTTACAGGCTGTCTATCCATATGGATGATGAACTTCGACACATTGCACAGAATTCTCTTCAGGGTCTACTTGTTGACTTTGTTGACTGGCGGGAGGATGTACTCTTTGGTTTTACTAATTTTCTGCTACGCGAAGTGAATGATGTGCATCATACCCTTCTTGATACTTCACTGAAGTTGCTGCTACAATTGCTTACACAGTGGAAGCTTGTAATACACACTCCAGGAAAAGCTTCTGAACAGGCAAAAACCAGATCTGGAGAGGTACGAAATCGAGAGATCTGTGTCCTAACATTTATACTAATTGAAGACAGAAATTATATTCCGTGATAGTGCTGTGGTTTGTGTGTTTTGTATTTACTCACCTGAGAAGAATTTACTGTGTCAAATTTTTTTAGGTAATTAGTTCATGTGTCTTTTGAGGACAGCTACATCCTTGTGTAATACAGCAGATGTTGTTGTTGAGCAACATAAGAGAATGCATATCAAACTAAAATATGCACATCAACAAAAGCACATAAAGTGAAATATGTGTATGTAGTTATGGCAGAAGGACATTTTCCCAGGACTGAAACAGATTGATGATGCTAGTGGGAATGCTGTGAAGAGGGAAATAGATCTTCTTTTTCCATAGCCATTTCTTTTGGTTGATTCAGAAACATCAAAGAACCTGATTGTTACAATAGCCTGCTGTCTCCATGTGTTACAAATATTTCTGGGAACTGAACAGCTTTTCTCCTGCTCCTCCCATCTGCACTGTCCCACAGATATTTTCATTATGACAAATGGTTTTTAGGCTTCTTGTCTGCTAAACTTATCATATTGTAAATGTGTTCCTTTGGGCAAGCTTGAGGTCTGCTTTATGTCACCGAGGACCGTTAATTAATAGGTAATAATAGCAGTACCAAAAAAATGTAGAAAAGATAAATCCTCACATACTTTTCATGAAATATGATTACACTTGACTGGTGGGGTCAGGTTCTAGTAGCAACCCACCTAAGGTGTTGGCTGACACAGTAGCAAAGAAGGACTTGAGGACCTGCCATCTGGAGTAGAAAAAGTATGAAGTGTTCACAGTCACTTTTCAGTGGAGGATGGAAAAAAGTGTGTAGATTAATTGAAAATTAAGAAAAGTGTTTAGTCAAAGGACTTGACTCATACATTACTTTTGTGGAACAAGGTAACGTAAAACAAAAAAACTTGTTTGACTGAGGGCATACTGTCAATTTCCTAGTCCAGCATTTACATGGCCTCTGCATTTTGTTTCTTTATATGTCCTAGTTAAATAGAAAATTGCTTGCAGACCTGGTTTTCAAACACCACCACTCCATTTTTTCCCTTGCACTGTTCTACAGTTGATACCAAATGGATCCAGCCACAGGATACAGTCTGAAAGAAGCCCCTATTCTAACGTACTGCATGCGGTCGAAGGATTTGCACTGGTTCTACTCTGTAGTTTCCAGGTTGCTACACGTAAACTGGCTGTTTTAATCCTCAGAGAAATCCGCTCTTTATTCCTGGCCCTTGGCCAGGCAGAGGTATGATTTTTTTCATCTGGAACTTTGAATTAAAAATTTCCAAAGATAAATTCAAAACTGCTATTACAGTTGCTTTTAGCACGTTTGCTGCAGTATAGCAGGTATGCACTTAGTTTATAAAAAAGCATTTGATCTCAGCTTACTATTTCTATTTGTCTTGACACTGCAAACATTTCTGTGTACTCAACAATGCAGCATTAATGACATATGCCATGTTTAAGAGTTTGAACGGAAACATGTACAGCCACTTAAAGTTTTCTCTTGGCATGATGTGAATGTTAAATACACTGTAAAGCCTTTTTTTACTGCATGGATCATTTTTGTATTGTCAGGATTATAAATTTGTATTGGAAATGAAACTCATTCCTGTAGCATACCATTTTGTAAAAAACACAGCACAAGAGACATTTAACTTTATTCGCATACGTTTTCCTTCTATAGTAAAAAACCTCTAAGTCTTTTTTATGGATACAGAAATATGGAGAATCATGTTGTGTACGGGCAGTCTCAGCCCACTGAGCCATCTAAATGCCTAAGAACACAAATATCTGTGTTCATGGCAAAGGAATGCTTCAATAAACAGTAAGCTAATTTTTCAGTCTTTTGATACCAGTTATCCAAAGTCATTTGGGATTTTCTGATATGTGTTTTTGTTCGCTAAGCAGTGAGCTATAGCTGCAAATTAACTTCATTTCAAACCACAGCCTGCACTTGGTTTTGAGATTAATGTGGAAAAGACAAAATATACCTATCATTGCCAGTGAATATTTTTAGCTATTTTAGATTCATGTCATAATTTTTAGATGGTTCTGTTTCATGTACCAGAAAAATAAGAAGCAGTTAACTTGTGTTCTCTATGTTATGCAGGATGATGACAGACCTATGATTGATGTCATGGATCAGCTGAGTTCTTCTATTCTTGAAAGTTTTATTCATGTGGCTGTTTCAGATTCAGTAAGTGCTACTCTATTGTTACTGCTAGTGTTTACATAACAAATATCAGACATGAAATACCAGAACTAAAACTGAAATCGTATAGCTTTAAGGCTCCAGCCATCCACCCAAGAGTTCCAAGGCTCCACAATGTCCCAGACAATCTGTTCCATGAAAATAATGGTACTAGGGATATAGAAGTTACTACGTACAGCAACAAACAAAATTTATAATCAATACTACCTGGATTCTGGACCTGTACCCAAAAGAACAGTTGAAAAGGTCTTATTGCCAGCACCACCAAATGCTTGAGGCACTTGGAAGTCAGTCACTGCTGTCATTGTATGAGAAGGGAATAAACTTTAGCCCCCTTGTGTGCTCTCTGCCTGCAAACCTGAGCCTAAGCTCTGAAGCAATTCCCAGCTGGGCTGAATCTCTGCTTTCTCTCTCTCCTGGGCCTTGTGTGTCTAACGTGCACTAAAAGTGGCAGAGATTAAGCATTTCAAATGAAAAGGTATCAGTAGAAAACTGAAACGTAAGACAACTTTTTTTGCCTGCTTAGAGATTATTTCTTTGTCTCTCTCCTAGAGAGTGGAAACACTCAGGCCTCTTTTCAGCCTGATTTACTTTAAAGCAACAAATGGTCCTTGCCACATGAGTGCCCTTTTCAGGGCCGTGGGTTAGAGCCCCACAGTGGACATGAAAAAGGACTGTTGGTGGTTTAACCCCAGCCAGCAGCCAAGCTCCATGCAATCACTTACTCACTCCCCCAACAGCAGAATGAGGGAGAGAATCAGAAGAAGTAAAAGCTAGAAAACCGGTGAGTTGAGGTAAAGACAGTTTAATAGGAAAAGCAGAAGCCACACACACAAGCAAAGCAAAACAAAGAAATAATTCACTGATTCTCATGGTCAGGCAGGTGTTCAGACATCCCCAGGGAAGCAAAGCCCCATCATGCATCATAGTTACTTGGGAGGACAAATGCCATCACTCCAAATGTCCCCCCCTTCCTTCTACTTCCCCTCACTTTATATACTGAGCATGGTGTCCTATGGTCTGGAATATCCCTTTGGCCCATTGGGGTCATCTGTCCTGGCTGTGTCTCCTCCCAGCCTCCCATGCACCCCGAACTTCCTCACCAGCATGGCAGTAGGGAAAGTGGAAAAGGCCTTGGCTCTGTGTAAGCAATACAACAATAACAAAAACCTCTCTGTATTATCTACCCTGTGTTCAGCACAAATCCAAAACATAGCCCCATACTAGCCACTGGGAAGGAAGTTAGCTCTACCCAAGCCAAAACCAGCACAGAAGGGGACATTGAACTGGTGGTGAGGGTGGGGCACTCTGCAGCTAAAAACAGAAACTGAGCAAGAGACATTCTGACTTCATAAAGCATGGATTAGGAAATTCATCTAAAGTAACACCACCTAAGCTCAGTTGTTGCAATGTCTGTAGCAAAGGTTTGAATTCTGCACATTAATAATAAAGTAGAGCAAATGTGTTGCCTATGTACCTGGTTTCTGACTAGTATGGCAAGGAGTGGTAATTTATCTTTTCTCTCCGTAGACAACAATCCCGTTAACACACAGTGTGGATTTGCAGTGGCTGGTGGAGTGGAATGCTGTCCTAGTAAATAGCCATTATGATGTGAAAAGTCCTTCCCATGTCTGGATATTTGCACAGTCTGTTAAAGACCCTTGGGTTCTCTGCCTCTTCAGTTTTCTTAGGCAGGAGAATCTACCAAAACATTGTCCTACAGCTCTCAGCTATGCTTGGCCGTACGCTTTCACGAGGCTACAACTGATAATGCCTCTTGTGGATCCAAAGTAAGTGGCAGTCTGCATTTAACTTTCATTTTTATGGGCTGTGTAATTTTAACACAAAGTTTTTTTAGTCTCATGTGTCAGTATGAGTCCACAAGTCCTGCAAGTTGCCACGCAGAGATTAGTGCCACAGAATTTGAGTTTCATAATTGTAACTTACAAGGTGGAAAACTCTAGTCTTCTACCTTCATTGATTTCTCCCAAGTTTCTCCCATTGATTTCTCATGTTTATTTGAAGCTGGTAGATACATAGCATGGTTTATTCCCTTTTAAAATATCTTAAAATACTGTACAATTAAGACTAGGAAATTATTCTAATAATTTTAATTTATTTTTAAATTCTAGTATTCCTGTTAATGCAAAGAAAACAAGTACAGCAAGCAGTGGAGACAACTATGTTACTTTGTGGAGAAACTACCTTATTCTCTGTTTTGGAGTAGCAAAGCCCAGTATTATGAGCCCAGGACACTTACGTGCTTCAACACCAGAGATCATGGCTACCACTCCTGATGGAACGGTGAACTATGATAATAAGGTGATGCATCCTGCTTCAAACAAATTATTTATTTAGGAGAATTTTAAACTCCAACTCCATGCAAAATCTAATCCTAATGAAAGTGTTTCAGTTAGGGGAATATTTTATTTTGATATATGTAAACTACTTATCACATAATTAAGAATTGAAACATCTGTATGACGTGATGTATCAATAAATATTTGGCAAAAGCCATGTCATTTTCAAAATATTACTCTTTTTTTCTCATTCTGGATGATATATATTTAAAATATAGAAGGTCTCGAGATGTGTTTGAAGTCAACTTTAGTTTGTGATCCCCTTTCTTTCCTTGTAGAGCACTCCAATTTTTAAATTTGTAACATTAAGCAATAAGGCAGATTTCTGAATGAAAATTGTATTCCTGTTGGACATATGCCTGTCAGAAGGAATAGTATATGAAACACAGTTTCAAGTAGTAGCAACCTGACAAGAGTGGTAGCTCCTCAAATGCAATTACTGGAATATTTTAATGAAGCAACAATTAAGTAAATTACAATAATCTGAACTAAAGCAAAGAGATTTCCCAGATGTATTAATTTGTTAGGCCTTATCGAGATGATTGTGAGGAGGCATTGGTGCCGGAAAACCTCAGAATGATTAACTGCTCAGAGACTTTTTCATCTGTAAGCAGCAAGGTATTTGTTTATTCATCACTGGGAGCAAGCCAGCTCGTGCTAGACAAACTTGCTCAAAGGCATCAGTGCAAAACAAGGTAATTTATAGAGTCTACGTACATGATTATAACATCTCAACATACATATTCATATGGTTACAACAATAACAGGTGGAGTCTAGGCAGAGTCTGAGTGGAACTTATGGCAGCACTTTCCAGATTCTTCTCTTGGCACCAAGTTTTGGTGGTCCTTCTGGCCTTCAACCTTAATTCGGGGGTCCATTTCTCTTCTTCCTCACTTTGACTTTCTTACCTTTCTGTTGTTAGTGTCCTAGCTACTGAAGCTTGCAGAAACCTTTGGCTCTAAGCTCTTTTCTCCCATTCAAATGTCTACCTTGTCTTAATATATAACCTCTATGTTGATTGTATAGCATTTCTAACATTCTCCTTATGATTAGGTTTAGGTCCAGTAAGCAGAACAGAGCAAGTTATCAATGTTTTTGCAATGACTTCTTAGCAGCACTGGCAGAGCAGGTGTTGGGTGATTTTCTCAACAGAGCAAGATACCTCAGTTAACTCTTTTAGGCTTTGCTCTCATTTCAGGAGACATCCAGTTAGACTGCTGTATTGATATCCATAATAGTAAAATCATTTCAGTGTGTTTTTCAAATACATATTGATTCTTGGACAATCTGTGGTTTTTAAAAAAATAAAAATTGTATTTACTTATTATTGATATCCTGACAATTAAATGTCAATAATTTCTAAATATATTTTAGGCTATTGGAACTCCATCTGTTGGAGTCTTACTGAAGCAGCTAGTTCCTTTGATGAGACTTGAAAGCATAGAAATAACAGAATCACTTGTATTAGGATTTGGAAGAACAAATTCCCTTGTTTTCAGGTACTTCCCCTCTTATCATATTCTCAATTATTTGTCTCTAATTGAAATGCTTTATTTTTTTTGTAATTTAAACATATTCAAATTTTTATTTGTGCTTTAGTGGTTTGTTTTATATATTGAATAAAATATTGATTCTTTTGAAAGTACACGACATTTTAGTAACAACTATTTATGATTTTTAATTTAGGGAATTAGTAGAAGAACTTCACCCACTAATGAAAGAAGCCCTAGAAAGAAGGCCAGAGGTTAGTTGCAAAAATTGAATGTACTAGTTTGTTTAAATTGAAAAATCCATTTAAAAATAGTAATTCTGTCTGTTTGAAATACAAATATACTCTTTTGTACTAAGTAACAAGTTCTGTGTGCCACAAGAATTTTATTATTGTATAATTTAAAATAATTCCATTAAAACCTAGTTAATTTAAATTCTATAAAAAATGTACAATGTAGAACTCTATTCTGAAGAAAAATTTCCTATCAAATATAGAATCATAGAATCATAGAATAGATTGGGTTGGAAAAGACCTCCAAGATCATCGAGTCCAACCCCTGATCCAA